>OX243839.2:16757581-17379120 GCA_945859575.2 Herminia tarsipennalis
GCATCGGTCTTGTAATCGTGAGGTCGCAGGTTCGAATCCTACCCATTATACTACCGACGTGAACCGACTCCTAATACAAGCCTTTGAGCTTAGCTGAAGGGGTTAACAAGATTGCTAGTAATGTGGGACTCAATCCCACATTGCTAGTTATCTTTATTCAAAAACAAAATAAAGAAGTATGCCATACACTATGCAATAATAATAAAAAAGAAAAGTAAATTGGAAACTAAAATTTTTTGAGAATAAAATGCAGTAATTAGACCAAGTATACCGTAATAACGTAACAAAATATTACCTGCTTACACCTGGCTGCGAAGGGGTTGCGGGCAAGTGCGCAAAGACACCTATCGCTTTATTAAGTTCTCTACGTCTATTTCTATAAAGTAGAGTGTATTTCATTGTAATAACAAGTGAGATTTATTTTTCCCAGTAAGTCGATTAATATTAATTTAAGTAAAAATACTAGCGGGCAAAATCAGGCAGACTGGCCAAAACATATTGCCCCTTTTATGATTGTTTATAAAAACATGATTTTATTACAATACTCGATGAACGATGCGAATCTGCAGCCGTATCTCAGTCTAAGATATTGTTTCAAAACAAATAATACAATTTTAGTTTTTTACAACATGTCCCCGTGTCTCGTTTGAAAATTCTTCACAGTTGTACAGTTTCTACTCTGATCGCCCACCCCCACTTATAAATCTCTCTGCATACTTCATTTTCATAAAAATATTACCAATTAAAATAAAACTTCTAGAATTATTCACTCGACCTTTTTAAGGACTGCTAACGTGCGTCCGTAAAATACGCATCAACGAGGCGTGAAAAGATTGTCGTATACCCGGGACCCTTATGAGATTCGAGTTTATCATAGCTTTGATCTTAGACCGTAACAAGTACTTGTGTAACCCCATGATAGATAAACTAGATCAGGGTGTATTTTAAGATCGTGTTAAAATGTTTGGTAATATTGTTGCCATTTAAGCAAGAAATTTTACAAAATCATATAGAGTTTGTAAAATCTCAGAATAATGTACCGCTGTCCTTTGATATAGCTATTGGTAAAACTGGTTGTAGTACGGGATTTTGTTTCACGTTGGACCAAGTACATGAATGGTAAACCATTAAGTAATGTTTTAATTATTTTTTGTAAAAAAAATACCCCATTTTAAAATAACATTATATTATAGATTGGGACAACTTACACAACGCCACCTGATCCCATACTAGGTAAAGCCTGTACTATAGCAACCAGCCAACTGATCGACATACTTATATATTTCTTAATACATAGATAAACTAGCTGATCCACGCCATTTTGTCAACGTAAATTTTTCCCGTTTTTCAAATCATACAAAAAATCGCGATTAAAAAACACTTTACGACCTATTCTCAGACCTAACAAATTTACAAACAAAAAAACATTAAAATCGGTCAACCGGTTTCGTAGGAGTTAAACCACAAACACCGTGACACGAGATTTTTAAATATTAGAAGAAGATTACAATTAGACAGAAAAAACATCATGCTCATCACACAAAGGTTTATCCTGGTGGGCATCGAACCAACTACCTCTGGCTTCGCAGTCAGGGCCACCAACCACTAGACAAACAAGCCAGTCAAAAGGTTTTTTTTTTATGGCAACTCTGCCGATGTCTACAATTCTGCCAGTCAAAAGGTTATACTAAGCTTAATTTTTTTTGATGACCCAAAGTGGTTGTGGTTGTTCTGTTTTTCGGCTAAAATGATTGAAAGGTCTACCCGCTTATTTGCTCTCGACCCTAAAGTTTAGTAGAAAAACTGATAGATAATGTTTTAGTTACATCTGAATATCAAATTTTCATTCTTGGTATTTTATATTTTTATTCTATTTCTCCCACGTTTTTCTCCTGCGCTCGGATAACCCCAAAACCGCAGGCATGACCATGTTAATAAAATAATAATAAGGAATTAAAACAAAATAAACCGACTTCAAAAGTTAACTGAAAATAAAAAAATAATAATTTTATATCAACTAAATTAACCAATTTTTTTTCAGTACGCTAAACAGGATATGAAATAATTTTAGGCGTAATGTAGTTTGCAGATAGATACTATATTTCACTATCACAATCTTTTAAAGAGTTCATTGTTCACACCAAGATTTATTTTGCGATGACCCAACTTCACAATTTTCATAAACCGGTCATAAAAATACGAATCATACTAATATTATAAAGAGGAAAATTTTGTTTGTTCGTAAAGGATCCACATAAAAATGGTTTATCAAAAAGACATGAAACCTTTACGATCGGGTACTTCAGTTCCTTTGTGCCCAGTTGCCATGGAAAAAATATATTATTGTAAAGTATCATAAAAGCATTTTCAGTAGGGGTGTAAGATTACCCAGCTGATAAGATTGCATCCATAATATTACAGTCGTGAAAGCAGCGTTCAGTGCCCGTAGTGCAAATATTTTTCACGAGATCGAAACGCAGAAAATGACTTCAATTTGTATCAACGCCACCTGGCGTCACGTTCCAATTCAACTCAGATAACGCAATGTTGAAGTCATCGTAATTCACAAGTAGAAGTTATTTTGTAAAGCACTCCTGACATTGATCAAAAATCTTTTAATTGGGTAGTTGACTACAATAAAAAAATTTACAAAAAAAAATTACCTAATTCAAACATAAATAAGTACATAAATACAGCCAAATACGGCTCAGGCGTAAAACGTCTCTTTTCTCAAAATGTCACCTGTCGTAAAACGTCTCTTTCGCATAATGTCTCTTTCGCAAAAGGTCTCTTTCGCAGAATGTCTCTTTCGCAAAAGGTCTCTTTCGCAGAATGTCTCTTTCGCAGAATGTCTCTTTCGCAAAATGTCGCGCCAGGGACTTAGAATGAAACTTCGTATTTCGAAACAAAATCATTTATTCAAAAAATCATCTATGGAGTAATTAAAACGGCTTAAGTCAAAATTTTGGTACCTACTTAAATTTATTTAAGTATGTATCCCAAAGAATATCAATAGGTAAACAACATTATTGATAAAACTAATTAGGTAGGTATCTTATTTGTCGCACTGAAATTTACTTTGGTTAATTGCGACATTGCGAATTAAAATAATTTTTTTATCATTTTCATAAATGATTAAAAAAATATAATGTTCGCACTAAAATTAACCTTGGTTATTAATTATTTGCTAAATCAATAATTTTTTTGTAAATTATTATAAAAAAATAAACCTTTCATTAAGAAAAAATCATAAATGTACATACGACCATAAACTTGCTACACTCAGCATGTAACGGTAACATAAAGATTTAGCTATTTCAACATTTGTAAATAAATTATCTTTTTTAAGAATTGTGGAAGCGTTAGTTTCTGACGCTCAAATTGTTTCAACAGTTTTTTGTATTTAATGTCAAAGTCTATATCTTTGTTCTGTCGGTTTTTTGTTTTTATAAATAAATTATCTGTTATCTTTTTGTTCCAATATTTACTTTCTTTTCGCAATTTTTCTATGAATATGTATAAATTTGGCTTTTTTGGTATGCGGCCACCATTTATACGCCGATGCCACCCTTCTAATGCGTTAGTTGTGCGATGCCGTTGGTAGGCACAACTTATTAAGGATGGTGGCATTTTTGGGTACCATTGGCTTTCATAATAACGTCTAAAATTGATCATGTGTTGAGTATCTGGAGCTATACTTAGAATGTACCCCCAAGCTGCTGGGATTTGATCAGCCGGTACCAGTGCTATTATTGCAACCATTCTTGCAATATTGCGCCCTTCCCGTGTACGCAGCAATCCTTTTTTCTTTGCCTGTTTCCATATGGCTGCATTATAATGTTTATAACATCCCGTTATTTTTGCTTCAGGAAATACTGCTTTTACAGCATTAATTTGTGCAATTTCATAATCGCTCTTGAATGTTTTAATAATTATGCCTAATTTTTCTTTTAAAATGTTATACAGGCGCGTATATATTTCTTGGGATTTATTGGGTAACAATGTATAAATTACTGGGACTATATTTGTACTCTTTTTTGTAGATCCAGTATCCAAATGTAAGACATAAAACTGATAAAACGGTGGCGGAGCTGATATAAATGTGCCATCTGCAAAATAGGATCCAGGTTTCTTCATAATCTTCATTCCTAAACGTGTTGCAAATACCAATATTTTTTCACTTTGTCCATCTTCACAAATAAGGAAATTTTTACCTAACACTTCTGGTACAGTTACAGTATCGGTACTGGCATGTTGTAGTCGATCTACTTTCAAATGAGACTTTCGTGCCCTGTATAACGT
Organism: Herminia tarsipennalis; assembly: GCA_945859575.2. Classification (NCBI taxonomy): domain Eukaryota; kingdom Metazoa; phylum Arthropoda; class Insecta; order Lepidoptera; family Erebidae; genus Herminia; species Herminia tarsipennalis. Next base: position 16,761,884 of record OX243839.2, read on the forward strand.
GTCTTTAATAGATTTAAACTTAGGAATTCGATAGTGTTCACTATTAGGTATTTTTTTACGTATTTTTTTGTCATATTCTTCGTAAATTTGCTGTATAGGTCGAAAATCATTGCGAACAACCTCCTTTAATAATGTTATGTGTTGTTTAATTACATTGTTAAATTCTATTGACTCACATGTATGCACCGATTTCAGTTTAATGATATTTTTTCCTGTTTTGTCTAATGTTAGTGATGCATTACAATCTTTCCTATTTACGCACCGCCAGAAAGTACTTCCACATTTATTTGTTTTGCTCTTCTGATATCTGAACTCACAATGTATAAGTGTTCTATATCCTTTTTGATTACGAACGTATTGGATTGCATGATCCATAATTATTTAAAGTTAAAGACACGACTGTTTTTCAATAAAAAATAACAGGCAAAACACAACTCGGCAATAATGAATGACATTACATTTATAAGTTTTTTCTAACTACCCTCACATATTTTTATAAGTGTTGCCATCACTGAAATTTTAAATTGTACCAAAATTGTTATCAACCGTATCAAAATATATTTTTTTATTTGAAAATTATAAAAATATTTTTATTCGCAATGTTTAATAATTTTTAAATAATAATTTTAATAAATTAAATTTCAGTGCGACAAATACGATGCCTAATTAGTTTTATCAATAATGTTGTTTACCTATTGATATTCTTTGGGATACATACTTAAATAAATTTAAGTAGGTACCAAAATTTTGACTTAAGCCGTTTTAATTACTCCATAGATGATTTTTTGAATAAATGATTTTGTTTCGAAATACGAAGTTTCATTCTAAGTCCCTGGCGCGACATTTTGCGAAAGAGACATTCTGCGAAAGAGACATTCTGCGAAAGAGACCTTTTGTGAAAGAGACATTCTGCGAAAGAGACCTTTTGCGAAAGAGACATTCTGCGAAAGAGACCTTTTGCGAAAGAGACATTATGCGAAAGAGACGTTTTACGACAGGCGACATTTTGAGGAAAGAGACGTTTTACGCCTGAGCCATAAATACTACTATTTAATGGCACCAACTTCAAACTTTTTTCGTTATTCTAGGTGTATTCTTATTTGCTTTTTAGTTGCCTTGTAGGTACGAGTACCTATTTATGTTTGAAGTCGGTAATATTTTTTTGTAAAAAAGTTTTTATATCTCACTTTTAGTGGTTTGGTTTGTAATTTAGTTAAGTTACATTAGGCTTAAGTCAACTGCTCAAATCCTTTTAAAAAATATTGCTTGCTCCGATGCAGGGCCGTTAATTGTTGAGGAGTTCACTATCAGCTCTATTACATTGTGTAATAGTAGTATGACGAGAATAAAGTGCTACTCAATACTGTTTCAAAGAAACTAAATCGCAAACTGTGAAATATTGAATAGGTCCGCTCGTCATTTGTGGTCTTCATCAACAGTTTCACTTCACTAATTGGTGCTTTTTAAGAGTAAATGCACGAATCACTATGAAATATACCTAAACCACTGTAGGTTTGCCTTAAATATTTTAAAAGTTTTGTCGATTTCTCCAGGATCCCTTCATCAAATCGTGATTAAATGACAATGGGGACAACTCAGAAGTATACCCTTTCAAACACAAAAAGATTTTTTTAAATCGGTCCAGCCGTCTTTGCGTAATCGGTGAACAAACATACAAAAAAAAACATACAGTCGAATTGAGAACCTCTTCCTTTTTAAAATCGGTTGAATAGTTAATTATTTTATACTAATCAGGTGCCTAATAGTAGATCTTAAAATGATGTGAAAATAATTGTTCTTTTACATTACAACATTTTTTTTTAAATTTCATCATCAGCCTATCGCAGTCCACTGCTGGACATAGGCCTCTCCAATTGCACGCCACTTTGTTCTATCTTCGGCTTCTCGCATCCAGCTCCTGCCAGCCGTTTTGCGTAAATCATCACTCCACCTGGCCTGAGGGCGTCCTACACTACGTTTGCCGTGCCGTGGTCAGCGCATGCGAAGCGTATAGCCGGCCATAGAAGCCTTCCACTTCAGAGAGGACTGCCGGCTTCGAAGAAACGACTTCTCCACTTGTTGTGGTCAACTTCGTCAGGTGGCTTCTTCCAAGAGATTGTACGAACACTTTCGACCCCCGGTTCTGTTCGATCGCTCTTTTAATGAAAAGAGTGTTGGAACGCCGAAGGTCGTGACGTATAAGCTTGTTGATCTCTTGGTTTAGAGCGCGCTTTTCCGACGAAGTGACGGGTGGGTTTTCATGTCGTTTTTTCATTATCCCTAAAGTCTTTTCCGAAAGCTTTGACTTCTTGCCCTTACGCTGCATATCACAAAATCTCGTACCTTCTTCCCTGAGTATCCGAACCACATTTACGAGCTTCTGGTTTACGTCTGTTGTGGTTTCCATGGCAGCAAATCGGTTATCCAGGTTTGACTGGAACGCTTCGGATCCTATCACGGTTTGGAGCAAAGTAGGTCGAAGTCTGGACCTCATCAGACGGGTACGTTCCGCCTTGAAGTCGATATTTAGAGAGCCTCTGACAAGTCGGTGATCACTACCGGTATTAAACCTGTTGATCACGGTGACGTCTCTGAATATATGCTTTTCGTTTTTTGTCATAGTGTCGGGGCTTTGCCACGTCCACTTCCTTTGGGACCGTTTCTTGAAAAAGGAGTTCATCAAGAAGAGCCCCTCCCGTTCGAGGAAGTTGACTAGCATTTGCCCCCTATGATTTCTGCTTCCAAATCCATGGGATCCTACTACCAATTCGCTGCAATTTTGTACTCCCACTTTAGCGTTGAAGTCCCCCATAACAACGTTGTAGTGGGTCTTAGTAATGGAGTGGAGGGCCCTCGATATGTCATCGAACATATCCTCCACTTCGTCGTCTGGATGTGTCGAGGTCGGTGCGTACACTTGCACCACCTTGAGGCTATACCTCTCGGTGAGCTTGATAATGAGGTACGCTACCCTGTTCGACACGCTAGACATTTCCACAACGTTGTCAGAAAGGGACTTATTTACCAGAAACCCAACACCACCTTGGGATTGTTGGTCTCCCTCGCGGAAGTACATAAGGTGGCCTGACTCGAGGGTTATGGTGTCCTCTCCCTCTCTTCGGACTTCACTTAACCCGAGGATATGCCACCTAATGGCTTTAATCTTCCCAAGTTCCACCTCAAGTTGTGCCAGATGCGAGTCTAGCCGTAGCGTGCGTCCGTTATACGTCGCCAGGGTCAGTCGGTTGTGGTGGCCTTCCGTAGCCCGGAGATTCCTAGCACCCCCCGCCACGCCGTTACCGTGGACGCCACCATGTCCTGAAACTGGGGGCCGTGGCTTTTGTGCTTGGTGCATATGGGGGTAATGCCCATAATCGCCACGCTGGGCAGGCGGGTTGGCGATCGCAGGGCGTAGCTCTCGCATCAGTGACGCTGCTGCCCGTCACTGACCTGTTACTTTAGCTACGCCTTGAATTGGGATGGTTATACCGCCACCAGCCGGTCGCCAGAGCCTCGTTCGTTGTACAGCAGGATGTACCGCGTGCAGGTGAGGTTGGCTTGGAGCAAAAGATGGTGATGCGCCCCCTTACATCCCTTCATCCCCCTTTTGAAAACCAATACTAAATGTAATGATTTGACGATAGGAACTTATGACGTCATAGGTTGTTAATCCATACACATTTCTAGAGACCTTGTCGTTTTGATATTTCATAAAAAGAGACTGATTAGACTTGACAGTCAACATCCCTATTATGATGATTTGTAAAGCTAGAATGGAGGTTTTAATTATCATACATTTTACCACGATGGAACGAAGAAGGTATTATGCGTTTAGGGTAAAAAACGTTTATGTGTCGGTGAGTGTGTATATTGTAATTTATCTGCGATGGTTCTTAAATATAGTTTATGATGGCAGCACGCCAGAGGGCGCTGCTGTGCATATCGAAATAATGTTGGTGTAATGTTTTGTAATACTTAAAATTCGTAGTCACTAGCGTTATTACGATTTTGCTACGCGATTTACATATCTAATATTCTAACCATTGTGTGTGTGCGTTTGTCCACAGCCTACGATCCGTCTGTTCAACATAACAGACGTGATGGTACAAGGCGGTGAGTGTGAGCCAGACTACTGCATCGTTCGAGTGATGCCTCCTCCTATATCTACCAGAGCAGCGTATACCTGTGAAGTATCTACGGAAGGCCCAATGTTTCAGATAGCGAGGAAAACTAAACACATGACCGTCGTAGGTAAGACAACAATTAGTATCCTAGAATAGGCTTCAGGCCCTCTCATTCTCCTTCCATTAATATTATCATATTACTAGCTGTTGCTCGCGGCACTGCCCGTGTGGATGTCCAGTATAGCGATATAAAGCATTCCATGTCATTTCTCCGGACTCAAAATATATTCATAATAAATTTTATCTAAATCAGTTCAGCAGTTTAAGGGTGAAAAGAAAAATTAATTAACAAACTGACAGAGCTACTTTCACATTTTTATTATTAGTTAGGATAATCAATAGAACTACACCCGCAATATGTAGCTTAGTAGGTTACACATATTTAGATTAATAGAATCCATTTTAATAAGTAAGTTCGAGCCATTAGCTTATTTCACCATATATTTGTCTGCACGTAGTATAAACATTAAACTAACATTTTACAGATCTAGCACAAATTGATCCTAATTCTTTTTGTTTAAAAAAAACAAAATACAGCAGTATTTAAAAGGGTACTGAAATAAACAACTTTTAGTCAGAGATATAAGGAAAATTTATGAGCACGTTTTGTTTCACATGTTTTATAAAACATACAAACTGGTTTTTGAAATGTTTGGGCAATTTCTATGGCTTGTTCCTTCTATAATTCCATTTTGTACTCAGTGGATAAAGAATTGTTAAAAAATGTATACATAATGTACGTTTATATGAGAAAAACATTGGTCAATCGAATTAATGACCTTCATAGATTATTATAATAAAATAAATATTCCTATATCGTCCAGAATGACTAATAAATGTTTCCAAAATATCCCCAAATATTCTATTATGGCAGCATCCGAGCGACATTAGGATAAAATACAACACAGCGGTCATGAAATGGTCTCCATCGTTCTATTATCTCCTGGTACCGAAGATTAAACAGTATCTACGCATAATATGCGGTTATGTATACTTTATCCCGCCTATTTTGTAATTCAGTTCTAAATTTTAATATAGTTAGATTATTCGAATATTTAAAGGGATTTTGCGTGAAAACTTTCGCTAAATAGTACTTTTACCTTTGCTATCTCTAATATGGGAACTATTCTGTTTCTGAGCAGGAATGTATTAGTCTTATTATCATACGAATTGCAGAACACTTGTGTCTAGGGTAAACATTTTAGGTGATAGAAGTAAAAGCCTTGTCCCATACTAAAATAAATTTTATACACAATTATGGTGTATAGTAAAATTAGGAGACCACTAACCTGACAAGAAGTTGTCTTATGCAGTATTATTTTGTCCCATGTGGTTATTTTTCCATACATTTCAACTTTTAACTTTATTGATACCTTCGAATAATAGTTCGAATGTATGATATCGTAAACGAATCGTTTCACCAAATAAACAAAACATGTATATTGAATTTATGTATGCTGTTGCGTCACTAATTCATTATAAATTTCGCTTCTGTTATGATGTTGTATTATTGTTCAGCTTCCAATGTTTTTCTAGGAAGCGACTCACTCAACGCTTCGAGCCTTTCAGATTAGAATCTATATCTGTATATTTAAAGGTTAATCCAATTGTTTGAATATACGAGGGTAATAGCTTGCCATTATGTGACTCTCGGGAAAATAAAGATTTTAAGTGCTTGCAGGGAGGTATATTACTTATTATAAATGGTCACACAGAATAAAGGCTCGATATACAAGCCATACTTTTTTCAGCCACTTATTAGGTTTTTTGAGCGTGTCGCTACAATTAGGTCATTGATGAAACACCCGCAACACGTAGGTTTTTTATCAGCATTACAGTATTTAGTTAACGGATCGTAATATCAATGTGACGATTTTATCGTAATTGTCATTGAAATGTCTTCTAAGCCTATAAAATGTATTACGATTAAAACAATCGCTTTCTTCACGGCTCCGTCCGTTGAACTGACGGATTTGTATACAAACTATACTACTTTATTTTATCTCCTTAGGGACCGTCTTAACGGGCGAGAGAATCGCAGCGATATTATCGCCGTGCCACCTATTTCTATACACTCTTTTAGAACGTGTCTCGACACGGCGATATTATCGCGGCGTTGCGACGAGTGGCTGCGTGTGTTAGAAACTTGTAGGGAACGTAGAGGTTGTAGAACGTGTAGGCTGATAATTATAAAAAAAGTTTTGATAGAATTGCTACGAGTATGTTGTAGCAATTGTATGTATGTAAAGCTTGTGTAGATATATAACTACGATATACTATTTCATGTCAGGAATATCGACTACCAATGTGTAGTTTGATTGTCTCAGAATGTTATCTATAAAGTCATGGCTAGAACTAACCGAGAGTTAGTGGATCTACAGAACAGTTTTTGTGCGGGTAGCTGACGTAGCAAGTAACGTTTTTATTTGCTCCCAAGTTAAATATTTAATAAATACACTATTAAAAGTACATAATAAGTTTAATGTACACCAGACATCATTAATACTTGGCACCTACCAGGCAGAGTGTTATCTCCAACAATTAAGTCGCACACTTGAAACAAACAAACACAAATAATGGAATCAATGCAGGAGTCTTTTGCCAGCTTAAGGACCATGTTTATTGACGGCATCACCAGCTTTGAGTCCAGATTAGAGAAGGTAACTAATGCACCGCATCTCACTCACAGTGATAACTTATTAGTGGACTTCAACAACTTCAAGACCTTCACGTTGCAATCCCTTAATCTACTGCAACGCCAGATGGAGCAGCTAGCAAAGCAAATTGATGCTATTGAGATGCGTGGCCGTCGCAAAATACTGCTTATTCACGGTGTAGCAGAGCACAAGACTGAGGACATAGTTGCAGTTATCACCAAAACTGTTAAACAACATCTTCATCTGGACACCTTCAATGTTTCTGACATAAAACGATGTCACAGGATGGGGCGGCCTTCAAGTGAACATAAACCAAGGCCCATATTAGTTAAGTTCCATAATGTTGGATTGCGGGACAAGGTCTGGTTCTCGAAAGCAAAGCTGAAGGGCTCTGGTGTGACCTTGTCCGAGTTTTTGACGAAGCCGCGACATGATGCTTTTATGTCCGCACGAGAGAAGTACGGCATCAATAGGTGCTGGACGAGAGATGGTTGCGTCCATGTTATCGGTCCCAATGGTGCACGTTACCGCATTGCCTCTCTTCAAGAACTCGATATTGTCCCGAGGTCAGAGGCTGGGAAGGATACAGAAGCATCAAAAAATGTCCAAAGACCTCGTCGAGCCGCGGCCGGCAAGAAATTGTAAATTGAGTTTTCTTGTCTATATAGCTTCACACAACTGCAGGATCCGGGTAGTATGATTACTTTATTAAACAAATTCACCTTCTTTCTGAATATGACGCTTTCTACCTCCATATTAACACTTTTTTAATAGCCTAATCTAAATTAGTGATTACTTTCTCTGTGTTGATGTGTTCTATATTTCTAACCTTCAATATCTTTAGATTATTTTTGATGTCAAAAGTTCAGAAACTTAATTTTCAAACATTCAGAATGTCAATGTCACAATGACAAGTATTTAGATACAAGTCTTTTGGATTCTAACATTAATTTCTTTTTTTGTGTTTGTACCGGATCCTGCCGATTATTTTATAATATTGTCAGTGTTTACTTTTTACAATGTTTTTACATGTTATTGATTACTATATTTTATTCTTATTTTTTTTCTTAATTTTTTACTTTTTTATTTTTTATTTAATTGTTTTAAATTTCATTTTTTATTTTACACTCTACTGGTGGGTGGATAGAACTTAATTTTTGTTTTTTGTTATTATTAATAGAAGATATTAATTTATTGTTTTTATTATTATAGTTATTAATACAATCATTTTATCTCTTATGACGGATATTGATGCTTCAAGTGACACTGAAAGTTTTCACTCTGTCGTCAGTAGCGACAATGACAGCTTTACCAGTATACCGTCTCTTAGTGAAACACTTCAAGCCACGTTCTCTGATGTCCCTAGAAATCTTAATGTAGTCCATATAAACGCCCAGAGTATTCCCGCCCATTTCTCTGATATGCTGGCCAGTTTTGACTGTAAGAATATCCATGCAATTCTTGTTTCCGAGTCATGGTTAAAACCTTGTCTCCCATCTGGCTCTTACACTATACCTGGCTACCAACTAATTAGGAATGATCGCTCCTCGGGAGTCGGTGGTGGTGTTGCAGTGTACCTGCGTACACAAATTCCTTACCGCATAGTGGACATGTCCGCGCAACCACCTCCGACAACTGCGGGCGAACATCTCTTTCTAGAACTGGAACTCAATTATATTAAAATTCTCCTTGGAGTCTACTATTGTCCTTCGCTACGTATTGACTTTTTCTCATCTTTCGAACGCATCTTAGAAAATCTTTTACCTTCTTACAGTCATACAGTCATTATGGGAGACTTCAATACGTGTCTTTTAAAAAACGACTCTCGTTCCTCCTCTCTATATAATACAATACGCTCTAGTAATCTCTATATTCTTCCTCTCAGTGCTACGCATAACTTTCCTAATTCTACGCCTTCTTTACTTGATCTTATCTTCGTTTCTTCACCTGATCTTGTGTCTAAGCATGGGCAATGCTCAGCTGATGCTTTCTCCTATCACGACTTAATTTACCTTTCTTATAAACTTCGTCCACCTAAAGTAAGTCCAAAAATTCTTAGACAGCGTAATTTTAGTGGTATAAATATTGATTTACTTCGTGAAGATGCATGCAACATTGACTGGAATCCTGTGTACACGTCCGCATGTGTCGATGATAAAGTTGAGGTTTTCAATTCAAACTTGATCAAGCTATACGATAAGCATGCTCCGATCCGTGAAATCAAAATGAAACATTTACCGGCGCCATGGCTTACTAACGAAATTAAAATATTAATGGCTAAGAAAGCTGCAGCAAAATCCAGATTTAAATGCAGACCTACTTCTAATAATCGAGAGAGGTATATCGCTATAAGAAATCACTGCAATGTGGTGTGTAGAAATGCACAACGCCAACATATTCATACCTCTGTTGAAAACGGGGATCCTGGTAAGATATGGAAATTTCTTAAAACATTAGGTGTTGGAAAACAAAGACAAGACACAATCCTTAAACCAATAGATCTCAACGCACTTAATATGCATTTTTCCTCTTCGTCTGATTTTAATAGTTCTATTAAAACGAATACATTAAATCATCTTTCATCTCTTGCAACACCCAACTATTCTTCTTTTGTCTTGAATCAATTTACTGATTGTGATGTTAGAAAGAGCATAGTATCAATCACATCGAATGCAGTAGGTACTGACTGTATCAGCCGTAATATGATCCTTCCAATTCTTGATCAAATCCTTCATGTTATAACTTTTATTCTGAATTCCTCCATTACTAGCGGTTCCTTTCCACGAATATGGAAAGAAGCCCAAATTATTCCTCTTCCTAAAAAATCAAATCCTTCGTCCTTTTCCGACTATCGGCCTATATCTATTTTACCTTTCCTTTCTAAAGTATTTGAACGACTTGTCCACTCTCAACTCAGTGTTTTTCTGTCACAAAACTGTCTTTTAAACCCCTTCCAGTTTGGATTTCGTCCTGCCCACAGTACTGTTACTGCTCTCGTCAATGTTACAGATGACATTAGACTAGGCATGGAAGAAGGAAATCTGACCGTACTTACCTTACTTGACTTCAGTAATGCATTTAACACTGTAGATTTTCATATTCTTCTTGGCATACTACGCTCTATCAACATATCTCCAACGGTGATTGATTGGTTTTATAGTTACCTGTCTGGTCGCCGACAACGTGTACGCATTGAAGAATCCTTTTCTTCCTGGTGTGATATTACGGTTGGTGTACCGCAGGGTGGCGTTCTATCTCCACTACTCTTCGCAATTTTTATAAACTCTATATCTAACCAACTAGTTTCATCCTACCACCTTTATGCAGATGATCTTCAAATTTACACACAAGCTCCACTGGAACAGCTGCCACTAGCGCTTTCGATTATTAACTCGGATTTAGATCGAATATGTCAATGGAGTAACAACCACGGTCTAAAGGTTAATCCATCTAAGACCCAGGCAATTGTTGTTGGAAGCCCAAGAATGATTTCACGTATAGATTGGAACCAATTGCCTCAAATTATCTTTAATGGTACACATATAACGTTAAGTAACAGTGTAAAAAATCTGGGTATTTATATTGATCGAACGTTATCTTGGGGTCCCCAGCTGCGGGAAGTTAGCCGCAAATTATTTGCATCTGCAGGGTCCTTACGTAGACTACGAAACTTTTTGCCGATAACCACTAAAATTGCGCTGGCGCAGTCTCTTCTTCTACCTGTACTTGACTATGCTGACGCCAGCTATCTCGACCTCACCGAGGAGCAACTTACTAAGCTTGAGCGCCTTCAAAATTTCTGTATTCGATTTATATTTGGTTTGCGTAAATATGATCATGTTTCCGAATTCCGCAACGTACTCAAGTGGCTCCCAATACGTCTTCGTCGGAATACTCACATTCTCTCATTACTGTATAGTATACTCTTTAATCCTTTTACTCCCTTGTATCTTAAAGAACGTTTCAAGTTCCTTCATGACACACATTCCAGATTCCTAAGGTCATCGGAGGATTTGAGGTTAGAAATTCCAGCGCATTCCACAAAGTTCTATGATAGGTCGTTTACTGTCGAGGCAGCAAGACTATGGAATGCACTGCCTCTTGCTATAAGACGAGCCCAATCATTGGCATCATTTAAAAAAATGTTGAAGGACTACTATCTCTCTAAGTAAACTTTTTTAATTACCTATCTTTCCTCTTCTTGTTCTTATTAACCATAAATTAATATCACGCTGTACACTACCCCTACCTAATTCGTGTATTTATGTCTCTGTCCATCCAAAGGTTGCCTGGAAGAGATCGCTCTTAGCGATAAGGCCGCCCATTGTACATTTATGTTATACAATGTATTCTTTGTTTTTATATTGGTGTACAATAAAGTATATATTATTATTATTATTATTATTATTATCATAATTAGAACAGATTTTGTTCTGTTCAAGAGATGTCAGGATATATTTTTTGTCCTCCTATCAATCAGTTCAGTATTATCAGGGTAGCTAAGTGATAAGAAAACTAGGCCATCTACTTATAAAACATTTGCTATATACATTTGCAATATGATATTACATAAGGAATCTGCATTGTAACGAATTGACTGAGACTTAGATCTTAGATATACTTGACTTGGATACTGCAATTTTCAACTATATTACCACAGGACAGCAGATACATAACTTACAAGACAATAGACACATTGCAATATCTTTTCATCAGTGAATCGGCCAATATACACAAACATTTTACACTGATTACACAGTACACTAAACACAATATATATAATATAATAGAATCAATATCAAGTAACTTTGAATAAGGATCGTACCGTTGTCTTCGGATGACACCCAGAGAAAGAGGCTAGATCAGAATATCACACTGCTTTTTTAAGCTACTCTAACTATTTTTAACATGGAGGTATATACCAAGCAGGAGGTATATATCTTAATTAATTCTATATTTAGATCGTTATACAACAATAGATATAAACACACATAGACGCTAGATTACATAACCCAAATATTACAAATATTAACTATAATATAAAATACCTACCTATGTGGGTAGGATCCTATATAAGAATTAGTCTTATCCATTTATGATGAAAGAGTTATCTAATATTCATCAACAAATTTTAAATACATTTAGCATAATCGCAACCTCTGCGATTCATTATAAGCATCCTAAACAATTGACGTAGTTTTAATTACAATACAAACACCATCCTAAAATATCTGGGGGTACGTCTATAATATGAATAATAGATTTATTATTTTTCTGATTAAGCAGACACGGATGAACTTATAATCATCACTATGATAACCAGATAACCAGTCAATACTTTGTGGCAGTTACACCGTTATCAGATTTCCTACTACTACACCGTTATAAGATTTGTATTTTTGTATTTTTGGATGTAACGAAAAAACTCAAAAAGTACTGGACTGATTTTAATAATTCTTTTTTGTTGGATAGCCCATTTATCAAGGATGGCTATAAGCTATATAACATCGCGCTACGACTAATGGGAGCGGAGCAGCGACGAGAAATGTTGCAAAAACGGGGAAAATTTACGCATACGAAGTTGCGCGGGACAGCTAGTATATTATAAAGCAACTACCAAACGTTCGTTCGGTTTTATACAACATCATATAAACTGGAACAATCAACGTTCTAAAACATACCACAGTAGGTATCAATATCCAACACTTGGATTGATTATTTCTATAGCTCCATATCTAACAAGTGCGAGAGAAACATCATCGTATCGCCGCGCCCTCGCTGCGGAACGTGGCACTCTCCCTACGAGAGCGCGGCGAGCGCGCTGTAAAACGCCGGCGTCCCGCCTCGAAATCGTGACAATTACGTCACGGATACGAGACAATTCCGTTACGAGCAGTTAATCAATGTTTATGTAGCAAAGCCATCAAATAAAAATATTTTTATGAAAATATAACGCTTAATTTGGTAAAGAAGAACACTGACCTACGCATAGGTATAAATAACTAAGTAAGCACGTTTTATTCTCTTTGCTTGCAATTTCTTGGAGCGAGTTTCTATGAGAACGGGTTTCTTCTCAAACTCAAGGTGCCGTAACTAACAGGCATTTAAGTAAGTACGGAATTATTCGTCGAAATCATAAAATGCATATAGAAAAGAAAAGTTAAACTTATTCAGGAGCAGTCGTATTAAAGCTACCTTTTGAAAATGGCAATTTCTAAAAGTATGTACAGTTTAGATATAATAAAAAATATTAATCAATGTTTGCATATAGGTAGAACCTACTCTATGCGTTGCAAAATCATTGATGAAACTTTGTTAAGTTGTTCTGGATACGACCAAGAGAGTTCCCGTCCCAAAAGCCTCCGCGAAGCGTGATAAAGTTCAGCTAGTAAGAAATATCCTTCTGTTTCTAAGCGTTTCTATAGCAAACATTATAAATGGGAAACAAATAAGATATATTAATTATGGGGGCCAGAACGTGGCCACGTCAACTACATCATCAAGTCCTCCTGCGTACTGGTGGTACAGCACACTGGTACACGATGTAAGGTGGGCCATTGTTTGTATTAACACTGCACCGCATAAACAGCTCGGATGGAATCCCCACCTCAGCATGTTTTCTTTGCAGAAATATTTTTAACTAGTAAGTACTAGTAGGAACTAATTAGGTAGGTACCTAATTAGTTAGATATAGGTACTCCTATATTGTGTGGGTCAAAAATATTATGTATGTCAACTGAACTTTAAAAACTTATAAAATCTCAACTCTGTAAAATACGAAGAAATGTTTCAAAATTCAGTTGCAAGATTTGTACCAAACGTACTAATAGTAGGCGAAGTTAAAATGAAATATGGCTTGATCTCGCTCAATCAAATATAGTCCGACAAGACGACAGCAATTTTTGACTTCGTATTTTGGGCATGGTTTTATGCTCTTTGACAAATGCAGGTCAAAATTTAGACGAGTTTAAAACTACTAAATGCATTCGATGTGAACTGGTGTCGACGACGATAGCACAGGAATTCACTTACTGCTCTGGTGTAGCGAGGGTACCGTCTTTGTCGTCATTGTCTCATCTTAATACCATGTCGACCTGTCTGCCTGTGTACTAAAATATTAAAAAAAAAGTGTATTCTCACATTGTTCTGTATAAAAATCTTTACAACTCTGTCACGAACTAATAAAGTGATATTTTATATAAAGCACGATGTCGTTAAATAACTCGTTTAAAGCTGGGGTCACGTCGATGACATTAACAGCGTCTAGCTCAAGCTTTTGTTAATAGCCGTGCCACAATCGCTTTCTGAAACCACAAGTTTTATCGGCGCAATTATCTGAACAGCACAAACCGCCGCGCCGGCCGCCGACATCAATATTGCCTCCGCCTAACAAAAGCGTAACGCGACAACGCGAATTTAAGGCTTTTAATTAAGTTTAGCATTCCGGTCTACGATTGCAAAGGACTTTGAGATACTTGATTCCCCCTGGCAATTTATCTGTACCGTATTCGGTTAGCATAAATTCGTAATAAGCATATAGCACCTTCGTGTAACGTGTACGATATATTCAAATTTGTTTTGTGTTCAGCCATGCCGCAGGCGGATCCGGTGATATTAGGAGCCCAGAAGGTGTTGAAGCCAGGAGACCAGATTTTCCTGAACTGCACGTCCGATTACTCGCTGCCGCCGTCAGAAATAAATTGGTACATCGATGAGGAGCTACAAAAGGTTCGTGTTATTATTTTTACTAGAGATCCAACCGTAATTCTTTTTTTTTTTAGGTTCAACCTTATTGTGGTTGTTCGCCCCGTACCTAAACTACTGATTCGAGTTTTCGCTTTCGACTGCATATTTCCTTGTAAAAATAGATGTTGTTTCATTAGAACGTAATGAATAAAGACAACGTTAGTTTTTTGGAATAATAGGTACTAAAGTATACAGTTTACTTTTGGGTTTTTTGTTAGCGATTCAGTCTTCAATTAAAATAACAAAGTGTTAAAATGTTTCGTTTTATTATAAAGTTTTCGTTGACTTGGTTCCTTTAGCACGGAGTTAACGAGAAAAACCGGGCAAGAGCATGTTGGACCATACTCAGTGTAGGGTTCCGCAGCCTTAAATAGTTGCATTAGCAAAAAAGCGCATGTTCATGGCACTTAAGCCCTTTTGTTAAAAACGCAGTTTTTCAATTTTAGTTTAAAGTATTTACTACTTACCTTTGTGATTTTTTTCATATTTTTTTGTCACATGGTTCAAAAGTTAAGGGGGACTATTTATGCAACTTTCGGAGCGATTATTTCCAAAGAGTTCAAAGATATTAAACACGTTGATGTTTGCTGAAAAAAATAAATGTTACATGTATGAAGTGTTCAAAATATTTAATTTTATTATTAACTATTAAACTACGAACAGACAGACGGACATGACGTAACTATCAGCGTTCCGTTTTTGCCATTTTGGCTACGGAACCCTAAAAATGCTAATTTCAATCACTACCGATCGATTATAGTGCCATTGAACTAAAGTAATGCCAATGGCGTTTCGATCGCCATAAGCTACACAGAGTACCTTGATGTCGTCAACAATTAAACTGCTTATTAATATTGCCTGCCCTGCTTTGTTATTCGACCGTTTGCTATGACTCTCGAGAATTATATTGCTATAAAACAACTCGTAGATAATTATCCTACCGTGACAAAGTACTCTCATTAGCCATTACAATTATACATATACCCGTACAACTTGCGAATCTCCCTCGTGTAATATCATTAAAATTTGTTTTTTTTTTATATTTAAAGCGTTATAGTAGAAATAGCCGAATTCGAAACATCGGAATAAAGCAGCGGAAATTTAAAAATAACTGAGGTAAAAGAGGTTTTCTTTTGGCATTTTATGATGAAGACTTCAATTTTACTTAAAAGTATTGCTAATAATATCAATAGGTACTCTTAACTTTTTGTAGATTGATTCATAAAATAAATAAAAAGTCTTCTCAAGAATGTAGTGAGCATTACATTTGTTATGTCGTCCTCCATATTAGCACGAATACCTATAGAACATATATACACATTTACACATTTGCGAATTTTACATTTTTTTTGACATATTCGCAGTTTTACAAGCAGTGTACATTTTTCGACATACGTTAAACACCAGGGGCGTAGCTTCTACAATATCAACCGTATCAGTTATACAGAGCCCTCAGGCTACAGGGCCCCCGAACGTGCGTTAGCAACTATACCCCCCACCCCGTGCCAGCACCACACACTGAAGAGTCAATCTAAAAACCAAAACCCGCATTAGGCCTTTAGTCCAGTCCCCCCCCCCCCCCCCCAACTAATTTTAATACACGGCCCATCTAATTCACATGCCCTGCAAAACGTTAAAGAAAAATCGGCAACTGGGCTCGCAGATGATGAAACTGACTACCCGTCATATACATAGTACAAATGATTGCACATACGTGAAGGATGGCGGTTTTACAATGATACATGCCTGTTCGAATTGTCCGTAATCTCAGTAATATTTAACGAAACACGTGTACCTACTTTAAAATCGTTATTGATACCTAGATCAATGTGAGTGACACTGACATGTGTACCTAACCCATATACACATGTCGTCCCTACCAGTTTCTAAGCCTCTTCACTGTCATGCATAAAATATATTAGATCCTACTAGTCTTTGCCGCGGCTATACCCGTATTATTCAGACAAGATTTTACTCATTGTTACTTAGAATCTTTTTAGAGGACCATTTTACGATCGATCTGAGGTTACTTGATTTGATTTTTTCCGAACGATTTTTGTATGGCATTTCCGTAGAGACCATGAAACACATTACATAATCAGTGTTCGTTTTGCCACCAAAAAACTGTTTCGTTTTATACAAATTCATGTTACTGTTTATTTATAAAACAATCATGGGTACGAGGATCTTGTTATAAGCCCTATTACCCAGCTGTTTCATTGATTAGTACCATTAATGGTACTACTGGGAATTTTCGTCCCACTAGTACCGTAGGTATTAAATGTAAAATACAAAAACTAAACAAAAAGAACGGGTTACAAAAGTGAAATCTTGAACATTAACGTTGTGCATTTATCGATCAGGCCACGTGTCCTGACGCGAGTTTAACATTTTTTACCCATCCCAAAAAAGTACACAACGCCGCTAAAGAAGTTTTCACTTCAAAAATCTTTAATTGAATAAAACCAATGCTCTAGTTTATTTCAGATGTAGTTTTAATCCGAAAGCAATCTTACAGTGAACTACACATTATTTCAGTTAATCCCCCATATAAAATTAATTTCTCATTTAAATAATGCAGGTAGTTAATCCTTGCATATTGTTATTACTATGACTTCCCACTTCAAGCATTGCCTTTGTATGAAGTACTTATGCATTGTTGGCTATTACGGTGGGTCATTGTTAAGCGACTCTAAGCAACAGAGGTACTCTTTAAATCTTCGCTAATGGCCTTTTAAAACGCCCAGTATATTTTGCCAAAATGCTCTTCCTTTATTCAGCAGTGGAACCTTAAAATGTTTATAATTAGATCTCGGTAAATATACTGGAATGTGCGATTTCCTCGCTTATATTTTAAATGCTTCGCAATGATAAAAACCTTTTTACTGTTGAGCAAATTGTATAAATATAGCCTTAACAGAAATGGGAAACAGGAAACCCAATGTTAATTGCACTTTTGAATTGAGCAGTATTTTTTTCATTATTGGGTAATCGGAGTGGCAATATACAGATTGTAATACGTTGTTAACCTGTGCTCGTAGTACGATTTATTTTAAGTGATGGAAAATTAAACGTTGACTTAAAGTGTGAAGTTGGATCAGCGCCATCTGGTGTCAGGTTTGTGTGTCTTATAATGAGCGGATGAGCCTCGATGATTTTATGTTAACTCGATTAAAGATTATGGTAAAGTAATTTCGCAAAACTCATACCACATCTCCATACTACGGGTATTATTCTCATTTGTAACAAAGGCGGGAAGCGTTATTAAGCTGAGCGTCAATACACTCGGGTATCAAAACAAAAGCTGAGTACCTACCATCGCTTCGTACAGCAGATTTTCATAACTGTCATCGTATTCATCTCAATTTAGGAAGTAATGGACACTGAAAACTCAGTGTTCATGGCCTGTGTTATTCATTTTATTTATTTTTAAAATAACATTTGGAGTGCTCGCAAAAACAATGGTTTATACAAACTTTTTTTGTTTTCGGTGAAAGTTTTGCCATTTATATTTACGTATTGTTAAATTTATGGATAAACATAATAGTCCATTTGGCTCACGATAATCGCGCTTTTTTAGGGTTACACAGTCAAAATGGCAAAAACGGAACTCTTTAAGTTTTGTCTTGTCCGTCTGTCTGCCTGTTTGTCCGTATGTTACAGGCATTTTACTTATAGACTGCTCAATGAATATTGACGAAATTTGGTAAAAAGGTGTCTCGTAGTAGCCGATACTTAGTTTAATAGCTAAGTAATAAAAATACATACATGTAACAGAAACTAATTTTTTTTTAGCAAGTATCATCATATGTCACGTCATTCGACTGGTCTTTTAAAAACATTTTAAGGTTTTAAATACCAACCCCCCCCCTTAAAATAATCACAAAGTTTAATAAATAATTTAAAGAAAAAATATTTTCGACATAATCGGATATACATATATCGTCATTGAGTTTATTGTCGAAAAATTGCGTTTCTCAATAAAAGGGCGTAAGTGCCATGAGCATACGCTCTTCTGCTCATTTTTTTTTTCATAATATGCAGTGCTTTTATTTGTAATAATGGCTGCTTAACACTTAGCATGGTGCTCTTGCCCGGTTTTTTTCCATGTTAGCTCAAACAAAGCATGTAAACTAAGTTTATTTAACAGCTTGTGGATATAAATGAAGTCTTGATAAATTTTAGATGATATTGTTATGATAATATAAATTTAAAATGAGCAAAAATATTACTAGCATTATCCTTATTTCCAACTACTCATCGGTTTGTGTTTAACATTGTCAGAGAAATGCCAAATGATTAAATTTATTTTCGCAGGTTTCGTTTAGCACTTGGCATAATATTCTAGGCAATAACATTTTTTCTGAGCACTTACGTAATACTAAAATTAAAGCGTAACCGTTTGGCTCCCCTCCCATAGCATTTAGTAGTTTTATGTCTACGTTTTCATCTAGAAAGTACCTATTCGTTTAGTAAATATGTTTTTCCTTGCAGCCTGAAGCATGGCAGAAGACAGAGGTGACAGGCAACCAGCCGGGGGGTCTCCGGCGGTCTTGGCGTGTCTTGCGCCTGCGCGTTCCTGGTACTGCGAGCGGGGCGATGCGCGTACGCTGCGAGTCCATACTCCTTGTTGAGCCGCCCGTAGTGCGAGATGTTGATACTATCATCACTATACACTCGCGTACACAGCTCTCTAAATATGTGTCTAATAATAGTGGTAAGTAGAAGTAGTCGCATAGGTTTACAGTGGTTTAAAGTAGCTGTTTAGTAGCTGCATTCAAGATACACTATACACCATACGGATCTTTTGTATGCATATTATCTTGATTACAGCTATTTACGACATATGATTTATTATTAAATTATTTTTAAATAGGGTTCAAGTCCCGTCTGAGACGAATTTTTCCTCCATACTTTTAAAACTGAAATGGGCCTGTGTTATTACTATAAATTGCTACAAGGATCTTTTCATGCCTGGCCTAAATCAGAACTAACACCGCCACCACCATGTAAAGCCTCCTGTCAATGTCATCCAAGTGCCAT
Organism: Herminia tarsipennalis; assembly: GCA_945859575.2. Lineage (NCBI taxonomy): Eukaryota > Metazoa > Arthropoda > Insecta > Lepidoptera > Erebidae > Herminia > Herminia tarsipennalis. Next base: position 16,781,514 of record OX243839.2, read on the forward strand.
TGGCTAGTATTGTTAACCTTATTGCATTGGCGCGTGGCCGAAATCAGAACGAACACCGCCATATTGTAAAGCGCCATCTGTTTTGTGTATTTAAATTTGGAGCAGAGACTACGTTTACTTAGTTATAAAAGTCAATTTTGACAATCATTCGATCTTCCAACCTTAAAGATTTATTTATAAATCTCATAGACTTATGATATACTACATACTAAGTATATCATAAATCTTAACAATATCACAATCAATTCAATAACAGATAAAAATTACTTACTATACATTTATTCGCTTCTTTGATATTATAGACGACTACAACGCTATTCCACTTCAATCGTTTCCCTCCACGTAATTATTAAAGCAATGCAGCCAGCTCTCCTTACTGTGCCAGTATACCCTACTGATTAAGTGCTCACTACCCTCAAAGCGAATGGTGTAAACAAGCGATAACTACACACACAGAGATTGGAAAACTTAAACTAGGTCATTTAATAACTACGCATGACATTAACTTCAGATTATAAGCTCTTCCCACTTACTACGCACTCTAGCAAACATTTATTGATACCTACCGATTTAAAGACCAATCATGTACCTATAGAGGTCTAGAATTTCCCTTTGTATTAAGTATCGGACGAAAACATCAGGCCATTAATGTCAATTCAGTTGGCATTTGACGGTCGAGCGTGCACTGAGGTGGCTTTGGTGGTAAATAGCAATGATTAAAAGCGATGCAATTGGTTAATTTGTTAGCCTCAAAAAATGACCGAAATGGCTTGCATCTTAAATGTTTCTTATTGGCCAACTATGTTAAGTTTTTGGCCACTAAAATAAAATACAGGGTTATGTGCAAAAAATAATGAATATGTTGCACACTTTAGTGTATTCATTACTTCTAACCTAAGTGTGCAATAAGTACCTGTTTAACTTTTGTACCTTTTCGCAACAAACCGTTGAAACTACAAGAACATTTATTTTCACAGCTTATTCGGGTAGAAACCCGTGTTTTGTTCTAATTAGTCAGGTCGAGTAGAGCTGTTTATTTTAAGTTCAGCATGTTTTATTTTTATTACAAACATTTGTAAACTGGTAGTGCGAGAAATAGTTAGAAAACCGATTAATAATAATGATAAAATATTTTTATTCACTTAGGAAGCAAAATACTACACTTGTGAAAAGTCGATATGTAAATAAAAAGAAAAAGAAAGTAAATGTTTACTTGTAATGCCTGCTCGCAAACAATAGGTAAAGCCCAAGAAAAGAATAGGCAATAAAAACTCGTGGCCACTCTTTTCAAATTGCCTTTGTTAACAATGTTTCTCTGTTTATAAACTGTATATGCAGGTAAGGTGCTGCCACCATTTTATTATACACCATATTAGAGGACTAATGCAAAAAAAAAGAGGTCAATAATAATAGAAGAGTACACGAGATTGGATATATCAGCCTCAATGGGCACAAAATAGTAGGAGCCATCCATTTACGATGGAAAACTTTATGTGCTTAAATATTGCCCAATTTACTGCTACTTAATGAATAAGTATACATGTTTTGAAAAATAATAATCATGTAGGTAACAACTTATTAGAATATATATTTTTTTTAAGATACCTAGCAATGTGGTATTCAGTCCCACATTACTAGCAATCTTGTTAACCCCTCCAGCTAAGCTCAAAGGCTTGTGTTAGCTGGTTCACGTCGGTAGTATAATGGGTAGGATTCGAACCCGCAAACTCACGATTGCGAGACCGATGGCCTAGCCATTATTTATGGGGACTTAATCGCGTGAAATATTTAAAGGTACGAACCTTGCACCGATCGTGGTCACGGGTCCACGACCACGATCGGTGCAATTCGGTTGAAACGTCGGGTAAATAAAAGGTTCGTATCTTTAAATATTTTACGCAGTTTAAGTCCCGATAGTATTCTAATACCTGCAAACATTGCGAAAGTTTAAGAACAATAATCCAATCCAATCCCACGTTTCACTTTAAAAAGTTCTTACATTGTGCATTCAAATTCGAAAGTTGAAAACAATGACAATAAATTATTTTACACTAATCAGAAAATAGTAGGTCTTAAAATGCTCTGAAAATTAATGTTTTTTTTTAATATTTTATGTTTCATTAAAACGAATAATAAAATTAAAGTATTTGTCAACAGGAACTTATGACGTTTTAATGCAATATTTTATACAAAACTGACAACGGGAACGTATGACGTCACAACTTTGTACAGAGCGTGACATTTTGACGTTTCATGAAAGGAAACTGATTTGACTTGGCAATCAACTACTCGATTGGACGGAAACATTTTCGCTATTATAATATAGTAGCCATGTATCCAATATTAATTTGTATTGCGGTTTCTAGTGTGAATGACGGTTGCGGCCGTGGCGTTAACCGAAGTTTGTATTATGTGCAATGAGCTTAAATAGCAATGCAGTCAGCCGGTTAATGCGGCTAACATTAAAACCGATAACAGTTATAGTAATCATTAAAATTCTATACTTAATAAATATTCATGACAATGTATTTGTTTATCTGTTTTTGCTGTACGATCAATAATTCTAACTATAAAACAAAAAAACGAAACAATACCTACGGTTCGCGACAAGAGGCAGCTCTGATTTAACGAAAATCGAAGTTTTAATCGAAAATGAAATTGAAAATCCATTTGAATTACTTATAAAAGGAATTATATCATGAACTAAGGAAATTTAAAATTTGAAAAGTTAACTGAGATTTTTTCAGGCTTCATGTTTGTTTTGGCAATATTCGATTTATTTTTAGCACACAACCGCTGGCAAAAATATAAGCAAGACCAAATTAATATAATATGCACACGATAGGAACTGATGGCGCTATGTGAGTGTGGGACATGTGACGTCGTACTAGAACTAGTACACTAGACCGGCGACAAAAACAAGACTTCAATTTGATTTTGAAAAATATACTTGTGTAACAACAACAACGGTAATTTGTCTTAAGTGTCAAAAAGTTCACAGGTCGGTCATTCGATTAGCCATTTGAAATTGCTGTCACTTTGTATAGGGTAGCCAATGCCAGCTTATATGTAGTACCTACTATAGAGGTCAATGCGTCTTGGGTTTTCCTGTCCAACCTCATAAACCAATTGCCATGAACTTATCACAAACTTTAAACCTATTGTTAAATATTAAAGATATTTATATTTATTTAATAACGTGTATCTTTTGTTTCAGGTACAAACGTAGTCAATACAATCGTGTTAATAACCTCAATTATATTATTGACTTATAATGAAATATCAAGGTTTTTGAGCTTATGAGATTTGGTGTGAAATATTGTCTGGTGATATTAGTTTTAAGTGTAGATACTATCGAAAAAACGGCCTGTATTAACATACACAAAAATGTAACTATGTATACAAAGAATAAAGCAATGATTTTGACATATTAAATGACGGAAAAGCCGAATATGTAAATAATACTTTATACTAATAAAAAATAGAACACTACATAAAATAGCAGTATATTTAGGTACTCTTTGTTCATTACGTGATTTAGTTTAAAAACAATACATTAAATGCATCTCACCGATTTCTCCTACAATGTTTACCAAATCTGTGCCCAGTCATTTATGAAACATTGTCATCACATGTGTATGTATTATTCAGAGAGACGGTTATTTAAATTTTAAAAGAATTAAATAAGAAGGTAAACGACAATTTCATTAACAGTCAACAATAACAGCTCTAAACACCAGTTTGACGGTAGTTTACGATACCGTTCCAAATTAAAATTTCACATTTGTGTTTTTTCATAGAGTAATGCTAAAATCACAAAATGTTCTCCGAATACCCTCACTCATTTTGCTCATATATTTTTTAAATTGGTTAATGTTTGTTGATATATTTTCTTTTACTTTTTATTCAGTCTCAATAACATTAGCATATCTCGGCTGTCCAACAGTACACAAAATAGTTATTCCACCGAATTCATAAAGAATATCTATCTATTTCAAAAAAAAGTATCTACATAAAGCCGTTGTATAGCATGTCAAAATCTTAAAACACTTACTGTACATTTAGTTTTGTTGTTAAAGTTATTTTTATATCCAATTAAGAACAAAACAAAAGTTATAATTGTACCTTGCATTATCAGTTAAACCGAATATGATAAAATTTACAATTAAAGACTAGTGTAAAAGATCGTAGATAAAACAAATATATGATACCCATAGAATTCAGACATAATGTATCAAGAAAGATTATTATATTATTTTTTGTACGTTTCAGAAACGTTCATTAAAAATGTAAAAAGTGAATTTGAATGAGTTGGATAGATATCTTAATATAAAAATAAGTTGTAAAACAATTTGTTTCTCTGTACTTAGTATAATCTGAAGAAGATTTAAACCCGGCTACTGCATTTTTTTGTACTCTGGCAACAGTAATGCTTCATGTTTTTTTTCAGAATACTTAGGCAATGTGTCTAAGTCATTCAACGACTACCATTATCGCATAGGACCATAAGAGAAATCAATAAGCAATTAACTAATGAGGCTCAAGACAATAGCATGTCACTATACCTAACAATCACACCAAAAGTTTGTACAGCATTTCTGTACCAACTTTTGGTGTGATTAGCAGCACTGCGTGAAATATTACATATAATTACTGTATAAGTGAACCACGGATAAAGCGCCGTGCGTTTCAATGTTGTGAAATCAAATTCTAAGTTGCGCCGTGTGGTAATTCAATTTTCCCGATCACCCCCTGAATACTGAAACGATAATTAGCTCTAAGTCAAAAGTGTTTCTGTCTCTATGACAGTCACAGTTAACCGCATCTTAAAACTAAGTGTCGTTGAAGTAATCGGACATAAGTGAATTAGAATGTGAGAGGCGGAACAGCGATGCCTTTCTATAAAAAATACAGTTTACAGAGTGTCTGTGAAAGCACATTGGGCAACGATGCGACGCGATACAATCAGTTGACATTTTTTGCGCAATGTTATTCACAGGGACATTCATTTTTAATTTGATTTGCCACACGTACTGTACAACAGAGCAGATATCACGGGACACGCGTCATATCGTTTCATTTAGAAATTGCGCCGCACTGTAGCGCATCATATTGGTGTCCAGTTTGCTTACATATGGCGATAAGTAAACCTATTTATACAGCAACAGGTATATCTATACCTATTTGTAAATCAGAGTAAAAGATATAAGTAACAAAACGTTGCTTTTCTTTTCTCCCGATGCTACAGATTTACCCAATTAGATGTTTTGTTGTTTTAAAACTCTAAAAGTCGTACAAATGTATCTTCAACATTCTATATTCGTAGTCGGGTAAATATGTTTTCTAGCTTCTCTGAACGTTAATTAGTTTTACTTAAAAATAATTAATAGTTTTAATAAATAGGCGTTAATCTATGGCTGTGTTTTCACTTAAGGTAACGTCAATTCTTTGCACGACATCATCTTTTTAAATATAAATGTACAGTGACACAAGATTGTTGTTTTATTTTCTTTTTGTATAATTTCTAATAATATATTAATTGTAAATTTTAAATGGGATACGTAAATAAAGTTATGATACAAATTGTATATGAGATTTTTAATTGTACACTTATACGGACATTTCGTACATTTCTCTTCATTTTTTTAAAATTTTAAACACATACTCCAACGAACGCAAAGAAACAGCACCTATGTAAAGGTACTTATTTGAGAAACACCCTGTCTAATTGGGTTACCTACCTTTTTGGTCAAGTTTTCGGCCCATCTCCACTTCGAGCTTATTATCCACCTCACTCCCTATACTTCGTAATTGAAATCTCTACAGAAAAGTATTATGTAACTTCTAAAGGAAGACTAACGAGTATTTTCAGCTATATTGAACGCTAATAGGTATGTATTAAGTAGAGCTACCTTCACTGCATGTATCTGCATTCAGTGGTACGACGAGGAATAACCATTCTTTCTCGAGCCACTGGTATAACAAGTTGGAGGCACGACGAAGAAGAAGAGATATTTATTAATCTTATAACATTACCGACATGAAACACCCCGTGTCTAAGATTTTACGAAAGGAATAATAATGAGACTTATGATTAGCTTCATATTTTATTTATAATCATGTATCTACATATATAATGTCTAGACGTCTAGGATAAGGTTTTATTGAAGGGATCATGTCATAAACACAGTATGTAAATATGTAAGTAAATAGAGTATGTATTCGACAGGTACTAAGATTACATAATTAACTACTTTCTTTAAGGCGTGTTGCGAAGTTATTTTGAGAGGAGGGTTAAGATAAAGTTTCAGCAACAGACTTTTCTTAGTTTACCACGAATCAGCCCACAGCTGGTGAATAAATAATTATAATATTTATAATATAATAATATCTGATATAATAATATGACTGTCTCTGTGGCGCGGTGGGAGTGTATCCGACTGCTACGCAAGAGGTCGTGGGTTCGATCCCCACCCAGGATAAAACTTTGTGTGATGAGCACGATGGTTTATTCTGTGTCTGGGTCTTATTTATCTATAATATGTATGTATTTAGAAATAAATAAGTATGTTTATCAGTTGTCTGGTTTCCATAGTACAAGCTCTGCTTAGTTTGGGATCAGATAGCGTTGTTTGAGTTGTCCCTAGATATTATTATTATTATTATCTTGGGACAACACACACACGGTTATTTAATTCCAAAATAGGCAGAGTATTTCAGTGACCAGTATAATTGCGCTTACGTCTTTGTTGAGTTATAGAGATATTATGTCATGCAACAAGCAAAAGCTGATTTAAAAATGATCATTATTGTTTCTTAATAGTTTACACTGGCGATTACCGGTAAGTAATTAAAACAAACTTTGATAAAAATTAAAGAAGTTTAAAAAATAAATTTCAATTACCTACTTATGCAACAAATACATATTTATAGCTATTAAAGAAATTAAGTGGAAAGAATATAAAATACAGATAAGATCCACAACTTTTATTTGGAAACTGTTTAAAGCCGCCTCAATAAACTGTTTATATGAAATTCTCGTAATCGGCATGAAATAACTATGAAGATATTATAATAGCATCAAGTAGGTCAACATTAAAATAGTAACAAACTGTAACACTACAACTTTAAGCCACGTTCCCTTTTATTGCGTTTTAAAACTTCATTGATACGTCGTCGTCGCACGCTACATCGATTCTCAAGAGGAACCGTTAAAAAGTGTAACTTGAAATCGAGGCTCACGCTGCTCTGAAAACTTTATGAACAGCTACGGAAAAATACTTCCACAAAAATGTTCATTTTGGTGACTTTTAAAACTTTAATTGCCAATAAAATTGTCGTCGACTTGAATCTTTTTAAAGGTTTTTGAACAAAAACGGATCTGGAGTGTTATCATAATGTGTTTATGTGAAGTTTTTATACGCTTTTAGTTTTATTTTTTTTACTGGCAATGTGTTAATGAAATTTTTAAAATAATGACATAAATGAAAAAAAAAACAAAACTCTTTTCATTCTAATTTTGCAAGTTAACCAAAAGCTTGTAAACATTACAGGGACGTAGTTAGTTAGTTTTCATTCTGCGTTCATATGTATCTTCTCTAACACTCCTGCCCACCGAGGCACTTCAGGCTGTGAGAATTTCTATTTACTTAGTAGCCCTGGAAGCTTTTCCACTTGTCTGTCTCAGCAAGTAACCTAGGTTACCTACATATATCATGTTTACCCAAGTAAAAGCATTACATACTCCAAACATTAAAGAGACAAAATTCCACATAGTTTGTTCCAGTTTTACAAAGTCCTAAGTAGTCTACCGTAAATCCTAATGGAACTTATTGATGTGGCACAGCTCGCTACAGCTCTCAGGAAATATCACTAAAAGCTCGGAAGGCATATTTCGTGAAAACAAAATTCGTAACCTAGAAATTTGACGAAGCGAAAATCTATAAAAATCTAGAAGGATCTTTCTTCTCAGTTTCATTTATTATCAGTAGTATATATACTACTGTTATTTAGTACCTAAGTATAATAATATATTATGACGAAGATTTCGTTACAGACAGTAAAGAAGAAAATAAACATACTATCTTTGATTTATTACATTCCACAATAATTATACGGACCTAGCTGTTTCTAGCTTAGCTAGCTTTCTGCTGTGGCTCAGCATGCGCAGATATCCATTATCGCAATAATTGTTCTCCTTTTGAACGGTAATCTTAAGGCATCTTAAGTCCATTCGTTGCTGTGATTTTATGTTTAGTACCAGCAAGGGAAGATTTGTAAATGAAGATAAAGTCAATTATTTCGCATTCGGTTTATAGCATCTACAGCATTTATCCCGCTTAATTTATAGAAATGAACGATACGTAAAATACTACCCGAGGTAAGATAAAAGTCGTATTTAACAATAATCATCATATTTATTATATCTGAAAATTAGCTTCCTCAATCATCCTTAGCATGTGTTTATTCTGATTTGACATAATAATCTGGGGATAGTTGAGACTAACATAATAAGGGGGTAAAATAAAAATAGTTTAATCGTCCACCAGCAAGAAATATTGTAACTTTTGAATTCATAAAATATCACACTGGCCTACTTTTCTTAACGTTACGGCAAAGGTTCATAATAAAATCAATTAGGTACCACCACACGTCATACTTACTAGTAAATCAAATTGACTTAAACAATTTGTTGGCAGGTAGGCTTTAAAATCAATTGCAGCTTAGTTAATCCCCGCTGTAATGAGGACCTATAGTGAATAATCCCTATGAGCTGGTCAGTTCAACCATGTGTTATTTACGATGCCTGTAGCCTGTCATTGCCATTTGCTCATTTACGTATTTGGTTTGGGTACAGGATTTAACTTCACAGGAATTGGCATTTCGAGAATCGTCGAAAATCTTTGTTTAACTTGTTTCTGTTAAAACTGGAATTTACAATTTATACTACAAGGATGGAATGTAAAAATAAACTGAACATATTTTTATTGAGATTTTTATTTCAAATAATTAGTGATATGATTTTACGAAATCAAGGATATTTAAGTTTAAAGTTTACACATAAATTACCTTAAATATCAACATTTAATATAAATTAAATGTTGATATTGATGCTGATTTATGTTTCTTGTTCTGATCTTGTTAATAAATGTACGTTTCTTGTTTTATATTTATAAGTACTCATACAGATAGAATGTTCATACAGAAACTTTAAAGATTTATACTACTCATTTCTACCTAAATATACAAAGTTACTCTTTTAAATAAGAAAGTGATTCTCATATCAAAATTCACATTGATTCTTTACCCGACCCTTTTCACTACTTATATTTTTATTACTGGATTATTATAACATAGCCAATATTATAAACAGGAAAAGTTTTGTTTTTCCTCTTACACTATTATCCTTGTAAAACAAAGCCTTGAATATTGAACTTCTTATAATATCCAGATGCCAGATAATAATATTAAGAGTGTAACAAAGAAACGTAAGTAATGTAGTTTTGTGGGCCTATTGGGATTCTCGACTTGTGTGGTATCCGTTAGGATCTAGAGATTAGTATAAGTATCTAACTATTTCAAATCCATAGACGGGCGACCATTTTTGGAAAATTTTAAATCCCTTGGAACATTAGACTTCACCTCAATGGTGACGTGCTCCCTCTGATGTTCCAAGGCATTTACGTTAAGACAATCATAAACGAAAACTACTATATTACGAAATACAGTAATATTTCTTTTACGGATTAAGTAAAAAGTCTTGAAGTTACGCGAAAATCGAAAACGAGGATTTTCGTATTGTCATAGCTATGGCGTTCGTAATCTAACGGTAAAAATATAAAGGTAATCTTTATATTTTAGGGCAGCATTGTAAAAATGCTGTACTACGTGTAACAGAATGGTTTGGTCAAATCAGCGGACAGTTGTGACAAACGCACGTGGTCGTACTGCATATCTCATATAGGCATATCTGATAGCAGTATAATACAAAGTTTTTTTTTTCTCGTTTGGTACATATACAGAGTTTTCTTTTGTTCAAAATTCAGAACATTCGAAAAAGTTTGTACCTTTAAATAATTCACGTGATTAAGTCCCGAATTATATTTTATAAAAAGAGATAAATTAGAATAATAAATGAATTAATTATAAAGCCCTGTACTAAAGAAGTACTCCAATCCGATTTTGAACCGCGGGCACAATACCAAAGTCATACTTTGACTTAATCATGCGAATGATTTAAAGGTACGAACCTTTTATTTACTCGACGTTTCAATCGAATTGCACCGATCATGGTCACTTGCTGACTTAAGTTTTTTTTGACGTGCGTGCCCGCGATCGTTGCAATTACCTTAAAATAATTCACGCGATGAAGTCCGAAATATATCTAATACTAGCTGAATCCAGTCAAGCTTAGCTTGACTTTTTGGTTCAGGAACTCTTGCGGGCGTCCTCAGAACACCCTGCCAAAGTTTTATCATAATCTGATCTGATCAATATAGAGGACATTATATATATATATATATATATATATATATATATATATATAGGTGTATCGAAATCGCGAAACTTTGAAAACAATTATTTTCTCTTTAATTAAAAGCACGAACATTTTAGGGTACAAATAGGTACTCAGTATCATGTGAATAAATCAGTAACAAAAATGTTACTCATTGTATATTTCTAGTGATTATTACAGCTGATTGTCGCCAAGGTTTATTACAGCAAGTTGAGTGCGATGTTGGATTATGGCAATGTGACTGAAACCTGTAATCAACATTTAAATTAGATTGACCGCAACGAACATTGTTTCACTACTGATTTACATAGCATCAAGCATACTACTATTACTAAAGCAGGGTTTCCTAAACATGGGGTCTGTGGACCCCTAGGGGTCCGCGGACAAAATAAATAACAATATTATAATGGTTATAAGGAGTTATTGGTATTAGCGTTGAAGCAGTTGTTGAACAGGACTTTACCATAATTGTACATGTATTATTGCTTTTCGATGATCCGTAGACTTTTTTTATGGCATAGGGGGCAAACGAACAAGTGGTGTACCTGATAGACAGTGATTACTGCAGCCGTGTGTTTTGGAATATTGATTGTTAAAGTTTAACTGACGGTGTAACTATCACCCGTCATCAGACTCCAGACCTCTCAAACTTATAAAACAGTTCTACCAAACGGTTTTATACAACATCACATAAACTGGAACAATCAATATTCCAAAACACACCATAGTAGATATCAATAAGCTCCATATCCAACACATATCACTGTAAGGTAGTACTAGGGATCCGCGCCAGAAAAAGGTTGGGAAGTGTGTTGTAATAGATACACGCACGATCTGAGAAGACTTTATAAATTGACTAGCTTTCGCCCGCCGCTCCGCCCGCGTGGATGTCGGTTATCGCGATAAAAACTATCCTATGTCCTTCCCCGGGACTCAAACTATCTCCATACCAAATTTCATCTAAATCGGTTTAGCTGTTTGAGCGTGAAAGCGTAACAGACAGACAGACAGACAGACAGACAGAGTTACTTTCACATTTATAATATTAGTATGGATTTGTATGCCTAGAACAGCGGGCCAAATTGTGTAAATTTAAAAGGTACTAAAATAATTGTACATAAATACGTGTACTATAAAAAAACCCAACAGATGAATCAAAGATTAATTTATTAAACACAAAACATACCAAAATTGTATTTAAGTGGATGATTTTTATATACTTACTAATAACCTCCCGCTCTTGGCTTCTTTACCTAACACCAAATAAGTTAGTAATATAATTTTTGAAAAATAAATTACAAATTAACCCTTCACCACCTACCACGCACTTTTGTCACACAACCATTTCCCACATATCTGTGAGACCTCGGAGTAAAATCGATGTTTCTTTGTCAGGTTTAGGGCCTAAACCTCACAATAAACAACGATATTACACTAGTAAAATAGTCTGTAAGTGGTTAAGGTCAATACTCCAAAAACAAGTGGTAGGTCATTAAGGGTTAATATATTAAATATTTTCCAAAACTGATATTACAAAGTTATTTAGTGGTAAGTAAAGAAACCACGAGCATTTTTTTTAAGGTTATTATTATAATAAAAATCATCCTATATATATTTTTCAAAAATATATAATTATGTTGACTGGTTTATTTAATTGTAGTAACAACAGTCAAAATGTCAAAGGTAAAGCTATATTTGTTTTGAAAGCTATAATTAATCTAATGACTATTGAAACATAAATACCATAAGAAACATAACATAACATGGTCGGTTATTAAGTAATTACAATAATTTTAACTTCCATTTACTAATAGCATAATACAGAGTTTTTTTTTAATATAACAATGTGGGTTACGGTTATGTACCTACATAGTCGTTCCGGTGTCGATACACTCTTTAGGTCACAACGCATTTTTAGACATAGCAGAGGAGAGGCGCAGTTTAAAAAAAAATGGACGCGGTGGGAGTGTATCCGACTGCTACGCAAGAGGTTGTGGTTTCGATCCCCACCCAGGATAAAACTTTGTGTAATGAGTACGATGGTTTATTCTGTGTCTGGGTGTTATTTATCTATGATATGTATGTATTTAGAAATATATATGTATGTTTATCTGTTGTCTGGTTTCCATAGTACAAGCTCTGCTTAGTTTGGGATCAGATAGCGTTGTGTGAGTTGTCCCAAGATATTATAACTATTATTACTAATTAAGTTCAAAAGTAAGTTTCTAAGGAATGTTAACGCACTATTTCAGCACTGCAGCGGAGCGGCACAAAATTTAAGGGGAAAAATACGCCGCGCCGCGCATCTGTCGCGGGTAAAATTGAGTTTTATTAATTTCTTAGACCCCAGTGGCTCATAGAAACGATTAATGACAATAGTTTTTATTGTCATTATTTTTGTAGTAAACTGGCGTGCGTTCGCATAAAATTTGTTCACTTCTCTAAAGCTCAATTTTCTTAAAATCTTTTCTTATTCCTTGTCTGTACCTATACTTAGTTTATTTTTTTAATTTTGGATTTGGATTTACAGATTTAGGGCTTTGCGTTGATAAGCGAATAAATAAAATAGGGCTTTCATTTTAAGTCTCCTGACGCATATGAATATGTTTATTATAATTTCAACGGAGACTAATCATTTTCAATGGGAAACAACTAATTAGGTACAGAGACATCGAGACAGTTTAATAGAAATACGCAGTTTATAAAGTTTAACAACTGTTCGTCAGTATTTAAATACTGATCTGAATACATTAGTTTCTTCTTCTTTTACATAAAAATGAAAGTCTTAACTTATTCATTCACCCAACTCAACACCCAGCTCAAACCCTAAGCCCTAGAGAGTTGAAATTTCACAGAGATTTCTTTCATGATGTAGACTAGAGATAAAAAAACGATTTCTGGAAACTCTAACTCTGGATTGATTTGAACTGATTCTGGATTGGTGAAAAATTCATATCCAAACTAATCCTAACTAATATTATAAATTCGAAAGTGAGTTTTTTTGTTTATTTGTTACGCTTTCACACCTTAAGGTTGCCATACATTACCAATCCACCTGCATTCTGACACCCTATCAGGGTCCGGTCCGCCTGTTGTCCTGGGTCTGTATAGTCCACACACTATAGCGAATATTGACTGTGAACAATGGTTGAAAACCGGCTCTGGGGCTACACACAGCAGTCGACAGCCGGCAGTTTCAATCCGCAAGATCACGCTCAGGAAGTTGCTTGTGAGTTTTACCTAAATGGTTGCGGGTCGACTACTTGCTACTGTGTGTTTGATTGTCGCGGACTGTTCGGCCGACACCTGACGACGCAGAACGCACTGGGTGGCGAGCTCACACACTATGGGTTGAATTGATCGTCAGTCCAAAATAGAAAACTGTTAGTCTCTTATTGTTGCGATTAACTGACAGGCTGATATTCGCCAGCAGTCTAGTAGTGTGTGGGAGTCTCAAACCGCTAAACCGATTTTAATCATACTTTCCCCAATAGAAAGCTATATTATCAGCGAGTAATATAGGATGTATTTATTATTATTTAGAGATCACGGTTTAAATTTTGAGATCTCGTACTCGAAATTAAAATACCTAATGTAACCCTGAATTTGTGACGTGCGCTGCCATTTTGTTATGTGTTACAAAATTTAGATCCCTTTGTTGCTGACAGACCTTGGGGTAGTATGAGCTATAACATAGGATAAATATAGGATAAGAATCACGGGCAAAGCTAGATAAAGCTGAAAAGTTTGTTTGGTTAAACGCGATAATGTCAGAAACTACTGGTTCGAATTTAAAAAAATCTTATAAAGGAAGGCTTATAATGACATCACAACGCCACGGCCAATAGCAGCGGAGCAACAATGAAAAAGGTTTCAAAATTGACCCCGACGAAGATGTGCGGGTCAGCGAGTAGGTAAAATCGGTTTAGTAGATCAAGAGATTACCCCCTACAATCTCACAAACTCACAAACTTTACCTCTTTATAATATTAGTATACATTATAGACTAGTTGTATAGAAGTATAGATAGGCTAGTTAGTGAGATAAGTTACGTTCAAAGCAAATTCTTTACATAGCCGAAATTGAATAGTGTTGGATTTCGTAATTGGACAATACAAATTTTGTTATTCATTTAAATAATGTTAATGAAGGGCAATTTGCTAAGTCTAGACATTTTCATATTAAAGGTAAATGGAAATACCTAGTGGCTGTCTTAGGCACTTGTGCCACCAACTGCAAGAAAGCGGGCAACTTTAATTGTACGTTTTCCCGCTCAGAACACGTACAATAGATGTAGATCCCGTGTTAACAGAAGAGATACATAGATTAATAGCTGATCGCTGATAGTTTACACTGCTCGCGAGAACTCGCATTCTTGAGCAAGAAAATAGTTGACAGTGGCTCGCTACTCGCCAGCGGTGGAACAAGTGCCTTCTGAGTACAAAATGTAAATGTATAATAATAAAATATTATTTATCTAAATGAGATGACTTGCAAATGTATACTTAGCCGTCAGGATTACTTTGTATACTGATCTTGATGGAAATTGAATTAATGGGCTCTAGTTTCTCTGTGTACCGTAATTTATTGGTTGTTAGAGGCTAAAGATGTCCATTCGTATTAGAATCGTCAAAGGACTCCCGGTTAATTATTTTAAATTAGGAAACCAAAACGTCAACGGATGGTAGGTATAGCAGTCGAACCAAAGTTTCGGCGTGGGTCTTGATCATGACATCGGGCATTCACAAAGTAATTATTATTATTATCTCGATGACGTTTAAATATCGTTTCGTTCGAATCGTTCTAGTAGTTTTTTTTTTCAACACGAAGAAGGTCCCTGCAACCTACCTTCAACATAATAAATCTTTGCATTAATATAACCATCTTTAGAATTTCAAAATCTATAGCTGCAATCATATACGTTCAGTATAAATAGACAAACAAAAGGCTTCAAACAAAGTTTTTCGTTTTGTTAAAAAGAAAGCTGAATTTTTCATCCTGTAGAAGTTTCTTACATTAATCAAATTAACCGCCTGTTTCGTACAGCAGTTACGTAATCTGAGAACTACAAAACGGTATTCCTGTTGGAAATCTTCTAAACAGCCTATACATTACAGCGGAATGAAATTAACTGTACGTCTAGCTACAGTTTGTCGGGATGGCGAATAAGGAAGTGGTCCCTCGCGGGCTAAACCTTGTACGGAATCCGTAGAGCTTCCTCTTACAACACCGAAAATTTACTACAAAATGTACCTTTGTATTATAATATGGTTGTGTTTTTCGATGTTGTAATAGTCTGAATTATTTAAGAATGAGAGTCATTTCATGAATATGCTTACTTTATTGGTTCAATTGCTTACTAAGCTAAGGTAAAAAGTATTTATGCGTACTTTTGACATTATAGCAGTACTGGTTAATGTGTGTTTTTTTTGTAAGCCATGTTAATAAGATAATAATAAGGTAATTGATACCGAAATAAACAATATTTGACGGTATCATGTTACACTCTTTGGTGACGGGCTTTTTTCAATCTTGTTTTCTTATCTTGCCAACACCAATGTCCCTTAGCAACATTATTGATGACGTCAAGTGCTCTTTAATTAATTTATTTGTAAAACGTGAGTGCTTTTAAAGTATAGTATTACTTTATTTTTATTTTAAAAAGCCCAGTTTTCTAAAGAAAAAAATTTTTTGAAGCCTTTTCCAGTGAAACTTAAAAAGGTTTTTAAATGTATTTTCTATAGAAAAGCCTGATATCTGAAAACTAACTTACAAATATCTTCCAATTACTAATCTTATCTTAAACAACATTCACAAAATGTCATCGTTTTATGCTATCTCGAAGACTTCATAATTAGTAAATATTGTGAAAGAATAACAAAAATAATTTGAAGAGTATTTTCCAATTTTCCTTTTGAAACTATATCAAAAGTAAATATGTGAAATAATCTGGCGATTCTGGACATGCATTTTTGACTTACTTTGACAGTGTGCATGATTGGTTGGGTCGGAATACAGCCTGCTCTTTGCGAAGGAGAGGTTCAACGGCCCCGGACAGTCGGTCTAAGATGATCTTGCAGAGCACCTTTGTTGGGGATGGTAATGAGAAGGCCTTTATTCCAGTCGTCGGGTAAGTTTTCGGCAGACCAGATGTTCTGGAAGAGTGGAGTTATCACGTTTGCGGCGGTGGGTATGTCAGCTTTTAGCATTTCCATCATGATGGGGTCGTCTCCTGAAGCTTCGCTGTTCTTGAGTGATCGGATGGCGTTCACTACTTCCTCTCTAGTAGACACGTCAAGGCTTTGTGCGGGCAAGCTGGCAGCAGGTGAGGGCGTTAGAGCGGGGTCGTTCGGGACTCCGAAGATCTCCTGGAAGTGTTCCTGCCAGCGACGAAGCTGCCCTTCTATTGTCACAATTAGCTGGTCTTCTTTGTTTTTCCCCTCTGGTTCCGGTTTCTGGCCAAAGTCTTCATCGCCTTGTACATCTCCCTCAAATTACTAGAATCAGCAACGCGTTGTGTGCAATCTGCCACATATTTTTTATATTTACCCAATTCTGATGAAATTTACAGCAGTATAAATTACTTATGAAACTGCAATAAAATGATCAAATTACAGAGTCTGCGTATTCAAATCTCTAAAAATGTGCGTAGGTGTAATGTATGGTGTAAAAAATGGTGCTTGCACTAGGTTTGCGGCAAAATTGATTTTGATGGTTCAAGATGCGCACGCATATCCAATAAAACAATATAACTCAAACCCACGTTATAAATAATAATATATTCATACTGTGTAATTATTTTTCCCAAATACGCACGTAGCTTTATGTTTACAGAGGGAACTAAAGGCTTTCGTGGAGGCTCATAATAACGCGAACGACTAACTCTCCGAGGGGCGTCATGTAATTTAGTCGTCGCCTCTCGGATCATATTATCCGTATTCCTAATACAAATGATCCGCAGTTCCGTCGGGACGTGCCAAAATGGGTAAATTAAAACGTAGTATACTTCTCGCAGAATTTGGTGCTTATAAAAAAATGTGCAAAGTCGCGAGCTCTGGCTCGCCTCCAGGCTGGCGGCTTGTCAACGAGACCATATAAGTACTACAGATTTTATCAATTTCTCGAAACAGTGGTAAAATAAAGCAGTATTTTGTATTACATGAAGTAACATTTATACTCTTTGTGGATACCGCGCCGTTTAAGTTAAAATAATTGGTTGACGTTGGACTGGCTTGTTGACTCTCTCACTCTCTTTTTAACTTTCAACTTGCTTTTGGTCCTTATTCACTATCTTTTTTTTCATTTTCTCGGCGAACCCGCACGGATTGTCAAAGTCTTGTTATAATGGTAAATAGAGAGCTAGGCTTAGAAATGCATCAACGCCCTTGCGCGGCGGACATCTTTGAGCGCACCGCGCACTTGCGCCTTCGCCAATTCGCGCGAGCTAGCCGCGAAAACGAAAAAAAAGATAGTTAAAAAGGAAAAGGTAAACTTCATATGAACTTCACTGGTGCAACACACACACGTACATGCAGATATATAATTCACGGACTCGTGGATCATCTTTGGAACAAAGTAGTCCAAAATTGTGTGTTCATGAAGCTTGCCTTTTGAACTCTCGCAAATTTGTAGTTCTGTTAGCCGTGTCAATAAGGTATTCATTGGGTATTTTTGATCACACTAAAGCACGAAATGTCCCCATGCTAGTCTTAAAACATATAATATAAATGGAATAGCTCTTGGCCGCGACTCCACCCGCGTTAATGTCGGTTAACGAGATAAAAACTATCTTATGTTTTCTCATTTAAATGTTACAGCTCATACTTCCCCAAAGTCTATCGGCAACAAAGGGATCCCCATAGTAACCAAAAACAAAATGGCAGCGCACGTGAATTAATGACTTTTATAGGCAAATGACTGCCTCTGTGGCGCGGTGATTGCTACGCAAGAGATCGTGGGTTCCATTCCCACACGAGACACCATTTTGTGTGGTCCACTAATTATTGTTCGAGTCTGGGTGTTCTTTGTGTCCATGATTTGTATGTTTGTAAAGTCCCCCGCGCCACAGGGCTTGTAGACTACTAAATGAGTCACCTTAAAAAAAAAATTATACCATATTGTTTTTTTTTATGAGAATCTCTAATTAAAACAAAAATACATCCTATGTTACTCGCTGATAATGAAATTAAAGAATATTTTAAATCAGTTCAGTGTTTTAGGCATGAAAGCGTAACAAACAAACACACTCACTTTCGCGTTTATAATATTAGTTAGGATTAGGATAGCTATGGTCCGCAGCTTCGCCCGCGTGGATGACTTTAGCCCGTTTAAGGTTGATTTTTGCTTTCAAACGCTGAAAGGTGTATTTCTTTATCCAAAGATTACATATAAAATTGCAACCTGTTAGAATATTATCGGGAATTAATCGTGTGAAATTTCACGCGATTAAGACGCCATAATATTATAATATGTGCAAGCATTACGAAAGTTTAAAAACAATAATTTCAACCCCTAATAAACCCCCTAGGGGATGATTTTTTAAAAATATTGAAACACTTTCTCACTTT
Organism: Herminia tarsipennalis; assembly: GCA_945859575.2. Taxonomy (NCBI): domain Eukaryota; kingdom Metazoa; phylum Arthropoda; class Insecta; order Lepidoptera; family Erebidae; genus Herminia; species Herminia tarsipennalis. The sequence goes on from OX243839.2 coordinate 16,800,597, forward strand.
CCTTTATTTTAAACCAAACAGCCAAATACGAAATTTCAAACATTTCACTTGAAAACAGATGAAGTTTAATAAAAACTTGCAACCCCTATTTTTCTCCCTAAAGGGGTTGATTTTCTAAAAACGCTAAAACCCGTATTTCATTGTTTTAAACCAAAAAGCCAAATACGAAATATCACAAATCTAACTTAAAAACTAACGGAGTTTCATACAAACTTACAACCACTATCTTACATGCTTAGTGAGTGAATTTCCAAAAATCCCTTCTTATCGGATGCTAACATTATATATGTAATCGTTGATCCATCAGCCAGTCAGTCAGTCAGTCAGGATAAATAATTAAATATATATATATATATATAATTATATACATGGGTCACTCAGAAACTTTCGAGAAACTAAAAAACTAACTTCTATGGATAAAATATTTAAATTAAATATTTTCAAAGAACTCTCCATCAGTCTCTATACCTACAAAGTTTCATGTGTCTGAACCATGTTTTTCTGTTTGTTCAGCGAGGCTGACAAATAACGAAACGAGCGGATCGCAATACTGGCAATCTCACGAAACTGACGAATCAGGAAAATGCCTAACTAGTGAAATTGTCAACCTACCGAAACTGTCTAATGAGTAAACTGGTGAATTAATTAAATTGACGCGTGAGGAAACTAACCAGTGGTACGCTAACCCCTCTATGCAAATCCATTTTTAAATAAGACACGATAATTTATTTTGGCTCTCGAAAAAAAGTGGAGGGAAATTTGAAATTCGAATTTAAGTAAACAAATTTTTCAAAATAATTACAAGTGTCAACATAAAGACATTTTTCGAAAAACTTTCTCAGTGGCTAAGTAGATAAACGTACGACTAATAATATTCATGTCAGGTCATGTTTGAATAGCTTTGATAACCACATGCGTTGAAAGTAGCTTGTAAAAGTAAAACGTATATTATAACGTAAGTTATAAAATTCATTCCTAAGGGCATGTTAATGTTAGTTTAGTTTTTCCGACAGTTGTTTTGATATTAAAATAGGTTTTGCAAAACTTTATATCAATTTCGCAAAATTTTATTTGATTTTATTCTGTCGTTTGTAAAATGAATTAATTGTTCGTACCATCAAATATATTTTTTAATAACATGCAATATACATATATTGCATGTTATTAAAAAAATATAATAACTTAGAACAACTTACATAATGCCATTTGGTCACAAACTGGGCAGAGCCCGTTTTATGGCAACCAGACAACTGATAAACATACTTTATATTTGTAAATATACACATATTTATAAATAAATTACACCCTTAAGCAGATTAAATTATCGTACTCATCACACAAATTTTCATCTGGGTTGGAATCGAACCCACGACCTCTGGATTAGCAGTCAAGGTCACTAACCACTAGACTAACAGGCTGGCCTGTTCTATCAAAGCTAATATATCGAAGCAATTGAGCCAAGACGGAGATATTACAACTGTACGCATCCCGTTAATGTCTCAACAGAGTCCCGCCCCGAACGTCTTTCTGACTGAACTCTCTAAATTAATGGTGGTCACATATAAGCGTTGCAGTACAATGTGATATAAAGCTGCTATATTACTATCACAAAACTAAATAGCCCATTAATAACAACAGTAAAATAAATTCCAAACGCAAGCTGTGTAAAAGTTTGTCGAAGACATTTTCTAACGTAGTATTCTGGTTAGAATTTATTCGTCTGCGAAAAAACATTTAAACGAATAAAATTTTTACATTTCACACAAATTTTTACAACGTTCACCGTGAAAATATCGGGATGGGGAGGAAAGCCCTAATTTGTGTTGGGAGTTGAAGCGTGGATTTTTCCGTGACACTTGGTGGTCACTGCGGAAAATGGAACCTTTATTATTGTGAAAAATAAAATATTTTTGAGAAGTAATTTGTTTCATGCAAATTGGCGATATTTTATCTAATCAAACAATCAAATATAACCTTCTGTTTGATGCAAAATACGTCCCTTAGTTATGCAGACGTCTAATATTATAAGTATGCAAATGTGTGCAACTATGCAGGTTGTAAATGACACACGACATTAAAAAAAAATATATAAAAAAATGGTTGTCTGTAATCGGCTTACGAACGATAATTTAACGTGATAGCGTCATAAGAAAACATTGATAACATTGTAATATTAATAACTATGCCCGTTTTATTCCAAATGTATCGCATATCGCTGCACTCGCCAAAATATTGATGACATTGTACTAAACTACCATGCCTGCTACAGCTTTAGTGGACCCCATACATTTCACTTACACAATACTACAAGCCTTTCAGCAGGCGAAATCGCCGTTCGCATTGCTTAGCAAACAGTCAATAACGTGACTGCCTAGCAACGTATCAATAACCTGACCGCTGCCACGTGACACTTTTTCAAACGTGCACCCGGTTATCGCTTTATAAGACGCTATCACGTCAAAACGACATGTGATAAAATTGAAACTAACGTTATTAACTGGTTGCTAAGCAACTCGGATATGTCATCAATGTTTTCCCGTTATCACATAAAATTATCGTCCGTAAACCGATTTAAAGACAACTTTTTTTTTAAACACGTAGTTGTAATATATTTTTGTATTCGCCTTTTAAAGCGCTTTGATTTAATACATACATTAACGCGCATATAATCCGCAATTTGGATTTTCTAAACATTTTAATGGCCAGTACATGTGTGTGAGCGAGATTTATCTACATGACGCGAGCATGGCGATGAATCTAATGACGTATCATTTATTAAAATAGGTTGAGCCCTTGAGGAGTTATGGGCGGACACACACACACACATAGGAACATTAGAAGGAAACATATATAACCCTCCTCCACAGTCGAGTAAAAAGACATGTGAGACAAAAAGAAAATATTTTTATTTTATAATCTTTCAAATGTTTTTAAATCATCTCGATTAAACAGAAGAGATCTTCTATTATAAATAAATAATTCAATTATATCGTATAATCAGTTGTCTTCTCAAGCAAAAGTCAGAAACACAATATTCGCTAGACGACGGAGGTATTAAGATGTAGAGTGGTAAAAAGATATGAATAGCATGTACAAACTAAAGCGTCGGTTTCGCAATCGTGAGGACGCGGGTTCGAATCCTACCCATTATACTACCGACGTGAACCCACTCCTAACACAAGTCTTTGATTTCAGCTGGAGGGGTTAACAAGATTGCTAGTACTGTGGGACTCAATCCCACATTGAGACATCTTAAAAAAAAAAACTTCTTGGTCACTACAAAACTTTCTATTTTTTACTGTGAAGTCGGTTTACGGACGATAATTTTACGTGATAACGTCATAAGAAAACGTTTATGACATATCGCCATTCTCGTTGCTTAGCAACCAATCAATATCGTTAGATCCAATTGTATCGAATGTTATGTCACTGCAATTTCCATTCGCTGTTGCTTAGCAACCAATCAATAACGTGACCCTTGCTTAGTAAATCAATAACGTGACATTTTTTCGTGCGGGCACCCAATTATTGATTTATAAGACACTAGCTGACCCGCTCAACTTCGTATGCGTCTATTTACACTCCTATTGGTCGTAGCGTAATGTTATATAGCCTATAGCCTTCCTCGATAAATGGGCTACCCAACAAAAAAAGAATCTTTCAATTCGGACCAGAATTTCCTGAGATAACCGCGTTCAAACAAACAAACTCTTCAGCTTTATAATATTAATAATTAACTAGCTGTCCCGCGCTACTTCGTATGCGTAATTTTTCCCCGTTTTTGCAACATTTCACGTTGCTACTCCGCTCCTATTAGTCGTAGCGCAATGTTATATACCCTATAGCCTTCCTCGATAAATGGGCTATCCAACAAAAAAAGAATTTTTCAAATCGGACCAGTAGTTCCTGAGATTAGCGCTTTTAAACAAACAAACAAACAAACAAATCAAACAAACAAACGCTTCCGCTTTATAATATTAGTATAGATTAGATTATCACGTCAAAAACCGGAGCCTAATATGTCAATATTTTTAAGCGTTACGGTGACACAGAGATGCACACATGGACTATAATTACACAGATATATCCGTTTTACTTATAATAACCCCCTCCTTTTAGGCTTAGGGTTAAAAGAACCAGGCGTATTCTTTGGCTACTACTTAGTAAATAGGTACGTTGATCCCATTTCTGCAGATTTCCTTTTAACAATGTAGGTATGTTGTGAGTTGAGGGTGGCCACCCACCCTCAACTTATTACCTAAGTATAAATCGGTGGTGTTTCATGAACAAGTAAGGAACAATACTTCAATTTAATTTACCTTTTGCGGGTGATTTTCGTTCGCTTTTGATTAAGTTAAATAGATGTTTGACCATGTACATATTTTTTTAAGTTTTCATCATCAAAGAAAAATAATGGCTAAGGCTAGGCCTTAGCCATTATTTTTCTTTGATGCTGTAGAAAATGACCAAGTAATAAGCTACTTTGTATCTAATTGTCCAAATCATCCTCAGGTATGAAAGAAACTGACTGCTTCTGTGGCGCAGTGGGAGCGTATCCGACTGGTACGCAAGAGGTCGTGGGTTCGATCCCCACACAGGATAAAACTTCGTGTGATGAGCACGATGGTTTGTTCTAAGTCTGGGTGTTATTTATCTATAATTTGTATGTATTTAGAAATGTATGTTTATAAGTTGTCAGGTTTCCATAGTACAAGCTCTGCTTAGTTTGAGATCAGATAGCGTTGTGTGAGTTGCCCCAACATAATAAATTTTTATTATTATTACTATTATCAGCAGAGAGACGTTCTTATTCGGTAATAAATAAGTCAAAATTTAAATTAAAGTCACTAATAACCGAAGTGTTTGTTACCAATATAAATCATTAAACGTTCATATACGTATTCCACAGAATTAATTTCAATTACTAAATTCACAATTTAGTAATGAATTTACCACACATTTCGCGCACGAAATACTTTAATGCTTGCTTATAATAGTTTCCACAACATTCAAAACTAAACGTGTGAATAGTGGCTTTAAACATAGTGGGGCACAAGTAGGGAACGTTTGTTAATCTATCGTCTTCAAGCACACTGTCGCCTAGTAACCTACTTCGCTGACTCTCACTCGAGCAATATGATAAACCGACTTGAACCATTTTTACCCTACGACGCAAAAAAGAGAAGGTTAGAAGTTTGAAGCCTCATTGTGGCTATCTGTGGGTTTTCGTAGTCAAAATAGTAAAAACGGATCCCTTATGGTTTCATCATATCTGTCTGTCTGTCCGTACGTCACAGGCATTTTACTACAATACAAATGAATATTGATCAAATTTAGTGAAATTTAATGACATGTAAAAAAATCACCAAACATCAAGGCATGTCACATCATTCGACGACAGGTCTTTTAAAACATTTGAAGGTTAAACCACGAGACCAAAGAATTTGAAATATATCACAAAGATAATAAATATTTTGAACTACAATTGTCAATGACACGCTCTTCTGCTGGTGAAATTATTAAAATCGTTTTTTGTAGTGCATTTATTTGTAATAACGGCGTGGAACCCTACACTGAGCAAGGTCCAACATATTCTTGCCCGGTTTTTAATGTGCTCTGCTCACATAGGCTCACATTATCTTGTTCAGATACATAATCCATGCATTACGCATTTAATTTCACACCTCGATGTTTTCATGTTTCTATAAAAGGCTCGTCCTACTCTTTAAACATGATGCATTTTAATGCAGCTATATTTCCTAACTGAGAATTACAAATGAATAATTAAAATGACAGTTGCGTGGTTATTCGCCGTCATGCTCGGCAAGAATAGCATCGCGAACCTGGCCCGCACGAATATGAGTTTTACTCCAACAATGATAAACGTCACAGTCCAGTATCCGTAAATGCGTCGAATAATATCCGGAGTTTTTATGCACGTTCCATTTTAAATTGGAATAAGCGAGATGAAAAGGAGAAAAAACATCACGAAAGCAAATTACAGGAAGCGAAAGAAACTAAAATGCGGGACGGCTCGCTCGGGCTTGAACTATAAAATATTTGCATCCAAACGAGGGCAGGGCAACAATAAGATGGAAATGCAAAATCCTGGTACGATGCAATGCATACTGTCCGCTCTCGCTAATGGCCACCCGTATATTTTACTTGAAACTGAGACTTGGCTTAAAATTAGCTGTATTACAGTATATAATTTAAATTATGCTCATTACGCAGCATATAAAATGATATACGAGTTCGACGACCGTGCCTACTACGCTAGTTCCTGTGAGCTCCGACTTTAGGACTTTTTGGACGAGTTCCATTTCAGCAGGCTTTGTTCCAAATACCGTAAGCTAATTTTTTACTATAAACTTCAGAAGCCAGGAGCTAGTTACTAAAGTAACTTCTATATTGTTGAAATACAGATAAATTGTTCTAATATTCATTGGGAAGACAATCTACACAAATTACTCTTATATCAATAAAATTAATTGTATTATACCGTCTCGTCTTACTATCTAACTTCAAACACATTTAGTAAAACAAATTATTCCGGTTCTCACATTCTCTCCTTTATAGAGACGTAAATTGAAAACGCTCCTACATACGTTATGCAAATACCTACTACATTATAAAAAACAGACAGTTGGAAATCTTCGGTGTATCGCTTTATTCTAAAGATTTCACGACACTCGAGCATCTTGTAAAGTATTTGAATGGAAGACAGAGGAATACAGCCGAATTTAATACGAAGAAGGTCCCGCGAGGATAGTCCAGGGCTCTCTCGTCGTAGACTGATATTGTAAAACTTTTCTTCGACGCAATCTACATAAAAAATGAGCCGAGGGTTCGCGGTGACCCGCTGGTAAATGAGAGCCTTTTGAACTGTTAATTTTGTTTGCATACGAAATGAAATCTGACATGAAAGTTATTTGCGCCTTGATCTTAACTGGGTACTATGTTTTGATGATAAACATTTATGAATTTATTATGCCTTCTTGTTTATATTATAATAACCTACCACTGGTTCTCCTTTCCTCTTGTTTTTTTCTCACCTTATCTAATAACACGAGGTATGATACTACTTTATTGTATGTATTAGTTAAGTGGATTAGTAACACAAGTTATATCACTCCCAACCAAACGAACAGAATTGGAATCTGAATAAAATAATATTTTATATGTACAAACTAATATTTCATATATTATTGTTTTATTAATATTAATACTTTCAACATACCTATATCTATATTTCTGTCTATTCTGATATTATAAAGCTGAAGAGTTTGTTTGTTTGTTTAAACGCGGTAATCTCAGGAACTACTGATCCGAATTGAAAAATTATTTCACTGTTGGATAGCCCATTTATCGAGGAAGGCTATATAACATCACGCTACGTGTAACGGGAGCGGAGCAGCAATGAGAAATGTTGCAAAAACGGGGAAAATTTACACGAACGAAGTTGCGCCGGGCAGTTAGTAATATTATAAAGAGGTAAAATTTGCGAGTTTGTGAGGCTGTATATATGGATCTACTAACCGTTTTTTTTTTTTTACCAATATTATATTATTAATATTTAATTATTTTCAATATTGGAACGCCAATGTATCTTCTCTAAGAGGTGGGCGCTAATGGCTGCGACACAGTTTTGTTCTTGTAAAACGGTTTTTTCCAATAAAACAATATTATTTAAAAAAAAAAATAGAAACCCACTTTGTCATGTTTCATACTTACGACGTTATACCTATATAACAATAATTATCAATGAAGTTTATACGAAAAATTTGTAAGTTCTCATTTGATAAGCTGTTACTTGTAAACATGTAAAACTTATTTAGCTGTGATAGTTTTTCTTTTAATTTTACTATTTAAACTACTACCGTGTTTTCACATATCCCAACATCAACCATTTAGTTGGCAGGAGGGGGGGGGGACACTTGATTCTAACAAAAATTTGCACTTTAAAGCTTAATATTGCACAAACAGAATCCCTAAATCTAAAATGATCTTCGCAACCCCTAAAGTTTTTAAGTGACCCATCTAATAGGTGACTTAACTAATGCGTAATAATAACTAGGTACCATCAAAAAAAATATGTGTTAGTGGAAATGTGATTTTTTTTCTCACCTACCTCATCGTGTGGGATATCATTAGATAGGTCACTTAAAAAGTTTAGGGGTTGCGAAGATCATTTTTTGGCTACGGAACGCTCAAAAACCCGCCTGCAAAAAGACGGAAACAAGATACCCTAATATCATAGACGGAAGCACAATTTTAAAGTTCAATAGGATTCACTAATGCCCTCGACTGCATGATATTAAATGTGGTATTTTGTTCCCGTGTTAAGCAGGCGAGCTTTTTTCATTTGTAATTTTATTTTTTTATTTCCTACTACGCAAAGATATGTAGCGTTGCAATCAAGTACAATATCGATACCTCCTACGTAAGTTGTTGTATATAAGCGCAATTTCACAGTAGACCCTTTCAAATATATATATTTAAATAAAAACACCATTATTTATTGTATTATTGCAAAATTTGGAAAGCTTACATACACTTTAACATGTACAAACGAACAAAAATTAAACAATCACTTTACAACATTTTTTTATAACGTTTGAAATCTTCTGCTGTAAAATTGCAATTTAGGGATACGACACAACAACATACGTAGGATGTATCGATATTTTTAAAATATAGTTACACAACCAAGGGACAAAATAACCTTTTTCAAAGCAACTTTCCCTTTTACTCTATTGTGTAGCACTTTTCTACGAAAGGGATATTATAAATTCACCACTCTGAAAATAGGTCTACGAGTAATTCAAGTTACAAAGGCCAAACGCAAGTAAGTAGTGGTTGAGTAGGTAAGCTTCGTTAACAAAGTAATCCAACTACCGATATGAGTCGAAACTAAAGTTATGAACAAGTTAGAAGCAGTAAACGTGTCCAGACGACGGCTAATTGGACTATTAACTTAGGTACTCGTACATGTTATGACAACAACGGATGTGTAAATGTTGATACAGTTGAAGTAGTTTTCTGCTATTGAGATGTTTCAGTAATTACTAGTTTACGTGTAGTGTAGTATAGTTGTAGTATATAGGTATTTAAAAAAAAATCTAACACATTGTAATGTGTAATCTTAGTTTAGATTAAAACTCCAATTACTGCTCAGTAATGTCTCAGCAGGGTCAGTGCCTGGTGATTTGAGCTACAGGCTCACGCCTATTTTAGTCAACAGTCCTCTTAAAATTACTATTTTTTAAGCATTGTTAATGTGATAAATTGATATTGTATAGATTGGTTATTGTGAGACGTAAATAAAGAAATTATTATTATTATAGTCAGCAAGAATAGTCAATTTCACATCATCGTATTTATTTATTTACTTTTAGGAAACTGTGCTACTGTGTAGGTAATAACAAGCTTCCACAAATAGAAACTATGTTAACAACAATTTAAAAAAAAACCTTAAAAAAGTAAAGAAGCAAAACATACATAAAGACAAACATAGCAATATAACACAAAAATAAAAGAAGAATCAACCATTTTCTATAATAAAATAATGGTTAATATGTTATGCATAAATAATAGTAATATTGTTAAAAAAAATTGTCGTTAAAAATATTTCTTACAGAATTAGAACGGGTACAAAACCTTTTTATTCCAAAAACAATAAAAAGTCTTCCTGATTAGCTAAAGAATAATAATTAAATCTTATGACAACTCACATAACGTCATCTGATCCCAAACTAAGCAGAGCTTGTACTATGGCAACCAAACAACTTTTAAATAAGCTTAAACAGGTTGATTTTTATTATATCAATAACCTTCCGCTGTGTGTGGTGTGTGGCTTCTTTACATAACACTAAATAACGTTGTAATATTAGTTTTGAAAATATGTAATTAATTAACCGTTATTCAGCTCCTACTTGTTTTTGGGTTATGACCTTTACCACCTACAGATTTACTGGAGTAAAATCATTGTTTATTGTGAGGTTTAGGCTTTCAACCTGACATAGAAACATTGATTTTACTCCAGGGTCTCTCAGATGTGTGGTAAATGGTTGTGTGACAAAATTAGGTGGTGAAGGGTTAATTTTTTTTTTTCGAAAATTGTATTATAACATTATTTGGTTTAATGTCAAGAAGCCAAGAGTGGAGGTTATTAGTATATTAAAAATCATCCTGTATTTTTCTAAATACATACATATATAGGTAAATTACGCCTAGACACAATAAACCATCGTACTTATCACACAAAGATTTATCCTAGATAGGAAACGAACCCACGTCCTCCGGCTCAGTAGGGTCACTAACTACTAGACCAACAGTAAATTTTCATCAAAACCCGGTCAATAGTTTTACCTTTCAAATTAAAAAACTGCATTGAGAAAGGTTTAACCGTTTAAAAGCTAGGATGCCTTAGACAAAGATAGACTTTAACATATTCAAAGATGCTTTTTTTAAATTAGCGTATGTTATTTAAAGTTATCAGCGTTTATCAGGCAGTATAATTAATAAGTTGTATGGTTAACACAGTACCATATTTGGTACCACTAATGGAACAAGAACACTGCATCCTAAGTCTTAAAATAAAATAAATTATAATTACTTTTTCAGATGGGCAGCAACGGTCTTGACGACCTTGTCTTGTTCAACATCCTTCAACGTTACGGAACGCATCTGAAATCACACAAACACATCAACTTAGAAAATGTATCAAAACCAATACCTAACTTTTTATTTCGGCAGGAAATCGATTATTATTGGATTATATTGAACTTCTCCAGTATCACATACACAGCAGCCAGCAGCAATCAGTTTATCATTAATCTACTTAGAAATTTTCAGGCATTTGGTATGTTTAGTAAATGAAAAAGTAAGGTTAGGTTACATTTGGTAACGTTTAAAAAGTGCTATTACTGATATAGTTCTAAGTATAAGCCACGAAAATATGTAGATATAAAGTCCTAGTAGATTTTCACTATAATTCTTTCCATTAAACACGCTTTTAATAATCGTACACTTCCACAAGTAAAACATGACACTTCATGCGCGTTGTACGCGACTACATTTTTGGTTATTTCTCACTTCCAAACGTCACAGTTGGATTAAAATTTTACGAATCTTACCTTGGTCTTAAAATTACAACAGTATTAGCACTTTAAAATATATTTATGCAATTATTTCACTCAAAAAGCATGTGGCTTTATGTATTACTATGTCGTACAAATATACATTTTTGAATTTACAGATACAAAGTACACCTATTTAGATTCGGTCCCGTGTGGGAACCGAACACATAATCTGTAGCACAGGAGTCGTATGCACTTCCGGTACGCCACAAAAGCAGTCAAATAAATGGTTTAGCTGCTAACGCACAATGTACTGAGTGATTTCACTTAATTCTCATGCAGTTAAAAGCTTTACAGCTGCCTTTTTCTTACCAAATAGCAGAATTAACCATGTAAATACGACTTTAGCAGTTTACAAGGCAACAAGAACTACTCACTAGCAACTTAACAAAGTCTGAAACTACACATTAAGGCTGAGTACCTACTACGAGCGTTATTTCTTGTTAATTAACAAATGAAAGCAGGAACAGATTGTACTAGCTTTGTTTGAACTATGAAATTAAAGTACCCTTTTAATTATATTTGGATTATAAATGATACGGTAACTCTTTTGTTTATATGAAATATTTTTAAACTACTTTATATCTGCTTATGTAGCAGATATAAAGTAGTTTAAAAATATTTCATCATTTTTCATCATTATTTGCAATTAATGGCCTTATTCAACACGGGTACAGGTCTTGTCAAAATAATATAAGAACATTACCAAAATAAGTCTTTCTTTTCCTTCCCTGTTCCCTTTACTTGGGGCCCGGTCTCCTTACTTTCCTCCTTTCCTAACTTTCTGCGCCAAGTTAATCTGTCTTGGGTTGTCGCTCCAAGCAGTTGGGCTTTCTTGAGGTCCCTTCGTAAAACTGTCTACCAGGTCAGTGGCGGGAGGCCTCTACCTCTCTTATCCGGATCTGTTCCGGTATGTTTAAGGCCATCTGTATCACATGATCTTTTTTACGGCTCTTGACATGTCCGTACCACCTGAGGCGATTTTCGGTGAGCTTATCGGTTACTAGTATGATTTTAAAGCAACCTCGGACATACTCGTTAAAAAAATACCTACATAATATTAAACATTAAATTCTCATTCTGATAAACTTGTTTGCTGTTGATTTTAGTTTGGTGTTATTAAACTTTGGCGGTATTTGACAAGATCCTTACTTAATTTATTCGAAGCACCTTTAAGGTTACACCAATCTCAGAAAAAAATGTTGGAAGGTAGATTCAGATGGGTTGGCCACATCGAACGAAAAGGAGACGACCAAGTTGTTGAAATAACCTTGAACCTCCCAAAACAACCCAGAGGTAGAGTACGTCCGAAGGCAACGTTGTGGTCCGGACTATCCGGAGAGACCGATTTTGACGCTGTGACAGTCAATATATTTGCGCCAGAAAACAGATTGCTCTGGCGCAAACTTCTAATCCCACACACGATCCCAAATAAAAGGGATAGCGGAAATAAAAAGAGAAGTAATTTTAAACTTTAACCAAGAAATCAATACAAAAGATGACAGAATTCTGTCGAACTCAATAGTATCTTCATAGCAGTACATACGCATATAGAATTATTACCACTACTAAAAATCAATAATGTTAACTTCCTTCTTTCGAAATTGTAACTTCATGTGAATCCTCTTGTTTTCTTTGTAGTCTTGTAATAAATTCATATATATAGCCATACAAAACATGTATTGTACATTCAATTTATAAATTTTTCAAAAGTTAAAAATGCTCATTTTAACAAGAGGCTTGCAGATGACGTGTTTGCTGCGAATTCGTAAAACAAAAGTCAACTTTGAAATTACTCAAACATATAACACGAAAAATGTTTCATGTTTGGGGCTATGCAGAATCGCAGACGGTTCATACGTACCATATACACATTGAGAGGTCTCGGAGTCAGTGGCGACTGAGCAAATTGAAATATTTGCGAGGTTAAACAACGTCTCCACTGTTGGTCCATGGATGGGTGACAGTTTTAGAAATATGTCACACCCTTCCGTGCTTCGGAAACCATGTTGAGCCGACCGCAGATTGACTGCAGGACTCACGTCCTCTCTGGTCGGGTCGGATTTCCATCCCATTAGGTTATGAGACTAAGAAAATAGAGAGTGTCAGCGCGTACACTTGTGCATCATAATATTTCCTGCGTAGTTGGCTAGTCTCTGATAAGATTGGCCGAGATTTCGTGTCCGTGTCTATGAGTGCGTTGATCGAACGCGCGTTATGTAAAGTAAGCCTTCAGTCTTCTAGGTATTCTGTGGTTTCAGAACATGAATGTGTACACTACTTGATATTTTAAAAGTGTTGTCTACTTATTTTCAGAGTACTGAACAGCTTTGCTTCATGTAACAACGACGTACATTCTAATCATTTTTAGCCTTAATAAAAATTGAGATAAATGGTCTATTAATAGATACCTATTTAACTTTGTGACTATACTATTATCGGTAGAGATCGTTATTTTTATACTAGTAATTTTAGGGTTGCGTACCTCAAAAGGCAAAAACGGAACCCTTATAGGATCACTCGTGTTTCTGTCCGTCCGTCTGTCACAGCTAATTTGCTCCGAATCTACTAGACCGATTGAGTTCAAATTTGAAACACATATTTGAACTCGATCGCAATTCTATAACCACTTACTTAATTGTTCATTAATAATTTCTTGGACTACTTCTACTATTTCTATTTTTCTGTAATTTATTTTGATGTTGAAAATAATATCGTCACTAGACGTCTGAACCTAGAGGCTATCTGAGTTCAGCTTTGAACTTGTTTTTAATTTAAATTGAAATCGGACATCAAACGAATTCATTATTTTAATTACGAACCTACCAGAAAAGTAATATAGGGCAATATAATTTTAGCGGTTAGTTAGCTAGTGATCAAACGTGTAATAAAATATGTCTTATTAACCTAAATTCGATTACAATCTGAAACGCAATGAAAGGTACTTGAATTTGACATATTTGCAAATAAAAAAGACTGGTGTCTTATGATGGACACCCGGCTGGAACGTAGTTCGTTTTGCTGTATCTTTTTTGTGTTTGTATGAAGTAATGACTAAATTTAAACAATACGAGTCAGTAATAAATAATCATGGAAATTATAAATTGTAAATAAATGGGAATAAAGCTGGTATTGCAGATTATTATCCGGAATGTTAGTGAAATAATGAATAAAACACAAGTATGTTTATCTATAAATAAAAAATAAGTTTTGGAACGAAGTTCCTTATCGCGCGTTGTGAAAGGGGGCTAGCCGGAAAAAAAATCTCACGGAAAGTTGTAACGACACTTTTTGACACACACAAGCCGTGCGGCGTGCGCGTAAGATATGAACATCTAATTTGACGAAGAAGCCACCTGTCGATTTGGTCTAGAGGCATAAATTCGGTACACAGTATTGGTGACAATATTGTGTAGTTGTGGGTTCGAACCTTCGGTATACAATCGTCTTTTTGTAAGTTATTTTCGTTCGTCTTTCTATTTCGCACTGAACAGTGTGGTGTTTCGAAGATTATAAAAAAAAAAATAAGATAAGAACTTCGTTCCATCCGGGTGTCCCTTGACACCTCTCAGGTTTTTTTTTACTTATATTTATATCAACTCATACGATGTCCCACTGCTGAGCACGGGTCACCCCAGTAGAAGCTACTTATTACGCTTGGCGAGCAGGTTGGCGATTGCAGAAGGCTTTAAGTACGCAGAGGACGCTGCTGCCCGTCCTCCGATGTAACATCCCTAGTCGCCTTGACGACACCCACGGGAAGAGATGGGGTGGTACTATTCTTAAGCCGATACCACACAGTTATGTTAAGTTTATTTATATGTATTTACATTAATGAAAAACCATAATCGAACATATCTCAGAGATCGTAATAGCTAAATGTCGTTGACAGATTGCTGTGCTAAGCAGGGTTTAAAAAATAAAAAAGGGTATTTAAACGTTATTTATTTTTCTGTGTTTGTATTGCGTTCCAAAAATTAAAAAAATAGTCCTATTTAAAATTAAGATTTTTTACAAAGAAAGATTTTTTACCAGCTTACACACAACCAGTTTGACATTGGTAAAATAAACATTGCAACCATTTACAAAAACCGCATTCATAGTTGCGCCGCCTACTAACGAGTTACCATCGTAAAATCAACTTAAGAAACCCTTTAAATAAAGCCGCATATGCGGACCATTCTCAAGACAAATGGCAACATTTATTTAAATATACACAGTAGCGCCCCTGGCTGGTTGCCATCATAAAATATGTTTAAGAACCACATCGAGTAAATATGTACTAATAGTACATTAATACCTCAATGAAGAACCATCGCAGATAAATTACACACTCTTCACAGAAAACCGCATCTTAATCGGGCATACCGTTATTAGGATAAATTACAACATGCAAGTGTACAAAACAGACTCTCTCTCTCTCACACATACACACATATTATTTCTTGCTCTAAACCCATAATGCCTTCTCTTCAAACAACCTATATAACACAACTACCATTCCAGCTTCACATAATCAAAAATGAAAGATTTGATCAATGTCAATATGTTACTATTTTATTCGTCTAGCTCGCAAATAAATGATATCGATAAGGAACTAAGTTCCTAAAATACCATACTTACGCATGTACATAATTATACATGCGTTATGTAACTATCTTAATACAAGAAAATGTAGGACATGTTACCCAGACTATGTACCATAAAGAATCAATTGACGCCTTAATAATCCAAATCGAATAAACGTTTGTATGCAAATGTGCAAAATTCGTAAAAAAATACACGCATGCATGGATTGCTAAAAATGCAACCCTTCACTTTGCTGTAGCCCAGTAAAAAACTGTTGTTAAAGCTACATTAAAAAGTCGTAATTAAAAAAGATAATTTTATTCAATTTCCGATTTGTTAAAGACGACGACTAAAAGACGACTAAAAGCTAAAGCCCAGAAACCGCAGTCGCAATACAATTAGTCAGTACAAGAAGGACTGGCTGGTAACATTAGCACTGACCACTTTAAGGGAAAAAGGACAAGGACACATTCAAACAAAACGAAACTATTTCATTGGGATAACGGGACTGAAAAACCCGAGTTGCAAGCCGTACCTTAAGGTTCGGCTACACGCTCGAACTTCCATGCGCAAACAGTTTGTGCAAAAACTATTTAGCGTTCACACGATAGAGATTTGCATGCGTTACCGTCTGACCGCATGTTACGTTTATTGGCGCTGCGCATTTTTACTCATACTGTTGTCGCCCATTACTCAGTGAACTCACTGTTTTAGATCTATTTGGTCACAATCATCTTATACGTCCTAACTGTTTGTCTACAATTAAATTGACAATTTGAGGCGGTAGTCACATAAATAATTTATGATCTGTGCAAATACTGAATCCAGCTACTGGAACTCATAAAGCTGTTAACTATATGCACAAGTTTTAGCGTTAATCATTGGGCCGAGGCCCGTTATACACTATGCAACCTGGTCGAAAAGGATGTAACACCTTGTCCTCCATAGATCCTTCTGGCAGAAGGCCTGTTCATTAAGCATCTTCCAACTCGTGATCGCTCTCAAAAAACCTTTTTTCCACATCTGTTATCTGAAGATTCTTACTTTTTTAACAAAGGTACGATTTGGTGTGTAACCCGAGCTTAATTTTACTATTTCTGTGTAAACTTGATAGGCTGTTGTTTCTGGTCTCCTTATGTTTTTGGGTTAAAGAGGTCCGGAACTGAATTGACTGTTCTGTCCGTTTTCGTTTTGTGGAATGCTTTTAAAGGCGAACGCGTGTTGACTGTTTATGTGTGTGTTGTGCTAAACTTGTAGATATGGGGTTACCTAATAGTTGATGTTGTACTTTTGAGTATAAATTCTAAAATAGTTTGCAGGTATATCAATCTTTATCACACTATCTTATATAATTCTTCTGTACGTGTACTTTTAAACGGCTGAAATGATTTAGATGTAATTTGGTTTGTATATTTGAGGGGGTCTCTGGATGGTTAAAAATACAATTGAACCCAATTTATGAAAACCAATTAAGAGGCGGGACAAATTTCGTCGGGACTAAAGTGTACTAATTAAATAATTATTTATTTATTTCTCCCATAGTAAAATAAGTACACAAGGGTTTAACAAATATGTGATGTTAATTACGGAAAATAATATGAGATTGGTTTCTAAGCTAGGTTTAATCCTCTGTCATGGATAACCAGGCTTTTCTTCTTGTTTGTATGTGTGTGTGTGTGTGTGTGTGTGTGTGTGTGTGTGTGTGTGTGTTTTAATTTAGTATAGATCTTTAATATTTTATTTACTTTATTGTATAAAAATCCTCCAAGAAACGAAACGATCTATAGGCAAATTGGGAACAAGATTGTCTCGGACACACATTGTATTTTCGTCGTCTAGATAGTATGTCGGGGTCCGCTTAAAGTCTCGGTTTTAACTGTTTACTTAAGAGAAAACATTGCCATATCTTCTTTATCTTTCAGAAGTGGTTCGCTGTGGCTTCACCCGCGTATACGTTAGCTTTCGCGATACAATAAACATCTTTGTCTTTCCCCAAGCTTTGGGCTTCCTCAATACTACATTTCTATTACTATGTTTATAAAAAAAACGATTCTCTCTTATTCGTATTATTAGTAATAAAGTAAAATAAATATATTCGTGCAAATATATGTGCACTACTCTCTTGATATATCATTATAATACATAGAAAATGAATCCTTTCAGAGAATTGTATCGCTTGAAAACACGTTGCTAGTTATATTTATATATTAAAAAATCGGGCAAGAGCATGTCGAACTATGCTCAGTGTAGGGTTCCGGAGCCGTTGCCGTATGAAAAAATCGCCCTTTTGTCGAGAAACAAAACCTTTAAATGTTTTTATAAGATCTGTCGAATGATGTGCTACACGTTGATGTTAGGTCAAAAACATTTTTCAGCTTCTGTTACTTGTTTTACAGAGTGCCCTCCGTAAAAATATTTATTTTTATTATTTAGCTATCAAACTAAGTATCGGCTACTACGAGACACCTTTTCACTAAATTTAATCAATATTCATTGTCTTTGAGTAGAATGCTTGTGACATACAGACGGACAGACAGACAGACGGCCATGATGAAACCATAAGGGTTCCGTTTTTGCCATTTTGGCTACGGAACCCTAAAAAACACTGTAGTGATTCAGCGAATAGCTATTCTAGTTAGTGTTTATTATGAACATTTCCTTTACAATAGTATTGATTGGGTCTAGTAGACCGCGAAGTCCACTGTTGTCCTTCAGACGAATAACTTTAACGAGGTCGGACGATAAAGTTATTGTTTTGTTGCATTTGGAGAGCAGATCAAAGGAACGACTTCAATGGAAACTTTGGTTGGTGTATTTTAGTAATGGTCAAGTATTATTATATTCCCACAGAAGTTCTGTCAAAACATAGAGCAAAGAGTTCTCAGAAACTCGGCTATGTTAATTCTATTAAAGTCTTATTAAATAATGTTTGTGATATCTGAGAAATATTGCTCATAATTGTTTTGTTTTTTACCGATTCTATTGTGTATACTTAAGCCAAAATGGATGTGAAATGTTTTAACAAAGTTGATTAGCAACCATTTCGGCTATAATACTTTTGTCAATGGTTGCTAAGCACCTTTTTTATTAAACATTTTGGCTTTAGTATAGTAGTGGGAAAATCTTATTATTTTTATTTTATATATCTATCTGTATATACAGAAAAAAGTAGAAGATTAATTACTAGTTAATGACGTCATCTGGGCTGCACATGAAACTAAATATAGGGTCATGTTGGAACGGGTGCAGAACAAATTCGTCCGATTTTTGTACATATGGTATTACCGGGTGTGCCCTTGTTACCCACTAATGTATCCCACTTTATTTGTGTTGGGAATGGTTGGGTATAACCAACTCGAGGTGAGTAGGGAACTTGTAATGACATCATATACTTTTAAAGTCCTCAGAGGGAAATTACACAATGCTGATGTTTGAGGCAAATTAATATATATGTTCCTGACGGATATGTGTGGCGACGGCAGCGCCCGCCGCTGCTGATGGTGCCGCGTGCGCGCACAAATTTGTTGAGTGAGGCACTATTATAATAATAATAATAATAACCATTTATTTCAGGCTACTAAGGCCCATATCATACAACGCACTCTCAACGCCATAGCTAACGAAACGGACCTATTCCTCTGTACATTAAATGAGATCACTAGGGTAACATTGTTCACAATATGTTACAAAATGTAAATGTTATAAAAATTGTTAAGTGCAATGTCGAATTAGGGCTACCTTTAAAGGCAATTGTAACATGGAAATAAATAAAGTGTTACTGATGAACGAAAGTACGAATTAAATACAAAACCGAGCAAGAGCATGTCGGATCATGTTCAGTGTAGGGTTCCTGAGTCGTTGCCATATAAAAAATCTGGTTTGAATGATTGCACTAGCAAAAGAGTGTATGTTCATGGTACTTATGCCCTTTTGTAGAGAAACGCAGTTTTTTGGTAATAACTCAATGGTGGTATATTCGATCATTTTTGAAATAATAAAGGACACAATAAAACTTTCGGAGCGATTATTTCCAAAAATATTCCCTTAATCAAAAAAAAAAAATTAAAAAGCTTCAAATGTTTTTAAATGACCTATCGAATGATGTACCACACGTTGATGTTTGCTCATTTTTTTTTGACTGGTATAGTCTTCACTCCAAATAATATGTGTTACATAATAATTGGAGTGATCAAAAATATGTATTATTTAGCTATCAAACAAAGTAGCAGCTACTACAAGACACCTTTTCACTAAATTTAACCAATATGTATTGTGTAGTCTTTGAGTTAAATGCCTGTGACACACGTACGGACAAACAGACAGACAGACAGACATGACGAAACTATAAGGGTTCCGTTTTTGCCATTTTGGCTACAAAACTCTAAAAAAGACGCTAGTGAAGTGGCAAACCACATTTTTGTAGCAAATCTATGAATGTATGCCTTTTACCACTTAGGATCTTTTCCAACTGAATTTTGTTTTCAAATTACGCAAATATAAAATAATAATAACAAGCTATTTTACATTTGTAGCAATTTTCATTCACACTATAATATATTCTGATATTCATCAATGAGAATTATTAATGTACGAATCCGTAACTCTAGGGTAAATATGTTTATGCTAGTAGTGGCCTAGCCACAATCATTTCGTTCATACCAAACTCTACAACTAACCGCCAGTCAATACTTAGCTCCACTCCTGCTAAAGTTTTATCAAAAGTCAATATTGATTAAAACTGTATCTCGGTTGTTTTTAGGGTTACGCAGCCAAAATGGCAAAACAGAGCCCTTATAGTTTCGCCATGTCCGTCCGTCCGTCAGAGACTGTTAGTGCTAGAAGGCTGTAATTTTGCATGGATATTACTTACGCCGACAAAGTGAACATTTTTTTTAAGGGTACCTCCCCTATATGTATATGGGGATATGATTTCTTTCTCACCTACCCTATCGTGTGGGGTCTCATTAGATAGGTATTTTAAAAACGTTTATAGGATGTCAAGATCATTTTAAAATTTAGTAATCCGTTTGGGAAATATTAAGCTATAAAGGGAAAATTTTTGTTAAAGTCAAGTGACTCCTTCTCCCTGTCATCTAAATGCTTAATGTTGGGTATGTGAAAAAAATAATGGTAGTAGTATATATAGTAAAATTAAAAGGAAAATTATCACAGCTAAGTAGGCTTTACAAGTTTATGAGTAACAGTTGATCAAATGAGAAGTAACAAAATTTTCGTACAAATTCTAGCGAAAAATATTATTCTAGGTAGGTACAAAGTTATAAGTATGAAACTTATGCAACAGGAAACCCACTTCTTAAGCCGCATTAATTGGATTGGGGGGGGGAGGGACTACGGAACCCTACATTGTGCGTGACTCAACATGCTCTTGTCCGGTTTTTGTTTTTACTGTTGTAATAATCGTGTTCTAACCAGTAGTAAAAAGTTACAAGTCAATTTTCTAACCGTAATAGTAGTATCTAATAATTTCAAAAGCAATTGATTCCTATTTGTAGAAGTTAATTGTTCATAAAATTTAAACTCTGATTAGATCATTTGTACCAATCTTTATGTTGTAGAAAATGTATAATAAATATTTATTAAATTACACAAAAATGTAGATCTACAATTGGCTACGTCGTAGCTATCATCCCTACACTGTAGGCAGTAATCATTGCCATTGCAACCAGTAGGCATTGAGTTAAAATCATTATAATTACCATCAGTCCGGTTATAAAAGGCAGTCATTGTAACGATGACAATGTAAAATGAATTTGCTATTAATTTATATTTTTTTAAAGATAACTAGCAATGTGGGATTGTGGTCCTACATTACTAGCAATCCTGTTAACCCCTCCAGCTAAGCTCTATAGCTTGTGTTAGGAATGGGTTCACGTCGGTAGTATAATGGCCAGGATTCAAACCCACGACCTCACGATTGCGAGACCGATGCCTTAGCCATTAGGCTACCGCCGCTTATATATATTTGTCGCTGCCGCTTATATAGATTCCATTTATTTGGCTCTTTTATGCATGGTTGTTAGATGCCTACATAATAAGTATTAAATCATATTATTAATCATACAGATTGTATGTATGATGTCTCTCATTTTAATAATAAATATGTTATGATAATTGTGATTACTTCAAAATTATGAATAATTTTAGATCATTATTAATAATTACCGGAATTCGAGGTAAAAGTAAGAAATTAATCACTTTTACCGATGATTATTAATAATTGACCTAAGTACTGATGAATGTGATAAATTAATTTGTATTTAATGCTTTTTCGGGGTGTCACAAATATTTTACCACGTGAAGTCGGGGTGGACTAATTCGGTCCCGTATTCTTTTTAACGATTCATGACAGGTACTTAAACTAAGTATTAAAAATAAATACTTACTGAACGATTCGAGTCTTATTTCATCGAAAATTATTAATAATTTTTAATTAATTACACTTACCGTAACAGATACATATACAAAGCAATTGATTGATTCCTAGAATGTTAGCCTTAATTCATCTTTGTATCGAAACAATTAGGTGAGGCAGTAATGATGAGTCCTTAACCGTGTTGAGTATGAAATCATAACAACATCGCAACTCCATGTTCTCAAGTGGCCGTTGTTTCGATTGCTTCGTTCACCGAAATTAGATTTCACCGTTTGAAGGTACTGTTTCCTCTCAAAACAAAGGGCTGTTATGGGAGCGATACGATTAAATAAACATTGCTTTCGTTATTCAGGAATGTAATAATATTAAAAGCTAGATGACGTTTGGTAGGTAAAGATTATGAGAGTTGAAGTCATTCAGTATAATTGCTAAGTTGCTAAGAAATAATTGAATTTGAAATTAATTTTGATTAAAATTCTCTAGAAGTAATTATGTCTAATTTTGAACATCACTCTAAACCGAATTTCTACTTTGACGTTTCATAATTTTCAAGACAAAGAGCTGTAACATTGTTGAATGTAAAATTATTTGACTTGTTTTGTTAAAAAAATGTTTTGCCATTTTACATATAAGAATAGGCTCTACAAATTATACACCTAGGTACTATTACCAGCTGTTGAATCCGGCTTCTAAGGGCTATTATGCAAAAGTGGTAGAAAAATTAAATACCTAAAAAAAAAAACCTACTATGCCATGGTCATGTTTATGGGAGTAAATTCCATAAAAAAAGTTGAGAGGTGTCAAGTGACACCCGGATGGAACGAAGTTCTTATCTTAATTATTTTTTTTTATAATCGTCGCGACACCACACTGTTCAATGCGAAATAGAAAGATAAAACGAAAATAACTGGCTTGCTTTCTATGAGAGAGAGAGAGAGAGAGAGAGACAGAGAAACACGCGCACGCGACACGGCTTACAACTATAGCAAAAAGTGTCGTTACAACTTTTGGTCTTTTGAAATAACTTACAAAAAGACGATTGTATACGGAAGGCTCGCACCCACAGCTACACAATTGTAACCAATACTGTGTACCGAATTTATGCCTCTAGACCAAATCGACAGGTGATTTCTTTGTCAAATTAGATGTTCATATCTTACGCGTACGCCGCACGGCTTGTGTGTGTAAACTCAATTTTGAGTTAATCTCGCCTTTGTACAATAATTACTTTTTTTTTTGTACTTATTGTTTGTTTGTTTTTTTTTCTTGTGTACAATAAAGAATTTTAATGGTTTATTCTGTATATCTATCTATAATATGTATGTAATTAGAAATATTTAAGCATTTTTATCAGTTGTCTGGTTTCCATAGTATAAGCTCTACTTAGTTTGGGATCAGATAGCGTTGTGTGAGTTGTCCCAAGATATTATTATCAAAATTATTTTTAAAATATGTTATTAACTGTCACCCTCAGCTCTGACCACGCCGCATATGTTTGTACCTAAATCCCATAACCTTTTTCTCTTCTCTTTCTTTATTTCATTCACAATATCTGAAACTTCAATATAATACTTAGATTCGTTGAAGATACCTAATATCGTCGATTTTATATACAATTGTATAAATACACGTTGTATTTCCACTGGCAGAATACTCTTATAACTTCGTATGTGTATCCGGTAAAGATCGTAAGTTTTCCCAACCGGAGTGCGTGCGTGGAACAAACTTTGTACGCAGAGAAAGAAGGGTCCCTAATGGACTCGTCATGACAAGCTTATTATGATAAAAGAGTCATATTAAATACAGAATACCAGAACCATTTTCCGTTCAGCGTTTTTCTTAGGGTGTATGGAATTCTCCGTATTGTTAATGGTATCAAATATTGAAAAAGTATCGAAGTTACTCAGTATTTTTTATTATTTTTTTATAATTTTAGGCCCATCGTGTTATATCGAAAAAAGAGGGAATTACCCAGTAAAACAAAAGAAAATAAATAACTCTTTCATGAAACACAAATTTGTACTAAACTTTAGTTACACTATACCATTAGATATGCTCATACGCAATCATGTTTATTGTTATATAACGTGACAACCCTAAGAAATAAACGGGCAACCTAATGAAAACCTAAAATAACCTTAAAAGAAACCTACTAAGATAGTATTTTTTTTAATTCTTAACGAATCATTATCACCAACAATTTCAATATTACTAATTTTACTAAATTGACTCCCACAATTGCGGGTGTACTTTAATTTCACAAAAGATCTTGTGAAAAGTGTGAAGAATAATGAAAAACGTAGATATTACATTCCTATTAGGCGGCATTTTGTTCATTATTGTATAGGTAGTATAGAATAATTTTCCATTATACTGATTACATTTAAAAAAAAAATGTTGATTTTGTGCGGTAGCCAACAAGGTCTCATTCTCTATTATTTCAGTCATTCCAGTTTGGTTTAATTTACCTACGTTTTAATCTAGCAAAGCACTGTGTAATTGGATAACTTTATTGTTTTAATAACTTTGCTGAGATTGAAGAAAATCTAGTCTGTTTAAATGAAACTGTAATTAGATAGTTACATTCGATTACTTATATTCATCTAATCATTTTTGTACTATCATCAAATTACTTTTATTGTTAAAAGTTATGTAAGTTAAAATAATAAATACCATTTCTTTCAAAGCTGGTGTGAATGATGCCTTGATATCATGTTTCAATAGATCAGCAGCTTATATTGACTAGTAAGGGTTATTGTAAAGTTGAGAGATCGGGTAAATTTAAAATATTATACAAACCAGACAATCCGTCTTCCTACCGAAGAAATCAATCAATGATATTCGCTTATTGCTCATGTCATTATAGCTTGATGATGTATTCAGGAATTTGGATGATTCCATCTATTGGTAAATTTAAAATTGTATAAACACAAAGGTATGAGCAAAGCGTACTGCAATATATAACTAAAAATATTATACTTTTCTTTTAACTGTATTAAAATTGAAGTGAAAAATAAAAAGCCCTTTTATTTAGTTAGTTAATTTCAATTTCTTTAAAATTTGTAGAACGTCACTCAGTCCAGACAAAACAATTTTATAAAGTAATTTTATTAAAGTAAAAACCAGTAAACAAGACCGTTCGGCACAAGTTAAATTAAAAGCGACAACTTGTCTTGGTCTTGATTTGTTGAGAAAACAAACTTATGAACAGGTACAATTACGGTCGTCTTTGTTTTATAGTTTTTACCCCACTACGGGGAGGTCGAAAGGGAAGGTTTATGCTTTTAGCAGTCTATTGTACTTGCATTTGTTTCACCATAGCGCCTATACCACTTATCCGATTTCGATGATTGAACTGTCTATCGATTCTGTCATCGGTTCAGTCGATCGGTTTAGGTAACATAGGCTACATTTTTGAACTATGGAATTGTTTTATTGCCATTTGAGATTAGAACATTTTTCACAATTGAATATTTCCCAAGGTTTTGGTTACTCAAAAGTCTGCGAATATTTCTTGGAAAATGGATAATTTTCGAGACGTGAGTTTTTTTCGTAGCTTAGATACAAACAAAACAAAAACCGCAAAACTTTTGATTAGCACGCGACAAATTGGTATTCATAACAAATGAATACCAATTTGTCGCGTGCTAATCAAAAGTTTAGTTAGTAATCTATATCTATACTAATATTAAAAAAAAGTATTGACTGCCTCTGTGGCACGGTGGGAGTGTGTCCGGCTGCTACGCAACAGGGCCGTGTGTTCGATTCCCACATGGGACACCACTTTGTGTGATCCACAAATTGTGTTCTGAGTCTGGGAGTAATTTGTGTCCGTGACTTGTATGTTTGTAAAGTCCCGGCGACACAGGGTTTGTAACATACTGGGGATGTCTTGTTTAAAAAAAAAATTGTCTGTGAGGTTGTAGGGGGTAATCTCTGGATCTAGTTAATATGTTTTAAAAATTATTTTACTATTAAGGTTTTTATAGTATAGTAAGGCACGTTATTTGTGAGTGTAACAGGCCCTACCAAGTGGGCACGGGTCAGCATTGTTTTAAGACGACTCCCGCTGTACAAGCCCTGTGTCGTGGGTGGGACTTTACAAACATACAACTCACGGACACAAAGTACACCCACAGTCGGAACAACAATTTCGGGTGTGCGAATCGAACCCACGACTTCTTGCGTAGCTGTTGAACACACTGCCACCTAGCAGTTTAAAATAAAGGCTTTGCTGTTTCAAGTTTAACATACTTTTCACAACCTTACATTACATTGCACTTTACACCGAAAACATTTATATCTAAATTACACAAAGCTAAAGCTGATTTAGTTTTACTAAATTGACTTGTGCAGACGCTATTCCAAGCATTGTAAAATAGATCGGTTTTCAACTTTCTGTAAATAGTTGTTGAATAACGTATGAGCGAGCCCATCTCGTTGTTAGGTAAAATTTACAATTCACTAGACAGGGCTGGAGAAGATTTTGTAAATAGGTTACTGTGATATATTTTTAAATACATTGATGTAGCTGACCCTTACTTTTTTGATGTAAAAAATGAGAAAGACCGCAACTTTTTGAATTTTACAAGGTAATGTGTGCATATTACCCCGAAACTCTATATAGAGTGCTGCGGCGGATGAGTGGTTTGTTTTCTAATTATTTCTGTTTGCGTAATGTTCCCTGGTTTAAATGTCTGTGTATTTTAGTTGACCACTATCGATTAAACACTACAGCGACGACAATCACATAATTTTACGTGTTTACGAGTGATTTGGGGTGCCCCAGTACCACAGAGCAGGAATACTGTATTGGTATTGTTTTTGGGGAAAATTGATCAATTTTGAAAAAATATTTGTGGATATTTATTAATGAAATTACTTTATGTGTATAAATATTGAGATTTTAACTATTTTTGAAAAGTTACGTTGTTATGAAATAACTTATGGACATAAGAAATATTTGGTAGAACATTTTAATAACATTTTTAAGCCGATTTTGAGAAGGAATACAAAGTAGTCGATTGCACCGATTCTCAAGAAATTACCAGATTTACAAAGGCCAGTTTCTGTACTTTAAATACAGTAACGCTGAGGCATTTATCTTAGCTCCAAGGATAAAACAAACTAAACGATATGACTTATGTGAAAGATACATAGGTATCTTTTTAACAAATAGTTGTTTAGAACATGTGGTTATAGGTATGTGAAACATACATAAATGAATACTTAGTTTTTATATTAACACTTATTGGTGACCTTAAAACCCATTATTATTTAATGAAATAAATGTTTCAGTATAGGATATTTATTTTAAAAAATAACAGGTTTTTTTCTATGGGGTACTACAGCACCCCCGTGTAGGGTTCTGGGGACAAATACATTGTATACGTTAAGCTTTTGACACTCCTATTTGCATCGAGGGTTAAAAATAAAGAATTTTGCAATTATATCTTGCTTAACTTGTGCTTATAATAATCGTTTAAAATGGCGTAATAACTTGCCCGATAGCAAAGCGCTGCACTTTTCCATTTCACCAGTTGAAAAATAAATCGATAACATTTATAACATTTAAATCGAGAAATAAACTCTCGGAATAGAATTCGATAAAATGCAAGTAGGTCAATTCCGCTTCTAAAGAGGTGGTAGGTCAATCAGACTCGCCTCTTAATTCGGTCGGATATTAACTACAACTGTGAAATCAGTTAAGAGGTACTATTGTGAAAACTTGAACAAGACAATCTGCATAAAAAATGAAGTGACAGCCCTCGGTTTTGCTTCCGAATTTGAGTGGTAAATTCGCTTTGCAGATAATCGTGGCAAAATATCTGGTAAAATTTTTAACAATACGATGTAAATGCATTTTACAACCATTGTACTTCTTTAATACTACTACTAGTTAAGAATCAAGGATCATTTCAATCATTTTGTAGCGTATTCCATACATTTACTAAAAGTGCGATAGAAAATAGTTTACTATTAAAGTTTCGTTCATTTTAAAGTACTTAGGCTGATTTATGTTAGCAAATTTTAAGCTAAAATTTAAATAATAAAGAGATATTAGATAGAACTCTATATTTAAAATTAGAGTAATAGATGTTTAGGCCTGTTTTCCACTTAAGTAATAGCAAAAGACAATATGTTTAGGAAATTACTATAATACAATTAGTAATTTTGTCATTATTTGCTCGGTAAGAAAGCAGACTGTTTAACATTTTTCCATATCATGTGGGTGGAATCAGCCCTGATACGTACATACATACTCCGACCGGCGACTCATCACTGATTAAATTTAAATTAAATTCGATGCTCATTTTTGACGTAATAACGTCTTATAAATCGATCACCGGGTGCACGCACGAAAAAGTGTCACATTATTGATTGGTTTGCAAAGCTGTCACGTTATTGATTGGATGTTAAGCAACAGCCAATGGTGATTGCAGTGACATGCGATAAAATTGGAACTAACGTTATTGACTGGTTGCTAAGCAACGTGAATGGCGATTATGTCGTCTTATGACGTTACCACGTAAAATTATCGTCCGTAAACCGACTTTACTGACTACCATTTTTTTTATACCACTAAAAGAAGAGATGACCTCGTTGTATGCCTGTTGTCACGCTAGCCTATAATAGTGTCAATGCCACCCAAATCTTTGTTTAGCAAATATATATGTCACTTTGCTCTCCTCATTTGAGACATTAGTTCGTATGTCTCATTTGCCAAGTAATTTTACTTGCTACAACGTCTTTTAACCGTAACATATTAATGTGTTAACATCACTTTTTCTTTATCTGTTGTGGTACCCACCAAGGCAGCCTATGGCTTAGACCTACAACCGCTTAAATAGTGAAATCTACCTCTATACGCATATTCATTCAGATCTTGAAACTCGATAGTTCAAAACTCTGGCGGCCTAGAGCTAAAATTTATTTTATCTTTTAACAAAATTGTTTAAGTAATTACTCAACTGTGAAAAAGGTATAGACCACTGGAATTTATCTTAAAGTGTCAAATTCTGCTTGGTCATTGAGCAATTTAACACTCTCGGTTTTGTACGCCAAAATCCTGAATTCCATTCCATCCAAATTAAAATTTGGATATTTTAAAGGATTTACTCTGCATTTATTTTGGATTTAAAAATGCATTGTTTCGGATTTTTGCAGAACATTCTTGCTCTTTGAATTTATTTTAAAACAAATTGATTCCTATATTCGATAAAATAATTGAATTGAATAAAAAATTATGGATGCTTCATCACTCATTGCTTTATGAAAAAAGTTTCAGCTACGTTTTATTCACATTACTTATTAAAAGCACAAACAATGCCCAAATAATTATGAACAATTCAGTAGCGCAATTCAATCAACAAACCATTCTAACTAATAGAATAAAACTATGATTAAAAAGGTATTTAAAACGTGCTTAGCTGACTGGATAATCTATTTATTGATTCAAAGGCAATTCGAATCTTCGAGCGTAAGGTAGATATTGGAAAACGACCAATATAAGAGGTTTAAGATGCAGTTCTGTGAAAATTTTATGCAAAATTGCCATTTTATAACCGATTGCGCAGTTTCCAATGCATCGTACTGTGAAGTAACTAGCGTACGAAGAACTGAATATTTCTCTTTCATAACAATTTATATTTATGCTTTATTTGTTACGGTAGGGTGAGCCACTTGGAAGTAGTTACGGCATTCAACTTTATTTTATTCTTTCCTACTGTTACTTCCTATCTTTAAGGCCTTATTGCAATCTTTCCTTTTTTTGGATAATCGATTCCTCTGCTAAACGCATCCCAAGGGAGCGATTAAGAGGCGCTTGTTCAGCAAAGGAAATTTATTTTCTTGACGAAAGACAGGCTGCAACCAGATGGCAATTTGAAGATAGAGGGAGCTACCCCTAAATGCAATAATCTTTTTTATTGTTCCTACTAAATGTTTTTATGCTTTAATCAAATGACTTCAGTAGTAATGTACACTTGTCCTAAATTGACGACGGTGTGATTGTTGTCTGAAAAAATAAAACTCTACTACCAATTAATAGATTATTTTTTGTAGTACGACTTATGTAGGTAGATCTTATGTCTCGTAAAAATATTGTAAGCATTCAATTTCATTATCTATTTTCGTTCCCTTTACAAATATAGGCAAAATTTTACAAAGGATTTTTATTTTTAGATTATTTGTTATTGTTGATGTTTTATTCGGTTCCAGCTTGTGTGAAAAAGAATCTGTATAAATAGCCCTTTTATTTTCTTCAAGATTCCAAACATGACACGGTGTAGACAAATACTAAGCCAAACAAACAAACCCAAACTCAGTGATTTCTTAAATAACAATAGAAAATAAGAAGACATTCTACTACAAGTACCAGCCTTTTTTTTGTTGTCTAAAGCCAAATACATCAGAAGTGACAAGAGAGATAATTTTTTATTTGTGTTAGTAGCGGATCCAGGATTTTGATTAGATGTAAGGATTTCTTGATTTGACCCCGCTGAGGACTACGAGGTCTTGGTATGAGGGGGCTTGGCCAGCTAAAGATATGTCTTTATTTAGGAAAAGCGTGTCTTCAGGACGCTTTGAAGGGAGGGAGATGTTGAGTCTCTTAGCTCTCTTCCCAGGATCCGCTAGTCGTTGTTATAGCCATTGGATGCCCCAAACATTGAATGTTTGGGGCATCCAATGATATTTAAAAAAAAAATATAATTTCTGATTTCCTTTTTTTTAAGATAACTAGCAATGGGTGATTGTAAGCAATCCTGTTAACCCCTCCAGCTAAACTCAATGGCTTGTGTTAGGAGTGGTTTCACGTCGGTAGTATAATCGGTAGGATACGAAACCGCGACCTCACGATTGCGAGTCCGATGCTTTAGTCATTAGGCTACCGCTGCTTCAGTTTGAGAAAAATCTTAAACCTGCCTAAAGCAGGTATATACGAATACTTTTTTAATCCTAGTAATAATTTACAATATAACCTTACAATAGTGACGTAACTAAATATGTAATGTAATGTATGGTTACAGTGGCTAGTGATTAGAATACGATTATTTTAGGTTTCCCTTTGAATTTTAGATACCTATTAAAGAATTTTATAAAATACGGGTCTTAATCGCGTAAATATTTTATTTTAAGGCTAAATACCTCGAAAAAAATACCTAATACGGTCTAAACGTCGGGCAATAAATATAGACCAGTAAGCCAAACAAAAGCAAACCTTAAAATAAAATATTTACGCGATTAAGACCCGTAGCTTACAAAATTTTATAATGTGTACAAATCGTGAAAGTTTACGAAAATATCTAGATACCTAGTTAATATACGTATGAAGAACCGTGTCCAGCTATTATCGAGTTACCTTAGGATGATTTTAACCCTTCGCCGCTGGTTGCTTACGTACCGTAATATAATATTCAGTAGACAGCTAACTACTAACTAACATGATTAACACTATGTTTGACTTAGTACATTGGCGCTAAAGGCCAGCACTTCATCTCTAGCTCACGAGTACCTAATCTAATTTGGCATTCGGTTATCGTTCCATCGGAAATCGATGCTTCAGCAAAACTCATTTTAATGGAAAAACCACAAAACCTATTCGAATTAAAACTGTGATTACTCACTTTTTAAACGGAACCCTTATAGTTTCGTCGTCCGTCTGTCTGTCTGTTCGTCCGTCCGTTCGTATGTCACAGGCGTTTTACTCAAAAATTAAACAATGTGTATGGAATGATATTTGGAGTATTATTTTGGCCCAACGATTCAAAAGAAAAAGGGCACAACCCTTTTTCTTTTGAATCGTAGGGCCAAAATAAATGAAAATTTAAAATTATTTTCATCATGGTTGAATAAACCGCATTTAAGTTATTGCTGAAAACCTGCGCTTTTCATCAAAAGGACGAAAGTACCATGAAGTTACGCTCTTTTGCTGGTGTACTTTTTCAGATCGTGTTTTTTCATATGTAGTGCATTTATTAGGG
The DNA here is from genome assembly GCA_945859575.2 of Herminia tarsipennalis. Lineage (NCBI taxonomy): Eukaryota > Metazoa > Arthropoda > Insecta > Lepidoptera > Erebidae > Herminia > Herminia tarsipennalis. The sequence continues at coordinate 16,832,684 of OX243839.2, forward strand.
TTCCGTAGTTCAAAAAACAAACAAACCCCTAGTAGGCTTGGCCATCTGTCTGCCTGTCTATCTGTCTGTCCGTATGTCACAGGCACTTTACTCAAAGACTACTTTAATGAATATCGATGAGATTTGGTGAAATGGTGTTTTGTAGTAGCTGCTACTTCGTTTAATAGCTAAATAGTAATAATAAATATTATTAGGGGGGCACTCCAAACATGTAACAGAAGCTGATTTTTTTTTTACATCAAACATCGAAGTGTGCCACATAATTCGACAGTTCTTTCAAAAACATTTTAAGGTTTTAATAAACTTTTTTGATTGAGTTAATTTTTTGGAAATAATCGCTCCGAAAGTTGTTTAAATCTGGAACCACCCTAATTAACTTTTGAACCGTGAGATAAAAAAACATTGAAAAAATCGAAAAGATAGCACTTAATAAATATTTTACACTAAAATTATTTCGGCTAAGATCGGATAAATTGTCATTGAGTTATGGCCAAAAAACTGCGTATCTCAACAAAAGGGCCATGGACATACGCTCTTCTGCTGATGCAATTGTTCAAGGTTGCGGAACCCTACACTGAGCATGGTCTGACATGCCCTTGCCCGGTTTTTTTAAAACAAGTAGTATGGCTAGTGTCGGACGTGATTCAAATCACATTCGATTTATATTTTTCTTTTGCTTGACATATGAGTAATAAACTAAATAGTATAAGCAGGGTTGTGTTCAAGGCAAGGCCTAAAGTTTTTTTTATTGTAATGTTCTAATTATTTTCCTGTTATTGCCATTCGTATGACTGCCTCTGTGGCGCGGTGGGAGTGTATCCGACTGCTACGCAAGAGGTCGTGGGTTCGATCCCCACCCAGGATAAAACTTTGTGTGATGAGCACGATGGTTTATTCTGTGTCTGGGTGTTATTTATCTATAATATGTATGTATTTAGAAATATATAAGTATGTTTATCAGTTGTCTGATTTCCATAGTACAAGCTCTGCTTAGTTTGGGATCAGATAGCATTGTGTGAGTTGTCCCAAGATATTATTATTATTATTATTATTATTATTCGTAGCCGATAATACGGGTATACGGTTTAAATTGCATTTTCTCGATGATATACGGATTTTCTTAGCGCAATGTGGTAGCAATTCTTTAGTGCAACAAAGGGTCAAGAAAATGGAACATTTATTTTACGTCGTCCGCGGACCGCCTCACTGGTCACATGCAGTTTGCTTTTAAACGACTTTTTGAAGAATAGTTTTGTTTCATTTGTTACTACGAGTACTCTCATATATTTGTAACAGATAGCTGAGGGATCTGTGATCTGTGGCGATGGAAAAAATCGAGATATAAGCGAGAGTAAGCAACTCTTGATCCGTTATTTTCGAAAATAATAAAATCATTTACAATAACCACCCCGGAAGGGTGTCGGACTATGAGAGTAAGGAAATTATGCATTGTAATCTCTTCTGCGTAGTTGCCTTGTATCTGATAAGATTGGTCGTTATAAACGAATAAGGGATCATTTTTAATATGGGTTGTGAGATTAATTAGGGTATTAAATTTGTATTCATACTTGGATTTTGAGTTTTTCGACATCTTACGCAACCAAAAGTATGACAATGTTCCGTTCTCAAGCCCAGAACACAATTACAAACGCACTTTATTTCTCTCTGAGAGCAACATTTTCCTTGATGTCGTCAACCATTGCCCGAAATTAAATTCCTATTTTTCTTTCTTCGTAATTAGTCTTTGTCAGTCACTCGAGGGCGGTTCTAGATTGTTTCTGTCGTGTCAGTGTATCCTATTCCACTGAGATATATAATGTTGAATGATCTATGTGTGTTCGTAGGTCCAACATTTTCATAAGTACTATTGGATTGATTTTCCTCTGAACCAGTATGAAAGTTGACTTATGAATGCATTGCTGAGAAAAGGGTGGCTTCGCATACCAATTCGCCATGTGCACCTTAGCATACCATCTGAATTAACATCCTGTCAACTAACCAGAATAGGAATAGGTCTACCCATGAGGCGGGGCATGGTCATGTCACCAGCTGAGGGTCTCATGGCGATGCCCCATCCCCCGCATCTGTCCGATGCTGGGGTTGGTGAATGGCCTAGGGAGTAGCGCAGGTTGCAAAGATCCCCTAGGCAAGGCCGGTGGACTATCCTTCCAGAGGTTGCCGCCCGTTATTGGCCTATTTCCCTAAGAAATCGGCAGAAACAGAAACCTCCGGCCAAATCCCCCCTCCACTTTATTTATCTACGTACAATGGTATGCAGTGTATAATAACAAGTACTTATGTAATAGATTATACTATCAATATTTATTTAATTAATTCAATAACACTATACAAACACACCACAGGCACACACATATCAATATATATATACACACCATATAACACCTCACGCACAACACACACTCACCCACCACACACACTCTTACACCAAACCAAACTGACCACCGCATCCTACCACACTGACAACGGGCAAACAGTGTGCGCACTTTCAAATTCAGACTGTCACTACTTTTTTTTGGACCGCCCTTCAAAATTCAAAAACACAAACATGGAAGCACAACCCAATAAGAAACTACCCCAGGAGGGTACCACTGCTCCAAGCAGTGGAGAATCCCTCACCGAAGTCCCCTCGACCTCGGTCTGCCCCTCGTATTCTGGGGGGGGCAAGTTGTGCCCTAAGCCAGGCTCATCCCTGGATCTCTCTGGCCTAGCCGAGGCCATAAAACATACTGGCAACACAGCCACGCCGTCAACCACGAACATGACATGGCAAGTGGCGACACACAAGCGCCCCTGCAAAAAACAACCCACTACAGGGCAGCGCAATCATAAAGGTAGATGGGAGAGAGGTGCCGAAGCGCCTTACAGACATGCGCATCGCAACCACACCACCTCACACACCACACCCAAACCCACATCCTCAAAAGCAGCGGTGAAGGTTTCTGGAGCAGCGGCAACGCCACTCGAGCCTTCACCGATCAAAACAAACCGTGAGATGACAAAGGGGACCGCCGCGACCAGCTCGCAGCGCGACCCTGTCACGTCCACCCCTGCTGCACCGGCCACGGCGCAAAGGGAGGAGACGAAACACCATCATCCACGACCTCCACTAGACACGACACACACACACCGGCGGAGACGGCCGAGCAGACCGAAACACTACCACGGTCGACGGAACGCAAGCGGCCACACCGCTCCAACTACAGAGCGGCCCGGTGATAGTGGACCGCCCACTGTGCGGGTAACGTCCAAGCGGCAACGCATGGACGAGACCCAATCACCGAGGGGAGAGCCGAAGCGCCCGAGGACCGATGGGAGGCAACACCGGACTGCCAGCTACGCCGACGCCACACAACAACACCTACGAGTGGCGATAACAACAAGTCCGTCACAGGACTTAACATCCGAACAAGCTATATCGCTAACGGAAGCCATTGACGACAAAGTCTCAGAGGCAGTCGAAACACCAGCCAGCAACACTCCTCCGGCCTTCCGCGGCCGCCCCGTCCTCTTGGAGGGAGTTCTAGCGTTGTGGTGCGAGGACAACAACGCGCTCGACTGGCTGAAAGAAAACGTGGGCTCGATGCCATCGCCCATCCCCAACACGACCCTGACCATCATCCAGCAGTCAGACATCAAGAAGAAGCTGAGAGCAGGACTTCTTCTATACAGCCATATCACGGAGTCAATAAGGATGCAGAACTTCATCAGCAGGCAAAACCCGTGGTATAAAGTCAACACCTGGTCGTGCTATGACATGACAGTGGATGACCAAAAGGAGGCACCTATGTCACGGACAAAGGTCGTGCACATGATCCTGGGCATCCCGGAAGACCAGAAGCAAGACATCCTGAAACGAGACCGCCGAGTGGCCCATCTCTCTGGATGTGGCTACATCCGCTTCTTCACTGATGAATCGAAGCCGGCGGCCGAGGACACAACATCAGCGCTAACAACGGGGAAAACAGTTGAGCCATCAGCTCCTGTGCCCACCCTCTCGGCCCCCTCTAAAGGACCAACAGAGAAGGTAGCAATTCCCCTAAAACTAGGTAAGGAAGGGACCAGTGACGAAGATGACGTCCTGCGCTCCCCCTAACTTAATAGCAGTAATCCAAACAAACCTCCAGCACAAGCAGATCGCGGCGGCCACACTACGCAGAGTGCTGGAGGTAAACCACAAGACCGTCGCCCTGATCCAGGAGCCCTGGATCAGGAACAATAAAGTCTGCGGTCTCAACAACATTGGCGGTAAGCTATTTCTAGACGCAACTGTGGAAAGACCTAGAACCTGTATTTACATGCCTAAAACCATAACAACAACCATGCTTAACCAATTCTGTTCTAGAGACCTTACTACGGTAAAAATACTCACAGAAGAACAATCAACATTAGTACTCGCATCAGCTTACATGCCCAGCGACGGCGAAATTCCCTCAAAGGAACTAGTCGACCTGGTACAGCACTGCGAGGCTAACAACTGGAACCTGATCATCTCCGCAGACTGCAATGCACACCATCATCTGTGGGGAAGTAAGGATACAAACAAAAGAGGTGAGTCACTAATTGAATTCCTCTTCAAAACCAACCTTAGCATCATAAACAAAGGAACGAAACCCACCTTTGTAAAGCTCGAGGTACCAAACAATAATAGATATCACTTTGGCGACATGTTCGGCCGTGGACCTCATAGAAGGATGGCACGTATCTAATGAACCATCGCTGGCGGACCACTGCCGAATATGTTTTCAACTTAATCTAAAACTGCCAAATCCTGTCCCATTCCGCAATCCCCGCAAAACAAATGTGACAAGATATATCAACCTCACTAACATAGCGTTGAACGAATCACAAACAGTAGACGCAACACTTAACACCGAAAATATTGAAATAAGCACCCAATCTCTAACAAGGTCACTAGTGGAAAGCTACGAAAAAGCATGCCCTATAGTGACACAAGACACGAAGAAAAGCTCGTGGTGGGGATCGGAGCTCGAACGTCTACGTCACAAACTCAGGACACTGTTCAATAGAGCGAAGAACACCAGAAGGACAACAGACTGGGATAATTACAAACAGGCACAACTGCACTACAAAAAACGAACCAGATATCGTAGAACCGAATCCTGGAGAAACTTTTGCAGTAGCATCAACACAACTAACCAGGCCGTCAGGGCCAAAAAGATACTATCAAAAAGCTGTCCAGAACTTCTGGGCTGCCTTAAGAAAGATGATGGAACATACACCAAGTCCGATGAGGAGATGAAATACATACCAAAACAGTGGAGGGAAGCAAAAGTAGTCTTTCTGCCAAAACCAGGCAAAGACGACTACACTGAAGCGAAATCCTTCAGACCCATAAGTCTAACCTCCTTCCTGTTAAAAACACTCGAGAGACTAGTGGACAGACATATAAGGGATGGAGCGCTGATCGAAAGACCACTCCACCCCCAACAACATGCCTACAGAAAAGGCAGATCCACGGAGTCGGCACTGCACCTAGTAGTTCACAAGATAGAAACAGCTATCACAAACAAGGCATCAACACTAGCCGCCTTCATTGACATTGAAGGAGCTTTTGATAAAACCATGCACAAGAGCATAAATCACGCCCTACAGAAATTTAATGTGGAACCAGTCATAAGAAACTGGATCACAGAACTGATAAGCAACAGGGCAGTTCAGGTAACGGTGAATTCCACCATAAGAGCCAAGGTAACAAAGGGGTGCCCACAAGGAGGAGTCCTGTCACCGTTACTATGGAACATAGTCGTGGACAGTCTGATAAGAAGACTGAACGCAAGAGGCTACACAACCATTGGCTATGCAGACGACCTAGCCATATTAATAAATGGGACTGCAGAAAATGTACTTTGCAAGGTACTTCGTTCCGCCCTTGAACTAGTAGAAGAATGGTGCGCTGAACACGAGCTCTCAGTAAACCCAAAGAAGACGGAACTAGTCCTCTTCACAAACAAAAGGAAATTACCGGAGCTACAATTACCTAAATTCTTCAAAAGCGAACTTACCCTAGCTACACAAGTTAAATACTTGGGTGTCATCCTAGACAACAAGCTCAATTGGGCGAGTCACTTAGAAACAAAACTGAAAAAGGCCTGCATAACCTTCTGGCAGTGTAAAAGATTGATTGGTAAAAAATGGGGCCTCAATCCCCGGATTACACTATGGTTATATGGTGCAGTTATCAGACCAACAATAACATACGGTTCAGTAGTGTGGTGGCCCAGAACACAACTGATCACCACGAGAAGCAAACTCCAGAGCCTACAGCGCCTGGCCAGCATTGCGGCAACCGGATGTATGAGGACCACCCCATCAGCAGCACTAGAATGCCTCTTAAACCTGAAACCACTACACCTGGTCATTCAGGAAGAGGCAATGGCAGCGGCCCTCAGACTTAAGTCAAACAAACTATGGAAAAAAGACAACAGACCAACACACATGAAAATTTTATCGGGCATCACTAAAGAGAAACCTCTTCTTGATGCCCCAGTGGATAAAATACCACAACAATATATTTTTAACCGAGGATACAGAATCCAACTGATGCCAGAAGCGAAAGACAGCTCAGGCACAAACACGGTAAGAATATACACAGACGGGTCTAAAACTGTTCAGGGAACCGGAGCCGGTGTGTTCTCGGACGACCTCAACATAAGACTGTCAACATCCTTAGACAAAAGGAACACAATATTCCAGGCCGAATGTATTGGAATCACCAGAGCGGCCCAAGCGGTTGCGGCAAGAGACATCAAGGGTCTCAACATAAAAATTGTCTCGGATAGTGCCTCCGTACTCCTAGCACTACAAAACCGAACAATCAATTCAGCCCTTGTCATGGACTGTCACATGGCCCTTCAGGAGATCACCGGACCCAACACAGTGACCCTGCAATGGATCAAAGGGCACAGCAACTCAATAGGCAACGACGCAGCAGATGAACTGGCAAGGCAGGGATCTAATTTAATCACATACGGACCAGAACCACTACTCCCCCTGCCCATTTCTCAAATAAAATCATGGCTGCATGAAAAAACTGAGACTTCCCACCAAGCAGAATGGAACAATACCGATGACTGCAGACACACGAAAGAGGCGATTCCAATGATGTCCAAAAGACTCACTCGCAATCTCATCAGGCTGACCAGGGACAATTTGCGAAAAACCATAGGCATTATCACAGGCCACTGTCCCCTAAACAAGCATCTTTTCAGGATAGGGGTGACGGATAGTCCCCTTTGCAGAGGATGTATGAAGGCAGAAGAAACACCAATACACGTGCTCACGGAGTGTGGCAGTGTAACAGAACAACGGGCACGACTCCTAGCATCACCAACATCCCTTCAGGAAGCCTGCAGCAACTTGGGCAAGCTGCTGGCGTTTTGGGAGTGCATCGGTTGGCTGGAGTGACAGATAGATAAGTAGAACACGTACAATGGCCCAATTGTGAGGCTAAGTGCGGTTTTCTTGTTCGCCCAGGTAAAACTAACTAAGGTCTACCCATGACCGCGGCCGTTGCAATACGATCGAAACGTCGGGCCATAAAACAAAGTTATTTAGCTTTAAAATAAAATATTTACGCGATTTAGACCCGTAGCTTATAAAATTCTATAAAGGGATAGGTCAGACTCGATGTATATTCATGTCTCGTAAAATCAATGTATGACGTAAAACATAATATACTAGTAGAAAAGGTAACCTTAATAGAATCGGCGCTCGACTCACGCTTATTATAGACATTGCTAACGGACAAACATTCTCAGAACGCCTCTCGAACAAAGTGGTCCGATGTAGTCTAAGATTCTTTTTCGTAAACAATGTCTATGGTAGCCATTACACGTTCAAACTAGATCGTGATGAAGAATCTAGATCCAGAATGACTGTGTAACATCTTGGATTAACGGATCGCGACATGTTACAGCTAGCTGAATAATGTATAAGCTCGGGGGGAAAGTATTTTCACCTATACCATCATATTTTATAAGCTTAGGCTGGGCTTTGCCACGGTCTGTGGGGCTAGTCCATGTTTCGTCCACGATCTTTTTCGGACATTCTTATGACCCATATTTCATTACCCGTAATCAACCGTTTAAGGAATGGGTCGAAACACGTTGCATTAAGTTTCTCTCAGTGAGGTCATGTGGTACCCAAATATCAAGTTTTTTCTGGCATCCAGACTTTTGTAAATGACGTAAAACTGTTTTGTGATCAACATCCAGTTCTTCAGCAATATCGTAACTACTAATATGTCGATCTAGCTGCACTTTTTCAAAGATGGTACTTTTTATCTAACTTTCTTTTACTTTTTTTAAAGGTTTTTTTTATCCGTTAAATCCGTTAAATCGTTAAATCCGTTTTTAAAGCGAGACTCATCCTTCACACTAAAATTTCCAGACTTGAAACGCATTTGTGCTACTCGTATTTAAACCGCATTAGGTCCGTAAACCGCACAAATATTATTTACGGCGTTCGTCGGATTTTTACCTTTATAGTAATAAAACTTTAAAATGTACCGAATTTCTTCGTCACATACGTTCATTTTGCTTCCTTGAAAATTAATTGATAAATGGCGGGAATTAGTTTTTTTATTTATTGCATCTTCAGAATGTCAACATTTAATGGTATTAAAACCAGCCAGTTACATTCAGTACAACCAAAGAGGTCTGATTACTAACAAAACATTCAAAATACGAAAATACTTTTATTACTTTTATATTAATCAGATCACCATCTGGATTGAGCGTGTAATGGCTGCCTGTGATATTCAGGTTTTTATTGTGTTTGATGTGGGAGGTGCGTAGGATACACGTGTCCACATAGTGCCATTTTGCCAAATAAGTCGTAAGCAGAAGCTAGTCCATAAATTTTGGATATTCTTGGTCAATATTTGGTAAGACTGTGTACATAGTTTCGTCTTGTAACAGAGAAGCTATGATAGTAAATATTGTAAGAGATATTGTAGGTTATGTGTAAATATTGTTCTTGACGAAGCACTGTGTTTGTTTTTATTTTGTCTGTACATTTGACAAAGCGTTTTTGGTAATACGTTTTGAAACTTGTTGTTTCGTCCGGCAACTATGAACGTGATGAATATTTAAGCGGTTTCTTTTTTCATTAATCTTGCTTATCTTCTATAATATTAACGGGGAAGAAATTACATTGGTGGGACTGCTTTGATAGCCCCGTGATATTGAATATGACTGCTGCGCAAGAGGTCGTAGGTTCACCACTTTGTATGATCCACATTTTTTTGTAGTCAAGGCGTACGTCAGTAATACGTTCATATAGTCCACTTTGACATAAATTGGAAGGGTGTTCTCTGTTCTAAAAAGTAAAAAAAAAAGTGGTAAAAAAAGTTGGTAATTTTGACGTGATTACGTCAATCCATGACCGGCTGCACTAACAAAAAGTTGGCGTCACTGCTCGCTAGGCTAAAGTACAATAAAAGAGTACAAAAAAGAGGTCAGGAATGGTCATTGACATATAGTCACAGACTGTGTCATAACCTCACAAAACTGACCACTCTCTAGAAAGAGACAACGCTACTTACGAATTATTTCTCTCTTTTACACTTTGAAGTCAATATTTACTTTTTAATTGAAAGGGCTAGGGCGGTCCGGGATCTAAACATCAATGGGCATGGTTGTTGATTAAATGTCATCAATGTTTTCATATGACGTTATCACGTAAAACAACAAAGACAACTATTTTTTTATCTCTATCTTCTATTTTGTGAAAATACTAGGTTCAATTTCTTTTATCAAATACCCAAAGGACTGCATCCTGCACATTATAAAGATAAAAAGAAGTCATTACTCCCATCTCTTAACTTTGAAAAGTAGGTTATCTGTCATTAAACTTAAACGTGTTCAAAAGTTTTTCTTAAAAGTACAATCCAGGCGCGGATCTGGAACTTTGTTCTCAGGAGGGGGGGGGGGGGGGACAATTAGACTGAACTGGTGACGTGTGAGTTGCTCGTATGACGGGGTGCATTTGATTCAACATCGGTACACCAGCATTTTGGGGGGGCAATTGCCGGTCAAAACACACCGGTCTAGTGTCAAATTTCTCAAATTCTCCCAAAAAAAGGTATTTCAGTCAAGTCTGGAGGGGGGGGGGCATTGCACCTGTTGCCCCCCTCTTGGACCCACGCCTAGTCCAATCATTCTAGTATTTTCAGGTTTCTATTTTACATTCATACCTACTGCAGCGGGTGTCTTAAATATCTGCTAGACTACAGCTAGGCTACCGATAAAATATGCCTACTCTTATAAAAACCTTGCGGCACAAGGACAGACACATAATAGTTAAGTCATCACCCTTTTTCTTTAATGTTCTAGCCAAACTAGGCAAAATATTTGCCTTTTTTTTTAGAACAAATGTTTACGTATATCAAAGTATAACGCAATTGACTAATGTCTGGTCTTAATAATCTAACTATCGATGGATTTGGCTACTAGAGGTATATATTTGACATAAGCTCCATACAAAATATGTCAAAATTCTACCACTGGTAGCCAAATCCATCGATAGTTAGATTATTGAGACCGGCCGTGATAAGTAAGCCCTGATAGAGAAGTTGGACTTTATAGATCAAATACCTATGTGTTTTTTTAATTCAAAATTCATATATAAGGGTTAGAAACTTGAAATTTTGCATAGGGGTTCCTTTTATAACGTAGGGAAGCACTAAGAAAGGATTTTTGAAAATTCACCCTCTAAAGGGGTAAACCGGGGGTGCAAAGTTAGCATGAAATTTTTCCGTTAAAATATTTTAGTAACAATCGGGCATCCACGCGGGCGAAGCCGCGGGCATAAGCTAATATCAGATAAATATTATACCTAATGGGAAATACTGAGCAGCTTCAAGATAGAGATAAGTGGAGAGAGCAAGACCTTGCCCTGCAGAGAAACAACTAAGGCTGGATTAGATTTAGAAGATAACTATATACGATAACAGAGTTTCAATACATACATAGGTACTCGCATAGTGCGAGCGTAAGCAAGTTTGCAGTCTGCTTGCAAAATGTATACTACAAACAAGAAGCCAAATGTGACCATGCCCATAGCTTCCGTACATATGTATTCGTTACGTGCAGCGTTATATTATGGAATTAATTTCAACTTCAACACCTTTAAAACAGGGTCTCCCCTTTGGATTCAAAGTTTGTAATTACATCTTTTCCATTAGCGGGCTGCGTAGGGGTTGAGATCGCAAGATATATGGAAGTAACTTGTATAAAACGAACCTTGGTTTGTTAGATAATTACTTGCGGTACGTGTGAAATATGAGAAGTATGAATACGGATTAAAATTCTTCAAAGTAAAGCCGAACGTACGGACCTCATAATTAAATGATTACTTATGTAATCTATTTAAATGATTAATTGCAGTGTGTATGGACGTATCATGGTATCTTTTATCTTACCATATATACATCCACATCAAACATCTACAAGCATTCCAAAATTTAATCACATAAAGTTTTGTATGGAAATATATAAAAATATATAGGTACCTACTTACTTGAAATATTGTATTGTGGGAGGTAAAAATCAATTAAATATTTTACATTTTTACTTCATAAAGTTTTTTTCTAAGTAGTCCATAATGTATGTAAATTCTTCTTCTTATCTTATATGTATATTATTCCGTTTTCATAAAGCAGATAAATCACATAAAAGTACTTATCTCTTAGAAGTGTTAATTATAAATGTTTTAGTTTTATTTTTTTCCAAATGTTACATTATTAACAACTATCAAATTATTTACATATTTATCCAAAATAACAAAACCTGACAATACGTAACCTTTTTCTAAGTATATTTGCAATCAGTATGTTTTCGACTGTAATCAGATTTGTTGTGTACGAGTTTTCAATCTAACAATTTAGTAATAAATTAGTATTTTAGCTAACTTTAAAAATCGAAAAAAAGGTTTCGATAAATTATGTAAATAATAATTATCAAGGCAGATTTTTATAATAATGTGACTAGACTAAAATAGGGAATCATGAAGAATAATTTAGCGGGAACTGCTCGTAGTGGGTGAATAAGACATGAGGAAATGCGTGTATTAATATGCCTGTAGCTTAATTTAATGTCAAATAAATAAACCATCGAACTCTTCCCTTTCTTTTGACGACGGCCGCTTTTCTTACTCGTATATAAGTTTATTTGGACGTGTTATTGTCACGCCATGTTCTATTTACACACTCTTAGTAACAAAGTGTTCAAACCACTTTTAGATAGTTTATTTATCTAACTAAGTAAAACCTGCTTAGTGCCTAGTATGGGTAAATAGTGTATAAGCTTTTCAGGTTACTTAAGAGATAGTTTTGATACATGGACTGAATAAATATAAACAATCTCGTGTACATTCGCTGTTGAGATGAAATACTTCATAGGTCCTTAAAAATATTGATACGCCATGTATGTCAATTGCCATGTTTGTAACTCGCAATTGTAAGGTCGTGGGTTTGATTCCTGCCCATTATACTACCGACGTGAACCCACTCCTAACACAAGCCTTTGAGCTTAGCTGGAGGGGTTAACAAGATTGCTAGTAATGTGGGACCCAATCCCATATTGATAGTTATCTTTTTTTAGAAAACAAAAAAACAAAAAACAAATTCACCCTCTACAAAACGGCTGAGTTGATTTTCACAAAAAAAAGCTAAGAGTCATGGCACGACATCCAAATCCGTAGAAATAACTTTCTCTAAATTGTACACACATTACCAGTCCGCCTGTGGTTATTCGACCTAGGACCCGACATGGCCCAAAGTGATCCAATAGGGTGACATACTGCAGGCGGACTGGTAATATGTAGGACCCTTGAGGCCAAGAGCAGAGCAGCAAACCGTAATCCACCACTAGGTGCCTTGGTTCGGATTCCAAAAAAATACTATCACTTGAAAGCTGCATTATCAGGAAGTAACATAGGCTATATTTTATTCTTAAAAAAAAGGGATCCATCGGAAAACTGCGTTTAAGTGGAGGAATGTCCTTGCGAAGTCAGGGCGGGCCGCTAGTATAAAATAGTCAATGTACTTTAAATTCTACCTTTTATAATTACTATTTCTCGAGAAGTAGGTAGAATGGTGGAATAATTAACGAAGTTATAATAGTCGTTTGGCACAATAATATAGAAACAAAGGCAACTTCATGGAACATTACATGGACTTTCCTTAACCACAATCATTAGAAAAGGGCCTTTTCAACAGATGAGTTTGGAAACCATAAACGAAATCCTACCTGATTAAAGCGAGATTGAGTTTAAATTATGTTCTGTTCAGTTGTTTTGTATTCAACATTCAAAATTTAGTACCTGTGCCTATTTAAAGCTTATTTTTATTTTGTAATTAAAAAGAAAGTACTAGGACGAGTTTTTATTGTCGTGAGAAACTATACAAACAAAACATTGCCAAACTGCGGATAGCCGAAAACAAGGTATATTCCGACTAGGAACAAATAATTATGCCGGTGTCAAAATCGAACCCAAAACCTCTTGGTCAGTCGTAAGCATTTCCTACTACACGAACAAGGCACTCTTACCTAACTATTACCATGTAGGTATTTGTAATGGTTTAGAAAAAAATGTTCTCTGTAAAGCCGGTTTACGGACAATAATTTTACGTCATAACATCATAGGAATACACATTGAATAAACAACCATGTCTGTGACACCTTATATAAAGCGTGTCGCTGCAATCGCCAAAACATTGGTGACATTATTACAATGTCATTAATGTTTTGGCAAATACAATGACATACCTGTGACAGTTTTAGTGGACCCAGGCGCATGAGCTCGACGGCCACAATCATTCAGCACCAGGCGAAACGTGAGCCGAGACGTCACACTTTTTGATGTCACCGGGACGTGAGCTGTGACGTCACACTTTTTCGTGAATGCTTCGATTTATAAGACGTTACTAAGTCAAAATCATACCTAATGATCAGGCATATACCTACAAATAAAGATTTACATAACTACATACTTACCTATGTGTTATACGGAGTCAAAATAACTGACTATTTCTGAATTACTTTCGGTAAGTAAGTCAGTACGGACAGCAACGTATTTCAACGCACTACCGCCGTATATAATCCATGGTGAAACTTTTATGAATCACATACTTAACACTCTTTTAAATTGCTAGCGTGTTTCTAGGGAAGTTAGCGAGTAAAGCAGTCAGTAAATGTGCAGAGCAAGTTCATACTAATCTTTTATTTAATACGATTAATGTGTATAAACTGCTTTAGTTCACTGTTATTATGACTCAAAACACAGACTTCATCATATACCATATACCATATTATCTCATGCCATTCAACGCACACTATTCAGCATCGTTTTGAGACAATATCTTGAATCTAGCTAGACATAAATCACCCGTTTCCGAGTTCTATTAATTTGTGAGTGGCAAGGTGACGGCTGCCTATTGATCGTAATCAAAAATTAGCATTGTATAAACATTCTTGTATCTATAGTTAGTTTGATTGACGAAGTCACTGGATCAGTTAGTATATTTTGACCCTTCGAACATAAAAAAATAATAATTACCAAGCATTGTATGATTTCCACGGACACATTCGAATTACTTCTAGCCGGACAGTCCAGTTCTTTTTTAAAAACACTACCAGCGTTTATTGGAAAATATCACTTTATCATGATGTTTTTAATATAAAAACATGTAGCAGTTATTACAGACAAATGCACTAAAATTGAAAAAGTACAATCAGAAAAAGTGCACCAGCAAAAGAGCGCATCTTCATGGCGCTTACGTCTTTTTGTTGAGAAGCGCAGTTTTTCGGCAACAACTCAAAGACGGTATATCCGATCATTATGAAAATAATTTTACTTGAAAGTTAAATATTTTCGAAAATGTGCATTTAGTGAAAAAAGATTTTTAGAAACCTATAATGTTTTAAAAAGACCTGTTGAATGTTATGCCACACATAGATGTTTGCTGATTTTATTTCTACTTCTTTTACATGTATGGAGTGTCCTTTTAATATTTATTTTTGATAATTTACTATTGAATTAAGTAGCAGCTTATACAAGACACCTATACTTATAATTTCATGCATATTCATTAAGTAATTTTTGAGTAAAATGTCTGGGACATACGGATGGATAGACAGGTAGATGGACGGATATGACGAGACTATAAGGGTTCCGTTTTTGCTATTTTGGCTACGGAACTCTAGTTACATTCTAATTAATTAATATACTTGCCAATAAATAACAGTCACATAACATAACATACGAGTAATAACAAATTTGTTGATAGGGTCAATACAATCATTGTTCACAAAACTTGGAATATATTGAAAGCAATACCTATGTTGACATTGCTGACTGTACCATCAAATAGGTAAGTACATAGAAGAGTATTGTTGAGCACAAACAAGGAAACTTTACCTTCTTATTATATTAGTGAATAGGTAAGTAGACAAAAGATCGAACAAATCAATTAACTTTGTTATGTTTATAACATAATCGTGTATTGTTATTTGGAAAAAGGGAGAAGAGAATATAAGCTTATCTTGATGTTAATGAGAAACATAATATAAGAGTTATTATGTTACTTACTATTGTCATATTGTTACGTATCTACCTTGTAAGGATATAATAAAAATAGCAAGTTTTCTTCAAACAATTCTATAAGAAGTTGCCATTTCTGCCGAAGGGCTGACGACGGCGAGAGAAAACGAGTCTTAGGTTCTTTTCACAGGTCCTGGGGGGTTAGACAAAGTATATTCATTCCAGACAGGTAGGTAATCGAGCGGTCTGGAAACCAGAAGACCCCGATTTGAGTCCAAATGATTAATTCTTAACTTTTGTATTTTAATTTGTGATTTAAAATTTCATATTTTAAATTTAATTGTCATGACGTTTTCATTGTCATTTATTAAATTCTCATGTAAGAGTACGATTGCGCAATAAATGATAGTACTTTTATACTAATAAAAAATAAAATAAAAAAAACCTTTTTTTTTCCTAACCGTTTTAAAAATGCACAACGTTAATGTCCAAGTTATAAAATGGTTAAATACAAATAAATTAAAAATTAATACTTCCAAAACTAGCGTACTTCATTTCAAAACATTCAAAAGTAAACCTGTGCACGTTAATGTAAAATATAATAAAGTTGCTATAGAACAAGTACGTAATATAAAGTTCCTCGGCGTAACTCTTGATGAGCATTTCACATGGAAGAATCACATTGCAGTAATTGCAAAAAGAATCAATCAGTTCGTATTTGCCTTAAAAAAGGTTAAAAATATTACATCCAGGCATACTTCTATAACAGTTTATCACGCATACGTCTGCTCAGTAATCCGTTACGGCATAGTCGTGTGGGGTAACTCTTCTGAAATAGAGAGAATCTTTCTTGCACAAAAGAAGTGTATTCGTGCTATGTTTGATATGCAGTGGTCCGATTCATGCAGGCCTATCTTCAAAGTGCATAATCTTCTCACAGTCCCCTGTATTTATATTTACGAAGTAGCCAGGTTTTTAAGATCTAATCCTACACTATTTGAGCGTAAGGATAATCAAAATAAGAGAATAGTTACACATCTAGATTACGAAATGCCTATTCCTAGGTTAGAAATCTTTCGACGGAGCTGCGTTTATATGGCTCCCCTAATTTATAATTCTTTGCCTAAAGTTATTACCCAACTACCATTTGAAAAGTTTTCTCTAGAATTAAAGAAATGGTTGCTAAAAGAATGCTTTTATTCTATTGATGAGTTTTTAAAAAAATATCCTTGTAAGTTTTATAGGCATAGATGAATAAAATAAAAGTGTATAGATTACGTAAGTGTATAAAGATTGCAGATTTTGTTCTATTGCATGCATAAACTGCCAAATATGTGAAACTTCTATTTTTTATAAGACCTCTGTACCTACCATATTTGATGCAATAAAGAAATTATTATTATTATTATTATGTATGTCGTTTCCATATCACGGGACTATGGAGTCCCGGTCATTTGGGAGGCGTGCGTGGGGCCGAAGCCAACACGTAGAGGCCCGCTAGACACTTTAATCTAAAGGCTATGTGACACAAACCGGCGAATATCGTTGTATACACTATATAAATGTACCCAACGACATTCCCCGGTTAGTGTAAAAACTATTGTCAAAAAGTAGTAGCTAAGACACTGGATTATGGAGGTGATGTGTTAGTGGAATGGTTAGCTGGTACTATTGAAGGACTATGGCGCCTGCTCTGCAAACACATGGTAAAAACACACGGACAAATGGGCAGGCGGTGACTCGCCACTCACTAGATGGGCCCCCTTCTGGCCGCCACAGGCATACAGCCAAACAGGCGACAGGGAGCAACATGGGTGTGAGCAGCTTGGGGTGTCGAGCGGTGCGGCGCCGGTTTCACCATCACGAAGAAGGCCCGTGAGCGGGTTTCCCCGTAGTTATGCCCTTGAAAATGACACTTCCACCCCCGAGCGTACAAGCTCTGGCGACCTCCCTCTGGCCGGCCGGTTAAGACAAGACAGAGTTGAGAGTCCTGCGGGCGCTCTTGGTGTTCCACTCCCGCCGGCCAGTGAAGGCAAGCGGGAGACGAGGCTCTGACCGACTTTCTGAGGTATCGGGACCGCAGTGTCGCCACGCACATTCAGCTCGCCACAAAGCTGCCCTGCGGTTTGTGTACTCTTATTTCACCCTCATGAGACATTTTTTATTGGTGTCATAAGGATTGAAAGAGCTGCTACTATGCCCTCAGAGTGTTGCGTTAATCTCATATAGGGAGACAACGACTAGTCCCGAGGGGTTTATTATTATTATTATTAAGTTTTCACTTCTGCCAGCACTCCCGGAGTACAGCCCGATTTTATAAATAAGTCGAATTCAGTGACTTTTATACAAAGTACCTATACCTAAAAAGAAAACCTATAATTCTTATCGAGATTTACAAAACCTTCAATCAGAAATAGTGTTGATTGATCGACTAGGTATTTTAATCATGGATAAAATAACACTTGACTTTATAAGTGTACTTGAAAACTTAGCGAGTATTTCATTACCGGGTTTTAGCTATAATATTTCAAACGACAAGATGTGGGCGAACTGCTGATGACTCAATTAAGTGAGGCATTTATTTTAAGTAGGTTTTCAGGAAATTTTCATTATTATTTTATTTCAGGAACTTTTTTGGCTTTTCAAACAGGATAGTAATTAAGTGGGCAGTTTATTTTTATAAAATTGATTCCTATTACATGGAAGTATTTTCCTAAAACAAAAACTAGCTGTATGGCTTTGTATCGATGTAAATACATACCATACCCCCAACAACAAATGCTAAAAACATAACTTTGTTGGCGTAAGAACCTTTTTTTTAAAACTTGATACACGAAGGGTCTTAAACGCAATTCAGACTATGCTAAAATATTAGATGGATACCGACTCTCACCATCTTGGAACCCCGGTATCAACAAATGCAATAGTAGCAGTACAGACATCGCACCTCAGTGTAAAGACAAAGTAAGTGTAGTGTGTAGAAGTAACTTCTTCAACAACTCACAGAGACACGCTAAGATGCCATCAATCGACCCGGGACCGCGATCATTGCAATTCGATCGAAACGTCGGGTAAATAAAACAACGGTCGCGTTATTGATTGGTTGCTAAGTAGTCATGTTATTGACTTGTTGCTAAGCAAAAGCAAATGGCGATTGCAGCGATATAACGTCATCAATGGTTTCTTATGACGTTATCACGTAAAATTATCGTCCGTAAAGCCACTTTACAGACAGCCTTTTTTTTCTTAGTAACTCTATTTTTTTATACTTAGTACAGCTATTTACCATGGCGTGTTTTTTTTAAAGTTTAATTGGGGGTTGTTTTTTCAAAAGCGCCGAAACGTGTTTTCTTTACTTTTAACCCATAGGAAAAATACGAAATTCCACACATCTAAGTTCAAAATTGGCGGAGTTTCATATAAACTTACCAACCACTATTTTGCCTCCGTAGAGGATACATTTTCAAAAATACATTTTTATCGGTCCTTGATAAGTGTGTTAAGTTTCAATTAAATCCGACGTTCTGAAGTGGGTGATAAACACTTTCAAAGATTCCGTTGTTATACTAACATACGTATGAAGCTAATAAAAGCGTGTTCATGAATTGAAGGCGGTTTGATAGTCGGGACAATAGAAAGATAGTCTATACTAATATTATAAAGCTGAAGAATTTATTTGTTTGTTTGTTTGAACGCGATAATCTCAGGAACTACTGGTCCGAATTGAAAAAATATGTTTCTGTTGGGTAACCCATTTATCGAGGAAGGCTATATAACATCACGCTACGACCAATAGGAGCGGAGCAGCAAAGAAAAATGTTGCAAAAACGGGGAAAATTTACGCATACGAAGTTGCGCGGGTCAGCTAGTATTTTATAAAACTACATTTTTACAACTAATCAACAAGATTATATTTCACAATTGTAAGTAACATTCAAAAACCAACGAAAGATCCAAATAATTAGTGTGCAATGTGATTTGCCAATTTATCGCATATATTTTACTGATCACGTAATAGGTCATCGTCATCATACGGTGTAGCTATCTATTTACCCAGGCTATTCTGGACACATGATTTCATCGCGTTTCCATGATTAACTATATCGATTGATATAGTTAATTATGGAAACGCGATCGGGGGGACATAATTTATATAACTGTCAGAGCAATTATTGTCAAAAATAATGACTAACGGCCGGTCTCAATAATATAAGTATCTATGGATTTGGCTACTAGAGGTATATTTGACATAAGCTCCATACAAAATATTTCAAAATACTACATCTAGTAGCCAAATCCATCGATAGGTAGGTTATTGAGACCGGTCATTAATCAAAAAAGTTAATTAAAATCATAAAATGTTTTTAAAAGAACAGTCGTTGATGTGCCAGTGCCACACGTTTATGTTTGCCTAAAAAAAAAATTTGCTTCTGTTACAAGTATGAAGTGAAGTGAACCATCTAAAAATATTTACTTTTATTATTTAGCTGTCAATGTGTATTAATTTTCGTAGTTCAGTCTTTGAGTAAAATGCCCGTGACATACGGACGGATAGACAGAGAGACATACATACAGACAGACGGGCATGACGAAACCATGGTTTCCGTTTTAGCCATTTTGGCTTCGGAACCCTAAAAACCCATAAATTTACGCAGTTAAAATATATTCATTAGTATGTACCCACCTATATCCCTTACGTGGAGTAAGGGACCTTACCTCCCTAAGTCCTTTCTGAAGCTATTACCGATTTTGCCCCAGTTCTATTGGCAAGAAGCACGTTTATATAAACTCTTCATCTTTTTGTTTGGATAGTATGTATATGTAGTTTAATTTACTAACTGATCCATTTAACTTTAATAAATTGTGTAAATATTTACATTTAGCAAACAGAAAATCTCAGATTATACTTACATGTAGGTATTTATTATTGAAATACAAGTTAAAAACCTAACAATACACAATGTACTATCGCGGAATGGAAATGTTCGTCACCTTAAAGTCCTATTTTGCTTGAATACTTAAACCATTGACGTATAGAATGAAAAAGTAAATATTGCCTGCAAAGCGTAAAAGAGAGAAAAAACTCGTGCGGCCCTGTCTTTTTGACAGGTATTGTCCACGAAGTAGCATTGTCTCTTTCTAGTGAGTGGTCAATTTTGAGAGGTTATGGCAAAGTCCAGATCTTGAATGGCTTGAACCGAATCAAGGAACAGTAACATAGATGGAACCTTAAAATAAAAACTTTTTCATTAAGAAAGTAGACCTCCATTAACCACATGTGAAAAAGTTTCATTTCATTTATGGTAATAGTTACTCTAGTAATGACTTAGAAAACTGGTTGACAGCTTCTTGACAGACACGAATGATAGCACGCCTATTTGAAAATGTCACGCCTGCAATGGGACTTAATAACATTATGCGACTAACTTCTCGATTCGCGTAAAGAAAACCAAAGGAACTAACACCAAAGAGAATATAAAACTTCGTAATACTAACACTGCTTTTTCTGTCTATTTTTAACACAATATTTTACCTGTTGCAATCAGTAGCACAAAGTGATAGGGGTAAAATGAGATAGATACATACGTTACATCTATTCATTAACGGCCGGTCTCAATAATCTAACTATCGATGGTTTTGGCTACTAGAGGTATATATTTGACATAAGCTGCATACAAAATATGTCAAAATTCTACCTCTAGTTGCCAAATCAATCGATAGGTAGATTAATGAGACCGGCCGTTAGTTACTACTTTCATTGTACTAATCGTTCAGACTCGGAGACGGACGTGTGCACTTGCAATATTTATATATTACATTAATATAAAAGTGACCTACTTTTAGTACTGAGTGATGTCATGTAATTTTGCTTGTTGCGAGTGTGTAAAATTGTAACTATGCGCGCTTAATATGAAAAGTATTTTAATAGTTGTTACTCGATATGGATAACAAACCTGCAAAACTGACCGGGAGTGCCCAGCCCCCCCAGTCTCCGATGAAGGCGCAAAGCCCAGCCCAGGAATCGTCGGGTTTCTCGTTCGATCTCGTGTCCACGCCCGATATCCAGAAGTGGATGTCTGCTACCGACCAACAATTGGGCGAAGTATGCTCGATTGCTTCTGATGGAAAACTAAATAGCGAACAAAAAATGAAGATATCGAATCTGTGCCGAAAAGTCCAATACAACGCATCGCAAATGGCAGTAATATATCAGTCGCTGAAACAAAAAATGATTGAGGCCTCTACCATTATCAAAGAACTTAAAGAAAAAAGCAGTCTGTCGGAGCACATCACGGTGCTTAAGAAGACTATTGAGGAGTCTTGTTCTGGAAATACTTCGTTTGCAGATATCGTGAAAAAGAAGTCTAATACTATAGTTCGCCCAAACAACTTAAGCACTGTTGCCATCTATCCACAGGACAAGCAAAAATCTAGTGATGAAACAAAGTCGCTTGTGCAATCAATAATTAAGCCTGACCAAATGAAGTTACATGTTCGAGGTGTAAGAAAAACGACGAAAGGAGGTGTAATTATTAGCACCGAATCAAAGGACGACGCTGAAAAACTCAAACAAGCAGTACAGTTGTCCTCTTCCGGCCTTACCGCCGGCGACCCACACAAGCGCAACCCACGAGTTATTGTTATAGGAGTGCCAGCTTCTTTGTCGGAGAAGGAGTTCTTTACATATATATACGAACAAAACATAGCCGAGAAAGTACCTTCAGTGTCCATTGATATGTTTTTGTCCTCTACAAAACTTAGCCACAAATCTGGAAAAAAAGGCGCCTCGACCTGTAACTTCATAATTGAAGTCCCAGCACAGGTTAGAAAAATATTAGTTTCGCAAGGCAGAATATTTATTAACTGGACTTCCTGCCCTGTCAGAGATTTCACGATAGTAACAAGATGTTACAACTGTCACCAATATGGCCATGCGGCTAAATCTTGCAGAGAAACTACCCCAACGTGCGGAAATTGCGGGGAAAATGGCCACTCGATGACGGAATGCATCATGAAAGCAGACTCGCCGAAATGCGCGACATGCCGACGGTTCGGCAAGCCTCACACCCATAAAACGGGTGATGCTGAGTGCCCTGCTAAAAAAGCTGCGGAGTACAGGTATATTAACTCAGTTGATTATGAGGGCGCCTAGATCGCCGCTTTTTATACATTTCATTTAGCAGATAAACTAGTAGGTAATAAGTGTTTGTTTTTTGTTTTTACATCATACGTTAGTTTTATCATCAACCGCCTAGAATTAACTATTTTTAGTAAGCACATAAACACTATCTATATTGGCTAACTTATTGATATCATTACAAATTAAAAATCATATAAACCATCCATATCTTTTGTTACTAATTAATAAAAATCATCTTGACCTAGAAATAATTGTAAGCGCTGCATTATTAAAACCTTGAAACTCACATTCGTAATGTAACAATTTTTGCCCTCATTTACAGTTCAAACGATGCAAATATTTTTAGTGTATAATAATAGGTATAGCGTAATATGACATTTTATTTAAATTCATTTACTTTTACTGTTTATGAAAATATGTAGTTAAGTAGATATTAAGCGATTTAGAAACATTGATTCCTTTAAGTTTATAGTAAACACCTGAGATACAGGTTTATGTTTAACCTAGTTACTAGTATAGTACTATATTATCTGTGACCTAGTTCAGGGTATAGCTAATTGCAAATAATTAGACTTATCCCTATTTGTAATACCTATTATAATTTTATTTTTAAGAATTAAGATTTTTCTGTGTCTTTAAAGCTGTATAAAATACTTTTATTTATAATTATATTTCAAAAATATGTATACTACTATTTTATAAGTATGTTTATCAGTTGTCTGGTTGCCATAGTATAGGCTCTGCCTAGTTTGGGATCAGATGACCGTGTAGGTGTTGTCCTAAAATGTTATCATACACTTTGATATTATAATGTATTTACTGCCTAATTGTTGTATATCATTTTTTGTAAAAGATTTTTACATAATACATTTATTATTATTATTATTATTATTATTAATCTGAGAGGTTTTAGCTCAACCACTTTTAGTCAAGGAATATTTGTCTGAATAAATTTAAACTTTGTTGTCAAACAGTAAAGCACAATTTAGAACATACGAGTTTATAACTGTCTAATGTGATACATAGTTTGAAAAGGTACCATGTAACATTTTTGCAAAGCTTTAAAATGAGTGTATTTAAGAATTGGCGAACATTGTCATTCCGGGACTGTAATTTTAGCTAATAGCAAATCATTGTGTAAACCTACCATTTCATATATATAAAAAAAAATTATTAGGTATTATTAATGTTAAAAAAAAGTTATGCCATGTTATTCAACATTGTTCGTTTTTCAGTTAACGCTAACTCACAATTTGTTCTACGAGTACAGTCCGAATAGCTTTTAGAAGCAAGATCATTAATTTAAAAGTTGCATCACTCTTTATTCATCAGAGAGACATGAAAGAAGGTACAGATTATATAGAAATTTTCATTTCAAAACAAGTTTTCGCTAACGCTAAAAATTACCGGATGTTTTCACTGTTTTTTACCTGGCAAGAAAAATGAATTTCTAGCATAATGTTTGTTTAAAATCACATAGTGCTGTTTTCGTTATTTATATTTTTCACCTTAAAGCAAACAAAACTGAAATTCTGTTGTAAAACATTTCTGAATATTGTATATAAATAAAAATAAATTTCGTGTTTTTTTCCCTTATTTTATACGATTACATTTGTGTAACATAAGCCATGCATGCATTCAAGGCGCATTCGCCAGATTTATATGCACCCCATGAACACTTAATGCACAAAAGGTAGACAGGGTGATTTTTAATTCAGTCGACAAATTTCAAGGGGTAGGTGAACCTGTGTATAGTCAAAGTAATAAAAAAACTATATTGCTAATTAAATTAAATTAAATTTGATTTTTATATCGCATGTACCCCAGATAAAATTAATAATTCGATTCGTTAATTGATTTATTTAGATATTATACTCTTGAGAAAAATAACAAAAAATTATATTTTCAGTTTATTTGTTAAATATACCTACCTCTTAAATGACTTTTTTTTACTTTATTATCGATACTTGACTTGCCCAAGTATTGTTATGCCCTCCAACCTGTCCTCCCAGAGGCAGTGGGATCGGCCGCTATGCAGCAAGATAAGACAACACCTTATAGACACATCTTCAAATGCTGCAGAGCGAGCCCGCCTACTGGCTGTGGGCGAATGGGAATCGGGCATCTGGTTGCAGGCTCTTCCATCGTCCAATGTAGGCACTATGTTGGACGATACCACATTCCGAATCGCTGCCTGCCTTCGTTTGGGTGCTCGGTGTGTTTCTCCGCATCGATGTCACTGTGGAGAAGCCGTGTGCAGTCTTGGACTCCATGGCCTGTCGTGCGGCAGGAGCGCGGGTCGTATACCCCGCCATGCAAGCATCAATGACATCATCCGTCGGGCACTTGTCTCCCTGGTGTGCCAGCTGTTGTCGATCCAACGGTTTGACGCGCGGCGAGGGCTAGAGGCCGGACGGTATGTCATTGTTGCCGTGGAGGGTGGGTAGGCCTTTGGTATGTGATGCAACTTGCGTTGATACCTTAGCACCTACCCACCTTCAAAGCACGGCGAGCTGCGCTTGCGCTGCTGCTGCATCTGCGGAGAATCTCAAACGGCGCAAATATAGTAATCTGGTTGGAGATTATATATTTGAGCCTAGTTTGGGGTTGAGACGCTGGGGCCGTGGGGCCCAAGTGCGCGCCACCTTTTTAAGGAAATATCTAGACGCCTCATTAGTGCTTCCCGGGACCAGAAGGCTGGCCTATTATTTGCACAAAGAATTAGCATTGCCATTCAACGTGGCAATGCTGCCAGCCTTCTGGGAACGTTACCAGTTGACATCGATGGGGAGGAATTCTTTGACGTCTAAACGGTTTTGTGTTCTCACTTTACTATTTTTTTTTTTTTGTAAATATCTTGTATATATTGTATTATTATAGATGTAATTTAGAGTAGTTTTTATCATTGAAGTAGATTATAAAAGTGCAAAATATTTGAGTAATAAAATTTACATTATCGATAGACCATAAAATCTGTTTCATTTGTTTCACGATTTTAATTAGCAAAATTTCAATGTAAATCGAATGAAATAAAGGAACTGAGTCTCCCCTATTGATTTGCCGCCCTTACAAGGGCTTATACATGTACTTACACAGCAAATAACAATATTTTGTATTATTCGGAAATTACAAAAATATTTTTTTATACAGAACAAAATACCGAAAGAAGAAGGTAATTTATAAGAATATAAAACCATTTCGGAACACTTTGATTGGAAGTCGGGGTACCGGGTCCGTTTATTTATGTGTGCGTGAGTCGAATGCACATTCTATGAAGGTTGGCTTTTGAACACTTGGTATTTTGTCGTGATATTTTGAAGAAAAAAATAACATAATAGGAAATAAAATTTAGCAGCTACGTAAAAGTGCTCTGTTTTGTACAGGTTCAACTTCCTTTATTCTAATTTTATTCAGCATCTAAAGTTAGGTCCGTTAGTAAACGTACACTTCCTGGCAATAAAACACAATATTTTCTTTCCGTACAACCTGCAGTGCTAATTTACAAAGCGGTGGCACGTAACAATGCTCTTTAAGAGGACGCCTGACACATTTATCTGTCGGTACTATTTACCTAGCCGACCAAGTTTTTGTAACGGATTGGTTTAATTTAACATTCCAGCTCGTTCCCTTTCTAGCCAGGGTTGCCAAGTATTTGTAGTTCACTTCTGTATTTTAACTAAAAGCATTAGTTAACTTGTTTACTTTTGTAAGTATAAATCCTTTTTATAGGATTTATACTTTGAAATACATTTTCTGTACGGTTGGGACTATTAAATATACGAGTATGTTTTGTGTTAGGAATAATAGAATCAAAACACGTTGCTAAGTGAAATGTAACGGCTGTTTTACGTTTTACTTGAATAATTCCAGCATCTTTATATCGACAAGTTGGCAAGCGAGGAAAAATCTGTTTAAACATAACAAGTATAAGAATATTTAAAAAAAATTGCTACTTAAATATGAATCTTGATAGCAACAGTATTGCTTTACCAAGACAATATGATTTTTATTTTCAGACCTAATCAAGAAGGAAACATAAAGTAAAAAATCCCTAAAAGATATAGTTATTTTTAAAGGTATTTCTTGCCAATTACTTTATCTGATCTAAATTGTAACATGTATAGTACCTATTTGCGAAACGATTTTATCACCTTGGTGACAACCCTGGAGGCTGGTTGGCTGTTGCCCGTCGCCTCGCTTCGTTAATTGTGTGGTGGCTCTCATTACATTAACACAACTATTGTCTTGATTATTCTTGTTGACGAGTTTCCTGTCTATACACAGTCCATGTAGTATATAAGTGGCTGTACCAGGCCGGATTTTTTATATCGTTGGTATTTGTTGTATATCCTTTACCGGTCCTTCACGTAGGTATACAAGAATTTTTCAAGTGCTACACAATGTACATTTTTTCAAAAGTTTTCACCTACACTATTATTGTATCATCATGAAATTTGGCGAAATACTCTGTACTCACTGACATCTATACTACTAGTACGCTAGACTGATTAACCCGTACAAAGTGACAGCTATTTAATTTTAGAAATACCGTCAATTGAACTTATTTGACACCTAAGACAAATGGCCGTTGTTGTTACACAAATACACAAGTATCACTATCCCTATTAATATATAAATGTGAATGTAAGTTTGTTTGTTACGCTTTCACGCGAAAAATACTCAACCGATCATCATGAAACTTTGTACACATATTCTTGGAGGTATCAGAAGTAACATAGGATTATGAAAAAAAGGGGAAATTTACGCAGACGAAGTTGCGCGGGACAGCTAGTATAAAATATAAAAGCGAATATTTGTGAGTGTGTATGTTTGTTACTTCTTCACGTCTCAACGGCTAGAGCAATTTTAATAAAATTTATTATGGAGTTAGCTGACACCCTGGTTTGAACACATATGCTAATCAACCGCGGGTAACACCGCGGAGCACAGCTAGTAGACCACCAAATATCAAAATCTAATGTAAGTCGTACTTGGTACGACTTACATTAGATAGTCGATATAGAGGTCCGTTGATAAACTTTCGCGATTTGTACACATTATTAAAATATATATATTACGGGTCTTAATCGCGTGAATAATTTAAGGTAAAATACCTTGTTAATTGCCCGACGTTTCGACCGTATTGCAACGGCCGTGGTCACGGGAAGACTCTTATTATACCTACTATTATATTACCTTAAATTATTCACGCAATTAAGACCCGTAATATATATATTTTAATAACAGAGGTCCGTGTCTGTACTGTTTACGAAACTGAAATTATGGGTGTTTGTTATTTATGCAGAAGACTAAAAATGGCGTACTTACAATTAAGTTTGTGAGAAGAATAGTAATAACGCATACACGCGACGAACACATTCACAGAGCGACAAGCGACGATACACACGAGAATGGCCCCAAAATACCCTCAATATACTTTTTTGTCAAGTATTGACTTATAAGCTAACTCGACTAAATGTTATTATTTAGTTTTTTTGTGATTATTATACCTATATAATTGTTAAAACTAACTAAAAATAAAAACTTTACTATTCTTCTTTCACAGTGTTACGTTTAATAAGCGCCTAGTGATATTTAATAAAGTGTTTACGCATGCTCCGTCACAGGACAATTAACTTTTGTAATATAAATCTCGTGTAAGCGAACTATTATATGTTCTTATGAGAATAAAGTTTCTTTAACCCGAATAGTTTTTATCAATACCTACGTAAGAGAAACCGTAGGCAAAAGCAAGCATGTTACAAACTGTGCACGTTTAGCAATTATCAAGTTAATTAACGAGTGGCAGCCGTACAAAACCAATCTATAGCTAACTAATTTAACTGCTACGGTAAAAGCAAAAGCACTTGCTAGTTTACTAATCCATCGTAGATGGTAGAATCTACCAACTTTGTTATAATTAAATGTATCTCAGAGGTTTCCTTGTTCTGAATTTAATAAAGTTTAATTAAAATACAATTCACTGATCACAGCAATTTTAATTTTCTTTTACCTGGTATCCCTAAATGTTTATATTGCCAATTATTTATCGTCCATTATGATTGAAGATTTGAGCTAAACAGAACAATATTCGCTCTAATTTCTATGCAAAATTGGTTGCCACGATGGGAGTTATTTGCGTAATTCAGTACCGTGATCCGTGATTAGCTTATGTTGCATAGTAGCTAGTCGAATGTTGTCGGGAATATTAACAGGTGAATATTAACTTTCGCCTCCACTAATGTTAGAACCGGCGGTAGCCTAATGGCTAAGGCATCGGTCTCGCAATCGTGGGTACGAATCCTGTCCATTATACTACCGACGTGGACCCACTCCTACCACAAGCCATAGTGCTTATCTGGAGGGGTTAACAGGATTGCTAGTAATGTGGGACCACAATCCCACATTGCTAGTTATTTTTAAAATATTGGTAGATTTATGAACCCTAGGAGGTACCCATGTTCTGTGGTTGTGCCTATGCTAAGATATATCACGTTATCATCGCGACTTTTTGTCGCGATGATAACGTGACATATCTTTTGTCACTCCCTAGGCTCCAAACCGTCTCTAAACCTTTCGTCAAATTTGGTACAGGAGTTTTTCTGAACTTAGAAACGAAAACAAACAAACAAACTCGCAACGTAGTTGCGTTGTACGCAAGCTAGTTGCGTTATACAGATTCAATAGCAAGCGATTGGATTGGATGGTGCCGCATAAGACTATCTTTAGATGAATCGACGAGACCACAACTGGGCGAAAACATTGGGTGCACGGTGCAAGACCTCTCATCGTGGTAATGGGGCCACTGGGCCAATACCTACTCATTATTGTACCCGTCATTCTTTTGATGATGATGTAGCCCGTTTTTTGTAAACTTACATTTCACGCATTAGCTGTGTCAAATGTAACTAACTGTAGGTAATATGTTTTTCTTGTTAAAGTGGTAACAATGAAATACAATCGTGTGTTATCTATGTAGTGAAAACAGTGACAGTTATAACTGCCGTCTCACACGCGAGGCATGAGTTGCTGAAAACCACAAGTTAGGAAATAAATAATAACCTGTTAATGTAATAATTATTATTTAATTATACTAAAAATGCCCATATAAATATGTTTTTTTTACAACTCTCGCAATAAGGTACAGGCCCTGTGTTGCGGGGAACTTTTACTAACATATAGAATACAGTCAGACTCGGAACAACAATAAATTTGTAGACGAAATCGAACTCCGACCTCTTGGGCGGCATACGCAATTCCAATGCGCCAGCGGGACAAGTTTAATAATATTTTTGAAACTATTTAAATACAAAATTAAAAAAATATTATTAAATAATTGAAAATTCAAGCCAAGAGTTTTTCGATTTACGTTGATTTTAATAATATTTTTTGCGTTTAAAGTAGCCTTGGATTCCATTTTAATTGAAATTACATTAAAAACTAAACTATTGCCAATCACTTTTGCGGTTACTAAGTTTAAAATTAGTTAGTAAATCATTTTCAATTCTATTTACGAACGCGCAATTTCCAATAGCGCATTAACAACATTAAAATTAAATAGGTACATTTCAAATTATTTGTAGCTCATTGCCAATTTTCGTTTTATCGGGTCACAACTATATCAGAGGTCATTAATATGTGATTTTCAATTATGGCTTCGTTTGCCAAACCCGAATACCGCCACTAATAGGTAAAGCTGATTGTCCACAATTAATATTGTTGACAATACTGGACAACAGTCCCAATTTACCAAAAATGCCTTTATTGCAGTATGCCTTGGACACATGAAATCGGTTTAAATGCATATCTGTTTCGATTTGAACGGTATTTGCCGCACAAAAGCGACCACATGCCCGCAACCAAATGCGATTGCGTTTGAACTTTCATTGCTTAATATTGGGGACAAAAAAACCAAGGGATCAAACCGATTGAATACGAAGCGACGCATGTCAAGAAGGGTAGGTAATTAATATTTGGAAGCGTGTTATCCGAGTTTGGTAAAGTCGCAATTGACGAATGAGTGGACCCAAAATATTTTGGTGTCGAATCTCATTACTGCTTCTTTGTAGTTGAAATATTTTTGTATAGGATCTCATTATCGCTTTACTGTATTTGTTTTTGGGATTGATTGGTAATTAATGTTTTTTTATAACACAGTTTAAGCCCGCTTCATTTCTTTACATAAGTAGGTAAAGGTATTAAAGTATATTTTTTATATGAAGCGGATTTAGTACTAGTGTTGTGTTTTTGTAACTTTCTTTGATTCTACGACTATCGTCTTCAAAAATGTGAATAGTTTAATTAGATAATATTTGTGCAAAGTCAGTTTCAATATTTTTAAATGATATGCAACTGACTGTACCATTAAGTCGTACAAATAGACGAATCCAATAGACGACATACTAAAAATAAGGATTAAAAAATATATTACGAAAATACGTTAAAATGTGTCAAAAAGATTTCTTGGCACACTCTAGGTAGTTTTACACGTGGTTGGTTGCATTTCATACTTTTTTATTTACAGCATGTCGGGTACGTTAACATTTTATTTTGAAATTCCAGCTTTTTCGATTTTGCATCTAACGATCTAACGCGTTTGCCTATGCTATAAATCGGGCCGAGATCCTTTTATTTGCATATTTTTGGTTTCCGATTTTTGAAAACTCGTGTCTTTCGTTTCGTTACTAGGTTTTTGTGAATGTGGTTGCGTTACGTTCGATATTTTTGCTAAAACTAACCAAACATTGTTTATAATTTTAAGAAAGAATATTTTTTAACATCAGTAAACCTTAAACAATAATGTCAAAGGTCAATGTACCTACTTATTTACTTACATATTTATATCCCAAATAATACAACGGTTTCAATACATAATTTATGATTTCCATAAAGTCGTCATTATTTTTACATATCAAAGTAAAATCTTTCAAATAACTGTGAAAAAAAATTTGGCAGAAATGTTTTTTAAGTGTTATTAAATTCGCGATTTAAAAACGTTCCATATTTAGTGTGAAATTCACGAAAAGTAAATTAAATCGTTTGTCTATTAATAAGAATATGTTAAATAATACATTAATCATAAAATTATTATTTCATAACCTGATATTTTTTTTTTAATATATACGACCCCCGCACTAGGGTACAAG
Organism: Herminia tarsipennalis; assembly: GCA_945859575.2. NCBI lineage: Eukaryota > Metazoa > Arthropoda > Insecta > Lepidoptera > Erebidae > Herminia > Herminia tarsipennalis. The sequence continues at coordinate 16,864,556 of OX243839.2, forward strand.
CCCTGTGTCGCGGAGGACTTTACAAACATACAAGTCACGGACACAAAGTACACCCAGACTCGAAACAACAATTTGTGGATCACACAAAGTGGTGTCCCGTGTGGGAATCGAACCCAAACAACCTCTTGCGTAGCAGTCGGACACACTCCCACCGCGCCACAGAGGCAGTCAAATACCAAAGTAAGATATTACGCACATGTTAAAAACAAAGTACCCAAAAATATGTTGGACCTTATTTATATTATTAGTAAAATCGTTCCGTATTATAGCAGCCAGATATTCCTCTGGCATCGGCGTTATTAAAAATTTCCTTTATAATTATGAATGCTGAAATATCTGCTCGCCCTTTGCCCTAACAGAAAGTACCTATTAAATGGAATCACTGATGAGCTCACAGAATTTTAATTATTTTTATAAAATCAAACTTCAGAGAGTTTACAATATTAAGCATACCTACCTATAAATGAACTATTTGAATATTTTTCACATACTAATATTTTTGGGAAGATGATTGATGTTTATCAAAGATCAAATCAATGTAAGGTTCTGTCCCACTAGTCACTTGATGATAAAGGCAGTGCGGCTTCTGGAACCAAAATATTGGTTCCGCTGAACCTGAAATAGTGTCAGGTGTCACATTCGTGTCGGTGGTGCAGCGAGAGGAGTTACGATTGTGTGAGATCCACATATTGGCTTCCACCTATTGAACTTATGCTGTAAATAAAAATAAAAAGATTGGGGTTGCATCGGTGTATGTTTAAATAAACTTGAAGACCCTACTTAGCTGTAACAGTTTTCCTTTGAATTTAATGACTGCCTATGTAGCGCGGTAGGAGGGTATCGGACTGGTACGCAGAGGTTGTGGGTTCGATCCCCACCCAGGATAAAACTTTGTGTGATGAGCACGATGATTTATTCGGTGTCTGGGTGTTATTTATCTATAATATGTATGTATTTAGAAATATCTAAGTATGTTTATCGGTTGTCTGTATTCCATAGTACAAGTTCTGCTTAGTTTGTGTGTTGTCGCAAGATATTATTATTAAAAGATATATTATTATATACTACTACCCTAAATTTTCCCACATCTCCAAAAACAACCATTTAGCTGGCACGAAGGGGGACACTTGACTCTAACAAAAAATTGCATTTTAAGGCTTCATATTTCTCAAACGGATCCCTAAATGGAAAAGTGATATTGACAACCCCTAAATATATATGTTCGTAAACTTTCGCAATTTGTACACATTATAGAATTTTATAAGCTACGGGTCCTAATCGCGCCAAATACCTTTGTTTATTATCACTACAGAGGAGCATCTAGCATTAAAAGAGCTGCGTGATAACACGAATATTTTAGTGCTAAAGGCCGACAAGGGAAACGCCACTGTAGTGATGAATTCTAGTGAGTATGATACCAAAATATGGAGTCTGTTAAGTGGACACATCTACTTATATATGTATCCGATCTCGTGTACTCTTCTAATATTAGTGACCTCTTTTTTTGCATCAGTCCTCTAATATATGGTGTATAATATAATGGTGGCAGCACCTTACCTGCATATACAGTTTATAAACAGAGAAACATTGTAAACATTGGCAATTTGAAAAGAGTGGCCACGAGTTTTTATTGCCTGTTCTTTTCTCGGGCTTTACCTATTGTTTGCGAACAGGCATTACCAGTAAATGTAGAATCGACTTTTCACAAGTGTAGTATTTTGCTTCGTAAGTGAATAAATGATTTTTATTATTATTATTATTTATTATAAGCCAGTGTCATATAACCCCACTGCTAGTGTTACAAAACGGATACGAGCACTAGCTAGGGACCACGAAGACCTCTTCACGAACGATATTTTTGAACCCCTTTTCAGACCTAAGAGCGTCCAGCTGCCCAAGTAGTATGGTTTACCAAAGATAAATAAAAATAACGTGATACTACCCCGATCGTAAGCCAAATCAGCTCACCTACTTACGATCTAGCAAAATACCTAGCCACGATACTGCAACCATTAGTGGGCAAAACAGCGACGTTTGTGAAGGATTCTCGCTATTTTGTTGACATTATCAAGACCATGAGAGTTGAACCAGACGAGGGAGGAACGAAATGGTGAGTTTTGATGTTGAGTCACTATTTACAAACGTTTCCATTCAGGACTGTCTTTAGGTTATCGAGAGGAAGTTTAGCGCCAACGATCTGCCTAACCAGTATATTGTTTTACTGAACAACTGCCTAGAGAGAAATTCTTCGTTTACCAGGGATAACACTACCTCCAGATCGACGGAGAGGCCAGGGGTAGCCCAGTGGCGCCAGTGATGGCCAACATCTGGATGGAACATTTTGAAGAAGCAATTGAGTTGCAACTGTCCCAGGTCAAACTATGGAAGAGGTACGTGGACGACTTGTTTTGTATCATGAAGAGCGGAAGATTAAAAGTAGAACAATTTACTGATTACTTGAACTCCATACACCCTAACATCAGGTTCACTTTTGAAATGGAGATATACAAATCGCTGACTTTTCTTGATGTGAAAATAATGGTTAAGGCGGATGGTACCCTGGCACACACTGTCTACAGAAAACCGACGCACACAGACAGGTATTTACATCCTGACTCGCACCACCATCCAACGCATCTGCAATCGAAATCTTACGAAGAGGAGAGACTCCCGACCGAGGGTTGACAGGGCTCCAGCTTTTCTACCGTACGTGAAAGGAGTGACGGATAAAGTTGGAACAGTACTGCAGAAATACTCTATTAAGACTGTATATAGTCCGCACTCCAAGGTAGCTAAGCACCTACGTACTTCTAAGGATGTCATTCCTTTACAGACACCTGGCGTCTACAAAGTGGATTGCAGCTGTGGTAGTTCCTACATCGGACAAACCAAACGCACAATAGCGGAAAGGGTTAAGGAACATATCGCGGCTGTGAAATACCGACAGACAAATAAGTCAGCTATAGCGGAACACTTGCTGGATGCGGGGTCCAATCACTGGATTGAACTACATAAACCACAGGTCCTCTCCACTGACCGTCACTACTACTCCAGGATGGCGCGGGAAGCGGTAGAAATAAAAAAACACGTCAATTTCAACCGAGAAGATGGATATCGTTTGTCAACATCGTGGAATCCAGTGATCAGCAAGTGTACACACCGCCGAACAAACATGACACGCCAGTGTGCAGATGTCGTTAGTGTTGTGTGTCGCGCGCTTCTCGGAGGCGACGCTGAGCTGAATCAGTCTACCCGTGACCACGGCCATTGCAATACGGTTGAAACGTCGGGCAATAAACAAAGGTATTTAGCCTTAAAATAAAATATTTACGCGATTAAGACCCGTAGCTTATAAAATTCTATAATCCCTAAATATTTTCAAAGACCTATCCACACGGTGAGGTATGTAAATAAAATCACATCACATTCACTTTACGTGTTTTTTAACTATTGCATAGCTTTAATCGCGGACTCAAGCTTTGAGCGCGGCGACCGAATCAAGAAATTCCGTAACGAAAATAAAATCTAACACCCCCCACTCCACCTACCATGTAGTTCAGCCGAGCGTTCGCTTAACGTATATATGGTACGACTGTACGAAGCTCGCACGAATCGAGACGAGCTGCTCCGAAATGTAATGGAAAAAAAAAGAATATTTTTTTTTTCTTTTTAAAAAAATATTTCTTTTTTTTAATTGCATAAGTTGATAAAAAATGCTATGCAATAGCTTCACCGTGGCAGTCCCCCAGTGCCACACATTTTTTTTCAAGATTTTCTTCTACCACTTTGTCGGCGCAGCTAATATCCATGCCACATTACCTACAGCTTTCTAGTGCTAAGGGTCTCTGAGCTAACCAGACGGACAGACCAAAACGATAGGAGTTTCGTTTTGCCATTTTGGCTACGGAACCCTAAAAACATGTTTCTTGAAAGCTCTTTCACTCAGACCAATACTACAATGTGTATGCACGAAAGACAAATAAAACTGTATTCCAGTGAATTCGATGCACTCAGATGACTTTCAAAAGACATTGAACGCAGAGACGACACTTTATTCAAATGTACATCCGTTGATTACGAAGGTACCTACTACGGTTTAACACGGTGTAGTATAAACCCAGAATTCTCGGGAGCTTCGTAACCTGCATTTAAATTGTAAAGCAAACAGCACCGAATGGCAGGGGCAAACATAACGAACTTTGTATTCGGTGTGTTGAATTTGCGACCTGAATAGTTAGTCACTCCGTAACATCATCAGCAACATCTTAAATTTTGAAGGGTTTTAGTAAGACTAGGGGTCGTTTCGTTGTTGAATTAGGCAATAGTTAATTATTTTAATTGAAGAAAACAAACGAAAGTGATTCTCAAATGAACATGTAATTTTTTTATGTATGATCACACATATCTTTTTTAGAGTCATGTGATTTCAATATTCTATTTGTATTAGATTTGAAGTTGGTCCCGTAGTAATTTCGGTACATATCCGGTAATAGGTTCATTTACTCTCGAAAAACACCATTTGGTGAAGTGAAACTGATTTTGAAGACCACAGACAACCTGCGGAAAAATATCATGGGTTGCGGTTCGATAACTATAAAAAGATTTAACTTAGCAATTTTAGCTAGCCATAATGTAATAGAAGAAGAAGAAGAAGCACCATATGAACTCCTTAAAGAACACTACTCGTTGCAGTTGGCGCGATCATGAATACTTCTGTGGGACATTGGGACTGATCGCATGGGTCGTACCAAACTGGAAAAATCTCACTTTAGTGGTGTACATCTCCCAGATGTTCACTATTCTATACTACTACTATAGGTCTTCAAACTGAATCGGGCCCCTGCATCGGAAAAATTTATATAAATTACAAAAAAATCTATACTAATATTATAAAGCAGAAGAGTTTGTTTGTTTGTTTGTTTGTTTGTTTGTTTGTTTGTTTAAACGCGCTAATCTCAGGAACTACTGGTCCGATTTGAAAAATTCTTTTTTTGTTGGATAGCCCATTTATCGAGGAAGGCTATAGGTTATACATATAACATCGCACTACGACTAATAGGAGCGGAGTAGCGACGTGAAATGTTGCAAAAACGGGGACAATTTACGCAAACAAAGTTGCGCGGGACAGCTAGTATTTAAATAAATTACAAAAGGATTCATTAATTAGCGACAAAAAACTTCTTACAATAAATATTACCGACTTCAAAAGTAAATATAAGGTCAAAAATTATTGTCTTGGTTGTTCTATATTATTTTTGCTGTTTAGTTAGTAGCTTGTATTTGTTTTTGAAGTCGGTAATTTAAGTGTTTATAATTTTAGTGTTTTGTGTAATGTACTTACAGTATATTTTTATATCCCAGTTTTATTTGAGTGTTCTGTAAGAATAATATTATTTTATTATGAAGTTATTGACTTCCAACCGGTTTACTTTACATTTACTTCATATTTTATTTCTACATCACTCAAAGGTAGACTGGCAGAGATAATGCTTTTAGCATTAACTCCGCCTCTGTACAACTTTGTGCATAAAGTTTATATAAATATTTTATTTAGATAGTGTGTTTTATGTTTAATTTAATCACTTAATGTATTTCTAGTGGATAATATTTTAAAATATTACCATTCAGTGCTCATTCTCCATTTAAACTTTAACTCTATGTTAGTAATATTCTTAAAAAAGAGATCTAAAGTTTGCGCTTCACATCCAATCTTACGCTTAGCGAAAATTGACTTCAAGTTAAAATAATAAATAATTCATTTTATTCTAAGGGTTTTATAGGTATCGAATAAAAAGGAAACCCCTGTAGGCCTCACACTGCCTTAAATCCAATATGTCTGAACCTATTTTTAAACTAGAACCCAAACAGCTGACTTTTGTTGCTATTTTGTTCACAATAAGTACATACAATGTCGGTGGAAATTCACGAAATTTCACTGAATAGCTAGGTACTTGAAAATATTGCACGGATGTATACCTCTTACATAATAATTGTAACATGAAACGAAAAGTTTATACGCTATTAAAATATTTTCGTCTATTTTATGTAAAATATTATGGTCAACTGGAAAAGTCCTGATGCAGTTAAAATTCAACTTTACAACTAGTATAACGTTAAAGCTACACGAGTAGATATTTTATATCCCACAGAATTATATGAGGCACATAAATTTTAGTTTAAATATTCTAAAGATTTTGCTTATGGCTATAAAAGGATTACTTTGAATTATTTTTATATAAAGTGTGCATGACCTACTTACTCTTCGGAGTACCTACATACTAACAGTTTCTTAATTATGTTTTTTCATATTAAATCTCTATGTGTTTTATATCGGCAAATATGTTTTACTATATTAAAATACGCCACTTCTCCAGGAATAGCTTAGAGATTTTGTTGATAAATATAATACTTTAAAATAAATATTTTTGAACTTGTAATTCAACAATGGAGAATAATTTGTTTATGTGTGTATGACGATGTACGCACACAAACAATTCCAACATCCATTTGTGTATAATTTTATTAAATATCATGGAAACGTAATCACACATTGCAGGTAGTTTTTAGGGTTCCGTAGCCAAAATGGCAAAACGGAACCCTTATAGTTTTGCCATGTCCGTCTGTCCGTCCGCACCTTTGCTCAGACACTGTTAGTGCTAGGAGGCTGTAATTTGCAACAAAGTAAAAGAATAAAATCTTGAAAAAATTTTTTTTTTAGGATCCCCTATATGTAAAGTGAGGGTGTGATTATTTTTTCTTGCCTTACCTCATCGTGAGGGGTTTCATTAGATAGATCTTTAAAAAACGTTTAGGGGTTGAAAAGACGATTTTTAGTTTTAAGGATCCGTTTGTAAAATATTAAGCTTTAAAGTTCAAATTTTTCGTTAGAGCCAAGTGTCCCCTCCCCCCTGCCAGCTAAATGGTTGATGTTGGGTATGTAAAAAGATCACGGTACATATAGTGAAATCAAAAGGAAAACTATCACAGCTAAGTAGGCTTTACAAGTTTACGAGTAACAGCTGATCAAATGAGAATTATTAAGTAGATATTGAAACAAAAACAACAGAAAACCCACTTCTTAAGCCACATTATCCGGATGGGGGTTAACCCTACATTGTGCGTGGCCCGACATGCACTTGCCCGGTTTTTGAAATTATCATGATAGAGTATTTTATAAGGAAAGGATTCGTCTTCGTACTTACATAAGTTTCTGCTTTTAACGTGAATTTAAAATCACAAGTTTGTGAAACCGGATGTCATTGGAAAAGGAAAAGTTCAAAGCAGTTCCAAGTACATGGGCTCGGATTGGTTTTATAATCATAAGTTGAAGTAAATCATTCGATTAAGGCATACATTTTCCAAACGAATGCAAACGTCTTTCGAGAGGTAAATTACGTTAACTGGAGCCGGAGGTTGCAGAGAAAGTCTATACATCTTAAATAAATTTAATTATAAATTACATTAAACTAAAATCTAAAACTAGTGATAAATGGTCGATGTATGTACCAAGAATGAATCGTTCTTTATTAAAATCTAAAACTACAACTATGGAAAGACGGTTGCGAAATCGAAGTGGCGAGATGTGGAAATCACGTAGCGCTGACTCGACGCCTCGTGCCGGTCCGCAACTGCACTGCTTCGATAAATGGTGTCAACGGTCCGCCTCTTACACCAAAGCGTAGATAAATGGTGTCGACGGTCCGTCTATAACACCGACGCGTAACACCTCCCCCCGAAGAACAGCAACTATTTGTCAAGCGGAGTGGCAAATATTGCTGCCAGACCACTGGTGTTCATCTTACTTCTTCTGGTCGGATGTTCCGTCTGGGTTCAATAAGTGTATAGTTGGCCCCTCTGCAGTATCGATGTCTGGATACGCCTCTGGCTTCAGCTTCCGAAGATCCGGATATTCGTTGAAGGTGCTTGGAAACCACCCGGGTGACTCGCGAACGCGGATATCGATTTGAGATATTCCTAATTATCGCGAACCGGCCCGCGAATATCCTACCGACTGCGCCAATTACGTTAACTGGAGCCGGAGGTTGCAGAGAAAGTCTATACATCTTAAATAAATTTAATTATAAATTACATTAAACTAAAATCTAAAACTAGTGATAAATGGTCGATGTATGTACCAAGAATGAATCGTTCTTTATTAAAATCTAAAACTACAACTATGGAAAGACGGTTGCGAAATCGAAGTGGCGAGATGTGGAAATCACGTAGCGCTGACTCGACGCCTCGTGCCGGTCCGCAACTGCACTGCTTCGATAAATGGTGTCAACGGTCCGCCTCTTACACCAAAGCGTAGATAAATGGTGTCGACGGTCCGTCTATAACACCGACGCGTAACAGGTAAGTAAACATTCGAATGCTTTATAGCGAGGTTTATTGTTGTCATAGACCTACCGTCCATTAATCGTATTAAATCAATAAAACATCGCCCTTAAAAATTTAGTCCATAGTTACAAGTTGTTTGATGTAATGTAAGGTTATCCCAGTAAAATATGTTATTCAAAAGTTAATAAATTATTTAAAAGCACTACAGAAATATAACAACCATTCAAAGAGAATTTTAAATCAACTATGAGCAGAACAAGTCCGGATTACAAAGTAAGAAAGTGTGTAGTTATGAATAATACCACGCGTGTTTACAAGCGGTCTAATTAAAACTTGGCGCTAAATACTCGAATCATTCAACCAGTAAACTGACTGCTATAGAACTAAAATACCTCTTCATCTTTCCTATCACTTTTCGCGTACTTAGTTGTAAAGTTTTCGCTTTGAAGGCGAACTTAGTGCCGCTACGGCATTTCCTTGCTAATTAACGAGCAGCTACAGCATTGTTAGGTGCATCTTTTGCTCGGCTGGGTGTAATAAACTTTATGTTCTATTGTACGGGTGGCTAAATATTTTTGCTAGACAAAGAAGCATTTATGGCAAAAACTGTCTGTCTCATGCTGTCTCTGTCACTTAAAGGTGAATAGCAAATGAGCTGGCTTTTGAGCAGGACTCCAAGTTCACTGTCGTTTGCGTATGCGGCAGTTAGACACATAGCAATCTTCTGAATCTAGAATAATATCTTTGCTCGTTCCTTCAGTGATATGAGCAGTAGCGATAAAAATAATCCCACAAATTGACCTCTCCGGTCTAGGTTTTTTTAGATCCCAATGATTCCCGTAAATAACTATCTTAGTAAACTGTGCTTTGATAATTCCTCTTTAATTAATATAGATAGAATAATAAAAGTTCAAAGGTATAGAGCTAATACGGGGTGTAATCCACCACGCGAGCCCAATGTGAAGTGGTGGGTATCACGAATGCGAATCTAGAATAATATCTATGCTCGTTCCTTCAGCGGTTATGAGCAATAGTAATAAAAAATCACACAGAATCTCCCTCCTGTCTTGGTTTCCTGGAATCCCAATGACTATTTTACTAAACTGTGCTATAATCACCCCTCTACAATGAATATAGATAAAATAATAAAACTTCAATAAGCATAATCTAATGACAAACGGATAAAAAAATGGCTCTCATGTCTCCACTTTTGCCAAACAAAGCCAATATGCTAAATAAAATGTTTTATCCATAACTAGGATTACCTGGAACAAAGGTTTCAGTTGTCCTAAGTACTGGGTCACAGAATAAACATAGTTATCGGCATTGAACCGAACCCGACCCTTACTATCGCGTTTCATATGAAGTAGAATTTAAGGATACCTTTATTAGCAATGGATTTTATATTCAGTATGTTTTAAAATAAATTTAATTGTGACGATTGAATATTAACCAACGATTTTGAGTTTGATGCAAGCTATTATTAATATTGGTATGATGCAAAAGATAAATATATTTAGATCATAGCTTAGATGTACGTGCATAATAAATAAAATGTCTTGTAACATGAAAAAGATCAGAACTTTCAATTAATGAAAGGAAATTTGAGCAGTGACCAGTGCAACTACTTAAGTAAGTACCTAATCTTAAACATAATTGGACCAGAAATTCGCTGTAAATCTATCTGTTGTAACTGGAAAAAATTATAGCCTTCGCATTCCTTGAATTGAGACAAATCTAATGACACTTTACATGATGAAATCCTCCAAGCCCTTAGAGCGTGCCAAAAAATTAAGCATCTTATAATGTAGTTGGGTAGAAAAGTATATCGACAAATAATAAGCTATATAAATTTATACGTTATTCAGAATCAAAGAAAAGCAAGCAAACTTTACAGTCCTATTGTCATTAATGTGAGTACGTTTCAGAAAAACCAGTCCAAACTTAACTCAACTTAAATTAGTACTCTCCCAAAAGGGCAGCTCTAATTAAGCCACCATGCTTCGAAAAACAAACATGCTTTTAACAAGGTTCTCATAACAAGAGTAAATAACGAGGGCAAGGAACGAGCTTATTTTTTTAACCATTTTCGTAACGCAAGAATTGAACCTTAAAGGAAAAAATACCGACTTTGTCATTATCTTATTTCATTCATTTTGGAACGCAGCTGGGTGAACCGACATCTTGCATCGACGGAGTCGAGTAACGAACTTAAGTGAAGTTAATGACTCCCAACTTAGCTACTTTCCTTCCTCGTTCGATGGAAACGCTCGGTATAAAGTTAACCCGCAATCGCTGGATGTATTCGTGTGAATTGTTCTTTTATCAGTAAGTTTTTCTTGTTGGTGTTTTGTTTTAGATTTGCACTGACATTACTTTTGTGAAGAACATTTTATTTGTTGGGTTGTGTTTATCTTGCAACTATCAACATTCCCGGCGTACCTTTGTCGGTGTACGGAGCATTAGAGTTACAATAAAATCTTTAGGATGTACTGTTATACAGTACAGGCATATGAGAACCAGTGGTATGTTATTTATATTGTTCCTGGATGTAATAGTATTTTGAGCCTTAAATCATGTGTGTTTTATTTTTCCTTTCTCTATCCTGTTCATTGTAGATATATTTTATAAGACTGGTAGAAATTCAGTTGTACTGACAATCACAATTCCATGAATAACAGAGCAAGAGTCAGACAGTTTATAATTTGCGGTGTCAAGGAACTAGTTATTGCGACTAACAATTTGTAACTTAAGGTAGTTGATCCTAATAATATTCGCCGTTCTGGGGATTCGCTTTAATGATCTACGTCGAGTTGACTTTGAGTTACTAAAAGTTTACTTGAGTTGACAGTATCAAATATTTGTTACATTTTTGTATACATTTAAGATATAAATACATCGCTTATGAAAGACAACAATAATAGAAGTCAAGTTATCTGAGTATCTAACTGGTTGTGCTGGATTTAAGACACATTTTTACAGTAATAATATCTAACATTAATAGTATCTTGGGACAACTCATACAACGATATCTGATCCCAAACTAAGCAGAGCTTGTACTAATGAAACCAGACAAGCGATAAACATACTTATATATTTCTAAATACATACTTAACACACTAATATTATAAAAGCGAAAGTTTGTGAGTGTGTATGTTTGTTACTTCTTCACGTCTAAACGGCTAGAGCGAATTTAATAAAATTTGGTATGGAGTGAGCTGACACTCTGAATTAACACATAGGCTAATAAACCGCAGGTAACACCGCGTTGCATAGCTAGTTATAGATAAATAACACCCAGACACAGAATAAACCATCATGTTCATCACACAAACTTTTATCCTGAGTGGGAATCGAACCTACGACCTCCGGCTTAGCAGTCAGGGTCATTAACCACCAGACAAACTAGACCAGCAGTGACGAAAATGAAAACTAATATTTTAGCTTTTTCATATGATATTTCCCAAGTCACAAGTTAACTTACGCGCAACTTTTTCCTGTGGTGAACATAATAGGTAGATGTCCAAAAGAGCATGTCTCATAGATACAGGAAACCATATACCATTCATATAATTAAACCCCGAAGGCATCGGAATGGCTTTAAGGAAATTGTCTGTACACTTCATTTAAACTTCACACTTCTAACAGTCATATATCAATCATATCAATACATTAAACAATTAGCACTAGATATTACCAAGTTTGGAAACTATCCCTAGCGAGCTGAACTGTGACTAACAATCTGTCGGAAGTGACAAAACCAGTTGTCACAGATTGCATGGGATATTATGAGTATATTGGTATTTGTGAAATGCCCAACAACGAGTATCCAATTTCTACTATATTGTTTGCTTCAAATATTAATATTTATATCTATCTGTATTTATTTATGAACAACAGAGAAGGTTAGATGTAAATGAAGAATGTATTAGTTACGTATATCCTCAACCCATCGTTCATCATACGTTAAGAACAGCATTTTAACCAGCAAATGTATTGTATTTGTTTTTTATTCTACATTCAAAATATAATAAAAGACGACAAAACTAAAATACAGAATTTGCTATTTAAAAACAGTATTTTAAATAGCAATTTCTGTATTTTAGTTAACAGAAGCTTTCGCTATTTGTACCTGTATATACCTCTTGTATAATAAATAGGCTATCGATTTTAATCGCTTAGATATTTAAAAATATTAACTTTGTTTATACCCCACGTTTCAACCGTTTTATACAAAGTGTAGAATAAATTCAATTTACAGTAGTAAGTACTAAGAAACAATGATAAAATTGAATTAAATAAATTGTACCTAAAAATAGAAACGGTCCGTGCATGCTATCTTAAAGGCCTCATCGCACCCAAATAAGACTACGTAATTTGGTTTGTCAAATTGCCTGGGATTGGACTGACTAGCCTCATTAGGCCTTACTCTTACATTTTATTGAAAGTGGAACCTTAATTTTGTTTAGAACCGTAGAAGTGCTTTGTTTGGTAAAACGTTTTCTTATTAGGCATTGTTTAGGCCACTTAATGTAGCCCATTTGATCGTAATTAAGGCTTTATTAGGAAAATATTCTTTTAGTAATGTTTTAAAACATAGTACAATGATATAACAGATTAGGGCATAATATAATTAATTGTTTCAATGTTAAAAGATCCGATTTAATACAATTTAACGCATAAGGTACCACAAATTTCCAATGTTAATTAACTCAGCCTCTGTGTACACACAAATAAATTAATAGATTGATCGTTATCGTACAGTTTTAAACATGTAATTATTAAACGAATACAGTAATTAGCTAGATTAATAAATTACGAAATATAAATTAGGTTTAATTTACTCGCATTTCCATAAATAATTTGATTTTGTACTAATAAACGTCCGATACGGTTCAAACTATTTGTAAATAAATTACACATAGTTAAAATATACAGAAACAAATTTCCATTATAAAAAACCACTTCAACACCAGCTATCGACCGGTATCTAATATAAACTAAGAATTTAATCGTTAAAATTTTTGTGACTGTATAATAATTATAACTATAAAATTATTGCATTTTCCTCGGTCACAACCTGTCGGTATACCTCAGTGTACAAACGACAGGTTGTCTAAAGGATACTTAGGAAGGTTACTTAGAATACAATTCTTATCAGTTTCTCTTTGAACTCATATCTAGCAAGATATTATGTTAAACGTATTGACTTACTTCAGGAAAATATTAACCCTATTCCTCTGTAGGGAAAAATTTCATTGAAGCATTCCATTACATTGACGACATATACATGTCAAACTAATAAAATTATTTTATTTATTTTTTATTTTTAACAGCGTTAAAATAAACATACACAATTACAAGCCTAGTAGTTGGTAAGGCTAGTTAAAGACAGGTTTTCCTTAATTTTACTTAAATATTATGGCTTAAGAACGTAATCATTTTTTTAATTTGATAGGAAGTAAATTAATAAGATAAAAATAAAATAAAATGAATACAAAATTTTGATTTTAAATAAGTAAGTCATAAAAAAAAGCATTAGGTCTATATCTAATTCTTTAATTTCATTTAGTTGTTTGTTTTTCAGAGTACGTATTAATTGTGATTTGAAAGATTGTTTAGAACAGGAAAATATAACGTGATTTTACGTCACTATTTGAGATTTTGATAGGGCCAGAACGTATAACCACGTTCAAAAACAGTGTAGTAGGTATTTATGGCAGAACGGTGAATTGCCTTGTGTCACAACGTATCGAACACTCTAAACCTTACTGTCACGTAGGCTTACTTTTTTACCATTTTATAAATAAAACTAGCTGACCCGCGCAACTTCGTCTGCGTAAATTTTACCCGTTTTTGCAACATTTATCATTGCTGCTCAGCTCCTATAGGTCGTAGCGTGATGTTATATAGCCTATAGCCTTTCTCAATAAATCGGCTATCCAACAGTAAAATATTTTTTCAGTGCGGCCCAGTACTTCCTGAGATGATCGCGTTCAAACAAACAAACAAACTCTTAGGGATATGAAAAATAGATGTTGTCCGATTCTCAGACCTACCCAATATGCACATAAAATTTCATCAAAATCGGTTAAGCCGTTTCGGAGGAGTATGACAACGAAAACTGTGACACGAGAATTTTATATATTAGATTTGTTTTACTTTAGGTAACAAAACGTATGACAGAACAGACAATGACATGATAAAATTGTATTTTATTGTTATTTTATATAACAAATCGATACGTCAAATCTTTCTGTATGGAAATTTATTGTGTCATTCTAGAACACAATTTTAACTGAGACTGTCCACGAACGTGTTAAGGCCACCTCAACACCAGATATTTTACAATTGATTCTTGCCTCTTGCGTGACGAGGGAACAAATCCATCGCATTTTATCGGTCACAATAACAATCCCATGATGTAGGTAGCTGAGGGTTTCGAACAGAGAAACTCAATTATTTTTTCCCCAACTTAGGGTCGTCTCTCCTTTTTCTCACAACATTCACTAAAGCATTATTAATGTATTAAGGTTTACTGCACTGGTTAAGTGTTACACCCGCTCATTCAGTAGATATATCTTAAATATTTTCCATAATCATAATGTTCTTGAAAATAGAAAAAATCATGTTACCCCGTCTTTAGCATTTATACATAGGCACTCGATCGTACTAGGTACTCACTGTACCTAGTACGATCGAGTGCCTATGTATAAATAAACAAAGCAACAAGCAAAACATGCAATAAATATAACTAGCAAAATATTTTGGGACAGACTCACGTTAACTGTCCATCTCATCAAGAAAGTAACACTATTAGATGATAAAATCAATTTATAGAGACAACAATATGTTTAATTTTATTAGTTTATGTGCTATTCTGAAGAATAAACTACATTACTGTAAAGTTTCATCAAAATCTTTTAGTTCAGTTTATTCGTAAAAGAGCAACAACTATCCATCCACACTCACATACTTTGGCATTTGAATAAAGTATGCCATTATAATAAATGTATCGAAGTCTTTTGCTAAACATTTTGGTTACAATTTTAAATATAGTATCAAAACTGTTTGCAAGTCTGGACACATTGGCTCCAACATTTTTAGCGGAATCTGGACCGAAGTACATCGTCGATGCTCGTCTGTTGATTAATTGCCGTCGGCGTCTTGGTCCCAGCTGATTGATTACATTGTAATCTTGTTTGTGACTTGACTGATGTCGGAAATTGTGATGTCTTGTTTTTCATACTTCTTTTTATTTTTATAATTAGCAGCTATAGTTTTATTAGTGAGGTGAAGGTTTACTATCTGGTTCGTGTGTTGTTTGTTTTACTGTGTACCTAGTTCTATATCGCATAAATTGAAATGATTTTGTGATCTTATTATTCACTAAAAAATAATAGGCAACATGATCAATAATTATAATAGCACCTGACTTTATGAAAGCAATATTTGTCATATTATTCATTCCTCAATGAAATTACAGGTAGGTACTTAAACATATTAAATTAAACAATTCTTTAAACATTAAATGGAATAAATTGTGCGCTCTTAATTATTAAGTAATAGTATAATTAACATTCAAAGTACAATAAAACGAGAAAGTCAAAGACTCCGTGGTTTAATTTGTAGTTGGAGAAAATGTTTCTAACTTAGATCTAATATTCTTGGCTAGAATCGTTTATAAGACATTAGGCAAGAAAACAATGTTATGTCGCAAGAATAAATTGCCTGACAAAAAACATAAACTTTAATCCTTTTAGTTGTCCTTGAACGTTACTTTCAAAAGTGTACCTGGCCTTGAGGCATACGTACATCATCGACTTAACCAATCACAGATAATTATTCATTAACCTACAAATTGGCCTTCTCTTATAGCAGTTTAAAGACACCGATAATGTTGTCTCTACTGATTGGCAAGAAATGGCTAAAGCTACAAAAAATGATTTGTTCTTCAATCAGTCCTTAGGTAGGGGTTAATGGAATTTAGTTGTGTGGGTCTCACAATCCTACGTCAATGTAGAATTGTGGGACCGGCAAAAAAAACAAAAAACGTTTTAAAGTACCTACCTATCTGCTACATCTAAAATCAATCTAAGACAAACATGGCTAACATATGCAGTATATTTATATATCCTGAATATACATCGTAGTAACTACAATTTCCTTAATGGATTCTCAAATCTATCATACTATGCTTCACTCACCCTGTGTAGCTCCTCCTGGCAGTATGCTGTCGTATGAAATTGTACTACCAAGTCTAGTGACAACAATTTGTGCCGAATATTAATTTCCAAGTATTTGCAATATCTCTGTCTAAGTTATAAATAATAGGTATCTACTGTCAACCCTGGATTTTACTAGAACATATCACAAGGGTGACGGAATACCATCTTTTATTGCATATCTATGTATAAAGCCTTTTCTAACATTCCTTACGAATGAATTTGTACGAAAAAATGTTTCATTTCACATTTCTATTTTGATGTATACAAAAAATCTACATGGGTAGGTATTTGTATCATATTTAATATTACTTTCTCTCTTGACTAACAAAATTGACGCTAACCCCTACATTCTTATCGTTATGTAAAGTAAAAACAAATTTATTTGACAAGAATATTCGCTATTTTAAATACTGTTTTAATATGTATAAGGGAGTAAGTAGGGAGGCATGAAATGACACGCAATCATGCTAAAAAAAATATTAACAATCTAAACGTAAAGCAATCCATGAGACATAAATAACAGCACAAAATAAAGATAGTACAGAAGCCTAACACACGTATGTACTACGAGTTTTATACCTACACCGCACGGCGCGAGTGTGGCACTCCCTCTGTCTCTGTGTGCCGAGTGTGAGTTTGTTTTACGTTAACGCGATCGACACGTTTAAGACGTTCGGTACTTTGATTGGCCCGCTCCGATCTCTTAATCAACAGAGAACCAAACACGATAATCGTTTCCATCGCGTTAACGTTAAAACTCACACTCGAGGCGCTGATGGTTACGCGTTCCAGCTTGTTCCGAGTCTCCACGTCTGTGGCGCTCAGTGCCGCTTTTAACGCACACGCACACATAGCTTTCTATGTGTGTATGGATCAAGAGGGTTTGTATAAAGCATGTTACCTGTACGTGTACAATCTGTACTAGAAGGTGCCGCTTAATCTCATATCTAATATTATCATTCAACGCTAAAGTTTAAGACTCCTTGCTAAATTTAATCTTTTTTATGTCATTATTTGCACCATCAGCATCCTTAAATTAAAATAAATATACAAATACCTATGTCGAATTAAAATAAACAACGTAAACAGACCATAATGAAATCGAAGCTGGCCAAGTGCGCGAATAAATCGAGAGCCGGGAGTTACCAATACCAATATTTGAAGTGTTGATTGCCAGATTAAATGTGGATATACATTATACAACCTTGTGTGTATTTCCATATTTTCTGACATACCTACCTAATGTAAATTTCTACCAACGGGCGAAGCTATAATATAATATTGGTGAAGAAATTAAATTGTTTATATCTAAAAATATGTTGTTAAAGTATATATGTAAATTGGAAATTTTACGTGTCGCCACATATTGGACATAAAACATGTAATAATTGAAAAAATAACATATCTGACTGCGTATTGTAAAATAAATATTGTCTAGGTAGATATAAAGTATATATTTTGTCTATACTAATATTATACGAGGAAAGATTTGATTGTTTGTTTGTATTGAATAGGCTCCGAAACTACTGGACGGATTTGAAAAATTCTTTCATCGTTGTGAAGCTACACTAACCCCAGGTGACATAGGCTATTTTTTGTCCCTGTATTCCTACGGGAACGGGAACTACGAGGGTGAAACCGCGAGGCGTCCGCTAGTATAATATATTTATATAAATTTGTACAATAAATACTTTTACTGGCAGATAAAATTGGCAGTAAAATCAACTCAAAAATAAAAAGAAGAATACTTGACAAATTATTGCAATTTTCTATCCTATGAATAATATTGGAAAAACTATCATCATTGTTTCCGCCATGTTGTTGGTATTGGAAACGGTTCAGGCTACTGAATGTTTTTTAGAATATTCTGTTTGTCGGCTCCCAGTTATCCTGAAACAGCTGGGAAAATACATTGACGCTTTTCCATTTATTTTCGTTTTAGCCAGGGTGATGTTTGCTTGTGAGTGACGCCAATTTTGTAGCAAAAAGTTGAAGGTGTAACTGTTAACAAGGTTTTTCTTGCTGTAGTCATAGAAAATATTCTATAAAGTACATCATTCGCTGCGTGTTTTACTTAGTACAGTAATAAACATGAATGGGTATTTTTACCAGCATTTAGCCGTAATCTAATCAAATCAAATCATTTATTGCAACTAAGTGTACATACAGAGGTTACCTATATATAAGAATACTTTACAATCTTAGCACCTTTTTCAAGCATTGCAATATAGAGAGAGCTGAACTTAAAATTAATGTTACTTTTTATTAATAAAGTTTTAAATTACATTTTAAAAATAAAATAAAATAAAAAACAAAGACAACACATGCGATATAAAATATTATTGTTATAGTTTATATCCTTTCCTTTCAATTGTATTCCAATACAAAAAACTTTAAACTTTTTAAGTAAAGTAAGTAAAAGCAACATACATTACATTACACAACAATATTATACACGACACAGTATTACAGTTTCATTGCAACCAAAAACAATTAAGAAAACATTACCAATCAACAAACAAATACAAGATTAACAGAGTGTAAACAAGAAACCAGCGACAATTGTTAATAATTACAAGAATAAAACGAATGGCCGAAACTCCGGCAGATTGATCACAGTCGTAGATTTGCGGGAATAAGAAACTTCACTGACAGATTACAGCGGACGAAATAAATCAAAATGTCTATAGTTTTTTCGTTCCGACGATTGGTTTCGCAACTAAATTTCTTCTGCATTTTGTTTAGTTGAATTTGAATAAATTTGTTACGACGGCCGTGGTCACGGGTTGCAATACGGTCGAAACGTCGGGCAATAAACAAAGGTATTTAGCCTTAAAATAAAATATTTACGCGATTAAGACCCGTAGCTTATAAAATTCTATAGTGTGTACTAATCGCGAAAGTTTACGAACATAAATTAAGTAACTGTTTTTAAAATTGTTCAATTAACGAAATAAATTAGACTTAAAAAATAATGCTTATCAAGACTAACATAAGTTTATTTTTACGTAAACCTCTTTTATGCTCATATAAATATAATATATACCAAGCGAATCACTATTTTAATAAATGTATTCAATTGAATGTGTTTCTGGATTTCGAATTATGGAGCAAAAGGGAACAAAAATACTATACAATATTTCATAGGATTTGCTATTTCCTCTCCTTTATAGTAGCTACAATACAATATCCCGCAGTCTAGCCGTTTGATGTGAGATCATCTTGCGTTTATTTTCTAATAAATATGTAATACTATAGTAAAAACGAAACTCCTAAAACGTTTTATTATAGGTAATATTTTTTTACAATATAATAAAATACTATGAACGAAATATTATGGTATATAAATTGTAGATCTCGAGAATTACATAGTGCGTATTATTCTTGAAGAATAGACCGGAATGTAGGTATTATCATTAGTTCGCATAGACACATACTATGGAATTAGACACAACATGAGCAATTTAACCCTACATCTATGATTGTACAAAAATACTGGTACAAGAACAAGATAGAATGTGTAGCCACTTTTGTGTCTATACAAACTAATGCGTTAACACATTATAAAAGCCTCCTACACAATAATAATTCTCTATTGTATCGCTTCACTGTAAGAAACGCTACATCAAGTAGCATTGTTGTGTATGACGTAACAATTTTGTCATAATACCAATAGTAGATACGAGGAAATACTAGGTCCTACAGTCTCATTAGAAAGTAGGCTATTATGGCATTACTTCTTGTAACATTACTTAGCAGACAATTAGGTAAACAATCTCTTTGGCGCGGTGGGAGTGTATCCGACTGCTACGCATGAGGTCGTGGGTTCGATCCCGACGCAGGATTAAACTTTGTGTGATGAGCACGATGGTTTATTCTGTGTCTGGGTGTAATTTATCTATAATATGTATGAATTAAAAAATGTTTAAGTATGTTTATAAGTTTTGTGGTTTCCATAGTACAAGCTCTGTTTAGTTTGGGATCAGATAGCGTTGTGTGAGTTGTCCTAAGAAATTATTATATATAATTATTATTATTAATGTGCGATATGTCGACGTGGTTATTTTTAAATTCATATGTAGTACAGTGCACAAGACTGTAGTGTTTATTATTCAATGCTTGATTTGCGATTATTTTGTACACTATGCCATATTATATACTTGAGATCAATACTCTACTACTCTACGTATATGTGAATGGGTCCTAAATCAGTCCACTATCAGTAGTACCTAGGTATCATTCACATATTACTGCGGATCGCACATGTTTTAAGAAAATATTCACAAAAAAATGAAATAGTCATATCTTATCAATGTAAAACATCTTTATGTCCAGTATTGCAGGGTTGAACCTCCAAAATTACTGTAAAACTAGTACAAGGGTTAAGTATACATTTTCAATACAGCGATAAAGGTATGTAACGGGAAGAACTGCGAGTTTAAATGCCAAACCCGTATCAAGATACGGGAAGGATCTGGGCCTATGTTATCTTGTCCGAGATACTCCTACATGGTATCATTATTACCGACGACGCAAATAGTATAGGTACTTATCAATGCGGGTCAAAATACTATAGCATTTAGATTTTAGTTAGTAGTTGCTATAGTAGTACTCGGAAAATAAGTGTTCCTTTACAGTGTAACATGTTTTTTAATTTAAAAGCATGAAAACGAATACAAAAAGTAATGATTTGAACCGTCCCGCCCCTGTAATAACTTATGACGGCATAGGTTATTACAGGGGCGGTTCCAGGATTCATTCTGGGGGGGGGGGGGGGGCACGAGTGTGAATTGCAAGAATGGCAGTGCCGTATCTGACTTGCTTACGACGGGGGTCAAATGTGAGTTGCAGGTACGACGGAGGCTGTGAGCCCAAAAAATACGTTTGGGGGGAGACAGGGGAGAGTGGAGCCAATGGGCAAAGAAATTCAATACAATACAAAAAATTTGGTAAGTATACAAAACCGTCTTGGCGGGGGGGGGGGGGGCAAATGTCCAATGCCCCTGTGCCCCCCTGAATCCGCCTATGGGTTATTATTCCATATACATTTCTATAGAGCTTGTCGTTTTGACATTTCATAAAAAGAGACTGATTTGACTTGACAGTCAACATCCCTATTAATAGTTGCCATTGCCAGTATGTAAATATATTAATGGTACATAAGATAGTCGGTATTAGTTATTACCGTGTACTTTACAAAATATTGACATACTTTTTAAACCAGCTCTGGCTCTAAGAATCCATGTCTCACAAGGGTAGGTTCTACAAACATAAATTTGAGTCACGCATACAAAGTAAGTACATCCAGACTCTAAACAATAATTGGGAAGTCACACAAATTAGTGCCCCATTCGAGGCTGAACCTACAACCTCTTTTACAGTACAGCAGTCGTACGCACTCCAACTGCGACACCAAGAGAGTCTATAATAAACTTCCCGCTTCGAACGCGTAACAAATGAGAATGTTTAAAATGTTGCCTTAAATTTCTCTTGCTCAAAATTCAGACAATTACTGACTTGAATATTATACTGAGCAGTCTATTTTCATGTCTTATTCCTCAAAGAAACTTTGAACACACTCAAGGAAGCACAAACTTACATAATACTTAAACATTCGACACATTTGTATAACCACATACTTCCTCCTTGTAGAAAGTTCAGGGAAATTTCGTTATCCAGTCTCTTCGGTACATCAGTTAAGATGCCGAAATATTTGGGTTTCATTTGCGATCGTACTCGTAGCGAAGTAATAAAGAAGATTCTCTTATAGTACAACACACTAGCTGCTGGCAACTATGCGAAATCTCACTACTCACCAACTGTAACAATAATATCTTATTCGATTTGGTTACGCTGGTTATTTCATTAGAAACTAGACTACGCAGGAGATATGGCTGCAAGCACGGCAAACCATGCGGAACTGTCAAATTCTTGTCATAATGGTAAATGGAGAGCTGCGCTTAGAAATATATCAACGCGCATGTACGGCGGACATTTTTGAGCGCGCCGCACATGCGCCTTGATGCATTTGTGAGCACACCTCCCCATTTACCATTAAGATAAGGTTTTGACAGCAAGGGCTTTTATAATAAAAATAATAATATAATAATACTTATATATTTCTAAATACATAGGTACATATTATAAAAAAAATATTAAACACCCAGACACAGAATAAACCATCGTCATCATCACACAAAGTTTTATCCTAGGTGGGAATCGAACCCACGACCTCTTGCGTAGCAGTCGGACACACTCCCACCGCGCCACAGAGGCGGTCAAATGATAACTAGCAATGTGGGATTGAGTCCCACATTACTAGCAATCCTGTTAACCCCTCCAGCTAAGCTCAAAGGCTTGCGTTAGAAGTGGGTTCACGTCGGTAGTATAATGGATGACGCCGCTTGTCGTGGACCCGGAAAAAATATGGTGAATAAAGAACCCTGGAAATATTTGTGCACACAAGCAATTTTCTATTCCTTTACTCTCATAGTATTATAGCATACTAATAGTTTCTTTTAGAAAAAGATCGGACGCAGATGGATAGTTTGACATGCTACCCGAGACACAGGGGTAAGGGGACTATTTTGAACAATGATCACCGATTGACTGGCAGTGATAATCATCCTCAGTCGTAACTAACTTAAGTGTCGTGTATAACCCCTTTTTTAAACGAAAGCCTCAAAGTAGGACTATATTGTTTTTAGGATTCATGTATGTATATATCCCTGTGTCTTTCTTTTTTCCACCATAACTTCTAAACGAATTCATCTAAGACTGTAGTTTTACGTACTGAACTTCAACTTCTCTCTCAACTCTACTAATATTACCGTGTTACATCACACGCAACGCCTCTAATAGTAATCTTTAGTCGCTTCGTCCGGACAATAGAAGTTATACCATCTCTTTGTGTCGTACAAAGCGACTGAAGAGATTTACTGAAGAATAGACATAGTTGCTATGCTCTACTCTATGCGATTGTAGCTCTCGTTCTATTCAAGTTACAAGGTAGTTTTTTCATTTATCATTGTAAGTTTTATTTAAATCTTCCCGTTTTGTCCAATTTATAGAATTAATTACTTTCGCCCGCAGTTCCGCCTGCTTGGAGACCTCCAACCGACAGGTTATCGCAATAAAAACTATTTCCTGGGACTCAAAACTATCTACATAGCAAATCACAATAACAGAGAGACATACAGACAGATAGAGTTACTATCATATTTATAATAATAAGGTTAAAGACATTTATTCCTCTAAAAGAATACAATTCACTTGTAAAGAGGAACACAAGTTAAACATAAACTAAGGTACTAAATAAAATGACATAGTAATAAACAGAAGTTAAAATCATCAATAATTTGTAAACAATTTCTTGCAACTTTGTGGGTAATACGAATTTTTTGTGCACTATTACGTAGAGTAATAGTTTATTAATAATTTAAAGAGGGTCTTTTTATGACCTCCAGTCAGCGCAAATGTCCCACGGACTATCCAAATCCAATGAAATGTCGGGATCAAGATACTTAAACTTTGTAATCTTATCCCGATCCCGACGTTTTATTATAATATTAATGTCAGTACAATATTTAAAAAAAAATACCTACTGTATTTTTTTTCTGTTGACAGAACATTTGTTTAAAAACTAGCTATTTAGTTCTTGAATAGAGCATGCATATTTTAATAAACTAGATATTTTGTCGCTTTACCTGAACCATCTTAGACATTTTGAAAGTAAAGTATTAAAAGAAGCATACTCTTGTATGATTACACACAAAAAAAATATAAATTATCTTAGCTTTCACTTTATCTTTTAGTTAACGTTTTATTATTTGTCGTTAACCCCCCAAACTATCTATAATTAAACACTACCGTCGAAGAAAATACAACTAATTGTCCCATCGCAACGTTCAATTCACGTTCACAGTAAACGCTTTGAGGGTTAATTATCAAAGTCCTTTTTCCTTATCTCCCCCAATACTTTTAGGAGCCGACTGTCTAACACAAAGCAAATTGCTAATACTCGATAGCTGTGGGAAAGGGCGCCGAATGGCCCATTTCCTGAAGGCGCTTTATCTTACTCTTTGCTTGGAGAAGTTGGTGTGTAATGGAACTCTGTACAGCTATGGAAAAAGGGACGTCTAAAATCCAAATCTCTCTTTCAATTGCTGTTAATGAGGGCAATAATAGCGTAAATAGAACAAAAAATACTAACTTCCTCACAGATTACAATAAAATATATAGTTAGGTATAATTTTTGAAACTAATCATTCGCTTGTGAGTATTTTCATTAGCGAATGACTTAGGTACCTACTATTCCATGTCGCTGATTAAATGTTAAAAATTGTAAGTTCAATAAAAAAGAAACTGAAATAATACTTTCCTTATGTGTGCATTTTTTCAAACTACTAATTGTGACACTACAACTAAGATTGACGCTTCTTGGAAACTTGGCACTTTTTGTCCTACACACTTGTAGGGTTGTGTATTCATTGAAAGACCCATTTGATTTTCACTTATTATTACAAACATATATATTTAAGATCACAATCATGCCTTGACAACTTCATCTGAAAAAATACAGCAACGAAATAGATTCGCAGCAACAAACGTTCAGAGAAAGACGTCAGAACCTTCGCCCCTAATACGAGTTTAAGTTTTACGACACCAAGTCCGCGGTCGTTACGATGTTATTATTATGCTGATGGCACTGAGCCGATATTTGGATGTCGCTATATTTTTCCCTATCACTCCATCTTTGAGGATCGTCTGCTATAAAGTTTTGGATGTAAAGTGCTGGATCTGTTTGGGGTGAAAGTGTATCGAAGTGCCTTTCTTTCACTCGGAATGGAATAATATTAGATGTTGCCGTGTCATTATATTAATGTAGGTATTATTCATATTTTAATGTGTGAAGAAAGAAATCTTTGGGTTCCTTCTTATTAAGGAATACTGCGTACATGGATAGGTAAATAAAGTTTACATTTATATTTATTTATATGTAACCGCGAGCCGCAGCGTTATCACTGTTTTTTTGTGTTTTATATTTTGTTAAGTTTATTCAGTTAACTGTAATATTTTATTTCAATCTCTTTAATTTTATTGCTTTATGTTGTTTTTTAAATTGTTATGTCTGTATACTTTCAACGGTGAAGTAAAAGTATAAAGAAACATTGTTTTGCTAAGCATAATCATTGAATTAGGCGATAATACGTCAGTCCATGTCAGTCGGCATTCATCTCTAGAACAAGCGCTAGAACTCAATTTTTAGGGGGATGGTATTCATGAGGAGTGGCCATGCTGATGTTACTAATATTACTTTACATACTTATATTATCTATATTACGGTAAGTTAAATTTATTCATCAACATTATGTCTATACTACGCCCTAAGCCTCATGAACTTATAGCTTACGCGGCATCTACTCGTAATACGAAAACTTTAGCGTAACACTATTGCCAACCTAAAAGACACTTTTATTTGTATTAATAGCTCTATTTTTCATTAGAAAAAATAACACACCAGGTGTTCATTTTCCCGTAGAAAGGTCGATTAATGGAGGAGCTA
Organism: Herminia tarsipennalis; assembly: GCA_945859575.2. Taxonomy (NCBI): domain Eukaryota; kingdom Metazoa; phylum Arthropoda; class Insecta; order Lepidoptera; family Erebidae; genus Herminia; species Herminia tarsipennalis. Next base: position 16,890,689 of record OX243839.2, read on the forward strand.
GCATTGCCTATTATGTGCGCATCCCATAGTAATTTAGTGTAGGTGCCGGATGTATTAATGGCTTTGTTGTGTCCTTAATCATAACAATATTTCTTGTAGTATCTTAGAAATGAATTTGTAATGTTTTTATAATAGGACCTTGGGATGTCGGAAATTATAACGATCATATTAGGAAAGTATTTATTTTAAAGATTGTTTGACATTTCAACCGGGTTGCGCCTTTGGCAACCGTGGTCACAGGTGCAACCATAACTTAAATACTTACCTATGGTTGTGTTAATTCAAATATTGTGTATACCATGTAACGAACGCGTTTAAATGTTATGTTATTAACTAAATTACATTTTGGACGTTAGTACCTAGACAAGCAACAAAGTGTTACCTAGCATAATATTGTCTTTTATTGTATACTAGCTGTTCCGTGCAACTTCGTATGCGTATTTTTTTCCCGTTTTTGCAACATTTCTCGTCGCTGCTCCGCTCCTATTAGTCGTAGCGCGATATATACAGCCTTCCTCGATAAATGGGCTATCCAACAAAAAAAGATTTTTTCAAATCGGACCAGTAGTTCCTAAGATTAGCGTTTAAACAGCGTTTAAACAAACAAACAAACAAACCCTTCCGCTTTATAATATTAGTAAGTATAGATTGAGAAAACCACCTAAAAAAGAATGGTGGCTAAGTAACGATGGCTGACTTCACTATCCAGCCATTCATGTCCATCCAAAAGAAAGTTACATCCTCAAAATACAGAACCCAAAACTTTCCTACTGCGTATCCAACTACATTGAATGCAAAAAGTTCTTAGATGAAAGATATAGTAAAATATTGAAGTAGTATACTACTAAACTAACAAAGAATATTGAAAATGCATAACCCAGTGCTCTTGTGGGATGTCATGCGCTACAACTTTGTTGTACAGACTTTTCTTTGAGTTTATACTTCTTTTGTAAACTGACCGCTATACGACAAGGTTTTGTAATACCTCTTCTCAATGTTTTTTCCAAAGGTTTTGAACGCGCCGCCTGTGGTTTTCGCGATAAATAATCTTTATAAATTATAGTCACCTGCGGCTTCACGCGCATTATTGATTTTCTATATAAAACTACTGCTTGTTAATCCAAACGATAATCTATGCCAAATTATCCAAACTCAATGTATAGCAATATCCAATTGGTGATGGTGATATTGATGACGACAAATGTTGATAAACTTTCGCGATTTGTACCTACACATTATAAAATTATAAATACTACTTAATCGCGTGAATAATTTAAGGTAAAATACCTTATTTATTGCCCGTTGCAATACGATCGAAACGTCGAGTAATAAATAAGGTATTTTACCTTAAATTATTCACGCAATTAGGACCCGTAGTATATATAATTTTATAATTGATGATGACGTTGATGATACTGATGACAATGATAAAAAAAAAATCAGAATGTAGTACATCAAGGTGTTGACATTTTTTCTTCTTACAGTGCATAAATGTTTACTGTAACTTTGAAGTTCTTTGTAACGCTGTATATATTTTGGGTTTCATCAGAATCCGTTAAATATTTTCTGCGTACGTGAAAGCACGTTGAGCTGTCGGTCCTGCACCTAATCTCTTTCCGATCGTGTCCGATTTAAATCCCATTGGACTATGAGAGTGAGGGAAGAGAGAGAAAGAGAGAGAGAGATCACTTGTGTCTGCACATACACCTGCTTTATTGTATCTCCTGTGTAGTTGGCTTGTCTCTGATTGGCGCCGTAACCAACTATATACCGGTTATGGAAATAAATATATATTGCCGTATTGCAACGGCCGTAGACACGGGTAGACTCTAGTGGTCTACCCGTGACTACGGTCGAAACGTCGGGCAATGAACAAGGTATTTTATCACATATTTTCATTTTATTCACATATTTTCATAATGTGTACAAATCGCGAAAGTTTATCAACATTTATATACCGATTATAAGACCATTATTATTATGATTACGTAGTACGATTATTAAATGTAAAACTTTACGGCTGAATTATCATAAGTCCCATTAGCATTTATGATTATGTTTGATTACATTATGCGAATAGAGTACTTGTTTAGCATAGCTTTTCCATTCTAGCGAATAATAGACTAGGTATAATACAAAAATCACGATAGTACCCGTATACTTAAGCAGTTAATACCAGGTGCCTCCGTTTAGTGATACCTTTACTGCGTCTAAACCGTAATCTTAACAATTACCTGAAGTTAACTTTTACATTTTGTTGAGGTTAATAAGCGGTGAATGTATTTATACGTCATACTCATTTTACTATCGTAAAAAATAAAGTTTTACGAAGAATAGTTCAATTAATCTATATTATAACGCAGGTAAGTACCTAAGTACGTGACAAACAATGGTCATTTTGTCCCTAGAATTGCTGAAATGACAAGAGCAGACAAATAAAAATGCACATTGTTGCTATTGTGAGACTCAGTCTAGATAAATGCCGCATCAAACTAGCTTGGAACTAACTAAATAACAAGGTGACGAATGTAACTGTTATATTTTTAAAAGTAATCTTTACTAAAATTATAAAGAGATAAAGTTTGTGAGGTTGTAGGTGTAATCTCTGGATCTACCGAAACGAACCGATTTTGAAAATTCTTTTACCAATAGAAAGCTACGTTATTTGGGAGTGTCATAGGCTATATAACATCACGCTGCGACCAAAAGGAGCTGAGCATCAATAAAAATGTCGCTAAAACGGGGAATAATGACGCATAAGAATTTGCGCGGGTCAGCTAGTATTAAATAAACTACTTAATTTAATTATTAAATTATTTGATATTAAAAAATATATATAGTTTATCCGTTTTAGCACTTTGTTGGCACAGACAGATATAGATATCACACACAAAGATACACGCGTTAAAATTATAACAAATACGCAAACACACGAGTTAAAATGAAAACAGTTTAAATATCCACATTTTATTATTTTTTGTCGAGGAGCAGTAACCTGGACAATCAAAAATCTTAACAAGTAAAACTTACCCAACTAAATATAACGTATATATAAATGTCAAGGGAAAAAGGGCACGGATTCGCAATAAAATCAGTCACGTAATACAAAGTACAAAATATTGTTTATAAACCTATAAAGGCAACAAAAGAAATAACATATCACTGGGTCACTAAAAAAGTCAACAGCGCACCTTCCTCTCAGGGATTTGCAAAAAGAATGAAACATAATTCCAAGACTGTCGCAAATTGTACTATTTTTGTGGAAGATCTTCAATATCTCTACAATCAAAAGTAAACTGTATGAAATAAACGTTACGGTGTATATTTGTCTGGAAAACAATTCAACTTATAGATAGGCTCAGCTTCGCGTCGAAGGATTTTCTCACCCTTGAAAAGGGTCCGACAATAGAAAGGTTTTCCTGGCCAACAAACATATCAGTTTTATCAATAGATACTTTCGGATTAATTAAAAGAAAGTATATTGGTATCTTTATGGTCGGCAATACAATTTTCCAAATGCAGTCAAGAAAAAATGAATAAGTGGGTATTTTCAAATGTTATAAAAATAAATAGGATTAAGATGACAGTTGTGTCTTCATATTTTTAACCATGACGCGCGACGCAAAAACGACGGGCTGTTATAAGTTTGAAGTTTGACGTGTATCTCTGTGTGTGTGTGTGTGTGTGTGTGAGACCCTGACTGCTAAGCCGGAGGTCGTGGGTTCGATCCCCACCCAGGATAAAACATTGTGCGATGAACACGATGGTTTATTCTGTGTCTGGGTGTAATTTATCTATTAAATGTAAGTATGTATATCAGTTTTCTGGTTGCCATAGTACAAGCTCTGCTTAGTTTGGGATCAGATGACGTTGTGTGAGATATTATTATTGTATGTATTTCAACTATTAGTCCATTGAAATGTTACATTTTTTAGGCCTTACCTTGCGTTTTTCAGAGGACGCAATTTTATTTTTTTGATGTGTAGGGGTGGTCAGTGTAAAGCTAAAACCAAGTTGTTTGAGGTCGCCATCCTTGTCCTACGGCCGTCATCTAGAAAATAGGGGTTGAAAAGGTTTTTACGACATATCTCTCAAAAATGTCAGTGGCGCATGCGCTTTGATGCATTTCTAAGCGCTGCTCTCCGACAAGATTTTGGCAGTTTCGCATGGGCTTGCCGTGGATACGGAAAGAAGATCGTAAATAAGGACCCAGTCTAGGTAATGTGTTTGCCTCAATTATAATTTGATCCACACTATTCGTTTTATCCAATTACGTTTACTCCCTTTCGGAGTAACTGATACAACACACAGCGACAAAGGCCTATTTATAAATTCATTGACAAATTTTGCTACCACCAATATATCTCTGGGAAACATCAAATTCTAATTATTGATGAAAATTCAAATTGGTAGTAATTGAATACCATTCCTGTCTGTAACCGATCATTATGGACGGCGAATAATTGGTGAATGCCGATATCTATTCATTAGCAAAACAGCTGAGTATTTTGTTTTTTGCTGAATAAACACTTAGAAAAAATATTGCTTCCAAATAATAATTAAAATGTAATTATTGTCTTTTGGATCCAAACATTAACTTGATATCCAACAACAGTTCTTTTCAATTTAGCCGAGTCTAGGCCTATATCAAGAAATTTGGCAATTATGCTCTCCCATAGTTTAATCCAAAAATCAATTATATCATACTATTTTATTAATTAAAAGTGTGTTGCCACTTGATCATTAAATATTGCGTAAGCTTAAATGTGCTACAATAAATATTTTAGCGTGTGAAGAGCTGACGATGTAGAGAAAAAACATGGATAAATACATCAATATCATGATTGTTGTGGTGACGGAGTTGGTAACCGGCTTGAGTCCTGCCTAAGACGAATTTGGCCGACAAAATGGCCGGTTTTTTTTTAATTCTTTGATGTTACATCTTAAACATTAATTATTTTTTTCCATTATTCACTTGTTTAACATATTTTTATAGGTACTCAAAATATACATTTATGTGTATTGTGTGTTTTTGAGTGTAGTATAAGTGTTTTTTGAGTTTCACTATTTTCTTTTTTAAATCTAAATATAATAACTATTTATTATACGGTAATTAACGCGCATTATTTACCTTAAAAACTTCAAGCCATTTTAAGGTAAATAATGGGCGTAAATTCGAGTATAATAAAAAGTTATAATCATGCAACGCGAAAGTTTGAATGCTAAATAAAATATTTTTATAGCAACCTAAAAAAACTTTAAAAGCATATTCAGAAATCTTAATATATTTTTGACTACGAAAGACATTCCTAGAACTGTGACCTAGAAAATTTTCTATATATGTTACGTGAAAAACCTTCTAGGTCTCAATTCCAACGAGGTGATAAACCTTGTTTAATTTACCAATTTCCTAACTTAAATTCAGTTAATTAAAATAGAGATAAAATTATTAATAATTAGAAGATTATGCCCGCTTTTCTGCTCCCGAAAATAAAATCGAAATTATATATTCTTATATATTACTTTATAGTTCATATTACTTTATAGTTATGTGTTATTCTGATGTACAAGCTTTTTGAGTCAGTTCTTGCGTAAAGTAGTAACATTATTAGTAACAAGCATCCATCGAATCTCGAAAAATATCGCTGAAAATAAAACGGTGAGAAATTAATTACTCAAAAGCTAGGTACTTCTGACGAGGAAAGATGATAAGTAGTTTAGGCGCTACGGTGGAACATGCAAAAACACAACCATATAAAATATACACAGCTAAAAGAAAAGTCATTAAAATAAGTTAAAGTTACGTTGTTTCAAGACACGTGTTATATCGTGTTCGTTATCGTAATCCTCCCAAGACATTGAGATTTACTGACAACTATTGCCTTTTACCCAAAAGAAAAATACAATTACTTATACTAAATGGAACTACCTAATACTTTATTCGTAAAGACAAAAAGTTGGTACGATAGTTTCTAAGAAGCTACTTTCTTTTATTTAGTATACACGTCTCATTGTTACATTTTATTATATACCTACACAAATAGACGAACACAAACAAATACGTAGGTTTTATACGTAAATGGATTCGGTCTCACCACTCTGACCACTAGAAGGCTTTATGTAACAAGGGACTCGGCTCACTTTGTTTCCTTTTTCGTATAAATTTCATAATACTGGATCCAAACATCACTCAGCGGCAGATGAAAGTAAACAAAAGCATTGTTATATCTACTTTCTCTTGAGAGTTTGCCTAAAAACGTACACACAATTTTGCTTGAACGCTTCTTCGCGGTGTGTTATGTGAGCTCCCTCGCGATACGTTCGTCGGCTTACATTGTTTGAGTTCAAAACATCACTCATGTCATGCGCGAAACTTACGCTTGCGAAGCTTGGTACTGTGGGTGCACAGACAAATCTACGAAGGCACAGTACTTGGACAATAGGAGCATTTGTAAGCGCGTACCTAACTATTCAACGTTGCGGTGTCTTGGTGGTTTTGTGAATGAAATATGAAATTTGTTTTTGTTTTCTTTTTATTCTATAAAGGATTGTAATTTTATGCATCGACATCGTCTGAATAAATTATCGTTTATTTAGTAGAATATTTTTGTATAGTGATGGTTTCATTTAAATTGATTTTTGTAATACTAAGCTAGAATAATATTAACTGTATATTGCATTAAAATTTGTGTTGACAGCAATGCTTGCCTAACAAGGTTGAGTCAGCAGTTTGGGCTCAATTTTATATAATTAACTTTGGCAATAAGGGTTATTACTTATATTTCGGGACTTAATCGCGTGAATTATTTAAAGGTACGAACCTTTCAAAATGTCCAACTCTTTATACGGAACGGAACATTCAAAATTATGTTAAGAGTTCTGAAGTTAGTATTCACCACAGCTACAAGCTACAAAGTTTACGACGCATTGCGATGTCTGCGTTTATCTCAACGCTTATTACAAGGCACTTCGCTTACAAACAAATTCTTAATGCCGTTGCATACGTAATACGACCGAGGGAAAACCAGGCCGAAAACAGAAACTGGGCTATACACACTTGACACAAAGTATTGTTTTATCTCGTGACGTCAACGTCACCTTGGGGTATTTTTTAAGTTGGCATAAACTTCTTAACGTTAATATACGTTCACGAATACTTCGGTTCTGGTTTTACGAGAGGCAAGAGGAAAGTAGAGGAGGTACTTAACTTTAAAGACACTTTAATAATAATAATAATAATAATAATAATAATATCTTGGGACAACTCACACAACGCTATCTGGTCCCAAACTAAGCAGAGCTTGTACTATGGAAACCAGACAACTGAAAAACATACTTATATATTTCTAAATACATACATATTATAGATAAATTACACCCAGACACAGAATAAACCATCGTGCTCATCACACAAAGTTTTATCCTAGGTGGGGATCGAACCCACGACCTCTTGCGTAGCAGTCGGATACACTCCCACCGCGCCACAGAGGCAGTCAATATTATACATATCATTATAGCATAATGGTGCTTTTCCACCAGTGATGTGCTATGCTACGTTGCTATGAATGCGTTTGATAACCACCATTCAGAAACTACCTGGTTGATCTGATTTTCAGTGTGAACCTCATGCAAAACTTCAGCAACAGCTTAAAAAATAAGGACTAGGAAAATGAAATGTTACTCCAGCTACAACATCTAGCAATCAGGTTCTCCCTAAGCCAGCCCAGTATTAGACTGATGAAGAATAACTTGCTAATGAGACTCAGTAGATTCGTCAGCAACGTAGGACAAAAGGAAGCTGAATCAATCGTTGACCCCACTCAAACTACAAGGAGAGTGGTCCAATGATGACAATGATAAGTTAACGAAACTAGAAAGGCTCCACAACCACCACCGAAAAATAAATGCTTACGCCGCAGCGTGCGACGCGGCGTGCAATGCATGCTTTGCTACAAGCTTGAGGATATGTCGCGGTCGCAGCGGCGTGCATCTCTATAAACAACGTCATATATTGTCATCCGTGAATAGAAAAAAGTCCAACTCGACGCGACGCCACACGCGACGCGCAACGCCCCTAGGCCCCGAGGCCTTACACATTAAGGCCTTATTTAAAAAACAAACATCAAATCAAACATAAGAATGATAATAAACATCCCCTATCAATAACACAAGATTTAGAATCCAATTCACCTTTTCTTAAGTAATTCCATATCATGAGATACGGTGGTAGCTATTCACCTATTCAAGCGCGTAGCGTTGAAGCCTCGGGCACTCCCCCGACGCTGTAGGACTCGTGGGGACCCACCATTGTATTCTAACATACACTTTCAACTGACAAACCTATGAAGATACGTTCGTATGATGTTTACATTCAGAAGCACTTGGGAATTTCTTCTTTTGATAAAACTGCTTTGTCTTTATTATGGTTTTCGAATGATTTGTTTTGTTGTTTGTTGATTTTGTGTTCTGGGAATTGGTGGTAAGATGTGTTATTGGCTGTTTGTGTACTTTACCTACTAGTAAGGGTAAGCATTTGTAGATTTTTTTTTATTACTATCATAATATGTTATACATAACTGTATCCACAGATAAGTTATATTCTAGCTAAAATGTATTAAGTATAATATAAAAATAAATAAAAATCATGAAAAATAATTTAGAACACAATATTTATTTTGATTAACTCGTTTTGTTTGTTTGTTTGTTTTGACAGGGCTCCAAAAACCGCACTTAGCCTTTTAATCGGGCCATTGTGCGTTAAATACTTATCTTGCCAGTTCCGTCACGCTAGCCACCCAAGGCACGCCCAGTAGCTCAGCAGTTCACTCAGTCCGCAGCACGCCTCCGGGTGGGATGATGTTGGCAACAGGAACCGCGCCCGGTGTTCGGCCACACTGTTGCATTCCAAACTTACATGGCGTGGCATTTCTGCTGTTTTCATGCATCTTCTGCAGAGCGGGCCGTCCGTCAACCCGATGGTGTGGTGGTGCTTGTTTAGAGGACAGTGGCCCATAAAGATGCCAACAACCTTGCGTACCTTGTCCTTTTTTAGCTTAATGATGCTTCGTGAGAATCTTCTTGAAACTTACGGAATCGCCTCTTTAGTTTGTCTGCAACCGCTGTTATAACTCCATCTACTCATATTTTTAAACTAGAAAATTATTATTTCTTAAAAAACTATTTCTCTTAAAGTATTCATAGTTTGTGTAAATAAAATAAATATTGAATTTATTGATAAATATATATTTTATAAACAAATATGAATAGATTTAGAATAGTATTTATGAACAATCCAACAATATTTTCTTGCATTTATTATGGGATTATACTTGTAGATGTTGATGATTTGATGGGCTTATTACCTACAGAATAATATTTAATATCTTATAGGTACATAAAAGAAAATATATTTTTCCCTAGCCAAGTTAGTAAGAAATTAAAATGATGTAGATTTGTGATGTTGTTCTCTTTTGTGAACGAAACATACATAGTATTTTTGCTCAGCTTCCAGGCACTATTTTTTGTTGAACGCAGACGCTTTTATATCCAATATAACAAAATTCTGGGAAAATTTCATATCATGTCCTACTAAGAAAATGACGCTTGATACTGGAATCTCTCTTTACACAGGAATATAATAAAAAGGAAAATTTAAAATCACAGTGTTTATGTATTCAAAGCGCAGTCGTCGCAAACATTTTTGTCATATTGGTCGAATAAAAGTCTGTGCGGCATTCACATCACGCATGCGATAAGGGCCACCGCTTCCCCGGCTTACAGTGACTTTAAAGTATATTGTAGTCACTTGCGCCAGTTATCCTGGTGCAGGGACGTAACTTTATATTCAACTCGTGCTTGAAAACTTCGCGAAGCACGTCTCAACGCCAGAGGTTATTTGCATCCCACCTTTACGTTCGTCTGCCATTAGGTGTCATATTGTTATATTACACCGGCAACCTAAATCTCAGGCATGATGTGTAATATGCCAGCTAAAATCTAAATACGTGTGGGATCAACGTGACAGTTTTTTGCCTTGATAAAAGAAAATTGCGGCCGGAAATTTCGAGTAATATTAAAAATGTTGACGATTCCACGACAACATATGTAGATATTACCCTATTTCTTATTTAGAAATGTTTAACTCTTTACAAAATAAAATCTTGTAAAACATACTAACAATTTAGATAGAAAGTAAAAATACCTACCTAGTATAATTTATATGCCTTTCAGAAATGATTAAATAGACGCACTGATAATAATTATTTTTAAAGCGCCAATGCTGAAAATGAAGGTGCAAAATATTTATCAACCGAAGCTTTTAACAAATGAAATCGTTATTCCAGTCAATTGAGGCAAATTACTTTACTCATCGTATCGTTCATGATTTCCAAATATCAACATTAAATGGGCATTTCGTATATACAATTTAAGCACTATATCAATAAGTGATTGCTAGATTATTAAAGTTGAAAACCTGTATCCTATTTAGGCAGATTATGAAGTGACGTGATGTGAGTGCGCGAGTTTAGTTTTGAAGTTGCCTTACAAATGGCAATGTTCAACTGTTTACTGATGCCTAAATAATTTCTACAAATTTTTTAAAGAATGTAATACCTAAGAGATAATAATTAAAATTTTTCATTACCGCTTGGCACGCACTCCGAATTGAGTTAAGTTATCGATTTTGGCTCGTTTCAACGTGAGTTTCAATAGGTTTCAATGCTATCTGCACAGCTTATTTTCGTAATGTTGGCCTCGAATGGTACCCACTACTACGTTACCGAGCGAAACCGTACTACGCCACCAATCGCCTTTATTTCGCGCTCCGTCAACAGTGATCCGCCCGTTGTCGGTATTCGCCCGAGCGTAAATAAACAAATCGCGTCTCCATTCAATACGTTGCTGGAAAAAGAAGATACCCGGCTTAGAGCCAATGTTTAAGTCCTACCAACTCGTACCTTGGAACGGTCCGGGTAGACTCTGGTCTATTTTTATTTAAGGCTACTTGTCTTATCATGTTTTACTTACATAAAAATTAGGTAACAACATTCAATAAAAAAAAAAATCACTAAATTATTATTAAAGGACAACAGTTTATTATTCAACATGATTTTGATTCAAAATAATAGTAACAATACATTAGTTTCATATTATCAAAAATGACTTTATGTGGACTGGATTACAATTATTTACTAGAATTTAAAAAAGTTGACCACATCCTATTGACTTATTCTTTCTTCTTCTTTTTTCTTTATTATTCTTACTTAAATAAGTATACATTTTGGGGTCAACGTAGAGAATAATTTCAAAGTTTCTTAAATTACTCTTTCCGACCCTTTCCCATAAAATGGTGAATTGTATGACATTTATTATTATTATGTCAATTTACGGCACGATGGTGGTGTCATTTTGCTTAGTAGGCATAATTGAAATACTTGTTACTGGGACATTTATGACATCTTAACACTTTTTCGGAAGAAATAAATTGAGGTTCAAAATGGCGGACGTTTGTATTTTGAATTGACGTTTGTGGAATAAAACAATGGTGCAGCTTTCTTTAAAGATATTCAAATTTTGTAGGTACCTACGCATTGCAAGTGTTTTTTTCCTTAATTAGGAATGTGAAATAATAACTGCGAAATATAATTATTCATTAAATTTGATTCAATAATAACATGGATGACCAATAATAAATGCAGTCAAATGTCTTATAACTACAACTAAATGAAATTCTTATAAAATAGGTAAACTTATATCCATCCACGTCATTTAAAAAAAAACAATAGCACAAAAACGTAGCAATAAATCGCTTAAAATGCCGTCCCATACGCCATTAAACTTGGGTTAAAACTTTTTCAGAAAGAGAACGATATCTTTTTTATACGAAACTAACACCGCATACATAAGTCTACTAGAACTTAAGTATAAGGATAGGAAAGTCGCATTTCACAAGCGATTTCCTCTAGCCGCAATAACGCCAAGTCACAGTGGCAGAGGTGGCCATTCGAAAACTAATAAATTTCTCTGGGACTGTGAATTTATTTGATAAACGGCTGAGATAAAGATGCGGTGGAGACACCTCAACACTTCCTTGGTCAGCAAACGCTTCTGTGCAGTCACCCTTCGTTTAATCGCGGATTTATACTAGTTTTTTGTTTCAGACAAAGTTGCCTATATGCCGTCTAGTTCTTTAGAAATGTTACGATAATAATCAACTTATATCAACTTAAAATATTTTTTTTAGCTTCGAATTCTTTATTAGGGAATACAGGCCGTTTTAATATTATCGCATTTTGGTAGATAAAAATATGTTTAATAATACAACTAAATTCAAGGAATAAATAAAAAAAAATGCAAGATTTTATTTTACCAATCTGTCGGCATGATTACATATTTGTATGTATAGTAACTATATTCATGCATCACTCAGGCTGTAAACTATAGAGCGTACTTTGGCTTAATTCAAGCTTAGCTCAAGTAAAACTTGAAAAAATCTTAACAAAGCAAATCCTGACCGTTGAAATTTTTGGTCAGATTGCAAGCATAATATCAGAACATTATATCAACTAAGTCAACGGTTAGCACGCGTGTTCTCATGTTTTTGTAATGTTTTACCTGAGCTAAGCTTGTGCTAAGCCAAATTCTAAGTCTATAAATCTCAGCCTAAGCGTCTCTGAGCTAAGCTGCGGACCACCACGGAACCCTAAAAACGCGGATACATACAAATCAGCTTTCTTTCATAACTATGTTACATTTACAAATCATAAATTATATTGGAAAAGTCTTCATTTAATATCTGTCTGTTACGACCGACTCGATTTCATTCGACCTCTCTTTGAGTATCTGAAAAGCATATTTTGAGAATATCATATTATGAGAATGAAGGCAAATAAAACCAATTCCGTTTATTACTAACTAGTAAATAAAAGTATCAATACGTCAAGCTGGATATAAATGAAGATATTTATTTTCTTGTCATGGCGTAATATCTGTCTTTCATATTTTTTCGATATCGTAGATGAAATTATGAGTGCTGTAAAAATAAGTAGCTTTGGAGATCAATAAATAAGTCGGTAAGCTAATATAATACATCAGTTTCATAACTGACAGACAACTCATAGAAAAATAAATAACATAATGAAAAAGAATAAAAATGTTCTACTTAACGACTGATTTATGGACGTACGACTATTGCGCAAGAAATCGTCAGTTTGATTACGAGACATACGAGACATATAATAAATAATAATAATGTCTTGGGACAACTCACACAACGCTATCTGATCCCAAACTAAGCAGAGCTTGTACTATGGAAACCAGACAACTGATAAACATACTTGTATATTTCTAAATACATACATATTATAGATAAATAACACCCAGACACAGAATAAACCATCGTGCTCATCACACAAAGATTTATCCTGGGTGGGGATCGAACCCACGACCTCTTGCGTAGCAGTCGGATACACTCCCACCGCGCCACAGAGGCAGTCATATGATCCATAAATATTTATTTCGAGTTTGGGGTTAATTTGTATCCAATTAATTGTCATGTATAGGGTTCCGTAGCCAAGATGGCAAAAACGGAATCTTTATAGTGTCCGTCCGTCTGTCCGTCCGTCCGTATGTCATAGGCATTCTATTCAAAAGCTATACGATGAATATCGGTTTCATTTGGAACATAAGTGTCTTGTGTAAGCCGCTACTTATTTTGACAGTTAAATAATACAAATAAATGTTTAGGGAGGGCACTGACACACACGAAATGAAAAAAAAAACAAAATAACAGAGGTAACGCTTATTAAATACTTACAATATTTTCAACATGATCGGATATACCGTCTTTGATTTATTGCCGAAAAACTCCGCTTCTCAACCAAAATGGCCTAAATGCCACATACGCTCTTCTGCTGGTGCAATTTTTCACATATTTTCATACGTAGTGCATTTATTTGTTATAACGGCTGCGGAACCCTACACTGAGCATGGCCCAACATGCTCTTGCCTGTTTTGTATTACACTAGATATAGTAGAATGCTGCAAATACCCTAGCGACACATGAAACAATTGGTTGAAATATATTTTTTTTCCCGTAAGAAAAAGCCTGCACTTTATATTTGCTTACTAGAACGTGTTCATATACACCAATTTTTTACCCTACAGTAAGGAAGGGTTATGTTTTTTGCGCGTATATGCGCGTAACCACTAAATGGACTAAACAACTAAGACGTCCTTAGATTCCTTTCTTCCGTTCTTAGATAAGTGACTTTTGAAAAAAACAAATATGGCGGCTGTATACATAAACATGTATGTCAAAATATAGAGGTGTGAAAAAAAAATGTTTCACTTTACCTATTTCATCGAGAATCATTAATGCCTACGGCTGCATGAAATTATATAACTTTGTAGGGGATCTTGTTTACATTTTGGAAAGAAGTTCCTTATCGTGCGTTGCGAAAGGGGGCTAGACGGAAAAAATTAGGACTAAAAGTTTTAACGACACTTTTTAAGACCAAAAGTTGTAACGACACTTTTTGACACACACGAGCCGTGCGGCATAAGCGCGTAAGATAAGAACATCTAATTTGACGAAGAAGTCACCTGTCGATTTGGTCTAGAGGTATAAATTCGGTCGGAGGTACCAATACTGGGTATTGGTGACAATTGTGTGGCTGTGGGTTCGAGCCTTCGGTATACAATCGTCTTTTTGTAAGTTATTTTAAAATACCAAAAGTTGTAACGACACTTTTTGCTATAGTTGTATGCCAAAAAATTAAGATAAGAACTTCGTTCCATCCGGGTGTCCCTTGACACCTCTCAAGTTTTTTTTTTTGTGCATGCTGTTTTTTTTTTGGCTAAAGCGTTACGAAGCTTGGAGTCCGTTCCGTACGCAGTAAGAGACCGAATTTATATTTAATCAAAAAACTAAAGACCAGTAGGTAAATGTTGCCCAGCTACTGAAATTGCTTACAAAAGCAAATGTTTCAAATGTTCAAAGTTTCATTTTAACCTAGATACTTATTTGCAACTAGGTGTGTACAAGAATCACACCTACTTGCAAATAGATATTTAGACTAATTTTGAGTAAATTCTGTTTTTATTTACCTCCCAAAAACCGGGCAAGTGCATGTCCGGCCACGCACAATGTAGGGTTCCGTAGTCCCCCCCCCCCCATTCGAATAATGTGGCTTAAGAAGTTTCATACTTACAACGTTAATCTACATAATAATATTTTTCAATGGAATTTGTACGAAAACTTTGTTACTTCTCATTTAATCAGCTGTTATTCGTAAACTTGTAAAGCCTACTTAGCTGTAATAGGTTTCCTTTTAATTTCAATATATATTCTACTACCGTGAATGTACTATTAATAGTATTTTTCACATACTCAACAGCAACGATTTAGCTGGCAGGGGGGAGGACACTTGACCCTAACAAAAATTTGCACTTTAAAGCTTAATATTTTACAAATGGATTCCTAAAACTAAAAATCGTCTTCCCATCCCCTCAACGTTTTTAAATACCTATCTAATGATACCCCACGCAATGGGGTAAGTAAGAAAAAAAATCACAACCCCACTTTAGATAGACCCTGAAAAAAAAAAATTCTTTCACTTTGTCGGCGTAAGTAATATGTGTATCCATGCAAAATTATAGCATCCGAGCACTCTCTGAGGTGCGGACGAACGGTCGGATGGATGGACGAACGGAGGGATGGATAGACATGGCGAAACTATAAGGGTTCCGTGTTTTTTTTAGCCATTTTGGCTACGGAACCCTAAAAACAGAGAAACGCGCTTTTACGAAATTTTAAGGTTCTGATAGGTATCTATAACTTCTAATGCGAAAATAGAGATACTCGTAACTAAAGAACGACTTTACCGATATCATTCATTCTTTTCTTTTAGTTTTTTAATACTCTTTAGAAGGTTCATAATATTCGATTCTTAGTTTTTGATTATGCGACGGACATGGCGAAACTATTTTATCATTTTGGCTACGGAACCCTAAAAAGGGATAGGTGTCTACTGTGGCGGATAATTTTCTAACGATAAAATTGGTTGCAGAGATACTTTCCTCATACGGGTATAGACTTAATAGTGATTTTTTTAAAGAGAAACAAATGCTTATCTAAATTTAATCAATTATATCATTTATTAAATTTTAATCAATAATTTCATTATCCAATTATATGTGCTGCGTCTCGTCGGTTCGAATGTTTACAACTAAGCGAATTATGTATTAAGATTTAATAAATGAATGTTCATGTCGTAAAATAAGGTTTAATATATGAATACTGGAGTCAACACTTTAACGTAACTTTACATTTTTATTATTATTGAATTAAATTTGTTCTCTTCAGTAACAACTGTTGTTACTGCAGAGAACAAATTTGAATTTATTTGACGTTAGATATTTTGGTGAGACCATCTTTCTCTTTCGTGACTATAACCATGATTACGCTATGCTTAGAAAGAAAAGGTCTCTTTCTAAGCGACACAATACGAAAAATCCTAGACACAGTTACGTATTTTGAGTTCGGTTTTCAGTATAAGGTTCTTACTTGATGGCGCTAACCTACCTAGTTAGCGCCATCTTAGTTAGCGCCATCTTGGCAAACCTTATTTAAAAGTAGGTACCTACTGCAATAAAGTTAAGACTTGTCTTAAGTGATCCTGATTCCATTTTAGTTAAATCAGTTATTTTTAGTTTTTTTTTTATTATTTTGCTGAATAGAGCCAAAAACTTTATTACATAATTCCTTCTTAAACGTAATCTTTATGGACTTCATTCACGGATCACGTATTAAGGCTACAACCGTCTATACTGTACACGCATCCTAAATAATACCGATACAAAAGTTTATCCCATTTCCGAAGCTCTTTTCCGCTTCTCACTCGTACGGCTATTTTTGTATCAGAACACATCAAAAATACATTATCTCCCGTAAAAAGAATACTGTCTTCTAACACTCTTTGCATCCTTAAGTGTGTTTTGTGTGTCATACTGAAATACAGTTAAATTAAAGATGGTAGGTAATATGTTTAAAATTAATGATTGTGTGTATTTTAAGATGATTGGCATATTTTTTTAAACGACGTTTTCTAAAAATGAAACTCACCTAGATTGATTTATTTATATATACTAAATTTCATGAAAATCGTTGCAGCCGTTGCCAAGATTCAGATTATATATCTATATAGATATATACATCTAATGAACGTCATGTCCAGGTGTATTTTTCTTGAACCAATGTTTCTTTTCAATGTTTGCAACCATAAATATAACAGCATTGAAATAATAAATCAACTAAATTATGTGGTTTTTCGATCCGTCATTAGGCGAGAGGTGCATAGTCGTCCTGTCTTTTCTGTCACTTCTTGTCGAACAATTGCTGGAGTCCGTGCAACTCTGCGGCGTTTATGTCAAAATCATAATACTTCTTTTTACAGTTTTAGACCTATTTGCCACACTTACTTACAAATTTCACATTTTTTTTTATAACAAAAACGACTCCCGCAGTAGGGTAGGTACAAGCCCTGTGTAAGCAAACACCCAGACTCGGAACAACAATTTGTGGATCACACAAAGTGGTGTCCCGTGTGGGAATCGAGCCCACGACCTCTTGCGTAGCAGTCGGACACACTCCCACGCAAACTTGGATTATTTAAAGTGACATATCATATACAATCATAATAATATCAAACGCTTTTTATTTAACATTCGACTAGGTAGGTTTATCTTTTGAAGGAAATCAATCCTTTTTTTTAATTTTCAATAGGCATTATCAAAAACGAATTGCAAACATGCTATAAATCGTAAAACAAAATGTGTAACTACCTTCTTTCTAATGTTGTACCGAGTATACAACAAATAAACCAGTGACATTCACGTCATAATATTTCACATAACATATTCAAGATGCAGACGAAGATAAACCACGGCTGCACGTAATGCATCCGCTACAATTTAGACCAAACACTCTGCAGAGTTTTAGAGATTTAAATAGAACGTTGCAGTTTGAACCACTGACTTGAATGCTTAAATAAATACGAATCTTAGTTAGAAATGTTTGTTCAAGGTAAATTAAACATTTGTGTGAATGTACTACAATTGTAGTCATTAGTGGTTGCACTAACTTTGACATTTTTGTGTTGTTTGATTCTAGTAATTATTGCTCCTTAAAATACGCAAAATTATAGCGATCATAGTTCACTTTCCTCTCTGCTTTAACATTAGAAACTAGGTACTTTCTGTGCTATAATAAAGGGGTGAATATTGGAACGAAGTTTTGGAAGGAAGTTCTTATCGCACGTTGCGAAAGGGGGCTAGACGGAAAAAATTAAGACCAAAAGTTGTAACGACACTTTTAAGACCAAAAGTTGTAACGACATTTTTTGCCACACACAAGCCATGCGGCGTGCGCGTAAGATTTAAACATCTAAATTGACGAAGAAGTCACCTGTCCGTTTGGTCTAGAGGCATAAATTCCGTACACAGTATTGATGACAATTGCGTAGCAGTGGGTTCGAGCCTTCGGTATACATCGTCTTTTTGTAAGTTATTTCAAAAGACCAAAAGTTGTAACGAAACTTTTTGTTATAGTTGTAAGCCGTGCGGCGTGCGCGTATTTCTCATGTCTCTCTCTCTCATAGAAAGCAAGCCAGTTATTTTCGTTTCGTCTTTCTATTTCGCATTGAACAGTGTGGTGTCGCGACCATCCATTTCCATCCAGGTGTCCCTTGACCCCTATCAAGTTTTTTGTTCCTCTTTTAGGCCAAAGCTACCAAACGGACTTTGATTAAACTTTTCAGTAAGTAATATCATTTATACATATAAATTACAAATAAACTTTATAAATACAATAATTGCATTTTTGAAAGATAGAAAAAATTTAAGTCCAGAACAAATAAACTACCTATATTTTATGGTGAAATCTGACAACCATACTGGTAACGGGTCAGCCACGGACAAAAGAAATACTGAAAGTGAACGATTTGACATATCATAGTGTTATACCTAATCTAAATAAATTTCTATAGAGCGTGTTGCTTTGATATTTCAAAAAAAAACAAACTTATTTGATTTGAAAGCCAACTCCTCTATTTAATGAATCTATTGAATCTTATAATTTCTGTCAGCGTTTAATCAAAGGTGTTGGTTGCTACTTCCACGTAAAATAATAAAACATTTTCTGTTTTGAGTTTTCTTCAGAATCAGATTGGTCGCAAGCTGATTAGTGCAACATCAATCAACTCAAGAAAGTACATGACACGATCGCGTTAATTTACCTAATTTCATTGCTATTGCTATTATAAGGCCTCGGATTGAAAAGTTTTGAACTCCTTGAAACTTTACTGCTTGTTAATTTA
Source organism: Herminia tarsipennalis (assembly GCA_945859575.2). Lineage (NCBI taxonomy): Eukaryota > Metazoa > Arthropoda > Insecta > Lepidoptera > Erebidae > Herminia > Herminia tarsipennalis. Next base: position 16,910,065 of record OX243839.2, read on the forward strand.
CCGTACTTATGTCAAATGTGCTTCAAAGTGCTCTCATAGATGCTTGTAGTTCATTATTGATAAGTTGATGAACCTACAAGAGTGGGATTTAGACGTTCACGTCGCCTCGCATACGAATTCGGTTGAAGCCCCATCCAACAGTGCTATTTTATAGTGAAACCAACCATTTAGATTTCACTTTAGATTCTGTTGTAAACGATGTTTTCGCATCTGATAATGGTGTAAATCAGGCGCGGTGACCCATACTAAAGCCAAGATCGGTGTGAAATGATTAATAACAAAGTTGCTCGCATTAAAAGCATAAACTGCCTCTAGGGCGCTGTGGGAGTATGTTCGACTGCTACGCAAGAGGTCGTGGGTACACTTCCCACACGGGACACTACTTTGTGTGATCCACTAATTGGTGTTACGAGTCTGGGTGTACTTTGTGTCCGTGACATGTATGTTTGTAAAGTCCCCGCGACACAGGGACTTGTACAGTACTGCGGGAGTAGTCTTTAAAAAAAAAACAGGCAAGTGCATGTCGGGTCATGCACAATGTAGGGTTCCATAGCCCCCCCCCCCCACCGAAAATGCGGGTTTTCTGTGGTTTTTGTTTCATACTTACAAGGATTGACCTACATAACAATAATTTTCAATGGAATTTGTACGAAAATTTTGTTACTTCTCATTTACTACTACGACTACAGCGTACTTAGCTGTGATAGTTTTCCTTTTAACTTCACTATATATACTACTACCATCCGCAGCAAAAATTTGCACTTTAAAGCTTAATATTTCACAAACGGATACCTAAATCTAAAAATGCTCTTCCCAACTCCGAAACGGTTTTATAAGTCCTATCGAATGATACTCCACACGATGAGGTAAGTAGCACTAACAGGCTCTGAGCTAAGCTGCGGACGGACGGACGGACATGGCGAACTACTAAACAAATGAAAACCCTATCATTTTTAGGCTAAAATGGCTATTTTTGCTAGCTAAAATGTGTTGTGCACCGTAGTTACGTAGTTTGCGTCATGTAAAACCATTGTTATTATATATTTAGTTAATGAAAACTGCAACGACGTGGTCACTCAAAATGTTCGTTATTGAAAATTAACATAGTGATAAAATACATTATATTTGCAATTAAGAGATTATATTTTGCACCGCGTTACTGAATAGATCCCCCTGAAACGAAAAGTAGTGATACTATATATAATCTCTTTCTTGTACCTCTCTCTTTTTGTCTCTCCCTCTTTGACAACCCCCCACCTTCTATCTCACTCTAACTACCTACTCTCTCTACATTCATCTTTATCTATCTTATCTGTCATTTTGAAGATTTAGATCCAGTTCACGTACAAAAAGATGATTCTTATAATAGCCCCAGAGATTTCACAAATCCGCTTAAACGTTATGTTCTATTTTAGTAAACCGAGCTTTTAATCGTTTGAAATAATTACGCTTGTAGGTACACGGAAGTAAATTAAAATTTATGGGCTTAGTGGATCAATCTCCGGAATATTAAAGCGTTGAACTACAGGAAGCGGTGAGACCAATGGGAATTTATTATTAAGACTATGTTTATTATAAACCATTCCAAAGTGATTTTACATTTTCTGTTGTTTTTTTGAAGTGAAAACTTCTTTAGCGGCGTTGTATACTTTTTGGGATGGGTAAAAAATGTTAAACTCGAGTCAGGACACGAGACCTGATCGAAAATTCGTAAGACGGTGAGAGAGCAATGAAAAACTACTACAATATAATTAGAATACGAAGGTAAATTTCGCCATCCTCTACAATGTTATTATAGCTCAGGTGGAAAATCAAACAGAAACCAAAAGACACCAGTTCGATTCCAAGTAACGATTATTTTTTCGCTTTTTTATTTTTATTTTTGATTTTAGTATTTGATTTGTGATTTATTATTTCATATTTTTTTACTTTTATGTCAGTAAGATCAAAAAATATTATTCAAATTTCATCAGTATGTAATATAATGTTCAAGTTTTCACTTCTGCCGGCACTCCTAGAATACAACCTGTTGTTTTTTTTTCTAAAGTAGGTCATAGGAAAGATTGACAACCTCGTTGCCGCAGTGGGAATGTGTGTGACTGCTGCGCAAGAGATTGCATATTCGACACCCACACCACACCTTTGGCACACAAAATCCACAAATTGTTGTTCCGAGTTTACAGCAGTGTTCAGAGTTTAGTAAATAACTTTTAAAGTAATTACTTTAAAATTACAAAAACATGACAATAATATATAAACATAAATACTATAGTAATAATTTTTCAAGTAAACACGTGATAATGTGGAGAAATTGAGCATTTTATTAGCTACTTTATAAAAGAACGTTGAACAAACTCGATGTGCAATTTAACGTATGAAAATACAACTAACGTACAAAAAATATATGCGTCGCCTTTTGACACCTCGTCAACCTACAAAGCAGCCGTTCGTGCAAAAGAATGAAATACAACGTAGATATTATTTAGAATGTCATTCAACGTCATGTTCCCGCCCAAATATTGTCAAACATTGAAGGCTCCTGTTCTTGGCAGCTCGCAAGACGTAAAGCGGGTATTCGCAGAATGTTATTATTACCAGCCTTTATTTCTCTTCACTTGTGTGTTCGTATGTTTAGGGCAATCTAGGTTTCAATGAACTTATACATTTATGTAGTTTGTTGGGAGGCCATTAACAGCTATTAATAGAACACGATACTATGTACCCCAAAGCTGATAACAGGTCCTCGAAGCTATGCTACATGTAAGGTCAAAATTGTGGTTAATTTTGTTACAAACTACTATTTTATCATAAATGTGTTAAATCTATATTTTTCTAAAAATAGTATCATAGCGGAAGGACTAGGTGAGACTGAGACATTGTTTAAAAAGTCTCGGCTTAGCTACCTTCGTATAGATGCTGGGCTCTCATGATTCACTATTCTATGTTTTTAAAAATAATATTATTATTATCATTATGACGAATTTTTAACAGGAAAAATAATCCATTTATTAAAAACTTTTTATTAAAGTCAACATAGACAAAGTCGAGAATAACGAGCTCGTTAATGCATACTTTCGCTTGACGAAGTAGCAAATACACAGGGGTAGCAATCGCTATCGATGGATTGATAGCGATTGATAGCGATTTAAGTAAGGTACGGCATACAGTCCGATATTACCTAGGATACCATTTAGGTTAAAGTGGTGTCTATTCCGGAACAGACGGAACTTTTTTAAGAATACCTACCTATATCCATCTATGCATGTGGCATCGCTGTACCACATTTAAGATTTTAGATTACCCTCACTAACCAACAATGTGGTAAGTAATTTATAAATACCTAATAAATTCACATAAAAACCACTGGTCACAGTAAGATAAATAGCTGATTATTATCTTCAAAACCACTAATCGGGTTTTATTGGAACTTAGCTAATAATGGTCTTAATTAATCCTGTTTTCGAATATAAAAAAAACTTATTGAAATTTTAAAACATTAAAAAGAACATAGTGGTCACTGGTATACTCTACCCGTGACCACGGCCGTTGTAATACGATCGAAACGGCACATCGGGCAATAAAAAAAGACATTTAACTTAAAATATTAAGACTCGTTTAAGTTGTATATAGTTTTATAATGTGTACAAATCGCTAAAGTTTACTATCATTTATTTAAACTTATTTAGGTACAATGCCATAGTCCCGGATAAAAACAATAAATGTTTGCGTGGGGTGTTCAAATTATATGAATATACTTACGTACATAGCTAATGTTGTTTGTAGGTACCCTAGCCTACCTATCCATAGACGTCATTAGCACATACTTTGAACTAAAGATAGACTGAAAATAGCTCAGCGGTTATAAAGGTACCGTTTGGGATGATATGCATAGGTATTTTTCAAATTTTATTCATAGACCCGTCACCTACAGTCATTTTATTTATTTGAAAGCGATAATAACTTAACCGATCCGTTTATAGTCGGCTGTTACACTCAGTGATCATAATCGGTCTCTGTTGGTGATTTATGCATGCAAGAGATTATGCAGTGAACAATTTCGGATTCCGTAGGCGATCTATGGCATACGAAACGGTTCTATCAATAAATTATTCACCAAATATTTCCTGGCGCTTGAACACTTGAACGGAATCGTAGTGACTTAGGTGTCAGGTAGTAAGTTTCAACAGCACTCAATGGTTCTCTCTGGACTTGGTTTAATTTATTTGTTGAAGTATCTCATAGTAATACCAGTACTCAATACTATTTTAGGGTATTGTGTCCATGGTTATTCTTATAGGTTTATAACACAAGGTGTAAAGCAACGTTGCCACTGTCAAATCCGTAGATGAATAATCATTTCCTAAAAATATGAGAGTTATTTTTCACCCATCGGTGTTCACCTTATCTCTCTTCGCTCGTCTCGGATTTCCGTTTTCTCGGACAAGGACATTGATAGAATAAAGAGTATCGTGACATGCTTGTGCACTATAATATCAACGAAGTTGGCCTGTATTCGTAGAGTTTGGCTGCCGTAAGAGAAATGTATTAGAATATACCCGTTAACATTTAAGTCACTATTTTCTTAAAAGTATTTAAAATATAAAAAGAAAAGTACTTGAATTGTTTATCTTGAAAGTTTATCTTGAAAGTCTTGAGCTCTAAGGAGGTCACGAGGGTAAAGCTACGATCTAAAATTGGTCTACCGATAAACCTAGATTTGTCTTAATTTTCGACGTGATAACGTCTTATAAATCGATAAATGCACGTACGAAAAAGTGTCACGGTCCCCCTGCTGATAGGCTGAAGTACTGTGACCGTCGTCGGGCGCATGTTGCTAGGCATCGTGAATGGTGATATGTCATCAATGTAAATACAATAAATGCATTTTTGAAAGACAGAAAAAATTTAAATCCAGACTCAGGAATCGAACCCAAGACTTCCGTAGCCAAACCGGGGCCAGAAGCGAACCACCTATCTGGACTATGTTACTAGATCTTAAATCTTTTTATCTCTTCATGCTCGCGAAATTGGGCCTTCAATGTTTTCTTATGACGTCATGACGTAAAATTATAGTCCGTAACCGACTTTACAGACAACTATTTTTTGATATAAGTCTATGAACTTCTTACAAAACTGTTGGTTTGTATTACCCTAACTTAACCAACATCGGACAAAATAAAGATAAAACAATTACCCTCATCATTCATCACACAAAATTACTCTCATTCGTTATTACTAGTGATGGGCGTGCCATTTAGGATCAATGACCTCAAATGCTATGTTAATATGAAAATACCCCGGGATTCCGGAGTTTTTAAATTATCGAATCGTATTTATAAGAAACTAGCGGACGTCTCGCGGTTTCACCCGCGTAGTTCTCGTTCCCGTGGGGATACGGGGATAAAAAGTAACCTATGTCACGCGGGGATAGTGTATCTTCCCAACAGTCAAAGAATTTTTGAAATCGGTAGAGTAGTTTTTTAGTTTATTCGTTATATGCAAAAATATTTTTTTTCATAGTATTAGTATAGAAGTATAGATGTAAAAATCACCAAAAGTTTAACGAACAATTGTGCAAGAGTAAATACGCCATAGCAATTTTGAAGGTTTTTATTTACAGTGTTTTTAGGGTTCCGTACCTCAAAAGGAAAAAAACGAGACCCATATAGGATCACTCGTGTTTCTGTCTGTCCGTCTGTCACAGCCAATTGGCACCAAATCTACTGGACTGATTAAGTTCAATTTGGTACCCGTATGGGTTTCTGTGACACAAACACGGACGTAAAGTATGTCTACTTTTAGGGTATGAATTTGTTAAATATATATTATTAGACGAAGGTGAATCTTAAAATCCCGGAATTTTGAGTTGAGGTGGTGTGTCCACGTTATGCCACGGTTAACGAATCCCGTAAAATGGTACTTCCTACGCCGATAACTATATTACGGCGCGATAAATTGGACACATGATTTAACGTAGTGACAACTCTTTACTTGAATAGCGTCATGACGTCATGAGATTACGTTCAGGCAAAAAAACATGTCTCTGCAGGAAAGTTTTGTGTAATGATTAGGGTCCCCGATTCAGCGGTGCCTGAGCAGATCAAGATATTTGCGAGGTTAAGTAACGTTACCACAGTCGGTTCATACATGGGTGACTGTTTTCGAACATTGTCACACACCTCTGTGCCGCAGAGAGCATGTTAAGCAGTCGGTCCTGCGCCTAATCTCTCTCCGGTCGCGTCGGGTTTCCGTCACATTGGACTATGAGAGTGAGAGAATAGAGAGGGCACTTGCGTCTGCGCATTCACTTGTGCATAATAATATCTCATGCGTCGGCGGCTAGTATTTAGACATCGGTTAGAAGACCATTATTTATTCGCTTCTCCGAATACTCAAACGGTAGCTAACTTTATTCGTGGTTAAAGTATTTCTGTCGCTACTTTTCGCCTTTAAGTGATAGTGATGGCATGAAAGTCCTGGAATCCTGAAGTTCTAAAAATTTTACAAACGTCGAAACATTAAAACGAATAAGGTTTCTGATTACATAATTGTTTCGTTTTACCAATATTGATTTTAGTATGGAACTTTAGAAAGGTTTTCTTAGACAAAGGTACAAAGCGCTGAAAAAACAAAAGTACTTTTGCAACAGAATCTTTAAAAAGAGAAACTCAAGCAACCATCATAAGTTCACAGAATCTATTAGCATTAACTTAATCTAAATCACGTGTAAGATAAACGTGGATCAAATTTATATATCACTAGCTGTCCCGGCGAACTTCATCTCGACTCTTTTTTTTTTTGTAAATCGGGTTCAATTGTAAATCTAAACCATCCTCGAATCCCCTTGAACTCACACAAAAAAATTCATCAAAATCGGTCACCAGCCGTCTAGGAGAAGTTCAGTGACATACACACGCACACAAGAAATTTATATAAAGACTAGCTGACCCGCGCAACTTCGTCTGCGTAAATTTTCCCTTTTTTTTTACAACATTTTTCATTGCTGCTCCGCTCCTATTGGTCGTAGCGTGATGTTATAACCTATAGCCTTCCTCGATAAATGGGCTATCCAACAATAAAATATATTTTCAATGCGGCCCAGTAGTTCCTGAGATTATCCCGTTCAAACAAACAAACAAACTCTTAGGGGGATGAAAAATAGATGTTGGCCGATTCTCATAGATACCGAATAAGCACAAAAAATTTCATCAAAATCGGTCAAGCCGTTTCGGAGGAGTATGGCAACGAAAACTATGACACGAGAATTTTATATATTAGATTTATTCAAAATTCTGGAATCTTAGCTACCTTAGTTAATTACCTGATCCAGTTTTTTTTAATTCGTATAATTCACATTTCACTAGAAGGCTACCACTATGACTCTTTAAAAATTGGTCATAAAATTCATCATGTAGGGTTTATTTTAATCTTCCCGAGGTTAAAACCGCCACGGAGACGAGTTTATTGCGACTCAATGCGCAATAAACAGATTTTTGGATTTCTATTTGATACAGAGTTTTGGATTTTAATTACAGATTGTTTGTGCGTATGTGTGTGAATGTGGTTATGTATTATAGTCTTTTTAATGTGTTTACTATGTGTGTTGTGTCATGGAGGTGTTAGTGGCTACTTCGTCGGTGAGTATGGAGTCTAGGTCGTTGGGTACGAGCTGTTTGTGTGACATCATGTAGGGTTATATCATTTTGTTTCACCTCAGCTTCGTCTGTGTTAAGTATCTACGATATTAATTAAATTTTGCGATTTCACTCGGTATCAATAACTATCTTTGTGCCAAATAACACAATCCATTCAGCGAGCTGGAGCCACTGTAAATTGTCCTGCTAATTTCATACTATAATCCTGCCCAAAAGCAGGCGAGTCAGTGATGATTTCACTAAACCGGCAAGTGATCTATTGTTTATTTGTCAATTACCTATCAATAGTTCAGCGACTGACATGCGTCAGGTTCAATCATGAAGTTGAACTGCCCAGCTCTTGGAAAATCATTTCGATGTTCATGGTACGGACCCTGTTCGTTGAGGTATCAGTTAGCTGCGTGCAGTTCATATTATATGTACAGGTTTGAATTTTATATTCAAGAGTTCTTTTAAAAATGAAAAATCTAATAAGAGGTTCACTTTATGAGTACCGTTTTGTTTTCAAAGCGGGCTTTATGGTCATTAATCGTGCGTCATGTTTGGCATTCGATGTATCCAGGTGCGCCTTAGTTTATGCCCAAAGTGATGGATGGCATAACCTATCATGGTGCCAGGTTTTACTGTTAAAATTTATGAAACGAGATTTTGTTCAGAGGAGGACACTTTTGGGGCAATCGGATATTAAAGAGTTATGGAGAACTCCCATTTTAGAATTTTTCGAATGGTATGAAATCCTCTGACTTCGGATACTATGTTTTCCATGGGTACTACGATTTTTTTTTTTTTTTTAAAAACATAACTAACAATCTGGGAGTGAGTCCCACATTACTAGCAATCTTGTTAACCCCTCCAGCTAAGCTCATAGGCTTGTGTTAGGAGTGGGTTCACGTCGGTAATATAATGGATAGGATTCGAACCCGCGACCTCACGATTGCGAGACCGATGCCTTAGCCATTTTTATAAAAAAATAGAGCAATTGATAAAAAAATAGTTTCTTATCAAATACTGTTACTGTCAATAAGTGTCACTTACTCCCGTCGATGTTCTAAAAAGGAAAAGTGCTAAAAATGGTGCCAAAGTAGAACATTCCCGAAAATCTTCATTCTTTGAATAAATAGTGTGTTCAAATATTTTTTATGTACAAAATATTCATAATTTATTCACATTTGTCATCCATCCTAACAATTACTCAATCACGTAGCGAGTGTTCATTTTGCACAACGTACATTTTTAATTTTTAGGCCTAACCAAACAGGATAAACATATTAATTTTTCATAGAACAGCCGATAAAAAAATCATGAAAGTTTTACAATAAAAAAATATACGATATTAGAAGAGGCCTGTATCTAGCAGCACCTAAACATGCTAATGATGATGAAAACAATAGATAATTGGTTTTTCGCAACAAAACGTAGAGCTAAAGCTTAAATACACATTAATTTACTCAGAAGGAGAGGTGGTTAATCGACTACAAAATTACTCAGCCCCTTTCAAACTAACATTTTAATTACACACAACGTTCTCAAATCCTATTTACGGGTGATTACTGGAACCAAATTCAGTGAAAGCCACTAAAAGCGCACGTCTAACGAAAGCATTGCCTCTGTTGAAGGTGAATATAACAGAGACATTAATTAAACTGTCAATCAAGCCTCCAATACTCCATACAATGGTCGCTTTGATACGTGCTGCGTCAAATTTCGCCTTCGCTTCTGAAACTGGCTCGAGACGAGCACGCGTGGTAAATGGCAATTTCTCTAATAACAGAACACTGTAAGTATGAAACTGACGGGTGAATAAATAAAGGGTTGTGTTGAAATCAATAATATTGATGAAAAAGACTGATGAGTTATGAGAATATCTTTGAATTTTTATTGTGCACGTAAAAATAGGGACCATAATTCAAACTTTTTGCCCGACTGCTGAGGAGGGTCATGTGTTTCACGCGTATGTATATATGTTTTTATGTATCCTTCTAATGTTTCTATGTCCGCTCATAACTCTTAAAGGGCTCAACCAATTTCAATTGAATTTTAAGTCATTATATTCATCTTGATGACGCGAGTGTCACTGGCCACATAAAATTGTTAAAAAGAGAATTACGAATTTTATGCGAGTTAATGTACGGGATGATTTTTTTATAGTAGGACATTAAATCACAGGGGTATGAAAAAAAAATATATATAACCTAAATGTTTCAAGGGAAAAATCAATGATAGAAAAAAACAATGTTAATAACAAAACAAATAGTGTTCATTAAATCGCCTTGTAATTATCTTACAATGACTAAAAAGTATGTAAAAAAATAATTAAAAACTAAAAAAACCTGCCTGCAAAGACAGAAACAAGATACCCTTCATAATTTAATATCATGCAGTCGGAGGCATTGGGTAATGATGTCTATTCAACTTATTAAAATATACTTACACAATCGGATGTGGTCGATAACAATATCAATAAATTATGATGCAGCTTTTTGGCAAATAAAATTGAAATTTTCTTTGTAATGACGGAAGTTGTCATAAATAGGAATTGGCGATTAATTGAATTAATTTATATTTTTTGCAATAAATATACCAATTTAAAAATATAATAACCGTCCGTTGATAACTTACAGTGCGACTTATGATAAGCTATCCATAAAAAACATTTCAAGAATGTAGTAAAATATAGTGGTAAGGAGCACATAACTTAGAAACCGAGAACCAATTCATACGTACCAGCCTATTGCTAGAATAAATAGACTTAGCTGAGTAGTTGAAGCCAGTTTTGTCTTTACCACTTTATTTGAACAATACTCACAAGCAGTTTATTTAAGAAAGTTACCTACAATATATAAATCTTATTATATTAGGTAACTTATAAAGAATAATATCAGTTGTTCGCGTATTTCAACAAGTTTTTTTTTGCTTTAATCTTGAAGTAGGTAAAACTTTGGATTGACAAAGACAGAAAAACAAAGCTAGCCGGTGAAAACATTTCTCTAAAAGGGTATTTAGACAGACGTGCTAACATCTCTGAGTGTTTTATTGAGTTTGTTTTATAAAGTGATAGTTTTGTACGATACGGTTACTAAGATATTGTTTAAATGTAACAAACAGACATATAAGTTACTCTCGATTATAATCCGAGTTACACATGTTTTTGAGGGATGTTTGAAGGACATACTTATTTGAAAATATGCCTGTATTTTTCTATGATTATTAGTTCTAGTAATTTTGGGTTATAGTAAGATTAGATAGTCGCGTGGATTTATATGTGTCAAAAATGTCTGCGAATGTTGTTAAAGTTTTAATTTGTGAAAGCCCTACAATCAAGGGTTCACATGAAAATGTGATGTGAATGGTAGAATAGAATTAGTGATCACAATGTCGGCCTATCCTTTTTAGATATACATTATTCCAAGGTTTGTTTTTATAGCGATGCATTTACAACATTAGTAAACCATTTTAAATTTACGACTCTGTCCTATATTAACGGGGTCAACATAAAGATTTTATTTTCACCCAAAAACGATTCTTTGAAATTACAGCCAGTCGTCATAATATTATAAATTATAAGATCGTGCGAAACCGTAAATCGGATTATAGAGGTTTGTCGTTAGGGCAAAACACTTTTTGATGAGAGAGCAAATAAAATGTAGCGCAGCCATATCTTTCGAGTATTTTAATTGTGTCATGGCTATTTGTTACAGAAGCTAAATGGCATACGCGATTTAGTATTTTGACGCATTAATGTTTTACTGTGATATCTTTAATGTCCAGTTTAAACTACAATATAAACATGACTAAAAGAAAAGAAGCGAAGAAAATAATAATAACCTGTTTTTATTTATATCCATAACATTAATACCCTACCCTTTAAAATAAATACCTGTTTTATTTATATATATTTCACATAATTATAAAATTATTGCGGTTTTATCAGTTTTTAATAATTGATGCAAATTTTCAAGTTAATATTACGCGATGAAATAGATGAAATTACCAGTTATAGTTTTATATAGGGGCCATATCATGAACATTTGAATTATTTGCTAACTGCAGTACAGTTCAACTTCGTTTTTGTTTGAACCTGAGTGTTCAAGTGCACGTTACCGCGCATATTTCTTAATGTGGAGCAGCTTTATCAATGTTTTTTTAATTTATGTTTATCTGAGACCGTATTATAACCTATTGCTCTTTTAGCTAAGGGTTTGGGTTAAATCGCCTTGGTGCAGCCACTGGTCGGCCTGAAGCAATGTATGAATTATGCACACAAAACGTTTTAGCGTTGGCGTCGCCGCGACGACGCGACGCTCTCGCATCGCTGCTTCAACGCAAGGTAAAATGTTTGAAACACTGCTGTTGGAATATTTCCTGGCGTTTTCATAAATAAATATACTAAATGACCTAGCTGGAGCACACTTTACGTAACTTTACCATAAGCTAGACGTATTTCTGCGAGGAAGTGGTTTTTATATTTTTTCAGGTTAAAAGGATTTTTTAAACCACTACTTTTATTAACTCTATTTGTCAATGTACTTATTTATTAATGTTTGTTGTTCCTTGCAATTTTAACCTATCATTTAAATACATCAAAATCTAAGTATCGAATCTTATGAACCTTCTAAACAGTATTAGAAAACTAAAAAAAAAGAATGATTGATATCGGTAAAGTCGTTTTTTAGTTATCTCTAAATTTATTTTTATTTACAGATATCTAAAAAAGGGTATTTTCGCATTAAAAGTTGTACCTATTACCTATCAGAACCTTAAAATTTCGTAACAGGGCGTGTTTTTAGGGTTCCGTAGCCAAAATTGCAACACGGAACCCTTATATTTTCGCCATGTCTGTCCGTCCTTCCGTTCGTACATCTGTCCCACCGTCCGTCAGCACCTTTGCTCAGAGAGTGCTAGGAGGCTGTAATTTTGCATGGATACACATATTACTTACGCCGACAAAGTGGAAGAATGAAATCTTTTTGGGGTACCTCCCCTGTAAAGAGGAAGTGTGATTTTTTTTTTAACCTACCCCATCGTGTAATCATTAGATAGGTCTATAAATAACATTTAGGAGTTGGTAAGACAATTTTTAGATTTAGAGATTCGTTTGTAAAATAATAAGCTTTATTGTGCAAATTTTTGATGGAGTCAAGTGTCCTAAAAAAATGGTTGATGTTGGGTATGTGAAAAAAAATCACGGTAGTAGTATATATAGTGAAATTAAAAGAAAAACTATCACAGCTAAGTAGGCTTTACAAGTTTACGAGTCACAGCTGATCAAATGAGAAGCAACAAAATTTTCGTACAAATTCCATTGAAAAATCAAGTAGATAACGTTGTAAGTATGAAACCAAAACAACAGAAAAACCTACTTCTTTAGCCACAGTATTCGGATGGACAGCGGACCCTACATTGTGCGTAGCCCGACATGCACCTACCCGGTATATACAAAATAAAAATACTCTAAATACATCCAGAAGATATTTACCACAAAACGAAAGTGAAAAAATGTACCTACCAATGTCACAAAATATTCTAGAGGAATTAACGTCAACTGTTAAAAGTACTCATGAAAACTGATCTCTAAATAGAAATATAATATTATCTGACAATTTAATACACGCGGTTTAAATGACCTTCATAAATTGTCTCGGACTTATTCTGTTCTAAAATTTACTTTCAGACATCGTCCGTCGGATACCCTTAGGTACATATCCCCTTATTGCAAATTAATTTATTCATAACGCCAATAAAACGCGACGAATTAGCTATGCAACTGACAATACAATTCTAACAGTCACGTCAAGCATACGAATATACAAATAAATTTAAAGCACGAGTGAATGAAAACATAAAATATTCAGACATCTTCTGAGTCGAGTTCCTATGAGAAAGAATAAATATAAAATGTAAGTAGCTGTTACACGCCATGTCGCCCTTTACCACGTTTTTTCGCAAAAATAAATACACGACTCATAAAAAGTAATTGACACTTAAGACGCCCGAGCTATCAATATTGTGATAACCTCGTTATGATGTCTATAAACCAAGAATATAGCTACTTGACCCACTTTATCTAATGTAATATGCTGAGCCGACTTTATTTCCTATATTAATGATTCTTTGTAATCAATCAAATTAAAACCAGACGATACCAACCACAAGACACGACAGAATATTAGATGAAGATGCTTATTATGACCGTAATGGACCTATCTTTTTTTATATTCGGGCAGATTATATTAGTAAGTTTTGAGCTTTGCATGACTAATCTTAATCTTATGTAAGATTCATGTCAAACAAAACTGGGGCCCGAGATTAATGTATTCAAAATAAAACTTAATGTTCTACAAACTTTTTGTCTCCAAGGTCTAACAATGTCATAAAAATAGGGTAACTTACTAACGCCTGATAAAAAGTCTTATTATGTTTTACAAACTTTATGAAATATTTCAAATAAATTATATTTAAACTTGTATTTTACGTACAGAGGGCCATGGCATTTCATTAGTAGAACATTACTCAAGGAGGATTAAACTGTTCTTACCCTATTTATTGAATTTTATAAAGACACTTATAACGACGATTTATTATCAAATTATATCAGTTTTTACAATCTAATAACTGCACTTTAAAAACTTCTCGAAACGTGCCGTAATAAAATAGTTGCTTAGCTTCAAAACGGCAAAACAACATACAACAAAAGCTAGGAACCCTAATTATTGTAAAAAATAACAATATTATTTTGTGTGTGTGTGTAGCGTGTGTGTGTAGTGTGTAATGTGTGCAGCCATACTAAGCTTAAAAATTTTAAGACCTCTCGTTTTCGTCTTGTTTAAAAAGAGTCTCGTCTTCACGTTATATGATCAAGGCTATGAATAGGAGGCCTATTACTTCCCTCGAGAGTGGTTAGTGGCTACAAAGAGATTGTATCTCGAAGATGGATCGTAATATGCCTTCAAGGCGCTCTATAGTTGCCAATGTACGTAGGCCGTGTAAACAGAGCTCTTAAAGATCTTATTTTGATGATACTGCGACCTGAAAGTAAATGTCTCTAAACTTTTATTATTATTTTATTAGTATTACATTTTTATACAAGGCATAGCTATTTTGATTTTACAATATTATTAAATAGGTGAGGACCTTTTATGCTACTGACATTTAAATAAAATGCATGGGTACCATTTACCCTTGTTTTTTCTGTTCCGTGCATTTACCAATAATCCAACTGACATTTATTTAATGAGTTCACGTTTCCAGTTTTATATTTTTAAGTGGATAATGTAGTTGATGGGTATAAATAAATAAATACCTAATTCCCTAATGTAAAAACCAATACTTACAATAAACACGTAAAAAAATCTGCACCAAAGTACTGCAGTTACTGTATATAAACATTTACTTACAGGCAAGTAAGTGATTCTTGATTTTGTCGTAATATTGGCTGAAAATGATGCGAAAATATGTCAACGTTTAGGAATATTCAAAAAGACTTTTAGCTCGTGACACGATAAGGAACTCCCTGTTTTTATGTGATTCGTGTAAGCAAATGGGCTGTTACGATACTTATACGAGATGAAACAAAAATCGATTACGTTATGTTAATTCTGTACGACGCCTGGTTTAGGCGATAGCAACTCAATTGCTTTTAATATTCATACCCGTGTACGTAGATACGGTTTAATGATGACGAGACTTAATTGAGTCTAACTTTAAAGCTCAAATAAAGACTATTGGGAGACGAACTGCTTTTGTGGAAGATTGAAATAACCAAAAATAAGTTACAATAGGGGTTAAAGTATGAAATTTTCGTTTTAGAGTAATATATACTTTGAATTGAACCTTCATGGTGTTAGATGTTGGAGTAAAACTTTTTTCACATTATACCTATAATACTAGAGTGCAACATTCGATTTTCGCATTTCAATTGTTTATGAAGTGACAATTTCTTTAGCGGCGTTGTGCACTTTTTTGGTATGGGTATGTTAAGCTCGCGTCAGGATCCCGTGACCGTAAGATGGGAGGATTGGTGGAAGACCTCGGTTGGAGTCCAAATGATTATTTCTTCATTTTTTTATTTGATTTTCTGATTTTTGTTTTTTAAATTATTGATCACTTCTGCAGGCCGCCCCGAAGTGCAACACGTTTTTTTTTTATTCATCTTAGCCGGGAAAGATGGGTACTTTAAACAATCCGAGTAATATTTGGGAAGGGGATGGAGATTATGTATTTATGCGCGTACTGTATGTTTAATGCATACCTAATCATGGAAAATTTTAATTAACTCAGTAAATATAGAGTAACGGTTTATATATATATTAAAAAAATAGAGACAAAACGATTAGGTATAATCAAGTATCACAAAAATAATTTGAGTCAGACTTAAGAAACATGATCAACAAAATTGATTTAAAGGAAAGTATTCAGTTCAAAAAATAATAAAGGGATATTTAATTCAATTGCATCATTTGTCTTAAATATACTAATAAATAAAATTAAAGAAATTCTTGGACTTGCAACGGAGGATGATGAGATAGAGAACAAGAGCTTTTGAAATATCATGTGATCGTAAAATAGAACCAAAACCACAAGTATAAAGGTTTTGAACTGTGACGAAGGACGTTCGTTCGGGTGAACTTCGAACTAAGTAACTGTAACAGGACTGTACATACGCAAATTTGATTATCAAAGTCGCCAGAACTCCTTCGGCCGCCGAAAAAAGTTGCCGTAGCCAACCTCCTCAGTTGCTTCTCTAAAGATTATTGAATTTTACCAACATAATCTGGCAAACGCCAGATGCGACCGTCGCTTTGAAGCGAATGATCGCCCATTCCTCTATTTACTCTAGTGGGGTGAACTCGGATAATGGCATATTTATTAAATAGAAAGACACATTTATTAGACGCTTTGAACAGTTTTTGTTGTTACAATTATTTTATGGGATTATTGTGATAATTAATGTTAGGGTAATTTATTGCGTGGAAGTTATTTTTCCTGATTGCCGGCAATAAAATAATTTAGTTGAATGGTGGCGCTTATGTGCTGGAAATGAATTATTGGTAGTGGGGTATAAAGTTATATTCATAAATATTTGAAGATTAACTGACGTTTGCTTCAGTGAGGATATGAAGTGGTAACAAAAACTCGTTATAACTTAATATGAAAAACTTATTTTAGACGTACTTTTATTCAGTACAGCAAATTTCATCTGAGCGGCAGTATTGGTTTAATTATGGACTATTTTGTTAAGTTTAAATGAAAAGCGGCACTTTTTTATGAAAATTCTAAAATGTATGAATAAAAGAAATACCTACGTTTGACCGTTACTTACCAAAAAAATGTGTTTGAACTATAACATGAAATTTTTGTAGTATTTCTATTATATGTTTATTTAAATTATTGTTTAACAAGTAATAATAATATCTAAACCCAAACTAAGCTGAGCTTGTACTGACGGAAACCAGACAACTGATAAACATAGTTATATATTTCTAAATACATACTTAATAAAGATAAATAACACCCAGACACAGAATAAACCATCGCGCTCAAACACAAACTTTTATCCTGGGTGAGGATTGAACCAACGACCTGCGGCTTAGCAGTCAAAGTCACTAATCACTAGACCAACAGGCCAGTCACCACTACATCAATAATGCAACTTCCAGCAATGACGTGAGTAATAAGAGAACAGTAATACTACCATCTTTTAGTTATTATTCTGAAATTATCTTCCACTAGCTGTCCTGCGCAATTTCGTATGCGTACATTTTCCCCGTTTTTGCAACATTTTTTATTACTGCTCCGCTCCTATTGGTCGTAGCGTGATGTTAAATAGCCTATAGTCTTCCTCGATAAATGGGCTACCCAACAGAAAATTATTTTTTTAATTCGGACCAGTAGTTACTGAGATTGCCGCGTTCAAACAAACTCTTCAGCTTTATAATATTAGTGTAGAAGTATAGATTAAATTCTACACTGATGTTTGACAACTCACGCCTTCTTAAATATAGGTGAACAGCTAAAGTGTTGCTTAATAGGAATGGCAATAAAATAGACAAAGATAATAATTATATTCAGTATTGTATTATAAAATACATTGGTACATTAGGTTTACTTGAATCGGAAGGATTGCGGGCCATTCGGTTCCATACATTAGCTACCCCGGACACAGACTTGAGCTCAATGGTCTACATAGAAACTCGTAGAAGCCCTGGAAGATTAGGGATACGACTCGCTCAACTGTATGTACATACGCTTGGTGTTACGGAACGGGTTATCTGAGATACGGCTGAGAGAATTTGCTAATGTTCAAAGTAATAATATGGGCTTAGATTAATAGTGTATTAGCAGACTGATGGTTATGGGTGCCGTCAGTATTGGTGTGGTTAATTTCAATAATTTCATAGATTGATAACGTATCTGATTAGGTGTAGTAAATTATAGAATTTGACAGAGGTACTTCATTCATTATGTTTGGGATAATTTTCATTACATGTTTTTTTAAAGATAACTAGCCATTTGAGATTTGGGTCCCACGTTACTAGCAATCTTGTTAAGCCCTCCAGCTAAGCTCAAAGGCTTGTGATGGGAGTGGGTTCACGTCGGTAGGATAATGGCTAGGATTCGAACCTGCGACTTCACGATTGCGAGACCGATGCCTTAGCCATTTCGGTCCGTTCACGACCTTGCCGCTGTGAGCGGTAGCTAATTGCGGGGCGGTGAGCGGTTAGATCAAAAGTATAAAAATGTTTGAAGCACGCCACGAGACGCTGCTCATAGAGAAAACTCGCGCGGTTTTATCCGAGCGAATCACTACAGCCGCGCGCGGTGCGGACAGCGGCAGGAACAAAAGTACAAGCGAATGAGGAACTTAGGCTGTTATAAACAATGATTGACATCGCATAAAATAAGCTTAGGTACATTGAAAGAAGATAAAATTTAAAAATAAACATAAAACAAAATTAAGGTTCCAAAAAATAAAATCAAAGTGATTACAAATACTGCTTGCAAACTAAAAGTAATATATAAGTTTCGATTAGTAGGTACCTACCTACATGAGATGAAAACTATAATTAAGGTGCTTCCAAAACGCTCTCATTATAAAATACAACGTAATTAACCTAAGTAGCAAGTTTGCTATATGAAAATTACCAATGAATATGAGAATAATCTGTTGCACTCCAGGGAATAATAACAATTTCGCGTTGAAATTTTCATTTTCAGAGAACATTAGGAGCAAACACAAGAAACTTTACTCGAACTTAAAGTGAATTAAACTAGTACAAACAGCATTTCGTACAAATGTTTCTTGAACATCATCTTGTACAGAACATTAACCTTTTAGACGAAGAACTATTCTAAGAACTGCTATTATCTCATACTCGAAATGAAAATATGCTAATGTAGTCTACAATGAGAATAAATATACCTAAGTTTTGACATTAATAAGTAATGTAATAACATCTTGGGACAACTCATACATCGCCATCTGATCCCAAACTAGGCAGGACTTGTACGATGGCAGCCAGACAACTTATAACCATACTTATATATTAATAAATACATAATGTTTTATAGATAAATAACACCCAGACACGGAATGACGCATCGCGCTCGTCACCTAAAGTTTTATGCTAGATGGGGATCGAACCGACGAGTAACTAGACCAACATGCCACATGATTGAGGGGGTGAGGCAGTGGCGACGAGGTTAAGGAACGTTACCACTGTGGGTATATACCAAGGTAGGTAATATTGGCAGCTGAAATATCATAAATAATATTAGGAAGTATGTTTTGTAATACATCTAAAATTTCAACAAAAGATATCTAACCAAATTTTATAGTACTATACAATGTAATATAATATATTTATGATACCCTCTTGCGTAATATTCTTCAAGTTAGCCAGTTTAAGCGTGTAAAATAATAAATGTCAAATATTCTCAGTCATATTTCACTGAAGCTTTGCCAGAACTATCGCAGCATACAGACAGTTAGGTAGAATCCCGACCGCGCTATTTCCATACGAAATAATGAAATTGTTTCAAACAGTGAAAGTCGGATACAATAATGTAGAACATAGGAAATACCAACACTTCCCGAAACTGATATTCAAAAGAAAATCGTGGCGACACAATGCAAAATCTGGGACCGATTCTTATTGGAAATATTTCCATTCAGACGGAAATAATATTGGACATATGAATAAAATTCTCATACGAATGAGACAAAGACCGTCCGATCTATCATAAAGGGTATCTCTCATGCTAAATCAAGTAAATAATTGAAAAATTCATGCCTGTATAACTATTGACGCTCGAATCGATATGTGAGAAAAGAGTGGCAAATACGATTTTCTCGCGTATTGGCTTCCTCACTCGAGAAGTATTTGTTGGTGGTTTTATTGTTGAGTTTCAACTACGACAGCGATTCTTTGATTTGAAAATGTAACTTTTTGTACTGTGTTTACATTGTATCGCACTGCACGCTTTATTGAAAGATTAAGAAAAAGTTCATATTATCGCAAATATATTAAACAATATGCATTGTTTAATTAACTTAACTATTTAGTTTTGCCATAAATGTTGATAAACTTTCGCAATTTGTAAACATTATAAAATTATATATATACTACGGGTCTTAATCGCGTGAATAATGATATGAGAATAATAGTCACAGGTAGACTCTAGAGGAGTCTTCCCGTGACCACGGCCGTTGCAATACGGTCGAAACGTCGGGCAATAAACAAGGTATTTTACTTTAAATTATTCACGCGATTAAGTCCCGTAATATATATTTTAATAATAAACAAGGTATTTTATCTTAAATTATGCACGCGATTAAGACCCGTAGTATATATAATTTTATAATAGTTTTGCCATATTATTATATAAATTACATGTAGTTGCGTGCAAAAAAGTACAGTAGGTACATTGCCAGAGTTGCGAGAATTTTATAATATTAAAAAAAAAGTAGGTCAATATCATTTATTTACGATGCCATTTTTTTACAAGAAATTTCTCACTGTGAATAAAGCAATAGTGCTTTTCAACCACACAAAGAACTAAATATTAAACTCTACGACCGTGTTAATTTAAAATGTCTTTGAGAAATGACATTTAATTAATTAAAGTGCCTAACAATTTCAATGAAGGCTTTTCTTAGTTAACTCCCTCAAGATCAACATGAATTATGAACAATTATTACCTCGGGCACTTAATGGAGTAAGAAGTTAAATATAACAAAATAGGTACTTTCGTGGCGTAAAATATGTACAAAAGAGAATTATAGGAAGGTTAAAAATGTCGTTAAGTAGATACTACGCAATTTTAGTACCTATAGATAGTTAAAGCCTTAGTCTTCATTATGTAATAAATAAAAAAAATTATAAAGTTAAATTCATAAATTAATACTGTCCTAAACTTAACCAAAAAAATGACACGAACAAGATTTGCATGTAGTCTGCACCCGCCATCGTGTTTCTATAACTTTTTTTTAGAATTATTTTTGCTCTATTTACTCACTGGCAGCAACTAAATAATCCGTACATCCTCCGCAGATGTAATCCTGACATGCAATCTCCGGCGCCATCAATCAGGGGTGAGCGGGCGAGGACAACGGGTGTAGGGAGGAAGACACCGACATCAGAAACACGGCCAGGATTATACGAACATAATTATTCCCAAAACGTTCGACGATCGAATCGGGGATTACATCTTGCACAATTAAATCCATACTTCGTACACTGTTATTCGTTCTACGGTCTCTCGGTCACGAACTTTGGCGGTTACCTAACAATCGGATAACCACGAGAACGACAGTTTCAACCGCAATTAAACGCATTACGTAATTTGGTTTTAAACCGCTTCCTTATATAAATACACGAAGTTCGGTTAATAGCCCGCAATAGAATGTATTATACGTAATTATCTACAAGTTGATTAGTCGCTGAGTTACTAGTCGATAATATTAATAACAATTCTGCACAATTACGAAATTGAACAGGTTTTTGACAGCCATCTTATTGAGTGAATGACTAGCATTAATAACGAAAATTATAGAGAGGTATAGCGGTATTTCTGCGCCGACCGCCATACCTCCACTCGCTTCGTTACGGGGATTTTAGACGAAATTAATACGGATCGTTAATCAAATACCCTCTAAGCGGTGTACGATGAAGAACGCTCGTAGATAATATTTTTTTCGAGATAACTTTTACGATCGCTACTTAGCTGTGGTTATCAATTTTTTGAACAAAAATAGACTTCGGGATAAATAATTGACTGACAAATCCTTTGCATAATACCATTCACTATAACATTTACTAATTTAGTGGTTAGCTACATAATAAAACCATCTGTCTTCGTCAGCCCAGGGCTACAAGAACCCATCAATCTGTTGTTTACGGGTTTGTATCAAAGACGAGGCGACTTGCCGCCACGTTGTCGCTCACACAGAGTATTGCTGCCGACTAAAGTTAGATGACTCTATAACTCATTTATCAACGTCTAAGCTTCATGATGTCCGAGCACTAAGCTTTTCTTTCACAGTAATATCTTGGCTACGACTAGTATTTTCTGATATCAAATATGTACTCATATTAGCTCCCGCTCCAAAGCAAAATATCATGTAAGCCGTTCAATCACTAACATGCCGGAGCTCTTTTAAAATGTGGCTTGCGAGCTGGAACGTTGGGGTGCAAAATTGGCACGTCAAATAAATTCTTGTCACTCGTAAATACTTTGCATAAATTGGATTCAAGGGAATTCCCGCAACAAAGACGGCAGACGGCTGTTTCAATAAAGCGAACGATTGGATCGCTTTTGACGGAAAGGCAGAGCGCTGATCGCGCTGGCCCTGCGTTGTTTCCCCTTTAAAGTTTTTTTCTTCAAAGGAATGAAATTGTAAGTAGGTAACGATCGTGGACCGCAAATCGAGTTGTTATTCGTTCATTCTGCATAAATCGAAAACAAACCTTATATGATGCCTATTTTATTTTATACTGTTTTTATTTGCGTTCACTTTATAGCTTCGTTCTGTTCTTTAAATGGGGAAGAAATGGAGGTAGGTAGGGTTATTGACTTAGGTATAATTATTAAGACAAAATATGAGTTGGCTTTTAGATGTTAAAATATATTTTCGAGTGTAATCGTTTTTAGGGTTTCGCAGCCAAAATAGCAAAACGGAACCCTTATTGTTTAGCCATGTCCGTCCGCAGCTTAGCTGAGAGACTATCAGTGCTAGGCTGTAACTTCTAAAAGAATAAAATTTTCAATAACATTTTTTTATATGTAAAGTGGGGATGTGTTGTTTTGTTTCTCACCAACCCCATTGTGTGGGATATCATTGGATATGTCTTTCAAAAATGTTTATGTATATAATATAACATAATCTCTACATCTAAAAATGATCGTGAAGACCATTTTCAGATTTACAGATTAAGTTTTAAAGTGCAAATAAAATTTAAAGAGTCAAGTGTTCCTCCCTCCTGCTAGCTAAATGGTTGATGTTGGGTATGTAAAAAACACCATGGTATATACTGAAATTAAAAGGAAAACTATGACAGTTAAGAAAGCTCTTTAAGTTATAAACTACGAATAACAGCTGTACAAATGGAAAGTAACAAACTTTTGTTACAAATTCCATTGGTAATTATTATTACGTAGGTATAACGTTGTAAGTATGAAACAATAACAACAGAAAACCAACTTCTTAAGCCGCATTTTTCGGATGGAACGGAACCCTACATTGTGCGTGGCCCGACATGCACTTGCCCGGTTTTTAAAGATTATTATTATGGGCGGGGGCAGTTAGAAACAAAAATAATAATTAACTTCCATTTCTCATTTCAAACTCTACAGTATTTTGCTTATGAAACTTTCCCGTTACAGGTAATTTATAAACTTGTTTGATAAAGTTGTTTGATTAATGTCAACCTTTTTAGGGAAAATAAATGGACTCTTGTGCTGCTCAGGTAAATAATCCGAGATAAAATTTTTTAATAAACTGTGATTTGAAATTATTCATTTTTTTTTTCCACTGGAGGATGGACAGCAGCGTCTTCTGCGTACTTAAAGCCTTACAGCGATCGCCAACCCGTAGCGCATCGTGGCAATTATATCAATTACCCCCAGTATCTATAATTAGTAGGTTCTGCTGAGAACGGGCACGCCGTTGATTTGAATTATAAATATGATATATGTCTCTAAAGGTTTTATTCTTTTTGAAAACTTTAGATGTAAAATAGTAGGTAGTCTTTAAATTAACCTCTAAAGGTTCTGTCAATGAGGTATCTTTAAGTATTTGTAAAAAGACGGTCACATTATTTTTCTGATTTCAATGCCAATTTAATTAACGACGTACCCAAATCATCATACTTATTGCAATAATTTCCAGCATTGGAACAATAAATTTTCTAATAAGTTTCAATTATTTGATCATTTACAAGTACGACTTTTTATACAAAATCACTGCCTACATCAATCTTAATTGCCTTTGAATCTTTCACGATCTTAATTTCTTTTTTCCAATGAAATTTCGTCCTATCAGTCAATTACGCCATACTTTTTTGACATTTTGTCGATCTTAACTTACGACGAGACTAAGCAATCGGGTAGGTGTAAGTAATAATTGATGTACTTGCCTGTTGAAAAGAAAATTACTGATTTATTTTATTCATACTTGGTAACTCGTTATAGGTAAAATTAATAATTTCAACTTTAAATAATAAACCGATCAGGAATGATACCCCTGATGTGAGAGTGCGGCCTTTCACATCATGGCTTCTGTATCATACTTTTTTGGGAAAACGATGATAATTTTCTTGAATATAGTTATTGTATGTAATATTTTGTTTTCCTTTTAAGTTTGCACACAATAACCGTCCTAAGTCTGATGTTTATATATTTTACTAATTTGATTTGATAAAAAAACGATAATAAAATGCCGCAAAGTTTTTTTCTATAGGTATGCAACGATTGTCGGCCTGAAATTAGTTGGTACTACGGTCTTGTAAAGCCCGTAGTACAAACAATTTTATTGATGACTCCACACGTTTAAAGAAAGAAAAAAACTCTTGGCAGATACACAGAGTCAACGAAGTATAAACTTATATCGTACCACAAAATAAAAATGATCATTTTTCTTTAATGGTGCGATCTAATATACACACACAGTAAGCATCCATTGCACTACATATTCGTCACTACAAAATGCCCCGTATCAAGCTTAAAGCATTGAATTTGATAATAATAGTAGTAAACCAAAATAGGCTCGAATATAACTCGCGTGCAACAGGAAATACATTTCGCAAAATAATAATGAAGCACAAATTCCTCTCACAGCTACAAATCAAACGAATAAACAGCCAGAAATTTTCCAGTAGACGCAACACATTCGACAGGCGTGATTCAAGCCCAAACTGAGCACAGAATGGACACGCCACTCTGTAATCTGTCCCGGCAAACCGTGCGCTGCATAAATTAGCTGTAGTTAAAAGCTCCCTTTTAATGGGAAGACCAAATGAATGGGCAGCGTTGGTCGACGCCAGCGCTTTTCCCGAATTTCGGGCCGAAATCGTAGTAGACTAATAGCAGATAGAACAAACTGGTTGTGCCAACCGCAAGCATTTAAAATTGCGCTTCGCTTCAACGCGTCTGCTCTAATCGACGTTTTAAACCGAATGAAATGTTAGGGCAAAAGCACTTTCAACATTTTGAGGAATAGCGAAGTACTCTGCCTCACAAAATGTTGGTACCACCTCTAAGAGAATTTAGTAGTTTGTCACAAGCTTGTCATTGTCGACACATTCATCGTAAGAGTCAATTACAGCAATAAGTATAATCTTGAACGCTTGCTCGAGCTCGGTAAATTACAAAAAATGTCATTGCAATATGAACTTTAAAATATTTTTATTGTTACACTTTTTGTTTAGACGAGTCGTGATAACAGCGTAGTTCAACAGATGGCGCAGTTAAGCGCACGTGCGACTAACTTCATCCGCACCACGTAATTTATGGGATGATACAATTCAAGCACTTGCGGCTTGAATGTCACCCTGGTTGAACTTACACGGTTTGCAATGCATATAGTCAAATTATTGTTTTTGGGTTTCCATTGATAGAAAATTCACTTTGGTATGGCTCCAACTTGTGAACAGAAAGAGCGTGAGGGTATGATCTGTTTTATAACCTCTAATAGCAAAGTTAGCCCCGAATACTCAAACTTACCATATAACTTTTTTTTTTTTTAAATAGACAACTCCCGCAGTAGGGTACAAGCCCTGTGTCACGGGGGACTTTACAATCATACAAGTCACGGACACAAATTACACCCAGACCCGGAACAACGATTTGTGGATCACACAAAGTAGTGTCCCGTGTGGGGATCGAACCCACGACCTCTTGCGTAGCAGTCGGACACACTCCCACCGCGCCACAGAGGCAAAAAACTTGTAAAAGTATATATTGCCACTATACCTACCGTTTATGTAAGTGACCGTGACAATTTTTTTTTCACGGTTTTTTTTAATAATCTTTTACTATTTATAGAGGCTTTTTAATAATGCCAGCTTAATCATAGTCTAATCTCAATTAACAAATAAATATTTAAAATTTACATTATTCTTATGCACATACAAATAAATTATCGGTAAGTAGATATATTATGGGGCAGAGGCACTCACACACTACTCACAGATTTAACAGCACGGCGTCTCAAAATAGAGCAATATTTGAGTATATAGAGGTTAATTCTATAACCATAATGTTCTAGACCAACAAACATGCGAAAATACATATATGAATTAGCCCATACCCTCTCTCAAAGGGATCTATATCCTTCCTGAGGGAAGTTGCAATGACGATTAGCTCATTTATCATTGTCTTATACTTTGATATTCACTATTGAACTTATTTAAAAAATAAAATAACGTCAGGAAATATTTTATTTTTATTTTTAGTGAATTATTTTATACTAATTTAAACGTATTAAATATACGAAGGAAATAAAAGGTTCGAGCGGGATTCAAATCCGCGATCATAGGAATATTTTCTTAAGCCGCTAACTAGCTCCGGCACTGGAACTTAATAGTATTCATGGTACAATATGCAGTTGGCTTTTTAAAAAAAACTTTAAACTACAGCACGCTATTTATGTATTAAACAAGAATGAACGTGATTCGTTAAAAAAGTGTTTGCTTTTTTAATACCGGTAGCGATCATCCAGTTAACAATCAAAACACTGAAAAAATAAAAAGAGCTTCGAGCGCCGAAACAACAATAATGTTTCATTCAATTTGCTTTTACACTTGTTTTGAGAATTAAACGAAATCTGAAGTTTGTTGTTATTTTTATGGGTGAAGTAAGACAATGGGAGTCTGTTTTGTCCATTTCTATTTTTTTTTAAATATTTTTATGGGACAATAGCTTTCTTGGTGATAAGACTTATCCGGCGTACTAAAAATCTTCAAGCTCATTAATTAATTTGTTGTTACTTTTGCCCTATGTTCAAACGAGTTAAGTACAATAGGTGGTATGTCTAAATGTTCTTTCTTGCGACTTGACTGATGACTTCGTTGTTTCACTGGCTGGATACCATCGTTGTCCCGTACAGTGAAACTCTCTTGTTTCTCTTGTTTTCAATATAGGTGGTTATTTCTTGTTTTAAAGACTTGATTGTGCGTTGTTCGACTGTTAAACATGATAACGGGCCTACCGCTTTTGAATAGCCCAAAAAGTAGTAGCGCGGGTCAGCGGGGACCTGCGGGAGTATTAAAATACGTATTAGCCTGCATCTGTTGAAGGCGTCTACCTTCCGAAATAGGGCGCGCCTCACAGCTTCAGTCGTCGCCCGCAATACCAACCATACCTCAATAAAATTTCATATAATAATGAACAAAATAAAGAAAAGAAATGATCAAATATTACAAAAATCGGCCCCGTATATTAATCAATAATATTATTATTTACGAGTAACCATGACTTCTTCATTTATATTCCAAGTATGGTTCAGTACTTAAATTTAATGTACCTCTATCTCATCTAATAGTACACCATTAAGCACATTAAAATTCGTTGAACACTTTAGTAATAATAAAAATAGTGATATTCATAATATTTGAACTGTAAACGTTTATGCGTGATGATAAAAGGCGAAACATTCATAACTCTCAAGGCAGCATTAAACTTTTAAAGCCTTCAAGAATGTCGCATGATTTTCATACACAATTTTCATAGCAGTCGTTTTCTTAGCACTTATCGTTTTGCTCACCTCTAAAGACGCATATACGCTGTACGCATACTGATTCCGACGAGACACGTAAATCTCTGTGTAATTCCTTTGTATAATGCCTCTGAAAATTTGCGAGTATTTTGTCTTTCACATATTTTTAATAAACATTTCCAGGGAAATTTATCGTTACTTGTTTTGCTGGAGACAGATGGTGCAAAGTATGAGTTGCTTTTGATCAGCTATGCTATATTAAAAATGTTGTTAGATTGGAATTTCATATGCCTACATTATTTTATGTTGTGTTAAAATAATTGTTTTATTTTAAATAAAAGAATCTGTGTTATGAATCTTTGTATATTCTTTAACAAAAAACAAACAGCAAGATGCAAGAACTAAAATAAATCCCTGTATGCAATGTATTATTTAAAGTTGGCAATATCTTGCAAGATGTTTTATATTTTACTCGTATTTATTTAACTAAAGTGACTCTTGGTTTTGCATAAGTATAGCAAAACTGCTGAAATGAACGCCACATTTAGTTAAAAATCTATTTTTACAAAACGACCTTTTCGGAAGATTTTATAAACAAATGTTTCGTATATTTCTTGTGATAAGAATTATAAAGTCATCTAAAAAATATCAATAAAGTATTTCTCAAGTGATAATATTTAATTATAAAAAATCTTCAGTTCATTTAAATCTTTTCGCCACAGCAATAATGATACCACTTACTGTAACAAAACCCCTTCTTAGTAATGATTTCCTCAAAACTCGAAACTTGGTGCAGATATATTCCGAACAAAAAGTTTAGAGGACACAACAATGCCGCAATGTGTGACGTCTCCAAATCTCAGATGCGAGTAAGGGTTGAACTACATCTAGTTGGCCGTATCAAATCACAGCGAGAGTGCGACTGCCTCGTCGATTTCGCCACGTGCGTTCACACACCAGCTCTCTTTCTCGCTCTAGTAAATGACGGTTCTATGTGACAGAAAAGTATAGAAGCATAGGAAAGTGCGATTCGGTGCGGCCCGATGTAGTTCAACGCTTAGGGGAGACAGTCATCCATCCTCATTCCAGCGATACGGCAATCATTACCGCGGAGCGTTAACATTTACGAGAGAGTGATCCCCATTGAGATGTAGGCACTGAATAATAAACCCCAGGTGTACAATGCTAATGCGAGTCTTCGAGTGACGGAGGCCCCGACCATTACTGACGACAAACATCCCAAAATAGAAACGCGTCTTTTGATTGAACCGAATTTTCTTTTTATTATTTATTTGCTTCTTTCAAGCTTTTCCTTTTTAAGGGTATGGTGAGGTCTTCGTTTTAAATAAGTTTGACCTTCCTGTCTGTTTTTAGTGAAATTCAGAAATTTTAACTTTTGAAGAAAATGTAACAGGGAAGCTTTTAAATTCCTTTTCTGTTTCGAACCAACATGAATAATAATATTATGATTCATGTTTGCTTGAACTAAAAACGGTATTTAATTCGATTTGGTTGAAAGTTCATAGGTTAACAATATAATAATTAATATTAGTTAAGTAAAATATAATTGAGTATTCATAAGACTATAGTTAATACAATAATTGCATTTTTGAAAGATAGAAAAATTTGAAGTCCAGACACATGAATCGAACCCGAGACTTCCGTATGCCAAACCGGCGCCAAAATCAAACCAACTAACCGGGACTATGTTACTAAACCTCAAATTCTTTTATCCTTCCTGCACTAAAGTCAGTCTCTTGCGCCATCTAGCCGATAGTTTGAGAACTATTACGGCCTTTGTTTTTGCTTCGTTACAGAGAGAATTTTATTAAATTATGATGTCGCAGGCCAATTACTTTAATATAGGTAAGAAAAGTATAGAAAAAGTATGAAATGATTTTGTTAAAAATGCAATAGTTCTCAAACTATCGGCTAGATGGCGCAAGCGAGGGCCTGACTCGTGTGCAGGAAGTGTAGAAGAATTTGTGGTTTAGTAACATAGTCCCGGTTAAATGATTCGATTCCTGGGTCTAGACTTCAAAACTTTTCTATCTTTCAAAAATGCAACTATTGTATTATTATATTAATAAATTGGCAAGAAATGCCTATAGTATTATTATAACCATTGTCAATGTTGAATTATATAATATTTATCTCTCATTACTAGGTTTGGAAATAAATTCAAATCATAGCTAAAAAATGATGCCTACTTACTAAAAGATTACTACTTGAAATATTCCTTAGTACCATTTAGTGTCTGTAAACTCCAATGAACGTTTACTACCCATTATTTCCAAATAACCACCAATGTTTTACCCAAAAGACGATGTTAATAATACCATTATTTAAATGTAATTCAGAACTCTCGGGAGCCTACGTTCCCTTCTCGAAAGCCCACATGATACTATAAACGGAATACATTGCTTCATTTGCATGCCACAAGTCCCGCGACTGGCGACTGAAACAGAACTATGGAGCACGGCTTCACTATAATTCAACAGCATCTTCCTTTTATTTTCCTCCGAAATGTTCCATGTATACGAAATTTTAAATTAAATTTTATTTTGCATCAACGTGATTCTGCTTGAGTGGCATTTAGTTTGTATTGAGGTACTTTAGTGAGAAAATTCTGCTTTATTTCAAGACAAACATTTCGCTTTGCTGCAGTCCCACATATACGTGCCAAGATTTGCACATTGTGCGAGCGTTTGCACGCATATAGGCAGTCAGCGTATATTAAATGCAATATTTATTTGTGACTAATTCTCATAGTTATTTGTGAATATTTGGTAGACTCCGCAAAGGTTCGTTGTTCGCGCGTTTTGACGTGTGTTAATAAACGGACACTGCTTCAAAAATCGCGAATGTGTAAAAATTGCGAATGCGGTCCTACACTCCTTGTAGATTCGCTTATATGAATATGGAAAACCAACAAGGTACTACTGCAACGCTCAATTTCCATCAGCTTCAGAAAAAAAAAACTGAAATGTAGAAAGCAAAAAGACTGACGTGACGATTACCATTTATGCAGAACCACGGTTTATAAATGGAACCAATGCACTCCGCATATAAATGAGTACAATAATATTGCACACACGTATTAAATTATCGTAATAGTAAAATTTTATTTGAATATTTATTTTATGTGGTCAGTTATAATAATAAAAGTTTATCTCTCTAGTCATATTAAATTGAACTGTTGGTATAATATTCATGTTATGTTTGAGTCATAACGAAGTTCCGAACTAAAAGTAAAATTGATCAATTTATTGGAAACTGTTTGGGCTTTGTTCCAAAATTATTTTTATTATAACCGGCACTAGGCCCGCGAAGCCCACTCTCAGTGGAGGCCAAATGCTAGTTAAAACAGATTACGAAAAATATATAGGCGCTTTTTGGAAACTGTCTTGAAATTTCGACCTTATTCTAAACCACATAGCACTAAATAACTACATAGAAAGAAGTAGAAAGAAACAAAAATGTGTAATTACGCAACTCGTCATGTTACTAATTTACTTAATCGACATGGCCATTCGCACAAACTATATGAGCGCAGAAACAGTCTGCGGCTCACATAAAACGCTGTGTGAGTAATACCTAGCCACTTTTACGATATGCGTGAAAAGAAAAACAGCTGACACTGCATGTTTTTATTTCGAAATCAGCATGGTAGCCGTATACACAATGTATATGAACAAAAAAATATGTACACAATTTATTTTGCCACCTACGGTGTTTACTGCGTCCCTTGGCGCCAAGGAAGGGAAATATTATTTTATTTTACCTGCTTTTCTGTTGTATCTCCTTTATTATTTAAAGGGGAAGGCGGTTTTGTACACAGACGTGAAACAACACCAGACCTGTGTTGAATGAGAGATCAGATTAGGTTGATCAATTTATTCTTCAGTAAATTCTGAGGCGTGCAGACTTTGTAAATGCTTTTGTAACTGTAGGTAGCGAGTTATAACATGTGCTAGCTTCGTAGTATTTGTTGTTTCAGGTAATATTTTATATTCTTCACGTACTGTTTAAGCAGTAGTGGATCTTAATGGTAAATGTTCTGGTATTACCTACGAGTACAACACAAATTCGGTGTTGCTCTTGATAATTTGCTAGAATAGAAACACCTGACTAAGTCGTCGTAAGTACCTAACCTTTTTATGGGGTTAAAAGCAGTCACATGTTCGTTCTTCGTTTAATTTAGTGAGATCATAGACACAGATTAACTATGAAGTGCACCAGCTGAGCAATTTCGGGAAGAAAAGTTGGAATCTTCGTCTTCTTCGATGTGTCCAAAAAATGTAAAAAGTCATCCCATCACAATATAAAAAGTTCCATAAAAATCACTTTGTATTTTGATTGTACGCGAAACTGACAGTGTAACTAATATTTAGTATTAAAATATTGAATTATGTTGTAAAATATATATGGCATTTGACTATAGTTTATTATTTAATTACCTATTAAATGATTTAATTAAACACATTTTTGTCAAAGAGTTTTTTAGAGGTAGATAATGACAACCTTGGCTAATGCGTCACATAGACATTTATGGCGGGAGATGTTTTTTTTTGTATTTTTTTTAATTATACAATCTAAGAATAATTGTACTAAATAAAAATTGTGTTGTATTAATTGTATTATTCAAGAATGGTGCATGTTTGCATAGTACAAGATTGCAAAGGTGAGTGGTGCCCAGAATGTGGACTCACTTTTCACTCGTAAGTTTATAAATTTATGTTTGATTACATTAAATTTAACCCATTTTATGTATTATTATGTGTCTAAAGACGACTTTAATTTTGATACGACGGCTAATGACCGTAATAAACCTAAATTGTGTATTATTATTTGTTGCTATTTAGTTTAATATCATGTTATCTTTACTTCTTGCTATAAACGTAATATAGGTAGGGTGACCATATTTTTCTGCGTAATTTACAATGAACTATGTTTGTGTTTGAATATTAAAACAATTTAAGTTTTAGGTATATAACTGTAATGAATCTTACCCGCTTTATCTTTTCTAACCAAAAGAAAATAAAATCAAACATAAGTTAACAAAATTACGACTTAAAACTTACCGAACTGTAATTTATCGAAACCCGATTTTCGTTATTAAAAAAAAATTATAGTTCAGTAGAGATTGAAATAAGTAGATAAATTCCATACAAGTAAGTACCTCGATATTTAGCATTTTTCTGTAAAGTAGTCGGCTCCGTTGCTCTACATTTTTTTATTTAGGAATGTCCAGAAGTACAAAAAATATGGCCACCCTTTTTAAGAAAGAGAACCCCTATTTAAAAAGACATGAAGAGGACAACAGTATTATCAAGGTCATATCGTTTCACTTTTATTATTCGGCCAGCATGTGACCTCCATTATTTACTCTATCTCCATGAGGGAGACTCTTTTATACAAGGTTATTTTTGGTATACCTAGTGCAAAGCTCACACTCCTCAACAAGATTTTTGTTTCAATAAATCATATAAAAAAAGAAAATGAAATTATTGAAAACTTGCTGAGTTATCGT
Source organism: Herminia tarsipennalis (assembly GCA_945859575.2). Taxonomy (NCBI): domain Eukaryota; kingdom Metazoa; phylum Arthropoda; class Insecta; order Lepidoptera; family Erebidae; genus Herminia; species Herminia tarsipennalis. Next base: position 16,943,465 of record OX243839.2, read on the forward strand.
AGTATGTCATCCATGGTTATTATTGAAAAATGAGTGATGATTACTGATTGATTGAGATTAATTAATAGAAAAATATAACATGGTTCAAAGCCTACCCCATCTGATTGTGTTACCGATTCTGAGCGAACTACTTACAGGTTTGCACTGTACTAAGAATAACGTTGGAAAAGTACGTGCGCATGACATAACATTTAGAAAATGCTCACACACAAAAATAGTAGGTATCTAAATAACTACTTAAAGTTAAAATATTTGACCTTAGTTTACTTAAAGCTCTTTCTGTCTCTCTTCTGGCTGAATGTCCAAGCGCCGTAGAAAGAGATACATAAACTCATGAAGTATTCATAGTATGGATTATATTTAGATACTTTCTTCGCAGCATTTTTGCACCAAATATTTAATCACAAAGGTTTATATCGTTTTTTGATATAATTTATCTTTTAATAGTGCCTCAGTGCAAATACCTGATCTTACAGGTAAAGCTACTCCTAAGGCTGTCAGCAAAACAAACAATATTTCATTCAAGTACTCTGTCGGCGCTATGAGTAATTGAAAAAAAAACGGGAAAAAGCATGTCGGACCATGCTCAGTGTAAGGTTTCGCAGCCGTTGCCGTATGAAAAAATACGATTTGAATAATTGCACCAGCAGAAGAGCGTGTGTTCATGGCCCTTCAACGGCCAAGTCACACAATATTAATTATAATAATAAAGAAATCGCAGTAAGGAACCTTAGACTTGGCACGACTTTGTCTAGATTTCATTACTTTTTAGAGATAAATAAGCAGCTCCATCGAGACTTGGCTAGTTTTTTACAGAATGTTTTTGGTGGGATTTCACTTCTTTTTGTAGAAACAATATTGATTTATTTTATTAGATTTTCTTATTTGACACATTTTTTTCTTTTTAAAAAATCTACTCTAGTTTTTTTATTATCTAGGCAATTAAGTAAGTACTAAATAACTAACAATTAAATAAAAAAAGACAAGCTGAAAGTTCTATAACATATACTTCAGACCTTCGATTTTTGACATCAAATGAAGAGGCAAACAAAGTTAAATATTTTTGTCGATCTTTAATAGTTTGGTTGGGCTCTTGTGTTTTCAAATAAGGGTCACCAGATACTACAAATCTTCGATTATCCTAGTTTTTATAGTTTTCCCTTTATGTGGCCATCAAACCCTAACTCAAATTTCAGCTCTCTGAGTGTATGGGAAGTCCTAGTTCTATTCTGATGATCATGAGTGAGTGTCATAAATGCGAAACTTTGCTGTCGCTTAATTTCGGAACTAAATGACCTACAGACTTGATTTTTTTATTTTAAGTGTGATTTTATAGCTTACTGGATGACGAAAATTTCTGCGTTCTGATCTTATCCAGAGGTTCTCAAATAGGGGCCTGAAAATGCGGCGAAATGGTTCCAGTAAAGGATGGTACGGCAGTGTTTGCTTCGCGCTCGACTTGGCGGGGGCACTGCCGTGCCCCCCGATTTGGTACATATTACAAAGTTATTTAGTGTTATGTAAAAAAACCACGAGGAGGTTATTGGTATATTACAAATCACCCTGTATAAAATTTAACATCTATTTGATAATTGGGTAATCAGATATCTAGGCATAATGCAGGCTACAAAAATGCACCCATATTTTATGTTAAACCTTGATTCAGAAAGTACCAATAAATATTATTAGCAACAAATTAACGTGATTTCGAATGCTTTTTGGTGGATGGTTTTGGAGCGCAGCCTGTGTGACGCACTTAATTTATGCTCAGTAAATTTATTATTGCCGAACGGAGCCAACGAAACCACAGAAAGAGTTATTCAGGCTATAAATAAAAGAAAAAGTTCTGTTTATTGTTATACTACGCATTTGTTTTAAATTAATGTATATAATGGCATGAGTTAGCAAAACAGATTCTCAGAAGTTTGTTCTATATGTTAAGGTATCCAAGCAAGTAAATAATATTGTAGTGTCTGTTTATAATTTCACAGTGAAAGTTTTTTACTATAAATGTGTATGATATAAACAGAAATAACTAATGTTATAAAGAGCAACGTCAGCTACTTTCAATTTTCAAAATATTTTTTAATTTCACGCTGACAACTTCGCGGGTCACAGCTATATAGGCTACGCTTCGAAAATGAAAATTGAATACCTACCTAACATTATTTTATTTTCCTAGGTTATGAATATATTATGATATTTTATTTGTCCTAAATGAAATATCATAATATAATTTATAATTTAATTTATTTGTAATTTATTATTGCATGATATGATGTGTTTGCTGGCTAGGAAGCTAGACGAGCTACACAGAGTAAGTAATCATTTCGTTTTAACGAGCTATACGAATAAAAGCGTAACATTTTGACATCGATCCAAAATCTATTAATTATGATTATGTGAAGCTAGAATAAGAAGGTTGTATTAAATAGGTTGTTTGTATTTTTGTATAAGGTTGTGACGTTTATTTTACTTATGAAAAATCTTAATTTAAAATAGGACAGTTTAAATATTATGTTGTTCCAGATTTTTTATAATCATTAATTAATACAATCACAAAAAAAATATATAGCAAATGGAATTACATTCCAACCGGGTATCCATATGACACCTCTCTTTTACTTTTGGTATAAGCTGAAGTTTGAATTAGGTTAAAGAATCTAAATTATTAACTCATAGAAGTGCTAACAGTATTGCCCAATCACTGTATGTTATTTGATGAAATCGACCAATAACGTTTATGCAATTTTCGTCAAAGTAAAACAACATGAATGATATGCAAATTGCGTTTTTTTTTAAATACCATTAATATATTTTTTTATTCTCTAATATAATCATTACTCCGTTAAACACAGGCAATACAAGATATAAAAATCTTTGAGAGGGGTGCAGTCGGTAGGTATGTACTAGGTTCCTGAAGCCTGTCTGACATGCCTTTGGCCGATGTGTAGGAATATGTAAGTAATATTAAAAGCCTTACAAAACACTAACAAGTGAAATAAATAAGGAGAAAATCGTTTAGCGGAAAGTCGGGCACATAGGAGAACAAAACGCTAAAAATATATTCAGCAACATTTTCCAAACCCAGACTAAACCTAGTGACGCAAGTTAATATGATAATAGGTATAAACCGTATGATCTGAAGCTTAGAACGCGAAGGCTTTGTTCGAAATGTTGACGTTTAATCTCCTCTTAGAATAACGTGGTAGGGAACTGGGGAATGCATGCGGCTATTTCTCTACGGGAAATAAATACGGACGGGGGAAAGAGCTCACTTTGTACAAATTGCAATAGTATACGTAGCTACCTCTTTACCCGGAAGTCGTCTCTTCAGCGGTGATAAAGAACTGCGACTACGCTCTTGAATTGTACTTCAAAAAGTTCCAAATTCCAAGATAATTGTGTCTAATTGCATTAGTTCACGAAGTTTCCTGTGACGCCGCCTGCCCATCGGGTGGCCAAACATACTTAAGATTGGAAACATCCAAATTTCATGCAACTTCCGTGTTGGCTTCATTAGAGATGTGATTGCTCTGTTAATTAAGGTCGTAGCTTGCGCTGTTCAGGTTGATAATGAGCCTAATACTAGAACTGTTTGGAGATACACATCAATATCTATATTAATATTTGGTAGTTGGTTTCCTTTTAACATGCAAATGCGTAAACTAATTTAATCCTAAAGTTGGTAACTACAGGGCTTGTTAAAACGAACAACTTACTACATGCTGCTAAATTTACCATTACAATATGTAAACCGTACGGGGATTGGACACGTTTGTTTGGAGTTGGTTTTAGTTGAACTTTTGCTAAGGATTCATAGTGTTATTTCCATATTTATGTTTAAAAATAAGCTTTCACTTTATTTGAAGTAAGTAGTTTGTTTACAGAAAGTAATTTTAGGAGTTCATACTACGTAAGACTTGTTTAAAAATGTATTAGAATTTCATACATATGTGAGTTCAACATTAAATACAAATTCAAAGGATCCGCGACTCTGGGGCAAAAAACAGATCTAGATATTAGTAAAAATAAGCAAATTACAGCGGTCTAGCCGTAAATAATCTTCTAAAAATGTTACACCCTCATAATGTGCCTCGCACATGTAACATTTTTAGAACTTCGTATTTCGCCGATAGTATTGCGCCTTCTCTTTCTCTCCAGTTGCATTCCATATTCCATTTTCATTCTATCTGACTTTAAAAATTAGCACACAGAGAATACTCACACAAAATTATTTTTTTAACTGCCTCTGTGGCGCGGTGGGAGTGTATCCGACTGCTACGCAAGAGGTCGTGGGCTCGATCCCTACCCGGGATAAGACTTTGTGTGATGAGCACGATGGTTTATTCTGTGTCTGGGTGTTATTTATTTATAATATGTATTAAGAAACACTTAAGTATGTTTATCAGTTGTCTGGTTTCCATAGTACAAGCTCTGCTTAGTTTGTGATCTGATAGTCTTGTGTGAGTTGTCCCAAGATATAAAAAAATGATGAGATTAGCCGCCCGCCGCCATGACAAAAATCGCTTAGGACACCATTTAATTAAATCCAAGTGAATAAGCCGCTCAAGACTCAATGATAGCTCTCTTCATAATTTATAAATAGTATTTTAAAAATGAAATACGGCTCTGTGTTTCCTTAATCTAAGAGCACTCCATGTCTCTTCGTGTAAATTTAACGAGAAATAAAAGACGCAAAATACTCGGCAAACGTCTTGTTACTTTTCTCTTGAGACAGTCTCAATTTGAAGGAAAAATTCTGGGCACATGACTCACTCAGATAGAAATGGGAGTCTCAGATCTAGGTCTTAAATCCTGATGATTAAGTGTACTAGGATAGTTTAAACTGTAACTTAGATAGTGTTATGTCCGACACTATTTATATGACAGTATAATAATGGGCAAACATTATTTCTGTTAGGCATGTTTGTCTCTAAATTGTTATTACAGCCTATCTGGATATATTTTTGAATCCTTACACTTATACTATATTTTTGTGTCCTTTTTAAATAAATATTATAATCTTAAGCCATACATACACTTGTAATTGGCTGTATAAGCCATTTACAACTCTCTTTTTAAAATAGTAATGCGGGGTACAGCTAGTAGTTAAATAATCCTTTAACGGCCGGTCTCAATAATGTAACTATCGATGGATTTGGCTACTAGAGGTAGAATTTTGACATATTTTGTATGGAGAGATGTCAAATATATAGCTCTAGTAGCCAAATCCGTCGATAGTTAGACTATTGAGACCGGCCGTAAGTGAGGCATAACATAAAACATCTATTACATAAAAAAAACAAAAACAACTTACATTTCCCTTGTTTTTTCTCTTAGTTAAAAGAACGTCCAATCTAAGATTTCAATTGCTTAATCTTGGACTGTTTCCCAGCCGGTTAGCGTTTTCATTTGGCTTGTGATTCCTACAATAAATAAAATTTCATTCAAGAAATATTGTAAGATACCGACATTTTGTTTGTTAATTTTCTCATACTTTTATTGGTAAGCTTGTTTACAGGAGTACTTCCAATTCATATGAAATTAGTAATTAGTTTCCATGTATCTATTTTTTACTAGATACTTGTGGGTCCAGTTACAAATACGAACACAGTATGAAAGTACCAAATAGCATAAATCTCACCAGGAACTTGCAGCATCCAACGTACGCCAACAGACTCACTAAGTAGTATACTACTTCCAACGTAAACAATAAAACTGCATGCCATTCAATACACAAGACACAGCATCTCGAAACCATTTAATCAAAGAAACTTGGAACCCCGTATCCAATATTTCATCTATGTTTAAAAACTATACGCTCTTCGGTATGGTTCAGCATTCAATTCAATATAGCCGCGGTGCCGTCAGGTAATCCTATAAACCAGCACGAAAATGCTCGCTTTCAGGAACTTCATAATACTGTTATATTCTTCCGTGGCATCAGCGAGTATACGCCTGAAATAGTTATTGATAATCTTTCGGATCAAAGGGATATCGAATCTATATTATTAACAGATATTTTGTTATGAAGCCCATGGCTTATGATTTGGTTTTCCTGGTACGTATTGTATTTTGAAGATCGAACTCTTTGGATTGGCCGTTGTTCTTGGTTAATGACCCTGAATACTGAGCCAGAGGTCGTGTGTTCTATTTTTACCCTGGATATATCTTCGTTTTTGCCTACGGCTCCGCCCGCTTTGAAATCAATCGATATATCGCGATAAACACTATGTTGTGTTTTCGCACATATATGTTACAGGTCACACTTCCCCAAAGTCAACTGGTACAAAAGCGATCTCCATAGTAACCAAAATATTGTAACAAATAAAAACTCGCTGCACACGTCAAATAAAGTGTCAAAGGGATCTCCATAGTAATCTAAATTGTCTAACAAATAACAAAAAGCGCACGCCAAATAATGAGTTACATTTTTGTAATCTCTTAGAGATTTCTTATGTAGAAAATTACAAATCATGTTGTTTGCTGATCATGCAGCTTTTTATTGGTGAAAGGACTTTTGAAATCGATTTATCGGTTTAGGCATGAAAGCGTAACAAACAAACACACTTTTGCATTTGTAATATTAGTTAGGATATGAACATATTTAGAAATACCTACATATGTATCTTTATCAGATGGCGAGTTGCCATCTGATAAAGATACTTATGTAGGCTTATTGTATTGTACAAGCAATACCTAGTTGGAATCCTAGCTATCCTATCCTACCTATCTAAGAGTTTTACCAAAATCTATATGTATTCAATTTAATTTATTCCCTACACAAAATGTTATTTAATACACTTTTTATGCACCGTATTTATTAGATATCAATAATTATTTTCCAGTTACAGGTCACTTTAAACAATAATTTCATTAGCCATACAAGAAACTAACAATATGATTGGGGTATTTCTCAAATAGACTGTGTCGCGGTTTCTGGTTCATGTACAACAATATGAACAGATCTTGCAATGTAACTCGATAATTGGATAAATGTTTTACAATGTTCGGTATCTTTAGGAGTTATATTTCAAAATATCTCACATACCTGTACCTACCGTGTACCTCGGTAAATAGTAGTAGTGGTCCTAAACAATGTTGGTAACGGCGGCGAATCTCATTAGAGATAAGGATTTTTTTGAAGTAATTTTTAGGTATAGGCATTTCTTGCCAATTACTTTACAAATACAATAATTGCATCTAAGGAATCGAATCCGAGACTTCCGTAGCCAAACCGGGGCCAGAAGCGAACCACCTATCTGGATTATGTTACTAGACCTCAAATTTCTCTGTCCCTTGATGCTCGCGAGTTGGGCCCTCGCAGCGCCATCTAGTCGGTAGTTAAAGAACTATCACGGCTTTTGTTATTGCTTCGTTACAGAGAGCATTTTAACAAATTATGATGTCACAGGCCGAATATTAAAGTATTTTTTATAGGCATTTCTTGCCAATTACTTTACAAATACAATAATGCATTTTTGAAGGATAGAAAAATTTTAAGTCCAGACTCAGGAATCGAACCCGAGACTTCCGTAGCCAAACCGGGGCCAGAAGCGAACCACCTATCTGGACTATGTTACTAGACCTCAAATTTCTCTGTCCCTTGATGCTCGCGAGTTGGGCCCTCGCAGCGCCATCTAGTCGGTAGTTAAAGAACTATCACGGCTTTTGTTATTGCTTCGTTACAGAGAGCATTTTAACAAATTATGATGTCGCAGGCCGAATATTAAAGTATTTTTTATAGGCATTTCTTGCCAATTACTTTACAAATACAATAATACATTTTTGAAGGATAGAAAAATTTTAAGTCCAGACTCAGGAATCGAACCGGAGACTTCCGTAGCCAAACCGGGGCCAGAAGCAAACCACCTATCTGGACTATGTTACTAGACCTCAAATTTCTCTATCCCTTGATGCTCGCGAGTTGGGCCCTCGCAGCGCCATCTAGTCGGTAGTTAAAGAACTATCACGGCTTTTGTTATTGCTTCGTTCCAAAGAGCATTTTAACAAATTATGATGTCGCAGGCCGAATATTGAAGTATTTTTTATAGGCATTTCTTGCCAATTACTTTACAAATACAATAATGCATTTTTGAAGGATAGAAAAATTTTAAGCCAGACTCAGGAATCGAACCGGAGACTTCCGTAGCGAAACCGGGGCCAGAAGCAAACCACCTGTCTGGACTATGTTACTAGACCTCAAATTTCTCTATCCCTTGATGCTCGCGAGTTGGGCCCTCGCAGCGCCATCTAGTCGGTAGTTAAAGAACTATCACGGCTTTTGTTATTGCTTCGTTACAGAGAGCATTTTAACAAATTATGATGTCGCAGGCCGAATATTGAAGTATTTTTTATAGGCATTTCTTACCAATTACTTTACAAATACAATAATTGCATTTTTTTTTTCATTTTAGAAGGATAGAAAAATTTGAAGTCCAGACTCAGGAACTGAACCCGAGACTTCCTTCCTTCTTTCGATTCCTGAGTCTGGACTTCATTTTTTTCTATCCTTCAAAAATGCAATTATTGTATTTGTAAGGATTTTTTTTAAACCTTTTTCTACTAGCCACCTTTAGTTAATGCGGTGTGGTCCTTTGTTATCTGAATCTGGGTGGCTGGTCGAAGCAGCCACCCAGATAGAGATAACAAAGGAGTTAATATAGCGCACAAGTGTCTGCGCAGACACAAGTGCAATCTCTATTCCCTCACTCTCATAGTCCGATAGAACTGAAATCCGACACTACCGGAGAAAGATTAGGCAACGGACCGCCGTGCTCGCCGAGGCACGGACGTGTGTGATATTTTCTTAAAACCGGCCTCCTATTTATGACCCGACGGCGATACCGTTGCTTAACCTTTGCAGATACTTTTGTATCTCTCAGACCCCTACATCTCATGCCCCCAAGCATTTATATATCTTAGGATAACTCCCACAACGTCATCTGATCCCAAACTAAGCAGAGCTTGTACTATAGTAACCAGAGAACGGCTAAACATACTTATATATTTTCTAAAAACATACATTTTGTAGATAAATTACACAGAGACACAGAATAAAGCATTGTGCTCATCCCACAATTTTTTATCCTAGGTGGGGATCGAACTCATAACCTTCGGTTTAGCAGTCAGGGTCACTAATCGCTAGACAACAGGCCAGTCCAAACGTTTCATTATCTTAGTTATTGGTATTCATTTACTTAATTTTGGATTCACTATGTTACATTGAAACAACATATAAAAACCTTAGACGACCGTAGATATTACGCTGTTAAGAGTTTCATATCCTCTAACGTCTGGTATCAATAATCAAACTATCGATGGATTTGGCTACTAGAGGTATATATTTGACATAAGCTCCATACAAAATAGGTCAAAATTCTACCGACCGTAAACCATTTCGCTCGTGTGCCTATTACTTGTTTTAACAAAGGTTTACTATTAAAACTACAGCTAGAACGCACACTTAATGTCAAATAAACGCAAACTTTTATATTTTGGTCTAGAGTTTTGATGGTTTAAAATGTTATTGTTTAAGCGACTTATGTAGCACACGTTCAAGTATAAAAAAAAACTTTTGTCAGTATTATATGTATCTGTCCTCTTACGTCGAGAGTAAATATAAGCCTGTTGGCGAGGAAACTCTTTTATAAACATTTTCTTTCCCTTCTCATTAAAGAACAATCAGTCAAGGATAAAGCGAGGATAGGAAGTTAAAATTAAATCATCGACATTATAACGTAATATATTTTTATTCCACATTTATTAATGAGGATTTAAAAGTGACCTTTCAAATTACCATTTAATTTGAGGTAATTTTAGCCACCTGTGTTTATTTATTGTTTAAATGATCGACTCAGAGTATTTTGAACGTATTTCGAGTGGATAATGTGGCTTATAACAATATAATTTATGTATGTCAATAAAATAATATTATTTATTGATAAATTGCGAATGTTTTTGTTTCAATTTATATATTTTTATTACTGACTAGTGGACGCCTCGCGGTTCCACCCGCGTAGTTCCCGTTCCCGTGGGAATACGGGAATAAAAAATAGCCTATATCACCCGGGGTTAGTGTAGCTTCACAACGATAAAAGATTTTTTTAAATCCGTCTAGTAGTTTCGGAGCCTATTCAATACAAACAAACAATCAAATCTGTCCTCTTTATAATATTAGTATAGATATAGAAGTATATACTCGTACATAGACTTGCTGAACTCGGTCATGCTTTGCTGTTGCTTTTAAAGCCAGGAACCGGCCTTATCAGAACATTCTGCTAAAGTTTCATCACACTCTTATCAATGGTTTCGGAACGCATACAGATAAACATTGATTTTTATATATATATATAGATTACCTATATAATGGAATACATATGAAAAGGTTGGTAAATATTTAGATTTTTTTGTACAGTCACGGCCCGGACAGCATTTTGTCATTTAGCTTGTAACCCCGAGCCAACGAGCCGATCCAGCTTGGTCGACGCGTTCATTTATAGCTTACTTACAATGCAAATATTTACTTCGCGTGCACGATCGCTTTTATAACTTATAGTAAACTATGAGTTCGTTAGTAGAGTGGTGCCATACGTAGATTGGGATCAGATGGCCGCTGGTTGTCCTGAAATACTACTTACTTACTTACTAGCAGATATAACACACAGTCTTGAAATAATTCCTTCTATACAACACAATACATTTACATCACGAAAAATACACCAAGAAGAGTAGTAGTACAATATTTTCTAGAAAACCGCCTCAGCACTTTGTGATATTACAATAAAGTAATGATAATAAAGACATGAACGCTCACACTGTAACAACACATGATACTACGTATATTATTCTGGTAGTTTTCTGTGGCCTCGAGGTGTATTACCACAGTACAGGCAGAGGAGATTAGAAAAGACTTATGAAGGGGGCGGGACACAGTACAAGCATCACAAATTCAGAGCAAAGTTCGTGTTTTAATAGGTATTCAATTTGGTTGTTCACCGCCGCACATATTGTTGTACGATAGGAAGCTCCTTTAAAATATAATAATTCCGTCTAGTGTTGCTGTAACATAAGAGAAAAGAAGGCAGGTTTGTGTAGTATATTCCAAGAAGGAATTTCTTTATTTAAGATGTTTTTTTTTTTAAATCCCTTTAAATTTCCCTTTAAATCTACCCCAAGTTTATTACTATCTGATACAAGGTAGTTGCAGTCTTTATTATTTCAACTAATTTATATTTAAACTGATTGAAGGTGTTTGGTTGAAAGTGTGTGTGCGTGTGTGTGTGTGTAGGTGTGTGAGTATCTGTACATGGTGTAAGTGTGTGTATGTGTATTTAGATGTTGTTGTATTTTTTTAGTGTGTTGACTATGTGGTTAATTTGTATTTTTTTTTAAAAGACGACTCCCGCATTAGGTTACAAGTCCTGTGTCGTGGCGGACTTTACAAACATGTGGCCTGGTACTTACATGAACCCCGAAAACATTACACTCCTTTTATTTTGGCAGTCGTGTAAAAGTAATTTTCATGTCGCATAAAGAAATAAAAGAGAACGCTCATATCAGAGATAAATACAAGCATCAGTTGCACCGACAATAGCCTCTTACATTTAAAACGATGATGATGATAATGGTGTATAATGTAAATGAGTGCACTGGCGATAACCGTTAACAAAGTGACTTTATGGTCTTTCTAATACTTTACTATTCGCTGTTCTCTGCAGAAACTTATTGTCTAGAATCCTACGTGTTAATTCGAAACACGATCCGCACGTAGATGGAATAAAGTGATCGAGATCAAGCTTTCGACAAAGTTATTATCTTACAGAAAATATAATACCAGGTACATAATGTGACAATAAGCTGAGATTGATGTGGAATTATGACGATGTATTTATAACTGAAAACTTGTTAAAAAGTAAGTACTTGTATATCACAAGAATGTTTAAGAAATTTTAAGATTGCGTATGTTAGATACACACAACTAGATTCACTCGAACTGGTAAAACACTTAGTATGCAGGCGAATTAAAACACTGTTCTTTACCAAGTTTACTTTATTATATTAAAGTACTCGCGATCACATCAGTCTTGCACAACCGATTCGTACCGTAGCTCAATAAAGACTGACTTTATTTCTTTGCACACGCAAAAGGTAAACGACCGTTGACAAGCCATTTTTAAACGTCACTAAACAACTCTCCAAGCGGAAGTCAAAATTGAGCCACAACGAATATTATTCAATAAAATAAATTTAAAACTAAACATAATATTCTAAAAATATTATCATAAATCTAGACTTTTTATGGTACATCGAATAACTAATAATAATTTACTTTAAACAAACTTAAACTAAAACGTCAGTTATCATTGTTAATTTTTTAATATAATTGCTACTTACTTAATGATTATTGTAAAATATTTAATAATGCGTAATATTTGTTTAAAATCAAAACATTATTTTTTGGATAGCTAACAATCGTCCATCCTGATAACGCTCGCGACCTCGCGAGTATAAAATTATTGCATTATTAAAAATTTTTATTACACAACTGCATTTCATTATATAAGTTACATAATTTTCAGTATTTTTTTTTTGTTTTAGGTATATATAATGCACATTGCACTACAAACAAAAAAATTCACTCACAGGTGTTTATTTTGCATGTACACGTTGTACCATAATAATGTATGCTCATAGCGACTCAACGTTGTGCACTTTGCACTTCAATAATCCGACCCATATTATGCTGTGCACCTTGCACCACACTAATAGGGTACGCTCATAGCGATTTATATTATACTGTGCACCTTGCACTACAATTATAAAATATACGCTCATAGCGCTTTATATCATATTGTGCACCTTGCACTTCCATAGTCAATCCATATTATGCTGTGCACATTGCACTACAATAATAGGATACGCTCATAGCGCTTTTCATTATATTGTGCACCTTGCACTGCAAAAATAGTATACGCTCATAGCGCTTTGTATTATATTGTGCACCTTGCACTTCAATAATCCAACCCATATTATGCTGTGCACCTTGCACTACAATAATAGGGTACGCTCATAGCGATTTCTATTATCTTGTGCACCTTGCACTTCAATAATCCGACCCATATTATGCTGTGCACCTTGCACTACAATAATAGGGTACGCTCATAGCGATTTCTATTATATTGTGCACCTTGCACTTTAATAATAATGTACGCTCATAGTGTGTGCACATTGCACTTCAAGTATTTTTCTACTGTCTCGGTCATAACCGTAAATGTTTTATACAAATTCTGATATAAAAAAAAAATACAATCAAAATGTTCCATATACAACTTTCATCACAATTTGATTTACTTATACAAAATGTATCACAATTACAGATGGGGCATTTATTAATTCTTAACAGAATTCATTTATTTAACCTGTCTTTCTTTATTTTCATCAATATCCAGATCATTCATTCAGTCATTATAATTACAATCAGGCACAATGACATATTACAAGATTATTAAATTTCATTGTATTACATTAATCATCGGAACTCTCACTAGTGGACGAATCGGTACCCTTATTAAAGCAAAGCCACGGATGTATTTTGTCGATAGAGAATACCCCCTTGTATTTTGAAGCCCCCTTTTTTGTAATGGGAGTATCTGCTACCTCATACCTGTCGTGATCTAAGACCTTAGTTATTCTGTACGGCCCCGAACATTTCGGTAACAATTTTTTACTTTTACCTACAGTATGAGTTACTCTTTCAACCCTCACTAAATCCCCAACTTTAAACTCTACTGGCTTTTTTCTTTTTTTATTATACCGATCCTTTTGTTTTTCTTGGGACCTTTTTGTACGTTCATCTACTTCATCTCTAATCTTACGTATTTTATTATAGTCGGTGGCTACTTCATTTTCATCAGAGATATTTTCTATTTTATCATTATCTATTTCTGCTACTAAATTACCTTCGCTAATCCCAGTAAGTCTTAAACCAAACAAAACCTCAGAAGAGGTTTTGCCTGTACCTTTATTAATGGTATTGTTCAAACCCCACTGTACTTGTAATAACTTATCATCCCAAAGTCTTTCATCTTTACCATGATTTTGAGAGGTTAAAGAATCCAAAATTGTTCGATTATAGCGCTCTACCTGGCCATTTGCCCGAGGCGAAGCAACGGCGTTTTTTATATGGTGAACGCCTACTTCATTAAGAAAACTTTTGAATTTAGAACTTGTAAATGACGTACCCCTATCGCTAATTAGTCTTTTTGGTAAACCAAACATCCCAAAGTAGTCTCTAAGCACTGTGATGGTGGAAGAGGTTTTTGTATTCTTAACAGCCTTCAAAACAATAAATTTTGTAAACGACTCTACAATTACTAAAATATAACAGTTCTTTCTTTTTGACTTTACAAAAGGACCCAAATGGTCCACATGAATGGTGTCAAAAGGGGTAGTTTGTTTAGGTATTGGGTGTAAGAAACCTGTTTTTTTGCCCGCTGGCAATTTATTATGAGCGCATTCTAAGCAAGAACTTACATACTTTTTGATAAACTTTCGCATACGAGGAAACCAATAATGTTGTTTTATTTTATCCAAGGTCTTATCAAACGCAAAATGACCTATATCATCATGGTTTTTCTGAAGTATCTGCCATCTACAACTTTTGGGCACCACCCATTTTAACCCATCTTCAGTTAATCTATAGACCCTCTCGCGCTTAAGTACAAAATTTTTGCGTATCTCTACCACGTCATCGGTTTCTTTATCGGAAAGGATTTTTTTAATCCGTTGTATCTCAGAATCCTGTAACTGCACCGTCGTTAACCAGTCGTCTGTTATTGTCATAATCACGCAAGTATCAATAGCATTAATTATTCCCGCATTTTCATTAGTTGGGTTTCTACTTAACGCGTCAACGTGAATCATACCTTTGCCGGATTTATATATTATGTTACAATCATACTCCTGGATCAAGCTCCACCACCGCGCAACTCTCGGTATCATGTCTCGTTTCAAAAAAGTTGCTCTAAGCGAGTTACAATCTGTTACAATAGTGAAGCTTAACCCAAGTACGTAGGTTCTGAATTTAACTAGTGCAGCAATAACCGCGAGAGTTTCTAGCTCATACGACGAGAAATGAGATTCCTCAGGAGAAGTTTGTCTACTGTAATAGGCTACAGGCTTAAAAATTCCATCGACTTGTTTTTGCAGTAGAATGCTCCCTATACCGTGTTTGCTAGCGTCCGTATGTATTTGAGTTTCGAGTTTAGGGTTATATAATGCGAGTACCGGCCTCGAAATAAGGGAGGTTTTTAATTTTTCAAACGCTTCTTCTTGAGCTTTTGACCAAGCCCAAGGAGAATTTTTCTTTAATAATTTTGTAAAAGGACGAGCTATTTCTCCAAAACCTTTAATAAAACGTCGAAAAAAACTAGCCACACCGACAAACTGTCGGACATTATGTACGTCTTTGGGCTTTGGGAAGTTTTTGACAGATTCGATTTTTTTAAATCCCGGTCTTACACCTTCGCTAGAAACTTCAAAGCCTAGATAATCAACATGATTTTGAAAAAAATAACATTTTTGTAGTTTTAGCGTTAATCCAGCCTCTCTAAACTTTTGAAGTACGATTTTTAATCTCTCAATACCTTCTTCAAAGGATTTACTCGGTATCAAAATATCATCCATATACGCCAAAGCGATATCATAGTGCAAATTACCAAGGACCAAATTGATCGTTCGCTGAAAAACAGCTGGGGCGTTAGCCAGACCAAAGGGCATCCTATTGAATTCAAACTGCCCATCAGGGGTTACAAATGAGGTCTTGCCCTTACTTTCTTCGGTCAACGGGATCTGATAATAGCCGGAAGCCAAATCTAAAGCACAGAAATAAACATTTCCAGCCAAACGATCAATCTGATCCTCAATGCGAGGCAATGGATAATGGTGCTTAATAGTTTTTCTATTCAGGGCGCGGTAGTCTACACAAAGTCGTTTATCTCCAGTTTTCTTTTTGACCAGTAACATAGGACTAGCATAGGGAGATTGGGATTCTCTTATTATATCATACTTCAAAAGTTCTTCAACCATAACTCTAACTTCTTCCCGTTCAAAATGACTCAACTTATACGGCCTATAAACAACTGGCTCCATATCACTTAGCAGAATATTCATTTCAGTAAGTGTTGTGCGACCTAGCTCAGATAAATCTTTGGCAAAACAATCGCGATACTGGTTTAAAGTATTGAACAATAGAAGTTTCTGATCATTGCCTAAACTTTCATCAACATTGAGGTCCTCCCACATAAGTGGAAGTAGTTTACTGTTATAGTTTTTGATACCTTCTATTTTACTAATATTCAATTCATTACTATTACTTTGAACAGTGTAGGCACGGGCCAAGACTTGGCCTTCTTTAAATTGAATTATTCTGTTATGATAATTAAGAATAGTTAAATAACCGTAACCGTTTTTTATATTGTAAGTACCGATTTTAACAGCATAGTTCAAACGACGACCATTTTCAATGAAAATTATTCCACTAAAATTTGTGTCACTTAATACCCTAATAGAAATACTACCTTCCGCATTAACAGTTTTCTCACATTTCAACACCAGTGATGCATAGTCCTTCATTCGCTTATCGGTAATCCGCAGATCCCTGTCAGATTTAAATACCCATATATGAGATTGCTCCGTGGCTGTCTGTCCAATAAGAAGGTCATAGTTTAGGTAATGATCAGGAACAACAACGGCCTCAACGTAAATTTTAGCATCGTCAATTTTCAATGAAATGTTTGTTTTACCTAAAGCACTAACATACGTATTACCGAAACCTTTCAGAGATGGTAAGCTATCCAACTGCCATTTTATGCGTGGTATAATCCCGTTCATAACGGTCTCTTTAATCAAGGTACACTGACTGCCAAAATCTACGTAACCTATCAATTGTACATCATTAACGATCACGCTTTTAATAAATTTATCATCTACTCCTAGGTCCTCTCCGTTATGTAGTCATAATGTTTTAACTTCTGCCTTATCTGCTAACGGGTACCTATTGCAATCGGTATCATCATGACCTATTCGTTTACACTTTTGGCACTTAACAATAGGTTTTGTACATCCCGATACTACGTGACCCGTTTCGCGACAATTAAAACATTTTGAAACCCTATTGAAATCACTTTTTGTAGTTTTACGCGAATTTTCAGTGACAGAACGTAATGGTTTTTTACTAAATTTATCTAATCGCTCATGTTTAACACCCCTTAGATAGCCGAGTAGTTTATCCGCGTCTTCAAAACCTACTTCCTCTGCTCCATATCGAATGGATCTATCATCTATCCCATAAACTATACAGTCAATAGCTTTCCTACCTACTATACCGCACCGATTTAAAGCTATTAACTTTTCATAATAATATTCTTCTAAATCATCCCCGAACTTTGCCCTTTTAGCTAACATCTCCGTAAGTAAATGACCATAATTTTCATATGATGGAAAAGCAGATTTAAGTTTTTCAACCCATTCGTCCCACGTGAGTAATACCGATGGTTGTCCCTCATACCACTTTTTAGCAGTGCCAACTACCTTAGGGAGTGCATAGTGTGCGGTCTGTTTGCCATCCCAACCATAAATCTCAGAGCATTCCTTTACCTTATTTAACCAAGTAACGATAGTTTGGTTTTTTGATTTAGGATCAAATTCAGGAACCACATTGTTGTTAATAAATCTTTCTTTGCTCTGTGGATTTACAGCTGCGATAGATTGCAATGATTCTTTAATACACTTGAGTAATTCATTATTAGTAGCATCATTAGATTGGGGTTGTACCGTTGCCAGTATAGATTGTTCATTACTGCAACGGTGAATTGGGCTACGAGATCTATCCGGATTGGAGTATTCTCTACGAGGTGTCTGCAATCTGCGAGGACTGAGCTCACCACGAATACGCCTCAATTCATTCCCTTTGAGTGGCAGCACACGTGACGTGCAGCGCTGTAGTGGAGTTGTTACGGCTGACCTGTTTTGAGCTCTTGCCTGGGACTCATCCCTTGGAGTTGCACGTCGCTGTCTACGGTGCTCGGAGTCACGTCTACCAGACCGGGCAGCCGGCGACGAGTGACGACTCCGCTTTCAACTTCGTTGCCGAGTCCGAGACCGACTGCGCCTCGAAGATCCGTCCAACACAATGCTGGAAGGTCTCCGTGTGGACGGTCGCTCTCTCTCGGAACGACCACTCGGCATCTTCAATTAATAATGATCTGAAACAATTTGAACAACAAGTATCCGTTTGCATATAAACGTGAGCTATGTATTAACATGTTTTATTATCACTAGATAAGAAGCTTCTTATGCTTTACTAAATTAACCTATGTACCTACATCAAGCATGGTTATAAATATCTACGATGTAGAAAACCCTAACCATTTTCAAAATCTTATAACCAATATCTTACATAAGTGAGAGTCACTTAATTACTTGCAAGGCAAGAATAACTATGACTGGTACCTAGTAGGTAGGTAAATCGGATCATCAAGGTTTTATAAATAGATAACCTAACATACTCTACAGTAAAATCGTTACGTAAGTTTGTTCTCAATTTACACATAAGTTATCTTTAGTATGCTTCACGATTATTATACTTATTTTATTTCAGGTACCTACTCAATGACTACTGATTCATGATAACTTTTAAACAGTCTTACGAAAAAAATTGTCACGTATCAAATTTAAATGATTTTTACCTTTCATTTGTGGGTATACCTATTACCGTCATAATTAATCACAATTTACAAAACAAATATTAAAAATCAATCTATCCGTTGATATTCTACTTTGAATCATAAAAATCACATTTACATACCTTATTGTGGACGTATGATCACACCAAGGTGCTAGTGGTACGCCAGAATTCCTTGGTGCTATCCCTGCTTCTGATTTGTTAGATACACACAACTAGATTCACTCGAACTGGTAAAACACTTAGTATGCAGGCGAATTAAAACACTGTTCTTTATCAAGTTTACTTTATTATATTAAAGTACTCGCGATCACATCAGTCTTGCACAACCGATTCGTACCGTAGCTCAATAAAGACTGACTTTATTTCTTTGCACACGCAAAAGGTAAACGACCGTTGACAAGCCATTTTTAAACGTCACTAAACAACTCTCCAAGCGGAAGTCAAAATTGAGCCACAACGAATATTATTCAATAAAATAAATTTAAAACTAAACATAATATTCTAAAAATATTATCATAAATCTAGACTTTTTATGGTACATCGAATAACTAATAATAATTTACTTTAAACAAACTTAAACTAAAACGTCAGTTATCATTGTTAATTTTTTAATATAATTGCTACTTACTTAATGATTATTGTAAAATATTTAATAATGCGTAATATTTGTTTAAAATCAAAACATTATTTTTTGGAAAGCTAACACGTATAAGTCAAACACATATCTTTTACTAGCTGTATTCCGCGGTTTCTATACGAGGTTCCCTCAATAAAGGGGTTATCTAATACAAAAATATTTTTACAAACAATTAAACAAACCCTGCCTCTTTATAATATTAGTATATATATTAAAGACTGAATTGTACATACCCAACACAGAGTTCTAGATTTTAACGCGGGTATTACCTTCTGCAAACTTTATAAATTATACTAGGTATAGTTTAGGTTAGTCATTAAAGTTGTGATTTAGATTATTTAAAATTAATTTAAAATTTACTCTAAATAAAAATACTACTGCCACTTAGTTTTATTCATTTCTACTAAACCCGTTTAATAAAATGGCAACACTAAATTTTGAACAGTAGATTTTCGAAATATCGTTAATTCTGTAAAATACGTGTTTGTCGTCAAGTTGTGTTGCTTGAGGTAAGGGATCAAAATCGTAAAAAACCTTTTGTTTTCTAGATTTTTCGATTCGATTTTATAATACATGTAGACTCTAAAAGTTTGTTTATCTATACAGATAGTTATATTGTTGAAATCGTTCTTGTTTTAAAGATATGATAATTTAAAATTATGACTTTATTTGAGAATAATAGACGTAAATACGTCTGACGTTTTGGGGTTATTGCGGCTGTAATACGCAATAGCCCCAAAATCAGGGACTATCAACCTTTTTTGGTAAATCATCAAGATATACGAAAAAAAAAAATACTTACTCTCTAAGGATATGTAAAAGTTTTATCAAAATATTGAGACCTAACTGTTATTTGTAGTGAAATAAACATTATTGAATTAAATGATCTATATGTTTTGTACGTATTTTTAAATATGTTACGGCCAATATGATTAATGAACTCATTAAAGTAACCCTTACTTTAATGAGCCATTATGTTAAATCATATAAATTCAATAAAAACAATACAACGATCAAGACTTTTCGTCTAAGTAGGTATTTGACCTACTTAACTAAATCCTGTGTTACCAACTCTACATTCCACCTTCCCCATTTTTCATCAGATTTTGGTACACCTATACTATTAGTAATAGAAAAAATAAATTTATTTGCATCTTTCATTCATAAATAATGTTCCCACATACGTTCACAATAAATTCGAACGCGTATAATATGGTAGGATGGTAATAGATAGCGCCACCTGTCACGACAGCATGAAGTAACGGCAATGTGAATGTCCGATAGTTTCATACTCGTTTTCGACATTCATTCATTACATTCATTTACCGCAAATATACGGAGTGTAATAAAGGAATTATGAGGTAAATAATGTGGCTGTTTTAGGAATTGTTTGAGTGAATACAGTACCTGGGCTCTTCATTTTCGTATTTTGTTCAATAGTTGTACTTGTTTTAAACTTGGATTACGTAGCACAGCTACGGCGTAGCAGCGCTACATAGCTAGTACTGTTGCTCTGGCACAGGCATTTATATTATTTATCAATGGCAATCTGCGTATCAATTCTAAATTTCTTCCTTATTTTATCTTGTAATCCCAAAAAAACATTTAGCAGTTGTAATGGGTAGGACGACCATGATTTTCGTTCACCTACCATGGTTACAACATAAGTTGTAGCAAGGCAATAATCTAAAGTAGGTATATCAAACACTAAACATAGAATATAACATCAAATTAAATGCAAACGTTCCCTGTAAATATTTAATGACTGAAGAACGTAAATATGCACAGAGAGCTTTAATATGTAGTTCGGGATGAAATATTCATGCAATTTGCGAGGGTCGTACAAAATAAAATGCTATTATTAAAACGTTCTATTAAAATATCATAAAAACATTTTAAAAATAATCCTTTAATTAATAGCTTCTATTAAGAGTTTAATAATTCGGCTATTGTTTTTTCTAAAACTGTGAGAAAGAATCACTGAGTTTCTAGTTTTCTAGGTTACTAGAATCAGTGACCTGGTTTATAGTTCGTTAAGCTAAGATTAATTAATGAAACTTTTAGCTAGATGTATTTACGATCAAACTTATATCAGCATAGATATAACCAGTTAAATTTTCATTAAGGTCTATTAAGGTAATTGCAGTAAAACATGGCCCGTTTAGAAGCCCCTTTAATTATATTACCTACATCAAATGTAAATGTGACAATACAATCGTAAATATTAATTGTGAAGAGTTACTTGTTTTGGAACTTATTAAGAAAGAAAGAAAGCTTTTTTATTTGTTGAGTTCACATAACACGCACACACACACACTAATACTTCATAGACTTTCACACACTTTATTTCACTATTTAATTACTAGTTTAAAAAAATCTGCTTTTTTACCAACTCATGTCTTGTTGCACACGAGTTGGTGAAAAATCGGCAAGAGCATGTCGGACCATGCTCAGTGTAGGGTTCCGCAGCATTGAACAACTCCATCAGCAGAATAGCCTATGTTCATGGCACTTACGCCCTTTTGTTGAGAATCGTAGTTTTTCGGCAATAACTCAATGATGGTATATCCAAACACGTCCGAAATAATTTTAGTATAAATTGTTTATTAAGCGCTACCTTTGTCATTTATTTCATATTCTTTGGTCACATGGTTCAAAAGTTAAGGGGAGGGGGGGTGAAGGACACTATGTATCTTTCGGAGCGATTAGTTTCAAAAATATTCACTCAATCAAAAAAGTTTATTAATAAACTTAAAATGTTTTTAAAGGCCTGTCGAATAATGTGCCACACGTTGATGTTTGCTGGAAAAAAAATCAACTTCCGTTACATGTATGGAGTGCAACCCCTAAAAATATTTATTATTAGATATTATTTAGCTATCAAACTAAGTAGCGGCTATTACAAGACACCATTTCACTAAATTTCATCAATATTCATTGAGTAGTCTTTGTGTAAAATGCCTGTGACATACGGACGGACAGACAGACAGACGGACATGATGAAACTATAAGGGTTCCGTTTTTGCTATTTTAGCTACGGAACCCTAAAAAGCGTGTTTTTAGTTTAGGGAAGAAAAATTAAGCTTAATGACTATGTGTGATGTGATATTTTCTTCCCTAAACTCAGGTTCATGTTAAGACGGGATCTACAAAATACATCTGTTGTGCGTTTCTTGAGCGATAAATCGCTACTCGTTTTTCGCTTATCGTCGTTGGTGGGACAGGTGCCTAAATGGTTTGGCTTTTGCGCTCCATTAAAGCGATCGGAAGTTTCGGGTTTGATTGCTGAGTCTAAACTTAAAAATTTTCTTTCAAATGCAATTTATTATATTAGGTAAGAAGTTATTTATGTTTATGTATAAAGCTTATACGTATGTATGTATAAGCTTAATACATAAACAGAAATGGCAAACCGAATGATTAATATGTATTAATCATTTGGTTACGCCTTATCTAAAATGACATGCAAGTCATTTAGAATGTATATATCAGATATTCAATTTCATTTCTTATTGTAATACTTACGCCCCTTATTTATAAAGCATTTGTCCTTAAGATATTTCCCTATTTTTAATTTTTGTTTTTTGATTTTATCGAAAAATATTATTCATATTTCACCAGTATATAATTCGTTTCTAAATATAATTTCCAAAAAACACAATTTACCTAAAAAAATAAAGAACCGGTCAAAGCTCGCTCATCTTGGTACTACGAATAATAAAGACATTTCAAAATCAATCAATCAGTGTGTAGAAATGACATTATGTAGGTAAGAAAAAATACACACCCCTGAAATTGGTCTCTAAACTGTAGTTAGCAAGTTGAAACACATGATAATGGGTGATATGGCTCCTTTAAATATGAGCGACAGCTCATTCGGAATGAGCTATAGAAAATGTATTCGAAGAATTTTACAGAAATTAAAAAATTGCGAATAATATTAAAAAAAAAAAATTGTTGGGGAAAAACAAGCCATTTAGTTTTGTGACAATAACATTATAACTATGAATATTTAAGCATCGTATCGTATTTCAAAGTCCATGGTTTGAATTTTCAGCCTTATAAAGGTTTTCAATTAAATTATATATGTGATATGTGCTTAGCAAATGTTGTCAAAATGTAAATTGATAAAGAAAATATAAATTCGGTTGTTTAAACATTAGAGCTTTCAACATATTACTATTTTCTAAATTACCCAAGTTATACATTTCTATAAATGAAATTTTCTGAAATGTAATGGAATGTCTATTTAACTTTACATTCGCCAAAATTACGCCGGTATTAAATTAGTTATTACATTAAATGTAACATTACACAATTACCCACCATAATAATAAAAGCTTAAAATAATTCACTATATAGTATTCATTATCCTCACATGAGCCATTAATTTTATAATTTAGTTACTGTGGTTGATATTACGCTCCAAATAAAATTTATCTAACTTTGCTTAAAATACAGATTTAATATTTAAACGAAATTGCTTTAGGTACCTACTATGAATAAGTATTTGAAAGTTTTATAGCTTTTACGCATTGACTAAATTTCAAAATAATCAAACTTTTATCCTACGTATTATTACCTACTAGTTGACCCGCGCAACTTCGTCTGCGTAAATTTTTCCCGTTATTGCAACATTTTTCATGGCTGCTCGGCTCCTATTGGTCGTAGCGTGATGTTATATAGCCTATAGCCTTCCTAAATAAATGGCATATCCAACAGTAAAATATTTTCCAATTCGGACCAGTAGTTCCTGAGATTACCGCGTCAAACAAACAAACAAACTCTTTAGCTTTATAATGATAGTATACCTAGATAAATCTAAAAGTTTCTATGATTTTTTTTTTTTCTGTTTTTAAATAAAAGATAACAAGCAATGTGGGATTGGGTCCCACATTGCTAGCAATCTTGTTAACCCCTCCAACTAAGCTCAAAGACTTGTGTTAGGAGTGAGTTGTCGGTGTATAATTGGTAGGATTCGAACCCGCGACCTCACGATTGCGAGACGAATGTTTGTTGCCAATTACTCTGTTCTGGATAAAATTTGACACAGAGATAGACTTTAGTAACTATAGTCTGTCTCTGTGCCATCCGTCATTCATTCCAGACTATAGACACTGTATGTAATAGTACTTAGAAGTAACAGATAGAAATATAATAAATCAAATTGATATCCTCATTCTATAGATCCTCATTCGTCAAAACATACTAAATTCGTAGGCTTATGATATACACAACTTTCCACTGAGCTCGCGTGGTGGATTACATGTTAAAAAAGTTCTCGTTTTTATTTAAGGACTAGCTTTCGAGCGGCTATGACCTTGTGATTTTTTCTGCGTGCGTTTGTGATAATCCAGGGTGAGCCTGTTACTCATATTAACTGGTATTTTTTGTTACTTGCATATTTACTTTAAGAACAAAAATGTACGTACTTATTAGTATGCCGAGATAACCAACTTTTTGTAGAACCAAACAGATTGCCCTTGAAACAGGTTGGTCGTTTTAATTTGCTGTTATTTGAGTTTGTATTCCAAATTCAATTTATGTTTCATTCTCTATTACAAAAAATATATATGTGTCATTTACGATCACCCGTATTTATAAGTAGACATTATAGTGCGTCTGCCGTCGCCTCGAAGCTGAGCAGGGAATCTCTTTTTACTGTTCAACCTTTGTGCAAGATAAGGAAAAGAAAAAATAATAATTGTGTGATGATGGGATGCTGATTTCCTTTAAGTGCGCGTCAGAGCGTATTTAAGTCTCCATCTGAGAACCATAAACACGCTATCGTATGTAAGAACTGTAGTAGAAATGTGTCTTTGAAATAAATTATTAGTGTAGAACAAAGCCAAGCTAGTTTCTCCTAAAGGGAATATAAATATTACCTACATAGCCAGAAGCGGTCACGAAATAACTACAAGATCCCGAGTCGTTCAGTGACAACCCTACAGTATCTATGCTAAATAAATAATTTCTTCCTGTTTCTTGTTACCCTTTTAAACCTCAATGCAAATGGAATTAAACCAATCGACACAAACTACAAAGATGTATTACCGCAATCGTAGTAATCGAATTTCCCAGTCCTGTGGGGTAAATAATTATCATGTGAACGTTTGCCCCTTCGGGAGTGATCCCTGCCAGGATTAGTTGCGATATAGCTCGGGGAAACTACAATAGCATTGCGCTCTGTAAATTCATGATACCCAAGGGTGAGCTATTCTATTTGTCGCGTTATATTGCTTTTGCAAACTTTCTATGTTAACAATATAAAATGCGATACTAGTGTTTGCTGGTAATGTCTTTATAGTCATGTCGACTTCTAGGTACATTTATCGGCTTTATAGCTGTAAGGAAATTGAACAATCTTTACTATGAACGGAACAATGGGTCTAGATTATTTGTTTAAAGGACAATAATTTTACTACATATAATATAACCTAGTAGCATCTCGCCGTGGTTGTAGCTACTAGTACTCGAAATGAACCGTACCATTGCTTGCCTAATAAAAACTCTACTTAACTACACTCTAGTTTTAAGCTTCTATGTACGAACCGATAAACTGTTTTTAATTTAGATAAACTATAGATACCTACAAAACGTATCCTAGCTTAACATTTAAGAACGGAGGTAAGGACTCACTTCACTCATTCTTTTACTGACTAACGCCCAAACCCTTGGATTTAGGAAGCAAAAATTAATACAAAGTAGTTAGTTAATTACTTTTATCCCGCGACTTAGCTCAAGTGACCTAATTAGCGTTTACTTTTCCTATAGGTAACTATTACAAACTATGTCAGGAGAAGCGTTTGTTTGCTTTTTTACCTCTATCTGCTTATTCAAAGTAGAGAAAGGTAAAAAGGCCGATTTGGAAGTAAAGTTGCACAAACTAAAGACCACAAA
Organism: Herminia tarsipennalis; assembly: GCA_945859575.2. Classification (NCBI taxonomy): domain Eukaryota; kingdom Metazoa; phylum Arthropoda; class Insecta; order Lepidoptera; family Erebidae; genus Herminia; species Herminia tarsipennalis. The sequence goes on from OX243839.2 coordinate 16,969,753, forward strand.
AACTTACGAATATCTCTTGTCTTACACAATACCAGAGACATTATAATGAAAACAGAAAAGAAATGGCAAGAAGTCACCTTATGTCACAGTTAGTTATTATTATTGGTTCGCCAATTTCTACCATATTGTTTCAATACTTTATTATGTAACCAAACTAATAGAAGACTAATGTTTATAATAAGTACAACGTAGCAGTGGAACAAAGTGAACTTGTTCTTATGTTTACTTACATGATACAAGTATATGAGTCAAATAGCTGATATATCGCAACAGATAAACTTCACGTTTGTAGCTAAGTTAGTTTAGGTTTAGACTTAGACTTGTTTCCTAGGGAAAACGAAAAAATCCAACAGTCTAATTCGACTGCCTCTGTGGCGCGGTGGGACTGTATCCGACTGCTACGCAAGAGGTCGTGGGTTCGATCCCCACCCAGGATAAAACTTTGTGTGATGAGCACGTTGGTTTATTCTATGTCTGGGTGTTATTTATCTATAATATGTATGTATTAAGAAATAAATAAGTATGTTTACCAGTTGTCTGGTTTCAGAAGATATTATAATTAGTAAATAAAACTAGCATTCAAGCTAAAAACGATTAATTCCTAATAAATTAAATGTTGTGTTTAATAGGATTTTTTATCATTAATCATATCATAAAAAAGAAGTGATTTCCTAGAAGAAATGGTGACGACGAATGGTGAGGCCGGTATTTGTATGACATCTTCATATAAAATCTGCGTTTTGATATTACTTAAAGAGTTGTTGTATTGACTTGTAGGAAATTAGCCCATTTTAGTGTGTAGGCATTAAATAATGTTATAAAAATTACACACCTCTGAACTTGGTCTTTAACGGACTTTAAGAATTGTAAAACTGTAATCTACATTTTTGTCACAACTGTTTATTTTTATCGATAAATATAACGCGCAATGACTTTAATTACACTGTTAGGTAGGTACTATAGCGCTTTATTTTTTTTAGTCGATCATATGTATCGATAAAGTCAATGTCGTTTACTTATAGTTATATCTGTACTAGTTGACCCGCGCAAGCTACGTCTGCGTAAATTTCGCCGTCTTCGCAACATTTTCTATTGCTGTATCGCTTCTATTGGTCCTAGCGTGATGTTATATAACTTATAGCCTTCCTTAATAAATGGGCTATCTAAGAGTAAACATTTTTTAACTCGGAAAAGTAGTTCCAGAGATTATCGCGTTTAAGCAAACAAACTCTTCAGCTTTAAAATATTAGTATAGATATGTAGGACATCTATACTAATATTTTAAAGCTCGAGACTCAAACTAATTTCATACCAAATTTTATCAAATAGGTTCAGTGGTTAGGGTAAAAATATAACAGACAGACAGACGCAGTTACTTTCTCATTTATAATAATAGTTTGGATTCCTACAAGCAACTTCAACGAAAGCTTTAGTTTAAATTATCTCAATATTGGCATGCGTACCTTTATTAACAAAGCTTTTATAGATACAATTCAATGTGAAAAGGGCCAAATCCTTGGGAAACTTTACTATCACGTTTGTGAGCGCGGACTGCTCGATGAATTCTGTCGAACAACTCATTAAATCTGGCATTAATGCTTACAGTAACAAGGGCGAACAAAGAAAACAATGGACTCGCAAAATTGTAGATAGCAAAATAAGTCTACGTGTTATTTCATAAACTCTCTCTCTCTCTCTCTCTCTCTCTCTCTGATAAATTATTGGCTGTCAAAAACTCCAGGTAATGTTATGAGTAAATAAATTGGGTATCATGTTATCCACATCAAAGCATGTTTGCGGAAAAACAAATTCTATGCCAATTTAGACAACCCAATTTAAAATCATTCGTGCTTTATAACGTCTCAAGTATTCCATCTATATATCTTTCTGTAGGTATATAATATAATATTCTCAGGGAGTTTTGGGGGGCGATAAATCGATCTAGCTAGGTTTCATTTTTACAAAACGTCGTTTAAAAAAAAATACCGAGCAAAGCTCGGTCATAAATAAATATAGCTCATAGTGGTACGAGGTATAACCCTATGAAGACACAAGTTCAGTGCAAAAAAAATTCCCTTTGCAATACCTACTTGCTTTGAGAACACTTCCCTGACAAATTGAGCCAAAATCGGAACTTTTGGAGTCGATATATCGAGCAATGTGCAGTTCCGTGGTAATTCATAAAAAAATGCCAAGTTTGGCCAGTCGTCAGTAGAATGGGGCAGCATTTCACAGCGGCCCTCCACCTAAAACTCTATAAGGCACAAGTAAGGCCGCATTTAGAATACTAATATTGTCGGCATATCTCTTATTGTCGGCAACCAATCTCTTTTCCATAGGCTTGATCCAATAGCATTGCGGAGAGATGTCGGTTTGCTCTGCATTTTTTATAGAACCTTCTATGGGAAGTGTTCCGAGGAATTGTTGAGACTAATTCCCTTCAGCTGAGTTTCGGCATCGTACAACGCGACAATCATCTGAATATCATCTCGACGCTGGCAATCCATTACAGTGCGTTTCAATCACCATTTTCTGCCACCAACAATTATCTTATGGAATCAATTGTCGCCAGCTATATTTCTTTTCTAAAAGCCCAGCAACGTATCTGCTATGCCTTTGGTGTCACAGATGTCCATGGGCAGCTGTAATCGCTTACCATCAGGGTACTTATTCACAATCTTTATTCCGTGTCCGTGACAAGCCTGTGCAAATTGCCGCATGCGTGGTGCGCTCAAAAATATTCGTCGCGCGTGCGCGTTGATGCATTTCTAAGTGCAGCTCTACATCTACCAATGATGACAGGGATAAAAATATTGTGAATAAGGACCCAAGTGTGCTGCTTGTTCGTTTGCCCCTAATCACATAAAAAAAGTATACTCTCAGTATTCATACTTAGTTATTCAAAATATCAGGTAAAACTAAAGCCTTTAAGCCTTAGTTACAATATCTCGCCAACAAGCTATGTAGTTTAGTGAGGAAAAATTAAATTGTAATTTTATTATATACTTCTATTGAATAAAAAATAAAAAATATATAAACAGGTGATTTTCTTTGGTAGGTGTAGGTATTTTTAGTTTAATATTCGAGAAAGAGATATCCTACAAAATATTTTAAAAATGTTATCGAAAGAAGAGCTTAAAAAATTACATCCATGACTTTTTAAACCCTGATGTGGTAATTTGGACTCTGATTCCAATGCACCCGTACATTTACTACATTCGTAGTAACGTTTAATTTTTTATCCATTAGCCGGTTAGGAGAACATATTAATTCGCCTCTGCGCTACTCAAAGCAAATTAGATTTTGGCTTCAGAATGTTACGATTGGTTTTCCGGTATCAGGTCTTACAAATTACCTTCTGAATGTGTAAATTAAATTCTAGAGAACTTATTTATTGATTCTAAATACATAAGTGATTGATCTTAAGATAGTATGAAATCCTTTGAAATCCCATTACTAGACGATTCCGTTTTCTTTATAATACCGGTAAGTTGTCTTTGCGGTGACAGATCACGTACCGAGCTAGTACGTTAATCACAATGAATAATGTACCCTCGTGGATGTCCAATGAATAATCCTGATGGATCTGGCAACTCTCATGCCACAAATGAATGATTTTGCCATAATTTGCTTTAGGGATCGGTTTGAATGTTCACAGCGTGTTTGCCAATTTCTCTTTGTGATTGTTCAACGAATTTTCAGTAATATCTATTTATACTGCCGTTTATTTACGTGTCAATGGTTTCATTCCTTCTGGTCTGAATTGTGATCATTTTCTGTGGGGTAAAATTGATTCGAGGAAACGGTTATGGTCGTTAAGTACAATTAAAGGGACGTATGAATAAATGCTGGTTAATTGGTTTATGTGCGCTTGATGTCACTTAGCCATGAGTGGACTGTGACATTTCCCTTGTTCACTCTTCACAGTGAAGTCATTATGTACTCAAATCAACTTCATATTATACGATACAAAATTGGAATTTGTATGGTATAAGATGCAACTTTTTTAAGCAATTGTATGAACATTTGTAAAACACGCATTTCGAGGATTTGATTAATTTCTATGTTAGTCATTTCAATAAATTTTAATCAATGATGGTAAGTAGGTACTTTTAATTAAATAGATACATAATATATTTTACTTACTAGGTATTTATAGTTACTATCTATTATAATTACAGTACACTACGTATAGAATAATATATAAAAGAAAAAAATAAAAATCAAAATAAACAATATAAATGTAAGTCACCAGGCAGTCAGAAGACACCACAGACTCGGCATCGCTACCATTGCCTATCACGCATTAAGTACCACTTTAAATAGCATTGCTGATGCTTAAAGTACATGCCAGCCTTCTAGTTACATAAAACAGGAATCAGGAGCGTAGGATTTCTTGTAAGATTTGTATAATTAATTTTATATAATAATCATAATAAAGATATGTAACGGTAAATTTAAATTATTGTTTAATCAAGGCAGCATATCAAATCAACATCACAGCCATTCACACGTCAATGGCCTCTACAAATAACGACAAATTCCGATACACAACTTCAATAGAAGCAAATGGCCGATGTCAAAGAGCAGGTTGAGAATGAATAATGCCATCTGGGAATCGCCAATAGGACCGCTGTCGCCCCCAGTAGAAAGGTTGGTACTTAAATAGGAAAGCAAAAGAGCTTTTACTTATCTTTTCTTTACTTTGTGCCCCGGAGTGCTGAAAGTACGTAAAAGGTGATTAAGATTCAGCTGATTACTTGAACTTGAGAATAAGATATTACCTTTACTTTTGCACCAAGTTTTGGAGGGGACAGGTAAACTGGCGTGTCGACATTTTACTGTCTTCGCGTAATTTTTCCGTTTCGCAAAGCTGAAGTGTTTTTTTTAGGACCCGCGCAATTTCGTATGCGTCAATTTTCCTCGTTTTTGCAACATTTTTCATTGTTGCTCTGCTCCTTTTGGTAGTAGTGTGATGTTATATAGCTTATGAACTTCCTCGTAAATGGGTTATCTCAGAGTATTTTTCAATTTAAATCAGTTCCTGAGACTATCGCGTTCAAACAAACAGACTCTTCAGTTTTATAATATTAGTATTAAAAGAAGAACGAATATTATTAACTTAATACTTTGAAACTTTCATAAAAATGTTATTCTTCAGAGCTCGGGATCCTTATTCACGATCTTTATTCCGTGTCCACGGCAAGTCCGTGCGAACTGTCAAAATCCTGTTATAATGGGAAAAGAGGTGTGCTCACAAATGCATCAAAGCGCATGCGCGGCGCGCTCAAATATTTTCACCGCGCATGCGCGTTTGTGCATTTGTCGATTTGCACGGGCTTGCCGTGGACACGGAAAAGAGATTGTGAATGAGTCCTTGTTTTCGTTTATTAAATAAAGTATTTAGGTATAAAGTTCCTAGGTAGACCAAAATATTGTGTTACTTTTCTAATATTAAAGAACGCCTAAAATAAAGACGACGATTTCAAATAATTATAAACGGGCTAATCTTTTGTTCTAGAGCTTCCAATACTTGTTACTTTTAAGCCTACAGACACGAGTATTTCAATTTATTTATTCCTTGTTTATGATATAACAAGATATCACAATTATTACAAATATTTACTTAAATTTCTAGCCTAATACATAAAGCATACATCATGGTCTTCGTTGCCTTAATATTTAGAAACGAGCTGCTGTAATCAATATTTTATTTATATATAAATCTAGTCTAGCATTCGACCTCTTAAGCGCAAGTTATACTGCGCTCTGCGGGTCGTTGAATGCGCTCAATACAATTGACAATCTGGTGTCAAAATGCCGCAGGGAATTTTTCGCGCCTGGCCTTGTACACTATGTCGCTTCCCATATTTTATTTTGGTACACATGTACCTAAAACCTCGAGGAGATTTCATTTGGCCAGCCTATTGATACTATGGGTTGACCAAATCAAATCAACTTGGGGTATCCTCTACTTTGGCACAAACAATCAGGCGATTTCAAGGCACTCTAATGTTACTATACCATGTTCACTTTATTTATATATAAAATTAAAGAAAAAAATGTACAATTGGACAAGGGAATGAACGCAATTTGGCTACGTATTTACTTTACGGATTATTTTACGCTTAAACCTGGTTGCAACGTCGATCGTGCTTATCCCATATGTAATATACTTATTATCCAAATGAAGTTTGATTTTGAATAAAAATCTGAACTCTCACTCGTTTAAGGCTTGAATTTAAAAAAAAACCGTTCATGGATTTCTGCGCCGTAATAGCTATCTGTGTGCCGTTTAGAACTTCAAAAGTTTGAGATAATAATAATCTTGGAACAAACTATACAACGCCATCTGATTCCAAACTAGGCAGATCCTGTACTATGGCAATTAGACAATGAATAATATTCTTATATATTTTATCTAAATAAATACTTAATATAGATAATACACGCAGACACAGATTAAAAAAAATTCTATCCTGGGTGACGATTGAACCTTCGATCTCTGGCTTAGCAGTCAGGGTCGCTAACCACTAGACTAACACTAGTACTAACACTTTTTATAAATTAAAATCTAGCTGTATGGAGACTTCTTAGATATCTACCTATACCCATATATTTTTTAAGAAAAGATAAAAATATTTTTTCTGGAACATGCATGCAAATATTATTATTATTTTCAAAAAAAGAACACGCGAAGTATCGTATTCACGGATAAAGAAAATCAAATTCATGCGTTTTTTTTAATTTGGTACATGACAACGCTCCAACAATGTTGTATGAAACGGCGTGCTAGGGTTAATTAATACTCTTTGATTGGATTTCTTTTATCATTCCAAAGTAAGTCTCTTTGCTTAGTACAAATTGCGTACACGAGGCTGTAGAGCCATAAATGCGTTTGCCTTTCGGCACAGACGATAAATCAAAATTTAGCAGCAGAGCTGAAAATTGGTCTTGATTTGTTATTTACTAAATTAATATTAATTTAATAATTATAATGAGAGGGTGAAATGGTTTTCTTTTAGTAATTGCCCCAATTTGACTAATGTAAAATATAAAAAAAATTAAATGTAAAATATAAAAACTATATTTATTTTCCTGCATTCTTTTGAAAAAAAAACACTATAGTTATATATGCCTCGGCGGAAATGGCAATTGCCTGTCTTGTATTAGTGAACTCACACTCGACCTGCAATTGCCTATTTTCCGGCCCTTGCAATAATGAATATTATTACATAGTTTAATTTACTTTATGTAATCAATAATGAAATCATCAGGGTTGGCAAACAAATAACTCTTACCTTCCCCGCTCCAGATATGTATCAAACAGTTACATGGAACATTCACACTCGGAACAAATATCTACAGGCTTTACAAATATTTGTTCCGTGGATCGAGATCGTAACACGTCGACGCTACGCCATTTGGTGGTCAATTTAACACGTTCCCATGGAGTTTGTTTATTTTTTTGAGGAATATCGCACGAAGTTGCGAGATACCAATATCACTGAAGAGGATTATTTTGTTTGTGCAGATATCACTTTACCAAAAAGATTTGTTGAATTTGGGAGTTATTTTATTTGAAATTAGAATATTAGTAGGTAGATTGATAAAATAGATGCACAGCTAGCCAGATATCGGGCTACAACGTACAAAATAAATTTAAAAATATGCGTTCATTATAACATAAAAACTATCTGGATTTTTTTTAAATAATAGTAAAAATCACTTTTAAATTCATAGCTTAGTATAGATGAAGTAAACTCAAGCGACATAATACTATGTAGGTAACTATAATCGTAGATACTGCCTAATATTGTTGCTTGTCATAAATGTAAAAGTTTAGAAGTTCGTATAGAAAAATGGCTAGACGATTTTGGATTAAATCAAATGATCAAAATAATCTTCCAATTAATAGAACAAACCATTGTGTTTTAAGCATGATGTTTATATGTTCTTGATGTAATCTTAATATTTCGTGCAGAAGAAAATTATGGGCTAAGCTGAGACGAATAAGTGCCATAGGCTATCTATATACTTGCCTGTAATTTTAACAGCGGCGGTCTCGCAATTGTGAATTCGCGCGTCCAAATCCTACCCATGTTTAGGGTTCCGTAGCCAAAATGGAAAAAACGGAACCCTTATAGTTTCGTCATGTACGTCCGTCCGCACATTTTCTCAGAGACTGTTAGTGCTAGGAGGCTGTAATTTTGCATGGATACACATATTACTTACGCCGACAAAGTGAAAAAAAAAAAAAAATTCAGGGTACCTCCCTATATGTAAAGTGGGGGTGTGTTTTTATTCGAATCGTGTGGGGTATCATTAGATAGTTATTTTAAAAACGTTTAGGGGTTGGGAAGACGATTCTAGATTTAGGGATCCGTTTGTAAAATATTAAGCTTTAAGTGCAAATTTTTGTTAGGGTCAAGCTGGCAGGGAGGCGGGGACCCTGCCAGCTAAATGGTTGATATTGGGTATGTGAAAAAAAAAATCAAAGTAGTAGTATATATAGTGAAATTAAAAGAAAAAGTATCACAGCTAAGTATGCTTTACAAGTTTACGAGTAACAGCTGATCAAATGAGAAGTAATAAAATTTTCGTATAAATTGGTAATAAATAAGTAGATATACCTAACGTTGAAAGAATGAAACAAAAACAACAGAAAATCCACTTCTCACATCATTCAGATGTGGGGTGGGGACTACGGAACCCTATATTTTGCGTGGCCCGACATGCACTTGCCCAGTTTTTGTTATCTTTTTATTAAAATATATATAGGTATATGTATTTGGATACTTATAGATAGTTCATAAACTCGATTATCAGATAGGATACTACTAACTAGTTAATTTAATCGCGATAGGCGAAATCATGGGCCAAAAGCTACACAACAATAAATTATTGTCACCCAAATGGGTACCTATCGCACTCTTCCTATCGCAACTCCCAGTTGAAAGTAATTTCACGCGAACAGGGACATAGAAAAGTAACTGGTATTGTAATGGCAGTTGACAGAACGGCTTATCTGTTAGATATGAAGCTCCACTATTGATGAGTTTTGTCCCTCGGGATTCATTTGCGGGGATCTAAGTATTAGAGTCGCGGGACAGACTTAATAACATTGTGAGTCTGGTCAAGGCTTCGAGTCAATCGAATCGATTATCGGGATGTTTTTTATGGTTTTAACCAGACATCCGCTTTTGATTGCAAAAGATAGCTATTGTGTTTCAACATAATATACCTATCGACTGCCTCTGTGGCGCGGTGGGAGTGTATCCGACTGCTACGCAAGAGGTCGTGGGTTCGATCCCCACCCAGGATGAAACTTTGTGTGATAAGCATGATGGTTTATTCTGTGTCTGGGAGTTATTTATCTGTACGTATTTAGAAATATTTATATATGTTTATCAGCTGTCTGGTTTCCATAGTACAAGCTCTGCTTAGTTTGGGATCAGATGACGTTGTGTGAGTTGTCCCAAGATATTATTATTATTTTTTTTACCTATAGGGTGATTTATAATATACTCTCGTGGCTTCTTTACATAACACTAAATAAATTTGTAATATCAGTTTCTGAAAATATTTAATATCCCTTAATAACCTATCACTTGTTTTTGGAGTTATGACCTTAACTACCTACAGACTATTTTACTGGAGTAAAATCGTTATTTATTGTGAGGTTTAAGCCTTAAACCTGACAAGGAAACATTGATTTTACTTCAGAGCCTCTCAGATGTGTCGTAAATGGTCGTGTGACAAAAGTAGGTGGTAGGCAGTGAAGGGTTAATTTGTAATTTATTTTAAAAAAATATGTTACGAAATTATTTGGTGTAATGTAGAGAAGTCAAGAGCGAAAGGTTATTAGCATCGGTCTCGCAATCGTGAGGTCGCGGGTTCGAATCCTACCCATTATACTATCGACGTGAACCCACTCCTAACACAAGCCTTTGAGCTTAGCTGGAGGGGTTAACGAGATTGCTAGTAATGTGTGACTCAATCCCACATTGCTAGTTATGTTTATTTCCAAAAAAAAAATAAACATGTATACTTGTATAATGCTGGATGGTCCATACGTGTCTAATAGCATCCATCAGCCATGAATACGGATAGGCAAGTATAATGTTTTAAATACCCTAACTTGTATAATACATCGTAATGTAGGTATAACACCTTCTATGGCTTTGACAATAATTTCAATTTTGTAACAACAAAACATTTGGGTTAGTTGTTAAAAAATTGAAAGTATTGTAATTATTGTCATACATTGACTTGCAAACTGGTAGCATCCAAAACCAGTTTCGAAACGAGTATGTTGCATGATAAGCTATTTAACGAGGTCTTTAATAACTTGCGTTTCTTGTAAATATTACTATTCTTACTACACTTATCTATACACGATGGCATACATCCCAAACATTTTACTAAAATAAAGCGTATGGAATTTTCATTGCCCTATAAAGGCATTCTTAAGCTGTCGCCATTCTTCTATCGTATCCTCATCGATCCATGTACACACAATATCGCCCGTCCATCACTTTGAATGTTACCCTAAATTCATCCCTTGGCAATGAAAAACAAACAGATTTTCTTAACACAACGTATATGTATTTGTTGTAAGAAATATATCGAGGATAATACGATAAGTTCTTCTTACTCAAATTTATAAATAGATTGTGTTTTGTCTCTTTCTACGATGGGTAATTATAAATTCAACAGAAGAAAACAATACATAAAGTCTGACTTAAATTATAAATAATGTATTCGTTCTCTACATACTGACAGTTGAGAAGAGAAAACGTAGCTTATTTTCGCCAACATTCCTTTACACACAATTACAAAATTGAGAATCATGAGCATAATAAGTATAATAGCATTACAATTATTAAATCTAATGCATAGAAATAAAATCCTTAAATTGATTTTTAGATATATTAATGAATAATGATAAAATAGATAGTTTGGGCTGTATTAATGTACAGCCCAAACTGTAGTTGCCAACCAAATGTTATTAATTTGTCAACTACGGATAAATAAACTATTTCAGGAAACTCGAGCTCTAACTGCTGCACTTAAAATAAAACTTATTAAATCAGTCATTATATTTTGTATATGACAAAATTTGAAAAAGTTGGCCCTAACGTCGGTCCCAACGCCAGTCCACATAACAACTACTTAACGTTGTGGATGTGTTTTTTAAATTACTTAATGCTGTGAGACGCAATTACTGATTACATTCAGATAATATCGGCTTAACCTAGCGGCTAACATTAGCGTTACGTAACTACTACATCACCATAAATTTGAATATAAACAAGACTATCATCGCTAGAATTTAGCCCACTCGTTGACAATTTGATGTTTACTTATTATGTGATAAACTTATTAGATCAAAAAAACATAACTCACTTTCTTGCGCAGTCGGGTAAAAGGAGGAGTGTTATAAGTTTGAAGGTTCCGTGTGTATGTGTGGCTATATGTCTACCTGTGGTGTTGTAATTCTACAACGAGTAAATCGATTTGAACGAAGTTTTTTTATAAAGCTTGTTTGCCAAAATGCCCAACATTTGAATACCCAAATGTTGAGCATTTGATAGGAGGCTTATTAACCTCCTTTTTGAGCAATCGGGTAAAAATATACTCCAGATACTATTGAAGTCAAAAGACAAAAATACTTTATTCATTTAGGTTACAAATGCAAAGCTTATGAACGTCAGACAAAATTTGGAATAGAATGATTCTACATTTAATGCCAATGTCGCAAGAGTAAAGCCGTGACAAAAGAACTTGGCAATAAAAAATAAAACTGACATGAAAGAAGTAATGAAAGAACTAACGAATACGGACAATGCGTAATATCAAACTCTCCTAATTCCATTCCATCCGAGTCCTCATCCGTAAATATACCAGAAACAAATGGACTGCACATAATCTGCAGATAGTGTTGCTTAATTTCTACGTCCTCGTACTGCCAAATCCCCTGGATGAAAAATGAACCTTGGCTTACTGGAAATAGTATTTCTCGCCATTTAGTACACACTGTTTGGGATAACATGAACCGAAACGATGTGCTTTTTTATACACAAATAATAAAACAAATAGCTCGCAGTTATTTTAGAGTTATGATGACGTTGTTACATGAAATATTTCATGTTGTTGTCAAAAAACTGTGGTCTCCTTTAAAAATACGCGTAATATAATAGGTATTTTATGATTTGATCTTCCTACAATTTTGCTTTAAACTTTCATAAAACTCAGTTCAGTAAAAAAAACCTACAAAAGAATTCCCCACAATTCACTTGACCGATCATCATTTCTTCACCTCAATGAATTCACTAATTCCATTCCAATTTACTTCTTCGTCCGCGCTGAGCGGAAATTTTTATCACCAAATTCATTTTATTCTATTTTGATTAGTCTCAGCCTTCACAGTGTAAATCTTTAAAAGTCCATAAAAAACATAAAATATACTATAAAAGGTTTAAAAATAATCAGTGAATTTGTTCGACAAGACAAAGTAACCACTATCGCAATAAAGGGACGTTCTAAAACCAGAACAATAATTAACACGTCAAGCGGCCCACAGAAGAATATGACATTGACGGGGGTATTCAGGGACTGCGAGAACGCAACATTATAATTTAGTACGTGCTTTCATATTGAAAGGGATTATGCTAAATACGCGGTTGTTCGGTTTCCGTTGAAGAGTAAAGGAGACAAAAGGTTTGCTGTAACAATTATGTAAAATAATTAATATGAATGAATCAGGGCATAGTCAGTTTCTTAGCTGAAATTGGACATCTTGATTTTGCGAGTAAACCCAGCTACCTACTTTATTCACTTTGGTTACAGAATGCAACTAATGAACGTCAGTTGAAATTTGGAATCAAATGATTCTACATTTAATGTTAAGTTCGCAAAAGTAAAGCCAGTGAGAAAATAATGTGGCAATAAAAACTATTGGCCAATTTTTTAAATACAAATTATTACCAACGGAAAATTAGCAGAGCTATAGGTGCCCCTATAGCTCACGACTTTTAACATTAAAAATATGATTCGTTTCTTAACGCTCCTTAATTTAATACAAGAGGCGATGAACACTAAAAATTAAAAAAAAAGCATCAAAATTTGTTTTATCATACTTTTCCAGGAAGACCTATCCTGGAAATGAATGATAAGCCCGTCACGTATCTTCAAAGTTCCGTGCTAAACCGGACCGGCCGAGGGTGTATTCACTTTCTAAACTCAATAACCTAGGTTAATATGCATCAAGAATGTATCCATTGGTTGACAATAGTCCATTTCCGACATGTTCAAACGCTTCTTCATCCAATTACTGCCTTCTAATTTGTTCAGATAGTTAATCACGGCCATTTAGGTGTGTTTGCATGCAGTTTAAAAAGTTTCAATGACGTTGTTAGACATATTTTTCAGCATTTTAAATTAGTTTTAGTGGTATTTGCTAAAAAAAAATTTGGGAGAATTGTACCGTGTATATTATCAAAATCTTATCAACAGAAAAAACTCACGGCATGAGCAGGAATTACGTATAAGCGCCGTTTATTGCATCTTCTCGTCTTTCATAATTAAAACAAGGTAATATTATCTGCAGAATAGAGAAACCTTACCGACATTAATTTCCTCGACCCTACTTCATCAGAGTTAATCATAACAGCGTGTTCGAGTGTCTGTTGAGTTAGCACCTTCGTGTAGATCACGTTAATCGGTGGTTCATTTCATAGAATAATGGGACTTCGGGCCCGTACGTGAATAAACTATCTAGTAAATTGATGGCCTTCCTGTAACAGATATTTAGATTCTGGCGTACTGCTGCATTCATACATATGGAGCAGTGTGAAATTTTGCATATTTAGACGACATGTCTCACACCTATGAGGTGTGTCACTTTGTCTAGTCTGATTGGCAGAGTTTGCAACATTATGTTATCTACCTATCATGGTAACAAATTGGTAAATTGAAACCTAGTCGTTTTTAGTTTTAACTTGTCAAATATTTCAGAAATCTTAATAATTAGTTAGGTAAAAAATTTTGTCATGGTGTAGTTAGAAAGATTTTCATGCATCACTGTAAAAAATATGACTTCGTGTGTATCGAATTTAATACAATTTTATTTGAATAAAAAAATATACAAAAAAAATCCCCTACATATTTAATATCATGCTGTCAGAGGTACTAAGTTCATCGAAATTCATTAATACCTCCTACAGCATGATATTACATATGAAAGCGATCTTGTTTAAATCTATTTTAGCGCAGGCGGGTTTTTTAATTTCTTTTTAATACTTTTTAGTGGTTGTAGGATTTAACCGATGTAACAACTAACTTTTATCACAGCTATTACCAATTATTAAAATTTAAAAAAGAATGGTAATTATTTGACTTTTTAACCATTTTATACTTTTTTGACATTTTAAGAATGAGCTCCATAATTTAATATCCATATTGTGGTATATAAAAAACTTTTTTTGATGTCTCACAGCCGCCATATTTGTTTCTTTTTTTAAAAAAGTCATTTATCTAAGAATATTTGAGCGGTCAAGACAAATCTAACGACATCTTATTTATTTAAATCCGTCTTGTGGTTTGAAAGATATGAGGTAATAAAGAATATTACATACGCACATACATAGAAGATTCGCGCGAAAAACATAACCCTTCCTTGCAGTCGGGTAAAAAGGTGAATACGCTTTGTTTTAATGATTACAAACTATGTACACACATCAAAAGTGTCTAGGGATCAAGCATTTTTATGCGGATTTCTTGAGATTGAGATGTGGCTTTGTAATAAATTTATGATTTTATAAATTTATATGGATCCTTTTTGGTGCATTTCATAATTTGAATCAGGAACTGTGAATCAAATTCGAGTAAAAGATGAAAATCAGCTGTCAATATTTTCCCTATAAAAACATACATCGCATTGAAGACATTATTAGTGCTACTGTTTCCCTACTACTGATTAAAACCAACGTTATTATGGAGCGGCGACGTCATTTAAGCAGGGAAGAAATGCTCAGAGCCGTGGGAATGATAGAAGCTGGTTCCCGGCAACGTACTGTGGCTTTAGCTCTGAATACAAGTCAGAGTGTTATCAGTCGACTTTGGACACGTTACCGAAGCACTGGTACCGTGGCTGAGCGCCATGGAGGACGGTATCGCTGCACCACACGGAGACAAGACCGATACATTCAAATCTTAACTCCAACAATAACCGCCATGATGTTAGCCGTGAGGCTTCATCACTCTTCAGGGAACTTAATTAGCGACCAAACAGTCAGAAACCGCTTGCATGAAGTGAACCTTCATTCCCGAAGACCGCTACGGGTACCACCTATAGCAATGCACAATCGTAGGATTCGATATCAATGGGCTCTTGAACACAGAAATTGGGCAGAAGAACAATGGCGTTTCGTGTGCTTTTCTGATGAGTCTCGTTTTGGTATGAGACCGGATACAAGACGTATACGACACTGGAGAACCCCTGGACGCCAACAGCGATTAAAATCCTGCCAGGAAGTCCATCCTTATAGTGGTGGAACCATCATGGTATGGGCGGGTATTTGGATCGGCGGAAGAACTGAGTTGATTTGGATCAGAGGCAACCTCAACGCTCAAATTTATGCTGAGACGATTGTATCAGACGTCATCGTTCCTCTACAAGTGCAAATCGGTCCCTTATTTCAGTTAATGCATGATAATGCACGACCGCACACCGCAAGAGTTGTAAGACAGACTCTCGCCGCAGCTAACATCAATGTCCTGCCCTGGCCTGCTCAGTCGCCAGACTTGAACCCGATTGAGCATGCATGGGATATGCTACAGAGAAGAGCTCTGCCGAATATGGAGGGTATCCAGTCGCAAGAAGACCTTTTTTTGTTGTTGCAACGAACATGGGCGGCCATTCCACAGCGTGATTTGGATGAACTCATTTTGAGTATGCCAAACCGATGTTCTTGTGTTGTTAGTGTTCGCGGTAGAAACACGGATTATTAATTGTTTAAGTTACCCAATAAAATTTTAAAGAAAACTGTTATTTCAGTCTTTTTTTCGAAAATGGCAAATTTCTTTATTAATGCAAAGGTGACTTGGTTTATCGTTACTGTGACAAACGAAAACACTTTATTTGATGAATCCTTAAAGAAATAAAAAAAAAAAAATCAATCAGGAGAAAAGTTATTGCAAAAATATATGTTGATCCCTAGACACTTTTGATGTGTGTATTTAATAAGGACGAGACTTCGAATCTCTCACGGGTATTATATTCAAACTCGATAACAAGCGCGGTGCAACGTACCTACTGCCCACATATTCACTGTTTTGTTGAGAGGCAGTTCCGCAATTAGGATTTTATGTTTTAGTATCCAACTTGGTAAAGTTTTCTTCATTATGACACCCACAGGTAAAGTAAAATGTAAAGAACATAAAAAAGATAAAGTCATTTGCTCGTCGTGGCACATAAGCCTCGTAAACATGGATATAGTTCCTTGTTTTATTTGAATAATTTATTTAATTAAGCACAAGTTTTTAAGTAGGAATACATTTTTTAGAGTTCTATTTTCGTTCTTTAATCGTCTGTAAAAAAGATGGTTCTCTGTTGGACCCGTATGTATCTATGTTCGCGATTTTCTCGAAAGCTAGTGATCCAATTTAGATGGGCTTTTCACTATTCGAAATTATTAATATTTTTTCTGGGAAGGTTTTAGTGTATAAAATGTTGTCCTAGTTTGTAAAACACTTATACGCTAAAACATCAGAATGAGTCAGCGAAATTTTCATTCGGTGATGCGCTTGATTTTTTTTTTACCTTTATTTTTTTTTTACTTAAAGGCGATTTTTCGCGCATTTTTCTTGAAAAGGTTCTTTATGGATGATGTTTCGACGAAATCGACTAGCTGTAGTCATTCTTACGATCTATAAAATAAATTAACACCTGTAGAAATAAACCAATGAGCTATAAGTACCTACCTACAACGAAATAATAAAAACCTTTACACAAAAGCTATTTGAATTTAATACCACTCGATACTCGAGTATTACATATGTATGACCGTATACAAACGCGATCCATCTTTTACTGAGTTATTGTGTTAAAAGCCGAATACATTTTTCATAGAAAATAACACATATTTCACAATGAAATTCTTGTCGATCGAGCAGCCGCTTTGTCTTGCTTCTTTTCCTTCATTTTTCCTCGCTTGATTTGTGTTCTATGAGTGTTCCGCTGCACTCGGTCCGCCCGCCTCGAGGAATATTGGATATCTGTCATAAGTCATAAGATTTCGCATACCGACTTTATAATGTTCTACATATTTCCTTACATGAAACGAGGAAATTTTGACGTCAGGACTCCTAACAATCTTTTGGTCTTTCGCGACGAAAATTGACTTGAGAAGATTAACGCAGCGCGACGCTCATTGTGTCCCCCACTGGGAGCTTCCTCGATAGAAATGTAATACGGCGTGTAATTTTGCCGTTAATATTGTTTATTTGCGGATTCCCTCAGTGAGTACACAGACACGTTTCGTACGAAATGGAAGCACAAAAATACGCAAGACTGTATCTTTTCTCAATATATTTCATTTCATTTTATCCTGAAATTCGTACAAGTGGAGAGAAAGAGCTAGAGGAATGTAATAATATCTTTAATTTCGTCTCAAAGATGACAGTGTAAATATTCTTTGTGGGAATAGGGCTATTATCGCTCTTCGAGATATGAATAATAAAATGGATACCGTTACTCAAGTTGATGTGGTAAATGATCCGAGTACACTCAATTATAACAGAAGCTTTGGGACCAAGGGTCCCTATTGGGCCTTAAATTGAATTAAGACACTGAGTAATACAGACGCGTTCAATTAGCAAAAGTACTACGAAATAATATTCTCAGTAATAATGATATTTGATTCCCCAGCGTAGAATTTATAACATTGTAAGGAAATGTGAGCCGTCATTGCTCAATATTGCGGCTCATAAAGTAAGGCGAAGTAGCATAATAAAGGAAATAACAAACACTGCGCTACATGCAATATTGTCAAGCAGTGGGATGTCAACACATTACGCAGAAAAAGCAACACCCAGCGGTGTTTTTTTAAATATTTCTGCTTCATATTGATGTTTACTTGCCCCGGATGGGAGCCTCACATTAACCCTACATAATATGACATCAAGATCAACAGTGTAAGTCCATAGACTTTTGTTTTTTTGATTTGTCACGTTACGCGTGCTAGTGAGAGCGCGGAACAAGCGATAGAGACCGAGGCCATTCTTTATTACAACCTGCCAACTGTTTATAAAGGTCAGCGAATAGCGATTGCAGTGACATGCGATACAATTGGAACTAAAGCTGTCAATGGCGATTGCAGTGACATGCGATACAATTGCAACTAAAGCTGTCAATGGCGATTGCAGTGACATGCGATACAATTGGAACTAAAGCTGTCAATGGCGATTACAGTGACATGCGATACAATTGGTACTAAAGCTGTTACAGGCTTGGTTGTTTATTACAATGTCATCAATAGTTTTTTATGCCGTTATCATGTAAATTATCGTCCGTAAACCGACTTTATAGGCAACCATTTTTTTATTAGACATGTGCACTCATCATGGAAGGCAATTTTTGATTGAACAAACAGCTGTGTGGCTTAAGAATAATACCACCCCATCTCTTCTAGTGGTGTGGGTGTCGTCAAGGCGGCTAAGGGATGTCACACCGGAGGACGGGCAGCAGCGTTCTTATTTTAAAGCCTTACTGCGATCGCCAACCTGCTCGCCAAGCGTGGCGATTGTGGCAATTACCCCCAGGATCTATCATGAGTAAATTCTATTGGGGAGACCCGTGCCCAGCAATAGGACGTCATATGTGTTGATGTGGACTTGGACTTTGATTGAAACGATTGTACAATAAAGTCACACCTATCCATTATTTCTCATCATTTCTATTTCATTAAAATACTGTGTAGGCATACACACGAGTGTATTAAAAGGAGAATACTTTTATATTCTGATTTCCTTCAATAAATTATAAATTATAATGGTTAATAGGAATCCGATTAATTTACGTATGAAAATTTATAATCATTAATTTTCATTCTCCGAAATTTCTTCATCGATCGGCTTATAATTTTCCGCGTAAGATAAATTCCCTAATTAATTTCAAAGTCAAACAAGATTCGGAACGAGTTATGGTATTTATGATTGAATTATTAATTATATTTGTTTCATCGTACTTAGTTCAAAAATCATGACCCCAAAAGGCACTGATCAAACCCTCATCAAGGTGTTGTTTCATAATATATTTCTTGCACTATATTTATAAACCAACATTTGACAGGAAAAATAAATAAAGAGAGACCTCGATAGTGATATTAATTGTTCCCTTCTTCAACATTATAACAGAAAGGTGAGAATAAATTTCAGCAGCGGCCATTGCATATCATGAGTATAGTAGGTAGGTATAGATATGGTACCCCGATGTTACGGCAAGATAGAGCGCTTTTTTGTCACAGAGAAATACGAATGTTACACCTCCACAATGGTACAATTTACGATAGCAATATGATTGATATTTTTAGTTCCTCATATTCTTTTGTCTATTTGTCTATCTATCTATCTGTCTGTCTGTCTGTCTGTTGTTATATCACAGGCATTTTACTCAAGGCATTTAGTTAATGAATATTGATTAAATTTGGTGCAAAGGTGTTTTGTGTAGCCGCTACTTAATTTAAAGGGGGGGGCATTTCATACATGTAACAAAAGCTGTTTTTTTAGCAACTAACGTGTGGCACGTGGTTCGACAGGTATTTTAAAAACATTTTAAGGTTTTTAATAAATTTTGCTCACTTCAAAAGTTGCATAAGGTGTGCCCCTACCCCCTTCCTTATCTTTCGAACCGTGTAACCAAAATATATTTAAAATCGTATATACCATCATTGAGTTATTGCCGAAAAACTGCGTTCTCAACAAAAGATCGTAAGTGCTCGTAACGCTCTTCTGCTGGTGCGTTATTCAAATCGGATTTTTTCATACGACAACGGCACCGAAACCCTACACTGAGCATGGCCGACATGCTCTTGCCCAGTATTTTGAAATACAACGAGTGACTACAAATTTCGATAAATGTTACGACAATTAATTGTTAGATTTAACCAGATCTACTGTTACAAGTTCTATAAGAATACTTAGTAAGAATTGTAATCATCGATTGTTTGAATATAGTCAACGGTTACTCCGTAGTCAACCAGGAACAAACACAAATAATAGAGCGAATATCCCACTTTTGTGCACAAGAATCGATTGTCTACACTCAGCTGCATTATGAAATCCATTCAATTACTGGAACATATTACACCCGAGTATTACCCTACTTTGGAAATCGCTGTGTAGACACACGAAATGTCGATAGCAAAAGCCGATGAAATCAACATTACGTATGTACTTTGAGAATACTACCAGTTCGTTTGTGAAATTCGAGAAACTACCGCCTTTAAAGAATTTCTGTTCAAGAAATATTTTTGCTGTATATTGAATTGTTGGTGTAATGGTTAGTGACCCTGACTGCTAAGTCAGAAGTCATCGGTTCGATTCACACACAGAATAAATGTTTGCGAAATGAACACGATTATTTTATTCTGTGTCTTGGTGTACTATATCTACAATAATATGTTTATTATTTGTCTCGTAGCCACAGTACAGGCTTTTCATAGTTATATATATATAGGGTCAGATTATCGTGTTAGGTAGGTAACCTCAACATCTTGTTTAGTCGTATTTTCTTTCCGTTTTTTTCCATAGCCAAAATGGCAAACAGAACCCTTATAGTTGCGTTCAGTCAGTCCGTCCGTCTGTCCTCAGGTTAGCTCAGAGACCCTTAGTACTAGAAAGCTGAAATTTGACAGGAATATTTATATTAGTTACGCCAACAAAGTCGTAAAATAAAATCTTTTTTTTGTGTACCTCCCCTACATGTAAAGTGGGGATGTATTTTTTGTCTTGTCTACCCTATCGTGTGGGGTGACCGTTTTTCGATTTAGGGATCCGTATGTGAAATATTAAGCTCTAAATTGATAATTTTATAAGATGCAAGTGCCCCCCCCCCCCCTCCCCGTGAAAAAAATCACAGCTAAGTAGGCTTTACAAGTTTACGAGTAGCCAATGAAGTAAAAAGTACCAATAATTTTAGTACAATTTTCATGAAATATTATTTATAACAAAATAATAGAAAACCCACTTCTTAGTCCGAATTATTGTACTGGGCAACTATGGAACCCTACAATGTGCATGGCCTGACATGTACTTGCCCGGTTTTTGTAATCCATAAATAGAACACTAAATTGTAATACCTTAATGAATACCTACTTTCACATTGAAACAATATACACAAAGATTCAAAATCGCAAGTAGGTACTTGAGATATAGTTGCGCAATTCAAATTGTACATTGTGCGTAAATATTACAAATATATGTAGCGACTGTCCCTCTCTGTAGAACTCTTCAATATTCTTTTCTTTTATCCTCTACTTCTCATTTCAGATTGTAACGACTACCAGTCACATAAGCTATTCCAGTGTCATTTAACATTCGTAAATTTCACGCACTAATTAACCCTAAACTTATACTCAATCGGCTACCACATAACTACAGTTAAGAATAAGCTGCTAACAAAGTGTACGAAGCAAGGTAACGAGTGCCGCCTTTGATCTCACGTCGGCATCCGTCTCCTTTGAGAACTGATTGAGCGCACCACTCTGTGTGCATACGAAAACGTCTGCCTGCCTCTACTCGTCTACTTGGTCGAGATTTACAACGTTTCTTTATAAAAACCGTTTACATTTTGAAGGCTTTACATTTGAGAACTAATGAGGTGTGACTCTGAAATGATTGCAATGTATTTATTATGACTTCATTCTTAGTTTTTATTGAATTCCGTTTGTAGTAGTGTAACGGTACTATTAAATAGGTAGTCTTCCCGTGACCACGGCCGTTGCAATACGGTCGAAACGTCGGGCAATAAACAAGGTATTTTACCTTAAATTATTCACGCGATTAAGACCCGTAATATATATATTTTAATAATAGGTACTACACATTAGAAAAAACCTGCGATAAATCGTCCTCTCTACATGGGTCACAGTATTCACAGTATTATGGCATGTAGCCTGTTAGAGAGGAGACTCGCTGTATGGGGATATGGCCTCTATTCCACTGTAGGTTGTCTCAGGTTTTCTAACATTACCAGGCATTAGTTTGTTAACTGTCTGACTGCTGCAGTCTTTGCTCGTATAGACATCAAAAGACCCCATCATTGAAAGTCAGCAAATCAATAAACAGTTTTTTTCATTATAGATGCCTATAGGCAATGTAGATTCTACGACTACATCTTCACGTACTCTTTGTGAGATTACCTATGTATCTCTTGCATATTTTTTAATTAAATTAATTAAGTTATAAGTGAGCCAACAATTCAATATAGTGAAATCATGCGAACATCAGATATGTTAAACGGATAATTTCAATATTATTAAAATAATTGGGCAATATTTTAATGATTTACTCCAGATAGAATGCAATTCATTGGAAATATACAGATTCGAAACGGAAATTAAGCAGTATTCTCAGAGTAATTAAGATATAATTATGGTTTTTAAACTTTCGCGATTTTTATACATATTAGATATATTTCGGGACTTAATCGCGTGAATTATTTAATGGTATGAGCCGATCGCGGTCACGGGTACCCGTGACCATGATCGGTGCAATTCGATCGAAACGTCGGGTAAATAAAACCTTTAAATAATTCACGCGAATACGTCCCGAAACATTTCTAATTAAGATAATGTTAAAAAAAAACCGGCAAGAGCATGTCAGACAATGCTTAGTGTAGGGTTCCTTGAATAATTGCATCAGCAGAAGAGCGTATGTTCTTGGCACTTACGCCCTTTGGTTGCGAAACGCAGTTTTTCGCCAATAACTCAATACTGTATATCCGATCATGTCCGAAACAATTTTAGTTTAAAATATTTATTAAGCGCTCTACCTTTGTGATTTTTTTCATATTTTTTGGTCACACGGTTCAAAAGTTAAGGGGAGGGGCGTTCCAAAATTTATGCAACTTTCGGAGCGATTATTTCCAAAAATATTTGCTCAATCATCAATATTCATTATTTTTTTTGAAGGACTTGTCGAATGAATGTGCCACACGTTGATGTTCGCTAAAAAAAATATTTTTTCAGCTTCTGTTACAACACTACTATGATACTCTGAGAATACCATAAGCATTGTTTCCGTTTAGAATATATCGTAAGGAATATAGATTCCTATCTTAATTATATTATACGTAAGTTGAGAGGTATTATCACATTCTACTTTATCACTTATAAGGTTTACTTATGCGTTTAATTTATTTGAACTAGGTAACAAAATTAGTTAAATTTACATTATCATGTAAATAATACACAATTTCATAAGAAATCCTTTATTCTACAAATACTCGTAGATATGTAAAATATAAACAAGAGAACAATATTTCTTTGTACGAACGAAGCTAAGACGAATCGCTAACTCTACTAATGTTATGAAGATGTTGTGGAGATGAAGCGGAGGTGGTTTATTAGTTCAAGCATCGGCCTCGCAATCGTGAGGTCGCTAGTTCGAATCCTACCCATTATACTACCGACAAGCTATTTAGCTCAGCTGGAGGGGTTAACACGATTGCTAGTAATGTGGGACAAACAATCGCGAGTTTACTTTAAAAAAATATAAATCCGAAATATTTGTTGCTGTTGCACGCAAAAACTACCAAACGAATTTTGGTGAAATTTTACAAATGCAGTATTAAACATAAAAACAGCACATTCAAACTTCCAAAATAATATTAAAAACTAGCTGTCTCGCGCAACTTCGTCTGCGTAAGTTTTTCCCGTTTTTGCAACATTTCTCATTGCTTCTCCGCTCCTATTGGTCGTAGCGTGATGTTATATAGCCTATAGCCTTCGTCGATAAATGGGCTACCCAACAGTAAAAGTTTTTTTCAAATCGAACCAGTAGTTTCTGAGATTGCCGCGTTTAAGCAAACAAACAAACTCTTCAGCTTTATAATATTAGTATAGACTAGCTGTCCCGCGCAACTTCGTATGCGTAAATTTTCGCCGTTTTTGCAACATTTCACGTCGCTACTCCGCTCCTATTAGTCGTAGCGCGATGTTATATAGCCTATAGCCTTCCTCGATAAATGGGCTATCCAACAAAAAAGATTTTTTCAAATCGGACTAGTAGTTCCTGAGATTAGCGCGTTTAAACAAACAAACAAAGCAAACAAACAAACAAACTCTTCCGCTTTATAATATTAGTATAGATGTGAAAGTAAATCTGTCTTTCTGTTAAGTTTCTACGCTTAAACTGCTGAACCGATTTAGATGAAATTTGGTATAGAGATTGTGTGAGTCCTGGGAAAAGACAAAGGAAAGACAGTTGAAGCCATGGGCGGAAGCTAGTATATATAACATCAAACATAACGCGGGCGAAGCCGTAGGGAAAAGTATGTACAAGAATGTTGGTTGCTCAATTACACCCAGCCACGAAACATAAAGGTTCGAACATAAAAGTTACATGGAATAACAAAATAGATACTCAGGAGTTGATTATGATAAAACAAACGTAATCCTACTAATGTCAGCAGTCCAATCTGGACTTTGGCAACCCTGAACGATACAATGACAAACTAATTCATATAAACGTGAAGCAAAACAATGCCAAAAACAGTCCCAATTTGTGTCTACTCTAGTGTTGTACACATAGAGAGTGATACGTTTGTGCCTTTTCATACAAACGATTTGAGGACAGCGTGCCGTTACGATGTCTATAATTTAACGCCTCATAACAACAGCGAATGATTTTACAAATACAATAATTGCATTTTTGAAAGATAGAAAAATTTGAATCCAGACTCAGGAATCTCAATATCTTTCAAAAATGAAATTATTGTATTTGTAAAGTCTTTGGCAAGAAATGCCTATAAAAATTACTTCAATATTCGGCCTGCGTCATCATAATTTGTTAAAATGCTCTCTGTAACGAAGCAATAACAAAAGCCGTGATAGTTCTTTAACTACCGACTAGATGTCGCTACGGGGGCCTAGCCCGTAAGCATTAAGAGATGGAAGAATTTGATATCTAGTAACATAGTCCAGATAGGTGGTTCGCTTCTGGCCCCGGTTTGGCTACGGAAGTCTCGGGTTCGATTCCTGAGTCTGGATTCAAATTTTTCTATCTTTCAAAAATGCAATTATTGTATTTGTAAAGTCTTTGGCAAGAAATGCCTATAAAAATTACTTCAAAAGCGAATGATTTGTCTTTATTTTTGACGTGATAACGTCGTGTCGTACGTGTAACGTGTCTTATAAATCGGTAACCGACTGCACCGACTAACGAAATAGTGTGACGTCACCGCTCAGGCTATGTATTCGTTATTATGCAACGCGAATGGCGATTCTGCCTGCTGGCTGAAGTGTTGTGGCCGCCAGGCGCGTGCGCCCGGGTCCACTAAACCACAGGCATAGTTGTTTATTACAATGTCATCAATGTTTTGGCAATTGCAGCGACAAGCGAAACGATTGAAAATTAAAAAAGGGTATCACAGGCATGGTTGTTTATTCAAAGTCATCAATGTTTTCTTATGACGTTATCACGTTATATTATCGTCCGTAAACAGACTTTACAGACAATTTTTTTTTTAATATAATAGAAGAAGAATGAATGACATTCGCTGCTTAAAACGCTGGCTGTGAGTAAAGCATTATGAATAATATTTAATAATTTATTTGTAAAAATGAATACGGGATCGATTAGAGTTGCAACACACATGCTCGGGCCGCCGGCATCATTCGGCACAGGCCAGGCGGTTTAAGTGAATAAATGTTTGGGAAATAAGCTGCTCAGCTTTGTCGAACACGTGTAGTAGTAATTGCTTCAGGCCGGCTTTGTTCGGTCGGCATATACTGCCGAACCGAATGTGCCGACCCGCTTAAGTGTGTAGCCTCCTTGATCATACTTAAAAAAATAAATGTCGACTTGAGAGCCTCCTCCGTTGATTTTCGTCAGTTAAAAACGGAACGTTTCTATTTCTACACTTGGGTACTATGAATTGAGATAAATTTGAAACAGAACGTGGGTGTTTTAGATTGATACTGATTAATTTGTTTTGATAAGGATTCTTCAGAGGACGCAATTCCCTTTAGATATGCTATTTGATATTACATTTTAAAGTCAAGAAGGTTTGGTGCTATTATTAGGATGAATTACAAATTCAAGACATTATTAAATTTATGAGCATTATATTTCAAAGTGAAGCATCACCCTGACATACCCTAAAATACTAAAAAACCCGCCTGCGCCAAAAAGATGCAAACAAGACACTTAATTTAATATAATGCATTCGGAGGCATTAATGAATCTCGATGAACTTAGTAGTGTGCCTTCGACAACTTAATATTACATTGATTAGGGGATCTTTTTCGCATATTTTTGGCGCAGGCGGGATTTTTATTTTTAAAATGTATTTTTTTTTATTTTATTTTTTTTAATGGTTGTTGGATGTAAGTGTAACCGATGTAACAACAAACTTTTATCACAACTGTTGCCAAGTTTTGAAAATTGGAAAAATTTTAGTTGCGAATTGACTTTTTTAGAATTGTAGTCATCATATACATTTATGAAATGCTTACGATGAGCCCTTTAATTTACCTATACCCATATTGCAGTATTAAAAAACTTTTTTTCACACCTCTTGTTTTTGACATCTCACAGCCGCCATGTTTGTTTTTTGAAACGTCACTTATCTAAGAACACTTGGGCGGTCAAGAGACATCTAACGTCGTCTTAATTGTTGAAATCCGTCTTGTGGTTTATTAAGAATATTACAGACATACATACATTCCTTGCAGTCGGGTAAAACTGACATTCAATTCTCGGGATACGAAAAAAATCAGTATTACACTGGCTCCATACGCTAGCCCCAACGTCGGTCCCAACGCCAGTCGTCCAACGTGTGGATCTAGAATAGTGGCGTTAAAGCCCACCTGTGAAGCTGTTGTATCATTATGCCAATATTTCAATAATGTAGGAATATTTTCCTTTCATAAAAGCTTAGTGTGCTCACTGAACTTGAAACAATGAATAAATATCATTTGGGCTTACGCTACATGTCTATATACTAAAAGATTACTACAGTAATATTAATGCAAATATTATACATATAAAGTAATATCAATTTTATTATATAGGTATGTTTTCTAAATATTATTTAGATTTAATTTAAAAACATTTGGTTAATAGTAGATAGGTGCGTGTAAAAATATAATAATAAAACAATACCTACAAACGAAAATAGAACCTATTCCTTTTTCAAGTTGCTTAAAAAACAAACTTGAACAAAAAAAGCATAAGAACTAATTTCAAATGCCACATTTGAACTGGCCTGTTGGTCTAGTGGTTAATGACCCTGACTGATAAGCCGGAGGTCGTGGATTCGATTCTCACCCAGGATAAAACTTTGTGTTATGAGCACGATGGTTTATTCTGTGTCTGGGTTTAATTTATCTATAATGTGTATTTATTTAAAAATATTTAGGTATGTTTATAAGTTGTCTGGTTTCCATAGTACAAGCTCTGCTTAGTTTGGGATCAGATGGTGTTGTGTGAGTTGCCCCAAGATGGTATTATTATTATTTATTGCTTATTTATCACAAACGGTCAGTCGGTCAAATATATAATGATTTCGTTAATCTCCGTACTCTTGGTTTTGGTACCATACTGCGTGAAGTAATAAATTAGTATTACACCGCTTTCAAATTAGGCATCACATATTATTTACAGTTTCAGTAGGTATCGGAGTTGTAATTTATTTATATATTATAACTAAATTATAAATCCCATGTATGTAACATGTATGAATGTAACGCGTAATGTAACCTATAGTTTAACACGAATGCTATAGACGGCACACGAGTGAGAGTGTAATGTAACGCGAATACTGTAGGTGTTCGCACTGCACGCGTCTTTGTGTTCGCGCTAAAAACAACAGCCGACGGATGTCAGTGCGAGCGTTACATGTAACACTCGTTGTGACACCACACGCAGAATTCGCGTTACATTACAAGACAGATTACATTATTTTATTTATTTATTTATTTAAAACTTTATGCACAAAGTTGTACAAAGGTGGACTTAATGCTAAAAGCATTCTCTGCCAGTCTACCTTAGGGTGATGTAGAAATGGAATGTGTAGGTGCAGTAACCTAATTGTAAAATAAAAACTTCCTATTATTCTTACATAATACACAAATAAAAATAGCTAGATAGAGAATATAAAATAAATACTAAAATCCAATATAACTATACAATAGTATACATACTTACAAAAATACATACATACATATTACACTCGTTACATTACGCATTACACTCGTCTGAACGCGGCATAACTTATTAAACGAATAAAAAAATGTTTTCTTTGTAACATCATTCAAATCGCAGGTTGAGTGTGGAAGGTGCCTAATGTGGTGTTAACAACACTTATGAAAGCCAAACAAGGGGACAGAAAATAGGAGAAGGTAAAAGGATGGAGGTAAATAAGGTAATTAGTAAGGTAGAGGCTACACTACAAGCCTTTGTATCGCACCCAGTAATTGCCTTGTGACGTAACACGATGACTTACTACAAATGTATAGTAAAAGTACCTCGGTGCTCGGTTTCAACGAATAATTGCAGCTGGGTGATAATTAATTACAATACTTGTCATTTTTTGTTATATTTTAAAGTCCACATTACTTTAAAAGTAAATCCCTATTTTGTTGGGTCAATTGTAATTATTATTATTTTTAGATTTTTAAAAGATACTCTGTAGAAGAATCTTACATAAAAAAAATAATAATGAAAAACAATAACGGGGTGTCCGTTTGCCGGGATAGTTAGCCCACAATATCGATGTATAAATATTTATAATAAGCTGCCAGATTCCTTAAAAAGCACAGGAAATATTAATATATTTAAAAATAAATTAAAACTGATGCTATACGAAAAATGCTATTATACCATTAGAGAGTATTTGGAAGATGCATTATTTGTGAATAGTATGTAGTTCCTAATATCTCGTTATTAACTTAGTTCGATTTTTTCGTTTCTTCTCATCTAGTTATTAATTTAATTAGTTTGTAAGTTTTGCAGCACCCTTACGGGGTCTATGTATGTTTAAGGACTGCCTGTAACAACATTGTGCAAAAAATGAATAAATAAATAGTTAGTTAAACATAATTTCCATCTAAACTCAGAGTAAACCATCGTGCAAATCACACAAAGTTAAATCCTGGGTGGGGATCGAACCCACGGCCACGGCTTAGTAGTCAGGGTTACTAATCACTAGGCCAGTTTTGTAGTTTTCTTTTTTCATAACTATCCCAGTATTGAGTTGATCAAAACATAAATAGAATCCCTACAGCTACTGAATTATTTGATCATGAAACTACAACATCAAGGCAATTAGACTTCAATATGATACTAACAGACAATTACATCACTAGATTAAATACCTCGTCGCATAGACATAATATACAGGGTGTAATCGTTAAGTGTGTACAGGTGATTATTCCATAAATATAAGATTTATCAAAGAACTTTAAACTAATATTCAAAGTATTTATCAAAGAACTTTAAACTGATATTCAAAGTATTTATCAAAGAACTTTAAACTGATATTCAAAGTATTTATCAAAGAATTTTAAACTGATATTCAAAGTACGTATTTTGAATATCAGTTTAAAGTCCTTTCATAAATCTTGTGTTTGTTTGATAAAGTCCTTTTACTTATTAGAAGACGTCTTCTAATGAGTAAAACACACAATAACTTTTGACATCAATAACTTTTTAAAATTAATATCGGAAATATCCATTTTTTTTACATTATGTGCTCCAATACATTTACTATGACATTAGTAAAGAGGTTTTAGTTTCCTTATTTTAAAAGTTAACATAAAGCTTACCGACATGTTGTGCAAATAAAGCAGCTGTTTTAAATAAACCTAATTAAATAATAACAAAGCTTTGTTGTGATTTTGTTAAAGTATACTTATTTTAAAGTATGTATTTGTTAAAATCTATATGTAAGATGTGCAATACATTAACGTTTTCATTAAAAAAAATATTTTTGTTGGGCAAGTTGGGCTCTGTGGCGCTGTGGTATCCGACTGCTAAACAAAGAGGTCGTGGGTTCGATTCCCACACAGGACACCACTTTATGTGATCCACAAATTGTTGTTCCGAGTATGGGTGTACTTTGGGTCCGTGACTTGTATGTTTGTATAGTCCCCCGCGACACGGGCTTGTACCCTACTGCGAGAGTCGTCTTTTAAAATCCAAATAAAAAATCAAATCAATTGAAGCAATTGCACGACTTATCAGATTCTGTAATCCTGGTTTGCTATATAATCTCTTTGATTGTCACGTTGTCTTTCAGCAGACCAAGAAGTTGGAGGTCGAGCAATTGAGTAACTTACATAAAAACGACGAACTGAGAACCTCCTTTTTTAAAGTCGGTATAATGAATGATTCCCGCGAGATTTTAATTTTGAATAAAAACCAAAATTTAAGTAGATATGGTTTTTTATTATTTTATTTGTAGGTATGTAGCTTTTAGCCCGTTCGATTAAATAATAGCATGGAAACTTCAATGTACTCGTATCATTTGAAGTAATGCGACAATAATCAACATTTCTAAAAATAATGAAAAATCATGATGTATGATTTAAGGGAATAACAATTATTGTTTTTTAGTTAAAATATTAAATAAACTACTCAAAATAAATAAATATAAAAAATAAAAAAAAAATAAAAAAAAATTTTCGTAAATAATTACTCATTAGCAACAATTAGATTTTTTTTCGTATTTTTTTTTTAATATCTGGGGACGACTCACACAACGCTATCTGATCCCACACTAAGCAGAGCTTGTACTATGGAAACCAGACTACTGATAAACATACTTATATATTTCTAAATACATACATATTATAGATAAATAACACCCAGACACAGAATAAACCATCGAGCTCATCAAACAAAGTTTTATCCTGGGTGGGGATCGAACCCACGACCTCTTGCGTAGCAGTCGGATACACTCCCACCGCGCCACAGAGGCAGTCTAAACGTCGTAAAAATAATTACCTACTTTCAATATCAGTTTAAAGTTTTTTAATATCTTTTATATTCATAACAATCGCCTGTACACAGTACACACTTAACGGTAACATCCTGTATATCGACTGAAAACCTATACTTGTGCTGTCGGAGACACTAACTTCTCACGGCAATTAGCACCCTTGTGGAAACGTAAGTTGTAGTTGTATGTGTGATTATGTTTTTAGCAAAAAGACTAGTTGGGTGAAACATTTGAGTGGTGTAACATATCGCTTGTCTGTTAGTGGTAGCTACTCACATGAAACCTCAATGATAATAGTGACCTGTTTGCTTAGACGTTCTTCTAAGAACTAAATTTGAATATGAGAAAAAATTATAGCCGATGGCTTGAAAAGTCGTGTTGAAGGAATTATTTGATTTAAGATAGAAATCAGTTCTATTGTCAATACATGAATATAAAAGGGAAAGTTGTAGTTTGATTTCTCACAAAGAAAATACGATCCTGTTATTGAGACCTGGTACCAGCGTTACTATATCTATCAAAAGCTATAGCCTTATTTAATTTTATTAGCATAATGTGCTTATCGATTCACCCGTGTATTTAAATAAAGATATATAAAGGTTTATTTTAAGACATAGTCCTAAATTACATAAATACTTGGTTTAACCTTCACGATTGTTAATATACCAGTTAAACTTAGTCTATAAATTTCAAAGAAAAGAACGGACCAATGCTTGTTTAAAAGCAAAACGAATATTACCAAAAAAATTACAACGGTCCTGCCGATATAGCCGTTCCTTTAGACTTTTACGTAAAATACCATTTACTCCTAACACCTACGACATAATTATAGTTAGTTACAAGTACATAGTAATATTTGTGTGAGAGCAAGCAACCAAATGTTATTAGCCGACGATGTTGGGCCACCCCGTTCCTGTAGTTTGCATTCTCTAATTGTCCCCTTTACTCTGCACAGGTCGAGATAACCGGAATTGTTCATCTATTGATTCGGGCGTTTTATTACTCGGACTATATCGGCTGTATTGAGCAGTACAATTTCGTAATGCTTTAGTGAGCAAAGGGAATTATAAAATGGATTTTCAACCTACAATTCAGATTTGCAGACCTGGTATTCATCAATCTATCCAAAAACAATGACGTCCTACTTTATATTGTCCCACCGCCGGCGATGAGCAAGAAACGAGTAGTGATTTTATCGCTCAGGAAACGAACAAAATATGCATATTGATCGTAAACTGTGTTCTCAGATTATGTACTATAAAGGAAATAATAGAAAAGTGTATAAGCCAGGTGATAAAGTTTTGTTCAAAAAATAAAATAATATATACAGTTCTAAATTTAATTGGTGCAAAGATGTCATAAAGCATAGACTTGGGAAAGTATTGTATTTCATTTATGACCTGAATGGCTTATGAGATGTAAAAAAACACAGGAACTAAATTAAATTATGTAAAGACAATAATTCCGAACATTATGACTTTGATGATTTTGAATGTCACAGTGCAACGTCAACGAGCAATCCCTAGGTAGAGGTTACAGAACCGGAGGCAAGTGATTTATCAAGCTTATCATGCTCTTCTTCTTCTGTAAGTCAGTCGTTGGATATTCCGAAATCAAGATGTCCGAATAGACTATTACGTAATTTTCCAAAAGTCGACTACAAACCTTTCTTATAAATAAAAAGTATTTTGTCAAGGGATACCTTTTTTACTCATAATGATTTTTGTCCTATTTAAAATTGTCATAATAAATTAGGCATAATTTTCTTTGTCATAAAAATAGTGTGCTATAACTGGTTTTTAGCATACTGTGTTATTAAGCATAAATATTATATATCCTATTATATTTATTCATAACTTTGATATGCATAAAGTTGTAAAGCATATTGTTTATTTGTCTAATAGTTACACGTCTCATAATCGACTCTTGACATAATCAAAATTTGATATAATTATGAAAATAATACATAATATTGTTAGGTCGAAATTAATTATCTTTAACACCCCGACTCAGAGCAATCCGACTCGGATAGGTTAGGTTAGAAGACTAAGGCGGGAGCGAAGCGAAGCGGAGCTCCCGCCTTAGTCTTCGAGTTAGGTTTTTTTTTTTAAACCACCCAAAAGTAGGAGCCCCGCGAAGCGGGGCTCCGTCGAAGATAGTACAATTTTATGCGCCTACATGTTTGACGATAGCAATGTATAAAATAGTGTAATATTGTTATTAAAACTTTTGTAGTTAATTTTTCGGCATATAGTTTGTATGCTTATAATAGTTATGGTTATGCGTCGTTATGCGTAAGTAAAGTTATGCTTTGGCATAGTATGCGTTTTAAATATTATGCTTATAGTGATTAGGATTAAAAAATTATGATTAAAAAAGTTATGACGCATGAGAATTATGCGTAACTAATATTAGGAGTATAAACATTATGCAATGTTAAATTATGACATAAAATCGTAGGAATAAAAATAGAGAACCTTTTGTCAAATAAGGGGAGGAATTGTTGTGTATGCATATGCTTGTCCTTATGTGTGCGTGTACCACGCCCTATCTAGTATCATCTTACAGGAAATAAATCAGTGTGTTTATAGCAGTACAGTGTTTTACTCACTCCCCGCGTTAACCAACTAACATAAGCGATCAACAGTATCTGCATCTCTTTTATTTACAAGGATCTACGTATGCACCTTTCAGAAGCGCCGCTACTCACTTTCTCGCAGTTAATAGTACAGGTGCCTAAGCCAAAGCATCCGTTGACATTATAACTAATAACTTTGTAGTCTTTCATTCCATCATGTCAATCGGTCAATTTGAGTTTAAGAAAACAAACTTAATCTTTAAAGCTATAAGGGTACTTTTGAACGTCATTTGGCGTTTCACCGGAAACAGAGTTGTGTTGTGGTTCAGGTTTTATACTAAGTGGAAGCCTCATTGTAGCGGATGCGACATGGAAATAATGGAGAATAAATTCTTTTCTATCA
Organism: Herminia tarsipennalis; assembly: GCA_945859575.2. NCBI lineage: Eukaryota > Metazoa > Arthropoda > Insecta > Lepidoptera > Erebidae > Herminia > Herminia tarsipennalis. The sequence continues at coordinate 17,003,962 of OX243839.2, forward strand.
TGAAATAATAAAAATATTAATAACTAGCTGTGCCCGCGACTACGTTCGCGTGAAAGTCGGGTTTAAATTAAGGTAGTTTATGTTACGAAATAACTTCTGTGTAAATATGTTGGAAACAGTCCTGTCGGGTGAGCCGCGATATGATTCAGCAGCGGAGAATCATCATATAGTCATCTATTAATAGCTTCAACACCCAAAAGCTTTGTGAAAATGAATAAGTACCAAACACAGACTCTTTAGGTATTCGTTTACTGTGTTTTTCTGTCATTAATATGTGTTATTTGTGTCTCTTTTCTTTTTGTCTATTGTTATTTTTATTATTTTACTGTTTTATTTATTGCTTTTTTTATCTTCTGCATGACTTTTCCTGTTAAATTATAATAATGTCTATACATGTGTCTTCTGTGTACTAAATAAAAATCGTTCTATTCTATTATTTTATATAGTTAATTTGGTGTGCGGCTTAAGAAGTGGGTTTTCTGTTGTTTTTGTTTCATTCATTCAACGTTATACTTACTTAATACCTAATAACTTTAAATAGAATTTGTACTAGCATTTTGGTACTTCCCATTTGATCAGATGTTTATCGTAAACTTGTAAAGCCTATTACCCACGGTAGTATTTATACTACTACCGTGATTTTTTTCACATACCCAACATCAACCATTTAGTTGGCAGGGGAACACTTGACTCTAACAAAAATGTTCACTATAAATCCTAATATTACACAAAGGAATCCTTAAATCTAAAAATAGTCTTCACAAACCCTAAACGCTTTTTAAAAGACCTATCTAATGATACCCCACACGATGGGGTAGAGACAAAAATCACATCCCCACTTTACATATAAGAGAGTGCCTCTCTTATATGTTATACATGATGCAAGTAAGAAAAAAAGACATGGACTTCCCCTCCCCCAGACTCCGCGTTGACAGACAATGACCCCCCACCTCCCTCCTCCCGTCACCCGAACTACTCACACTTGGCCGATGAGTCATTCATTATCGTTGAATTGATGAACACTTGATATCCAACCATAACTGCATCTCGATGCACCTGTGTGATGCGTGGTCAAACAAACGGACAGACAGACAAACATTTCTAAATATGATAGCAATATGTTTATTTTTAATACTATTTTAAAACTTCTTTTACTAAGTATAGAACATTATTGAATACAACGCCATCTACTTTCAAAACCAGTGAAGTTTCCTTTAATACTTAATGTTTTTTTATTAATTTAGACAGACAGACAGACAAAAATTTTACTGATTGCATTTTTGGCATCAGTATCGATCCCTAATCACCCCCTAATAGTTATTTTGGAAATATATTTCATGTACAGAATTGACCTCTCTACAGATTTATTATAAGTATAGATAGATAAATTGGTCACTGTACTCAAACATCATCCATCAGTAAATTGTGCCTAACATCTAAAATGTAAGCATTCCTTAAAATCTGCATTTAATGCAAGCAAACTCCTAACTGCCGGACATTATTACAAACTATTTCACAACATTTCGGGACACAATCGCGATGTAATTGGCACAATTTCATGGAAATGTAACACTGAAGTTCGTAAACTATTCGAATTTAAAATAACAACAAACTATTGTTATTAACGTTACGTTATCTACCCGAAACATTTACTTTTTATTTTTTGAGTAAATAACTTTTTTGGAATGCGTAACATAATTTTCGTCGACATTGCTACCAACTACGTATGCTTGGCAACTATAAAAAATATTTAGGAGCATTTGTTTTTGGTGAAACACTTGATTTTCCCAGTTCAGGCGTATCTGTAGTGTCCTAGTTACTTAAGGAAAATTGTATTTTTAGGGTTCCGTAGGCAATGCGACAAAAGGGAACCCTTATAGTTTCTCTTTCTTCAGTCTGTCTGTCTGCTTGTCTGTCCCCAGGTTAGCTCAGAGACCCTTAGTATAAGAAAGCTGTGATTTGGCATAGATATACTTAATAGTTACGCAGACAAAGTGGTAGAATAAAATCTTGAAAAAAAAAAAAAAAAAAAATCGGTTACTTCCCCTACATGTCAACTGGGGATGTCGTTAGATATTTTTCTTTTTAAATATTTAACGGTTGCGGATACTACTTTTCGATTTAGGGAGCCGTTTGTAAAATATTAAGCCTTTAAGTGCAAATTTTTGTTAGAGTCAAGTGTCCCCCTCCCTTGCCAGCTAAATGGTTGTTTTTGGAGATGTGGAAAAATTCAGGGTAGTAGATACTATATAATATAATGAAATGAAAAGGAAAACTATCACAGCTAAGTAGGCTTTAAAAGTTTATTTTATAGCGATTAACACCAGACCAAGTGAGAAGTAAACAACAGAAAACCCACTTCTTATAAGGTAATAATGTGCTGGGTAGCTACGGAACCTTACATTGTTCGTGGCCTAATATGCACTTACTCGATTTCTGTTTTTGTTTATATTTTATTCCACGACGCAACTTTATAAACCATCATCATTATAAATAAAATAACTTAAAGGTTTCAGATGACTTTCTTGAGGTTCCAGGGGCGGAGGGCGCGAAGAAAGTCGACCTCGTGGTGGAAACGCTTAGGCGTCTCGTGGGAGGCGAAGAAGGTATCCTGGTCGCTAGGCCGATGAAGTGCGCGGAGTTGCACGTCTCTGGCCTGGACGGCTCCGTGACGTCTGAGGAGATGATAGAGCACGGGGCGGATCGGGCCGGGGCGGCACGAACAACAATAATTTACTGTGATATTCTGTTTTAAATTGCCTAGTTTACCTTTAGATTGAAGGCCATAAGCTTTGAATCTAAGTGTAATCGTTAGTAGCTCATTCGTATAGTGCCCACTGAAATCAACAACCATGACAAAATAATTTGACTACTTTAGTAAATTAGCTTTAGGTTCTAATTTATTTCAACAGAGACACGTCGCTTGTTATATAACTTAACAGGATAAAGTGTCTACCAAAGTACACATAATTATTTATTGAAATTATAACAAGTGCATATACATTATATAGACAAAAAAATGTATGTCGCAAATAGGACTTAGTTTAGCATAAAACCAGAAGCCAAAGTTACCCTTAAGCACCGTTTAACATTAGTAAGTAAGATTATGTTTACTCAGTTTTGTATATCACTTATGTAGATCACAGATATTTTGAAACCACTTGACATCCGGAGGTGGGCGTTAATAGCTGCGACATAGTTATTTTTTAACTAATTCAGGTATTTTCGTGCATAATATAAATGTACTTTGAATTTTTTGATACAAATAAATTCTTGATTTGATTTGAAAATAACATTATCCATCTCCCAGTGAAACTAGTTATCGTAGAATAGCAAAAATAAAAAGAATCAGATATGTTTTTTATAAGATAATAATTAAGTTTGATTTATGTAAAGTATAAAGTACATTTATTAATTTATACAAAAGAAGGTTTTGTTAAGGGAAGAAACTCTTTTACTTAACTAATGTTTTTTTTGTAAGAAGGGAACGTGCAAACCGCACTGAAAGCATATTTTCCTACAGTATGATTTTATTATTCATTCACCGCGATACTCATTGGAGTGTAAAGTTATTCTATCGGTATTGGAAAAGAAGAATTTTTTATCTGATTCAAAATTGATTTATTTTATTATTGGTTTGATCAGTACGTTACGAATTTATAAATTAAAAAAGTATTTTTTCATTTAAATAGTCATTATGGTTTTGCAATTATTTTTGACAAGCTTGAGTTGTGGCAGATTGTTTTTATTTTTTTCTTAAAAATATAACTAGCAATGTGGGATTGTGGGTCCTACATTACTAGAAACCCAGTTAACCCCTCCAGATAAGCATAACGGCTTTTGTTAGGAGTGGGTTCACGTCGGTCGTATAATGGATAGGATTCAAACCCGCGACCTCACGATTGTGAGCCATTAACCAACCGCCACTGATGAATGTTAAATTATTATTTTACATTATAAAAATATATATATATATATATATATATATATATATTACGGGTCTTAATCGCATGAATAATTTAGGTAAAATACCTTGTTTAACTGTTACGTGAACGTTACCAATCGGTAATATTTTACAGCTGTATAAAAAAAACCGTATCTGTCTAGTATATTAGACTTTATTACTACTACTATATTCTAGACTATATTATAAGGCTACAACATTTCCACAGTAAATACACAAGCCTCTACTCTGAGACTGAGATCTAACATTTCACTTCCACTTTGGCTTTAGTATAGTGCAAGTCGGATTCACGCATCGAAGATTCTGTGCTAGTACTTGTGGGTATGTCTGTATGTAATAGTTTGATCAAGGAACTCTATCTTTGATTAATCCAATACTACTCAGTGGCGACCCACCAGATCTAGAGAGTGTTTAGGTTAAAATCGAGCCTAGCTTAAGTAAAACTTAAGTGTAATCTTAGATAATTTAATTATAGAATTTTATAAGCGGATCTTAATCGCGTAAATATTTTATTTTGAGACTAAATACTGCCTCTGTGGCGCGGTGGGAGTGTATCCGACTGCTACGCAAGAGGTCGTGGGTTCGATCCCCACCCAGGATAAAACTTTGAGTGATGAGCACGATGGTTTATTCTGTGTCTGGGTGTTATTTATTTATAATATGTATTTATTTAAAAATATTTAAGTATGTTTATCAGTTGTCTGGTTTCCATAGTACAAGCTCTGCTTAGTTTGGGATCAGATAGCGTTGTGTGAGTTGTCCCAAGATATTATTATTATTATTAATACCTTTGTGTTATGGCGCGATGTTGCAACGGCCGTGGTCACGGGTAGATGGCTCCGCTCAGAGTCGCCTCCGTGAAACGCGGGTTTCAGAAACTACCTTCACTAGATTTTTATCACTCACTATTACGGAACTGTTAGTTTCTACCGTACGTAAAAGGGGTGATGGACAAAGTTGGAACAGTACAGCAGAAATAAGATTAAGCGCGATTAAGACCCGTATCTTATAAAATGATGTAATGTGTACAAATCGCGAAAGTTTAAGAACATATAGCTTTGATATAATTATGAATAGATCATGAAACTTCACATTATGTTGACACTTGCTGACGGTGACGGAGATTTTTAAGTCAACGGTCAGCAAATGTCAGCCTGAGAGATGGTAGCGGGTGTATCTAATCTATTAGACCGATCTTGTGTGGATTGATTGAAATTTGACGCTTTTTTTGGATTTTGGACATGACCATGTTGCGTCATGATGTTTTTGAAGTGAAAACTTCTTTAGCAGGGTTGTGCACTTTTTTGGTATAGGAATAAAATGGTAAACTCGCGTCAGGATCACGTGACCGTAAGATCGGTGGTTTCGTGGGAAGACAAGGGGGAAATTCGGCGGTCTAGAAATCAGAAGGCTCCGGTTCGAGTCTAAATGTTTATTTATTCTCTTTTTTTTTCTTTCAGCTACGCATCGGTGAGTGTCAAAAAACAATTCGTACAAAGTGAACCTGTGAGTTACAGTTCACAAATCGGTTCCATTACCATTATACCTACCGATAATACACACACACTGTACTCTTTTCATTTGTTACATTGTTTAAAATAAGTGTGTGTATGTTAAAAACCCTTGACACGTGAGAAAAACAGTTGTTTTTTTTTTCAAAACGGCAACGCTGATTCAAACTTTATAATATTTTTTTTTTATCAAATTTAGATTTTGCATTATCGCGCCATTTTATCTGACGTCACTTAATCATGACTTCGGAATGACGTCGTTGCTCACGCAAAACTGCGAATCTCGTAAAAAAAATCATATTCGCGGTCTTGCAAGCCTCATGTCGGTCATAATTGAGTGACGTCGAATGAAATGGCGCGATAATGCAAAATCGAACTCATTAGTGATCATCGATCGTAATTCTATTCGATTAAAGTTTATTCCACTTGTCTAAGGGGGCAGGTACCTACTTGCATTGTTTATACTCTACTACCCTAAAAATATCAAGCGAAGCTCGGTCAACTCAACTAGTCAGTACCTAATTTACATGCATTTGGTAATTCATAAGGAGAAATGAACATTTAAAACTCAGGATTCTTTGGTATGGGTCTTTAATTAAAACCTGCACTCAAGCATAATCTCAGCCGTCTTTCTAGCATGAATAAAAAAGAGCAAAGGAATGTTACATTTCTTTGTGAAAATAAAACTTTGTTATTCAGTTTGCTGCGTTTATTCTTTTAGTAGAGGCTATATACTTAAGTAAGTAGTAAGTACATTATTGCGAACCTGGCTAGTAGATAGTATTGCAATAGTATGATATTTCACAGTGTTGACTCAGTGGTGACCGGGCAGATCAAGATATTTGACAGGTTAAGCAGGTCAGTCTACCCGTGACCTCGGCAGTTGCAATACGGACGAAACGTCGGGAAATAAACAAGGTATTTTACCTTAAATTATTCACGCGATTAAGATTCGTATATAATCGGAAAAGTTTATCAACGTTTTTAGGTTAAGCAATGTTACAACTGTCGTTCCATAGATGGGTCACTGTTTTCGAATATTAACACATCCATGCCTCGACGAGCACGTAAAGCCGTAAATCCTGCACCTAATCTCTCTCCATTCGTATCAAATTTCACATTGCTAAATTAAACTTTTGCATTAATAACACGCCGTTGTTAGCTCACTCAGAATTAAGGTAGGTAACTCATAACGGAATCACTCAGTTTCCACGACTTGCGCTCGGTTTTAAAAAGACTTTTCGTTCTTGTCTTGGCAGCTGTCAAAGCTATTTTATTATTTTTTTTTTCTCCGACAAGCCTTTCAGAAACTTGACGTTGCGTGGCGAATTATATTTAACATTTTGCCAACAAATTTAGAATAGATGGCAATTCAATGATATGAAACTATTACTTACTCATATTGTATTGAAAAACTAGCTTTCGCCAGCGACTCCTCCCGCGTGGATGACGTTTAACGTGATAAATATAGCTTAAGTTCTTCCAAGCTACTCAAACTATGACATTTACCATACCACATTTCATCTAAATCGGTTCATCTGTTTAAGGGTGAAAACATAACAGACAGACAGAGTTCACATTTGTAATATTAGTTTGGATTTAAAAAATGGTTGTCTGTAAAGTCGGTATACGGATAATAATTTTACGTGTTAACGTCATAAGAAAACATTGATGACATATCGCCATTCGCGTTGCTTAGCAACCAGACAATAACGTGACTTTTTTTTTGCGTGCACCCGGTCATCAATATAAAAGACGTTATCACATCAAAAATAATGTAACGTACAATGTCATCTATTCGCAAGTAGTAGATACACTGACGGACTTATAAACTGCATCAAAGTAATAGACGACTTTGAAATAAATATTTTAACCAAGTATGCAAACTTTCTATACAGATTTAAATTGAAACCTCTAGATTGGTTCGTGAACTTTAAAACAGCGTAGGATCATATCTTTAAGTTTAAGTTTATGTACTGGAAAGGACCTTAAGACCTTTTTTGAAGAAAAAACAGAAGTTTAAGGAAAAATTGTTTAATTAAAAAATTGGTTTTAACAATAGACACAAACTTTATGCAAGGGTTTATTTGTGTTTTAATAAGGTGTATTACCCCCACGTGCCCTTATTACGGATTCTAATCGGTTCCGCATAGATTTTATAAGGGTTTTTAAAAGATCTTGCGGAATATTGTCCCATTCTTCTGAAAGTGCTGTTCTTAGTGCTGCCACTGTCGTAGGCGAAGGGTTTCTCGCATATACAGCTCTTTTTAAATTGTCCCAAACATGCTCGATGGGATTAAGATCCGGGCTGCGTGCTGGCCAATTCATTGTACGTATCCCAACCTCTTCGCAATAATGTTGAACTTGTGCAGCTGCATGCGGCCGGGCATTATCCTGCATTAAAGTAAAATTTTCGCCTATGAATCCCATGTAAGGCACCACGTGATCTTCTAATATCTCTGTTATGTAGCGATGTGCTGTCAAACCCCCTCTATTACCGTTTTGACGGACCATGTCTATGAACACAAGTTCTGTTCGCCCGTTCATCGATATGCCACCCCAGACCATACATGAACCGCCTCCAAAAGGAACACGCTCCTCAATGCAACTTTGAGCATATCGCTCCCCACGTCGACGATAGACTCTTCTGCGACCATCTGCACCATATAAACATGTCCTACACTCGTCCGTGAACAATACAGAGGCCCACTGCTCTTCTGTCCAATTCAGGTGATGACGCGCAAATCTTAAGCGAGCTTGTCTGTGAGCTGCAGACAACTTTGGACCATTTGCTGGTCTAAAAGGGGTGATAGCCGCTTCCTTTAACCTTCTTCTTATTGTTCGTGCACACACGTTTTTTCCACGCACTTCATTAAGCTCGGTTTTGATGTTAACTGACGTGAGGAAACGATTTCGCAGGGAAGTTGTAACAATAAATCGGTCATCACGACCTGTGGTTGCTCGAGTTCTGCCTGTACCACGTCTCCTCCTGTAAGAACCTGTCTCTACAATACTTCTGTATATTCTACAAACCGTAGACTGGTTTAAATTTAAATTTCTACCAATCGTTCGTTGATCCAAGCCCTCCCGCACCAATGCTACAATTTGTGCCGCTTGTTCGGATGAAGTATCCATATTATGGTTCAAAAACTCTCGATGTGTTAAAAAACTAACCCAACAATTATGCTGGTAACAATAATTCAATTGACCAAACAAAAAAAATCAATGAGAATTAATTTAAAACTTTGCTATAAATAACACGCAAATCTGATACTACTAGTAAATTTTCTTTTCCCGGCTATATTCATTTGTTTTACCGCAGTTCTATTTTTAAATTTAATTTTTTTTTAAGATTAAGAGCCAGTCTTTCCATATTTATATAATTTAATCTAAAAAGTTTGCATACTTATTATAAAAAATCCTTTTAGAGTAAACCTGAACTTTGATGCAGTTTATGAGTCCGTCAGTGTAGTTATTAGTAACTACCTACTACTTGCTTATAATTTCTAATTCCTGTATTATAAAAAGTATCGTTATCTCTATCGTAAAGATATATAGCATCTCAAATTGAAACCGTTCTATATTTAAACTTGTTTCTTTTTTTTAAACTAAAAATGTAGGTACTAAATTTCCATCAGTAATTTAAACATTCGAATTTTGAAACCAGTGTCTGGTACCTTCGTTTTCGAGGCCACAATCGTGCATCTGGCATGTAATTTCCCCGCCAATGTGCACACTGACGGCCTGACAGATGCTAGTTACACAAATCATTGTGGACTGAACTCTGAACGACAGCCTGCAATCTGTTTCGGCGGCGATTGTCCGACTGATTTACTATTGTATCATATCCGTTGTAAATCATCTGGACAAACGATACCGTTGCTTATTGACTATGTAATTGTGTCGCAGTTCACCACTCGATGCGTGAAAAATAGGTATTGTTTGTAGAACGCTATAAAATTTTGTATACATTTTGAATGCTTTTATTTTGCTTTCCATTTAACAGAAGCGTATGAAAAAAAACCATAATGTTTGTTGGTGTTTGTACAAATTTAGTTCTTGTACTTTTTTTGTACAATTTTCCATTGCTTTGCTGAATTTGCAGTAAATCTGTCTCTAAATATGGCCTATTGTGAGGGATTAAATTTGGTTCAATATTTTATATATAAAACCATATATCATTCATGTAATCAAAGTGTGTAGAGTTACTGAAATTGATTAAACAATACTTTGATTGCTTGCGGTTATAACCTGACTATAAATAGGTAGTCCTTCACACAACTTTCACTAACAGACTCTGCTCATTCGTCTGTGATCACTCAAGACTTCAGACGAAAATTACACGCTAAGCTAGTACAATCTACAGCATTGTGAATGTTTTGAACATACCCTGTATAACTTAGTCTAAAAATAAAAGCTGTATAAGGAACTATTCGTCAAATCAAAATCTTTAAAAGAAACGTCAAATACGTCACTCTCTGTACAAGTTTGCCAATGGTTAATCAATTACTTTTATTTTAATTTAATAACTAAACACTGAACTTCATAACGTATTATTGCATAGTTAATATAATACATATATTTTATTGACCTGTTAACGACTTATAAATCGATAACCGGGTGCACTTACGAAAAAGTGTCTAAAAAGTCACGATATTGATTGGTTGCTAAGCAACGTGAATGACGATATGTCATCTATGTTTTCATTAGACGTTATCACATAAAATTATCGTCCGTAAACCGACTTTACAGACAACTTTTTTTAAATCATATATCAAATTTCGTTTGTGTGAAAATGAAAAGATTTTTACGTTATATGTATTTAATTAATATTAATTTATTTCTACATAAACGTTTGCAGGATAAGTTAGTAAAAGTTAAAACCAGAAGACAACTGCAGGGTCCTTATTCACTATCTTTATTTCGCTGTCGTAAAAAGGCCGTGCGAACTGGCGCATACGCGGTGCGCTCAAAGATGTCCACCGCGCATGCTCGTTGATGCATTTCTAAGCGCAGCTTTCTACTGCACATACGCGGACAACGAAATAAAGATAGTAAATAAGGACCCAGGTTTTATTTTCGGTTGATTTTTCTATACTATGAAAGTCGAGTAAAGTGACTCTAGGTACAAACCTACTGTAGACTCACTGTAATCAGCTTTCAATCTATCTATCAATCTATTTCATAAATACAATTGTAGGTATAGGCACCTACACGTTTTGAGCACATCAATCACACATATACTATATTCGTATGTGTAAATCGATCGATCAGCCAAACTTTCTTAAAAAGGTGTTTCTCTCCTTTCCTAAGCCGCCCCTTAGTTGACATGACTTTGATAAATTATTTGCTTACCGAACGATTTGGAAATCTCAAAATGCGAAATGAACGTCTTGATTCTCTGGTATATTTGCTCAGTTTTTGTGAAGCGCACAGTATAGCATATAAATAAAATACAATAAAAAACGGGTTGCACTCCGGAAGTGCCGGCAGAAGTGAAAACTAGAACGTTGTGCATTTCTGAATATTTTGGAATTTATTTATTTTTTTATTATATCTCACACAATCAAATGTACACAAGGATTTAACAAACATCGTTATACACTGTGAGACTGGTCTCCAATCTAGGTTAAAAACCTGTGTTATGAAAAACCAGGCTGGTTGGTTGGGGATTTTTTTTTTTAATTAGTATAAAAATACTATCACTTATGTTGTTAAATACAATATTCATCTATTCGTTGCGCTATCGTACACAAACATGACAATTTAAAAAATGACATGACAATTATAACAAAAAAATAGGAAATATTAAATCATTTGGACTCGAACCAGGGTCTTCTGCTTTCTAGACCGCCCGATTTCCCACCTATCTTCCCACCAAACCACCAATCTTACGGTCACGTGATCCTGACGTGAGTTTAACATTTTATACCCATACCAAAAAGTGCACAACTCCGATAAAGAAGTTATTACTTCAAACACATGTAACTAACAAACAGATTAATCATTGCAGAGCCTAAACTACTAATATCTGGATTAACGAAGGCATCAGCTACGAAACGTTTTTTTATTTCACTAATAAGGTTAAATAGGTGTTTAAATATTGATTGAAAATCAGACTGGGCACTACACGACACGGGAAATAGCTAATATTAATCATTATTATTTTCATTTCGGTTTAAGAGTAATTATGTATGGCAAACAATATAATGAGTTTTACTGATTACATTTTTTTTGAGAAGCCGCAATACTGTTTAAATTTAATGGGAAAACCATCTTGCGTATGATTCATATTCATATTCCACGAGATTTAATTTTAAAGTAGGTACATTATTTATAAACATTTGCTCGTAAAGAGTCTCTTATTTCACCAATTTCAATAGCGTAATGTATATCATTACGTACTTGTGTGATAACGTAATGTAAAACGCATGGTTTATCAAGATGCCCAGTCTAAAGCGAACGGTATTTTTTTAAATCTTAGCAAAGAGTTTTTATGTCAGAAAAGTGGTCAACATTTTATGAATATAATTAAAAAATTTGGGATATTAAATAAACATTTAATTCTTTAATTTAATTAATTTTAACAAAACATAAAAATAATAATTTACTTTATTAGTAATACTAGCTGTTTTTGTGCCTTTGCCTTAAAAATAAGCGCTGATGCGCGCGCATCGCTAATTTGTGAACAAGTAAAAACTATTCCGCGCGCTTTTCTTTTGGCTGTAATGTTTATTTACTTATTCCTAGCAAATATGTTATAAAACATCGTATGACATACATGCGCATTGATAATTACAGCCTCTGCTTTCTTGTAGCGATATCGCCTCGGTTGTAATTTTCAACTTACCGCACTTATATCACAATGTGCTATTACAGAACGTGCTAACTTAAGTTAACATGATAAAAAAATGGTTCGTTTTGTTATTTTTTTTTAAATAAAGTTAACTATCAATGTGGGATTGTAGGTCTCACAATACTAGCAATCCTGTTAACCCCTCCAGCTAAGCTCAATGGCTTGTGTTAGGAATAGGTTCACGTCGGTAGTTTATTGAGGATTCAAACCCGCGATCATGATTGCGAGTCCGGTTATGTTCCGTAAATAATATTTGATTAATTATAATTATATTGTTATAATATTGTTCAATAAATACGATTTTGTAAATATACGAAATTAAAAGCAAACACTTTAATGTAAATTGGTCTTTAATATCAAAATAATTAACTGAATTTGATTAATTTAAATGCAATTATTCACGTAATGTTATCTATGGACGAATAATGTTAATTATAGTACATATTTAATGTAATTTGAAAGGTTCGTACAAGCATAATAATATGCTCATTTAAATATACCTGTATCATCAAATTTTAGACGATTCTAATATATAAAATCGTTTAGACACGGTGCCGGTAATTACCGTTGCGGGGATTTCTATCACGCCATTTTGAAGCTGCTTATCATACTTCCTTTTTAAAATTTTATTGTATTTTATTAAGTATTGTTTTTTTTTTAAATTGTATAAATAAGTGTAACTGGTGACAACTTGGGTTCTAGCCATAATCAACCGCATTCCTTTCCATTGCAGGGACATAAAACCGCCCCAGTAAAAGAGAGTATCGGCTTCAATGACCATTGCGGATTAGTGAATGTCAAATGCCTAAGAGTTTCTTATTTTATTCACTTATTTTAGGCAGTGGTGATGATACAACAAAATGCGTAGACGCGTGTTAGGGTAGGTTCACATGCTCGCGTTCAAAGCGACATTAAACGGGCATGAACACGAGTGCGAGCGTGTGCACTGCACGCAACCCGGTAAACAGCTCGGCAAGCAGCCTGTCATGGGCCGGCGGTACAAAAAACCCGTTCACAAACAGCCGAGCACCACATTCACTCCTATTCACACGCTCGCGCTCGTGTTCGTGCCCGTTGAATGTCATTTTGAACGAGCGCGTGTAAAACCACCATTAGGTTTACCAGCGAACTATGGCCGGCTACAGGCCAGTTTAAATATTTGTATAGAATTTTGAAATTAATTATTTTGATACAGTATGTTACAACAAGTTACACTAGACCGTCTAAACAAATTGTCGACAGTTAATTTTACGCTGACAAAATCAGGGGAACCGTCCTGCTAATGTATATTCCTCTTGTATTATTTGTCTCGTAGCTACTGCGGCAATTCTCTTCTATTCTTATTGTACCTGTTATATTCAAGACACGTTGAACGCTATTTAACACAATCCGAGTCTACGTGTAGCATTAACTTGTACTAATATTAATTTAATGTGTGTTTGTACTCGTAAACCGCCTAAACGAGATATACACCAAGTAATGTTGGTACCTGTTAATATGACAAGGTAATTATTATATAGAGATCCTTGAAAGTCGTGATGAAATTCTATATACGAATGAATATTTTCAATTCTTTCTGTTTTTAGGGTTCCGTAGCCAAAATGGCAAACACAGAACTTTTATAGTTTCGTCAAGTCCGTCTGTTTGTCTGTCTGTCCCTCCGTATGTCACAAGCATTTTACTCAAAGACTATCTTAGAAACCGAGTGACCAATATATATAAAAAAATAATTAGGCTGCGCTTAACAAACACTTTTAAAGTAAAATTATTTAAAAAATGATCGAATATACCGTCATTGGGTTATTGCCTAAAAACTACGTTTCTCAACAAAAGGGTGCAAGGGCTATGAACATACGCTCTTCTGCTGTTGCAATTAATCTAAGATTCAGTTTTTTTCATACGGCAACGGTACCGGTTTTTTGAAGTATGAGTTACGTCGACGCTGTAAAAGAAAATAAATCAACAGAACTTATTAAAACAGACAAACAATAACGACTACAATAGGGATGTTGCAAGTCAAATCAGTCTCATTTTATGAAACAAGCTCTATAGAAATGTGTATGGAATAGCAACCTATGACGTCATAAGTTCCTACCGTCAAATCATTTCTTTTGGTAATTGTTTTTATGCGTTTTAATTCAAAAACATGTTAAATTGTAAAAGAACACTTATTTTCAGAGCATTTTAAGATCTACTATTACCTGATTAGTTTAAAATCATTTGCTTTTATTGTAGTCAACTACCTAGTTTGAATTGGATATATTAAGTGGCTTATTATGTTGTTCTTTACGTAACGTATCACTATTCAAGGACTATTTTAAATGCATGACCCCATATTTTATATTTTCTGATCTAGACATTTTGAACAATCTGCAGCTTAAATTCTCATTTAGTGTTGTCGTTAGCCGCAATTTCTTTTCCACTATTGACCGTAGTTTTTTTAAGGGCTGTAGGGTGGTCACTAAGCGCCGACCGAGCTAAGTGCCGCTTTGTAAGAGTACCGCGTGTAAACCACCCGAGCAAAGGCTGGCTTGCATTTAATTTTTTCGTTTTATTTTCTTTAAAAGCTTTTACACAAGAACTGCACGTTCAATTAAAACTCCTCCTTTCTCGTAAAGCGTGAATAGATGGTGCTAATTGCTATTTCATATTTTTCTATATTTTAATGTTTTCCTTGTTCTTCGTTAAAAGGTATAGTGTATAAACATAACAATATGATGTAGGTATAATAAGCACATATTACACATTCAGTGACTGTATTTTTGTCAAAAAATAAACATTTTCAAATCTTGTAGGTGTACAACGATATTCTTGATATAGCGCAAACCTGAAAGTAATTTGCTCAGAATCAGTAACATATTCCAACGAGGTAGTTTTTCGACCTTGTTATATTTTTCGGTTAATTAACTATTCAATAATTAATTAATTCATTAATCATTCTAACAGTTGAAATCCTATTCACACTATGATGTGAAATGTAATCATCACTAATTTTTAATAATAATCATGGATTACGTACTACTGGACGCAATGAGCACCATAGCGCGAAGAACACAAGACAACTTGATTGGCTTATAACTCAGCAAGTTTTTAATGTTTTAATTTTTTTTTTATTTCTTGAAGTAAAAATCTTGTCCGAGCTTTGCACTGTACTCGAAATAACCTTGTATAACACACGATAATCCAATAGAATATACAATATTTAGATACATACTCGTAGTAATGTTATTTTAAATATATTACAAAATATTTTGTCAGATAGACTTCGAATACAAATCTGTGACAAAAAAGCCAACCGAAAATCATAGTTTCGAGTATAAGGCATTAGTCCCACCAACGGCGGGAAAGCGAGCAACTATAAATCCCGTGTAAACAAAGACATACAGTATTGGACGAGTTCTCGTTAGCACTGTGAACAATCATCGATCCACTATTAATATACGTAGGTATATCTTTTCTTTACACTAGATTTACATCTATTGTTAGTTTTTTGAACGAGAAGATTGTATAACAGATGTTTTGTTTATAGAGGTATACATATTTAAAATGAAACAAAACCGTAAAAATAATGTTGATGGCTGAACACCGTAGACAGAAATTGGACTTCCCCACTGCGTTTCACTGGAAAAAAACCGTGGCGCCTATATGCCCAAATCATCTTTAAACACTCATGACATAAAAATATTTTTTAAATAAAGCCAACACCGTAGCCATCAACATTATTTTTACGAGTTTTATTTCATTTTAACATACCTAGTCTAGCCATAAATATTGTTACGAAGAAAAAACATTTTTTTTTATTGCAAATAATATTTATTACTTTTACAGTGTGTTAGTTTAATACATAAATAAAAAACAATTCAAAATATAAAAAGCTTATTCGAAGTGGTCTCCATTGGCTGCAACACAGTCCTTTAAACGTTGAGGCCAGTTATCAATAGAAGCACGCACTCTTTCCATGGGAAAATTCTTCACTGCCAATCGTATGGATTGTTTTAGGGACTCCAAATTATCATGGCGTTTAGAGCAAGCCATACTCTCTAAAACTGACCATAAATCATAATCCAGCGGATTAAGATCGGGACTAGACGACGGCCAGTCTTCAGCTCTGATGAAGTCCGAAACGTTCACTTCCAACCAAGACTGCGTGGACCGAGCTTTATGACCCGGCGCTGAGTCTTGTTGGAAGGACCATACTTGGTTATTGAACATGGTGTTGTTAAGGGGTTTAACTACCTTCTCAAGAATGGTATCTTGATACACTTGTGCCGATGTTTTGATACCTTTTTCACAAAAATATGGCTCAGTCACTCCTTCATAGCTAACACCCCACCAAACCATCACTGAAGTCGGATAATGCCCACGTTGCACTCTGTCGACTAATTGGGAAGCTTCCTTAGAGCTTTGAGCATAAATACGGTCATTTTGTTTGTTAAAATGTTGCTCAACTGTAAAGATTTTCTCATCCGTAAACAAAATTTTTCTGTGACCTCCCTTTGCGTACCGCTTCAGTAGTTGCTTCGATTTTACCACCCTATTCTTTTTTAAATTATCAGTTTAAAAATGACCAGTGCGTCTCTTATAGGCTGCAAGTCCTAAGTCATCTTTTAAAATGCGTGACATGGTTCTGGGTGCTATCTTCATCTCCCGAGATAAAATCTTTTGCTTTCGGACAGGATTTCTTCGAATTCTTTCCCTTACTGCTTTGACCACCATTTTCGTACGAACACTACGTGGACGGCCAGATCTTTTTCTGTCACAAACAGAGAAGGTCTCATTGTACCTATTAATAGCCCGGTACACAAACATTTGACTAATACCAAGCGTATGGAGAGTTTTAAAAATTACATTCGGCTCCATACCAACTTTGTGTAATGCAATCACAGCGATTCGGTTTTCTTTATCACCCCACTCCATTTTAATATAGCAAAATATTGTACAATGTATTGGCGCCAAAATTAGAAAATACAATGAACAATCGTATAAAAATGACAGATTCCAAATTCAAATGTAATATCTTTCTTATTTTTAATTGTAACAGTATTTATGGCCAGATTAGGTATATCTCTAAAAAACACTCGTTAGTTGCACACTTTCTCGCCCTAGGTACGACAAATGCCTAACGCCTGTTTTGTAAAACGCTAGTCAAGATAAAAATCCTTTATTCGACTGTCTAATCTTTTGTTAAGTTTATATGTGAGGCTTGTGGAACCAAAAAACAACTGTCAAATCTATCGTTTTACTGTTAATACAATGATAGATTTGACAGCTGATCAGTCAGTTAATTATTGCTTGGCAAGCCTTTTAGAAACATTGTATATGTTTACGTATGTAAAGATTCAAATATCTAGTATAAACCTACTGTAGAAAGCGTATCTTGTGATAAAAAGATAAGATAAGAAATAATTTATTTCGACATAAATACAATTTTAATAATTACAAAAAAAAACCGAACGTAAATCATAAAATAGCAACACATTACCAATGTAAAACTTAAAAAAAACCCGTAGAAAGTATCTACGTTTATATAATTATATCGAAAATAGGACCTAGTTCAGAATGCTGTCTGAAGCTGATTTTCAACTAGGCTCTAAAGTGATAGTAATATACTAATATTACTAGGTATATTGTTTTTAACACTATATTTTAGAATAACAAAATAAAAACACACACACACAAATGTTGTAAAGTAAATACAGTAACACAGCTTCAAGTAAATGGTTTGAACTGCAAAGCGTAAGCGAAAAAGTGAGCGAGTCATAACGAACGTTTCTTTTTAGGTTGAGGAACTCATTAAACAGCTCACCCTAAATAGTTAGCAAAATAAAATTACCGTTTCCACAGAGTAAAAGAAACAACAGTACGTTGAAACAACTTCAATCTTTATGGAATTAATACTTTAACTTTTGTCCGTTGATTTTTATTACGAGTACCTTGCCATTTTGTTATTGGGCCCTTGCTTTTTTTCTGACTAAACGATTTCGCTTGGTTGCTTTTCTTTGTTAAAGTTGAATTTTAATACTGAAAGTGAAAATTGGTTTACTCTTTTTTTTTTACATTCCAATAGACTTGACTTAATAACATCCGGCCTGTCCGATATAAAATAAACTGTTTTTTCATGCTACAACGAAAATATAAAAAGTCATATATGTGTAATATAATATCATGGAGTATAGAGATCAAGAGAAAGATCTTTTAAGGGAAAAATCTATAATAGTTCAAAATCCGCTAAAGTGGCTCAAACGTTTTAGACTGATTGAAGTGTGCCGATTGGAGGATTTGTAACCTGGTTCCTATTGTATCGCTACCCTTATTTATCGCATTTCGAAGGACACTTTTCATATGTAGAGATCTTCCTCCTGATCGTTATACTCCATAGATTTTATATAAACATACGAGAACCTACTTCAAAAGCGTTAAGCCGGGACCATTTATACGCCTACGGCGCTGGTACAACAGACTTTTATATTTTAAATTTCGTTTAATTCCTCGAACGAGGCAATTCCCAAAGTAGGTAAATGAATCTGCAGTTAAATTGAGGTCAAACGTATTTTTTTTAATAAATTGTACATTCTTAATAAAAATGCTCGTGCTGAAATGTGTAGTCAAGAAACAATTGGATATAGAGTACTTGTAAACATAAAATGTTGCTAAGAAATATGCAGTGCAAGAAAAAGGTGAGATGTCAAATATCGAGCAATCGGAAATTTCTAGAAGTTTATCGCTGCTTTCTATAGTTTATGGTCCTCGTGTAATTCCCTTGAAAAGTTGGGTAATCTAAGTGTTTGAACATTTTTTTTTAGTTATGCAAATACGCAATAAATAAAACATCATGATACCTAAATGAATGTTTAATAGAAAAACGATTAGGTATTCTACAACAGAAACATATGTTAATGAATACCAAATGTTGGAAACACTCTGGTGGCAAATATTTTACATAGCAATTCTCGTGACAAAGAAGCGTCGAATTTATCGAAACCGCGGCAGGCCTGTACACTCCATTAAACACAACACGTGTAAACATAAGCCTCACCTTCCGTATAGAAAATAAATAACATTATTTTTACCAAAGATTACGGTTGATGCCGTAACCCTGATGTCTGTCTGTTTGTCTGTATGTCCGACCGTATGTCACAGGCATTTTACTCAAAGACTATGCAATAAATATTGATGAAATTTGGTGAAAAGCTGTCTTGTAGTAGCCGCTACTTAGTTTTAAAGGATATGTAATAAAAATAAATATTTCCCCCATACATGTAACAGAAATTGTTTTTTTTTGTTTTTCAGCATTTTCGACAGGTCTTTTATAAACATTTTAAGGTTTCTAATACACTTTTTTGATTTAGTAAATATTTTTGGAAATAATCGCTCCGAAATTTGCATAAATTGTGTCTGCCCCTTAACTTTTGAACCGTGTGATAAAAATATATGAAAAACATCACAAAGGTAGCGCTTAATAAATACTTTAAAGTAAAATTATTTCGGACATGACCGATCATGTCCGAAATTATTTTACGGCAACAACTCAATGACCGTATATCCGAATATACCGTCATTGAGTTATTGCCGAAAAACTGCGTTTCTCAACAAAAGGGCTTAAGTGCCATGAACATACGCTCTTCTGCTGATGCATTTATTCGAGGCTGCGGAACCCTACACTGAGCATAGTGCGACATGCTCTGGTCCGGTTTTTTTTATCACTAAAGTAAGTCAGTCACACATCAAAATGTTTGACTATCTCCTAGATGACTTAATAGGTTGAAATATTACTTTACCATATGTTTATAACGCTTTGCACTTTTCACGGTCTGTGTCAATATAGGTTAAATTAATTATAAACATTGTCCGAAACATATTTTTGTAGCGAATTACATTTTTGTTCTACATGCTGATTTCCGCCATCCAGCCTTTGAACTGATATTTATTACGACTTTTGAGTTAGCGTTTTAAATTCTTCAATTAAAGTTGATAATTTTTTTTAGTTTATCTTACTTTATAAAGTTATGATTCTCAAGACAATAATTTACTTTGGAACGTTTGTTTGCAATTCGCGAAATAATGCAAAAATACAGGATTTTATAAGGCTATGATTTTCAAGACTGTAATTTACTTTTGAATTTCAGCCGCAATTTCCAAAGAATGCTAAAATATAGGATTTCATAAAGTTATGATTTTTAAAACTACCATTTGCTTTTATACGTCTGTCTCACAATTCGCCAAAGAATGCAAAAAACTAGAATGTAATCTAAGAAATTCATCAAATTATGATTTTCAATTGTAACATTTAGTTTTTTTTTTTTTAATTTAAAACGTAGTTTGTGTTTTGATGACAGTACAATCAGACAATTTATCGGTAACCTATTCAATCACTTACTTTAGGAATATCACAAGATTTGTCACAAATATCATTCAATGGTTTTGACATTCCGTTCTTGATCAACTACTTTTGCCGTTGATTGTACACAAAATCAGGCAAAACAAACACGTCTCTTCCTCGTCTTAATTCATATTTAAATTGCCATGTCGATCGTGTCACAATAGATATTTAAGGTTGCGTATTCCAGGTCTTTATCTCGGCTTCTGTCCAAATACAAGCTATGTCGATATCTGGTGAACCACACTAAGACCGAGGCCGCACTGCGTTTTATTTTCGCGCGCGGTTAACGGCAAAACCACAGACACGCCCGAAATACAAGTAAAAATCTGTCGTAAAAAAGCGCAGTGCGGCCTGGGCCAAAAACGGCTATATCAGGGCCCTAAATGGGCTTGAAAATTTGTTGGAGAATTAGGGCCCTAATTCTTATTACACCTTTCTTTTTAAGGGCTTAGGGTCCCTGATTTAGTGTAGTGTAATAGGCGCATTAGTGAACAATCCATACTTCCATACTAATATTATAAATGTGAAAGAAACTCTGTCTGTCTGTCTGTCTGTTACGCTTTCACGTTCAAACAGCTAAACTGATTTAGATTAAATTTGGTATGGAGATAGTTTTAGTCCCGGGGAAGGACATAGGATAGTTTTTGTCGCGATAACCGACATTCACGCGGGCGGAGCCGCGGGTGAAAACTAAGTAAGTAAGTAAATTCAATAAGTTAGATAAGTACGTAGATTTGCAATAAAAACACGACTACGCAAACATACGACCAAACATTACCAAGAGAGCTTAAGAATAAGAGTAATGAAACTCTACTTTGTCGTTTTTCCATTAAATCTTTAAATCCCTTAATACGAAAGCTAATCACGTTATGAAGTGTCCTTGTTAGTAAGGAATATTCCTCACGACGTACTATGTAAAGTAAATATTTATAAGCAAAGACATTCATTACAAAACAAAATGTTCCTTTAATATCTGGAATATTCTGGAACCAATGCTTGGGCTTCTTATAAAGTGATCCATTTAAAGAGTCCTATGTTGTGAGGTTTTCTTTGAAAGTCGCGTCGTCATTAACGTTTTAAATTAAATGGCCCTCGAGCTACGAATGCTTACGTAAGGAACTCGGTGCAAACCGTATGTATAACATCCGTTTTAAATGGACTTTTTCTCAAATAAAGCATTTCAATAGGGTTCCTTTTTACATGACTGCCCCAAAAGGAGTGTGTTGTTTTCAGGTTTATTTGTACGTCGTGAAATGAGTCACAACCAGATGAAATTTCAAGTAATGTGAAGTTAAGTAAATAGTATAATACTTTGATTAGAAAAAAAACTTCATTAAAAACATTTTAAATCAGTCGTAGTAGCTCTATAGTACGCTGGACTGGCTCCCCCTTACAAAGTGACAGCGATTTTAAATTCCGAATCTAATTAACGTCCTGTGCCTATGGTCCTGTGCACTTTTTTGACGCATTAAGCAAACGGCTGTTGTTATTTTTTTGTTTTTTTTTTATAGCAACTATGCCAGTGCTGACAATTCTGCCAATGTCAGATGTGCGATGGAGGAACTCGCAATTTTGTTTTTTTTTGTCGTTGAACTAAAATTGTGAATTAGGTAAACTGGAACAAAATGGCCGTAGTTGTTTTATGTTACACAAGAATAGATTTCAGACATCCATTTAAATTTGTCAAATTACGATCTCCAAATGTAAAATTTTAATAATATCTAATTATATCTTAGAACAACTCACACAACGTCATCTGATCCCAAACTAAGCAGAGCTTGTACTGTGGTAACCATTAATTAATAAACATACTTAAATATTTCTAAATACATACATACTATTGATAAATTACCCCCAGACCGAGAATAAACCATCGTGCTCATAACACAAAGTTTTATCCTGGGTGGGGATCGAACCCATGACCTCTGGCTTAGCAATCAGGGTCACTAACCACTAACAAAATCAAATTGAAGTCTTGTTGTTGCGGACTAGTACTATAGAAGTCAGTGCGTAGTAGGTACGAGTATAAGACCAAATTTACACACATTCTGCGGTCATAGACTATTTCTGTAAAATAATATTAGGTATGTTGATCCGTTGCTCCGTTTTTGTCTGAAATAAGTACAAACAAACAACACGCATTTATATTTATAGTTTTAATATGAGTAATGCTTTATTCGCTCACTATTGTATAAGTTTTGATAAATGGAATATGTCATTGAGAATCTACAATGGACGACCTTAGCTTTAAACCTCCTTCGGGCAACCTTAATACATGTAATAATATAATACATTAGAGAATTAAGAATAATTCTTTGAATATCCAACGTTGAATAGAAAAGTGTGGTCAAATTTTAGCAGCGATTAGTCGTTGCCATGAGTAGACCATGATGTCATTTTTTTTACTTTATTTTGAGGCATACATAGAACGTTCCTTTGTTCCAAATTTCAACAATAGACAAATTATGGCGTGGGTATTGGATCTGTCGTGCCTTTGACTGCCTTGTTATGGCATATATCATATTTTTAAATTGAATAAGCCAGTGGTAAAAATATCGTGAAATTAGATTTATTCCATCCCGCAGAAGCCACACCGCTCAACGACCTTGATCGTTGCCTTGAGAGCGTAGGGCAGCCTGTCATTTTTAAATGAAAGACGCGATTCGCAACCGGCGAAACAAAGCAGCAAATGAAAGCGATAGATGGGGCAATATACTTGGCCAATGTCCGCCGGAGGTGAAGGAAACCATTCCGCAAGGGACACCCTCATCTCCGGCCATGGACCTACAAGACGTAACAACGTGTGATTTTTTAGCCGGTTCGAGTCCGACATACACACCTGTCGTGCCATCAACGGGTCTCTCGGGATTTGTCGAGATTTTAACACACGTAAAAAAATGATGTTTGGATTCAATTTTTGGATAAATCAATTATCCTCAGGACCTGTAAGTAGGTTTCACTGGGGAGACCCGTGCCTAGCAGTGAGACATCGTATGAGTTGAAAAGTATATAACCATTATGATTATATTGATAATAATAAAACTAGGTGTCACAATCATGTTTACACCTAATTTTGTGACAATGACAACCCTTGAACTTGCTTACACCTGTTTGTACATGTTGTATATAAAATTAAGATTAACAGAATATTTTCATTACCTCCGACATGAGTACTTTGAATGTAACTAATGGAATCTTTTAGTTGAAATAGTCCTAAGCTTGATTGTTAACATGATAGCCTCGACACAGGCTCCGCCTAGTGAGGTCATAATAGGTATGACTTGTTATGTAATTGGGACCTTAAATAAATATATATTATTATTATTATTTTTTCTGTTATCTGAATCATTTAAAACTTTGAACACGTACATTTTTTTTTTTGTAAAGAATTTATCGAAAATATGTTGCACTGATTTTTTTCAAGTTCTTTATTTATCTTTATTTTTTACACCGCCATTTATTGATTTGAAATGACTGCATACTGGATGGTATTGTAATATTTGTACTTCTAGTAATATATTTTAGTTAAGAACCCAATACGGTAAGTAAACTTCGCAAAGGTATTTGAACTCTGTCAACTTAGCCAACGTACACAACCTCGTACTATTTAAACGACACAGTCCTGAAATAATTATCAACGTCAAAAGATGTAATGTTCTCTTCTAACTTGTACAATAACAATACAATATTTTTTTTTACAACCAAGCCATCCAAAAGCGTTCCCGTGAAAGGCGGCCCTGTTTTTTTTCGAGTGTTTTTTCTGAGATAGTTAAATGGCGTACCGTTTTAAAAGGAAGCAAATTTTCTCAAACTTGTCTGATTCTTATTGAAGCCAACGACTCGCTGTCGACAAAGTTAGCGTTTCGAAATCGAGTTAAGACCCATTAACTATTCGTGGTTTAATTTTCTCTGAGATGAGGTTTTAATTCCACTCTTAGTTAAAATTGTTTTCATTGACTGACTGACGCGATTATTAAGGGTAGATTACGCAAAAACAGAACACAAAAACTTACTCAAAAATGTATATAGAAAACCTAAATATTGAGACACGAAAAAAATTGTGTCACTAGTCAAAGAGATTTTCTAGTAGACAAAATAAAGAAATTTAAGAATATGTTTTAATATGATCCCGCAAATAAATATTGAAGTTGCGGAAAAATGCAAAAACGAGCATTTTCGTATTGTCATAGTTATGGCGTTCGTTATCTAACATATGTACGAACGAATACTCTACTTTATTTTGACCTGCGCTCCTGCGCACTGTGAAGAAATGGTTGTGTGCGGAAGAGCGAGGCCGGCGATCGTGTCGCTGTGTACGTAGCGCTAAATAAATAATTCTCTCAGTGTAATGCCCCTTTAAAGATGAAAAGGTTCCTTGTGAAGAAAAACGTAAACAACTTTATATCTGTACACTGAAACAGAAGTAGTTGTTTTATTTTCGTTTATCTGAATAATATCTAATATTGAATACTTACCAAAATATACTGCAGGTTATTTTGGTAAGTATTCAATGTTCGCTATATTTATCCGACTGCGGAGGAGGGTTTATCAATGTGTGGGTAGATGTAGATAGGTATAGGCTAAGGCATCGGTTTCGCAATCGTGAGGTCGTGGGTTCGAATCCTGGACATTATACTACTGACGTGAACCCACTCCTAACACAAGCCATAGAGCTTCGCTGGAGGGGTTAACAGGATTACTAGTAATGTGGGACGACAATCCCACATTGCTAGTTATCTTTCAAAAATAAAGAAAAAAAAAAGACAAGATAAATATGACATGTTATGTGTTTGACGTGTATGTATGTATGTATGTCTGTATGTATCCTCTTGGCTTAATCAATTTTATTAAATAATACGTCATTAGATTCAACTTGATGACTCCGGTGTCACTTGGTACATGAATGCTTAAAAAATCCAAATGGCGGGTTTTATGCGCGTTAATGCGCGGTCTGATTTTCCAGTACGAAAATATATATATATAATCTATTGGTTTAAAAAAAATTGAAGTGGTAAATCATATAAAAACAACGTAATTAAACAGGTACCTTGTTCTTATCAAATCATATATTCGCTTTCACATTAATGGACTTTTATTCTTTGTGTCATTTTATTGTTAATTTTATATAGACCTACAGGTGTGCCTAGATAGTGATTTATAGGCTGGAGCCGTTAACTAAGAATAGATTTTCGGAAATTAAACCCTAAGAGTGCCAATGCCTAAGTGCTGTCCAGATGCACAGGAGAAAAGATCTACAAATAAGAATATGACACATTAAGAGTTATTAGGCATGTAGAAGAATCTACCAAATAGAAAAATTACTCAAATGAGTAATAACTACTTATATTACTTGTGCAATCTAAACTTGGTATGAAACCCAATAATACAGCAGTAGCACAATGAAAATAGAAATAGAAATAGTTCATTATTTATAAGAAAAATCGAGCAATAAAGTGGATAAACACGATAGATATCACCAATTATACGGAGCTGGTACCACAGGCGACTTTGTGTAACGCGAGATGAATCAACAGACAATAGTAGAGCACAATGCCTTTTATATTAACTTTGGACGATAAAAGAGCCGTATTCCAACCTACTAACCTAATATCGATTGTGTAAAATGAACTGCTTTATGTTATCCTATGTTCTATTGGTGTGGTTAGATATTTAAAATTGCCTCTGTGGCGCGGTGGGAGTGTGTCCGACAGCTACGCAAGAGGTCGTGGGTTCGATTCCCACACGGGACACCACTTGTGTGTGATCTACAAACTGTTGTTCCGAGTCTGGGTGTACTTTGTGTCCGTGACTTGTATGTTTGTAAAGTCCCCCGCGACACAGGGCTTGTACCCTAAAGCGGGAGTCGTCCTTTATAAAAAAAAAAAAAATCAAATATATAGTAATATTATAAAGAGTAAGGATTTGTATTTTTGTATGTAACGAAAAAACTTCAAAACTGCTGAACCGATTTTAAAAATTTTTTCACCGTTGGGAGGCTAAACTGTCCCCGGGTGACATAGGTTACTTTTTATCCCTGGATTCTCACGAAAACGGGAACTATGTGGGTTAAACCGTGAGGTGTCCGCTAGTTTATACTAATATTATAAAGCTGAAGAGTTTGTTTGTTTGTGTGTTTGTTTGTTTGAACGCGGTAATCTCAAGAACTACTAATATGAATTGAAAAATTCTGTCACTGTTGGATAGCCCAACAGTAAAAGATAGGAAGGCTATAGGGTATATAACATCACGCTACGACTAATAGGAGCGGAGCAACAATGAGAAATGTTGCAAAAACGGGGAAAATGTACGCAGACGAAGTTGAACGGGACAGCTAGTATATTATAAAATACTATTAACTATAGGCTTTAGGAGGGCTCGCGAACTTTTCTACCAAGTAATAGTTTTAAAACAGTTGTTTAAAGAGAATTAGCCTTTAGCTCCATTTTTTTTAAATGTGTATAAAATAAAAATTCTCTTAAATTACTATATTAAAGCCCAAACCTGAAAGTGTGATAGTTTGTCAGGAAATGGTACCACAAAAGTTCATACGTTGTGGGATAGTGTTAGAAGTGATTAAAGGCAATTCATTTTGAAGCACCTATGTACATATCTTATTCCAAATAAAAAAAATATGATATATAATTAAGTGACATTGGATGTTTTAGTGACGCTGGTATATCTTGAGAATATTTTTTTAAACCTAAACCTATGCCTTGAAACCTACTTGTTTGAATTGAGAGGTCCGTGACTCAGGTGCGAAAACAAGGGCTGGGGGGGGGGTAATAGGGGCAGTCTGTTCGAACTTTTCACACTTGACCAAATCTATTCACACTTGGGCGATGTTGGGTCAAAGTGAAAGACCAGAATGACCATGATCCTGGATCCGCGCCTACTGTGACTCGACAGTAACCGATTAGTAGGAAATATGATAATGAGGTTAAGTAATCTAGCCCCTGTCGGGTTAATAGATGGGTTTCCATTTGCTTTGCGCTCGGTAGAATAAGTATAAGCTATCACCCCTGTGCTTAACCACTCCCTAGTCGTTTCTTTCATCCCATCGAAATATGACAGTATAGGATTAAAGATTTGTTTAGAAATCATTGCGGCGTTATCAAGCTTCGGCGAATTTGATCGAAACGTCGGGTAAATAAAAGGTTCGTACCTTTAAATAATTCACGCGATAAAGTCCCGAAATATATCTAATATGCATAAAAATCGCGAAAGTTTAAAAACAATAATCTTGCTTTTTACCTAATACATGAATAATACATATAACTATTCAGAACAGGTTAGCTGAGTTTAAAACCCATTTGTATCCAAAACTACCAACTATTCAACACTTCCGAAATTCAATCACCTGCTATGATAACCCGGTAAAGCCAGGCTAATCCGAATTCATTATACTTTATTTTAGTTCTTGACGGGTTTAGTTAAACAAATATGAAATATCGGACCTCTAACTAACTGCATAAACAGTGCAATTTAACCGTGAAATGGGTCACTCGTATTATCGAAGTCGTATTGAACTCTTTAGCAGTAAACTTGGCTGAAGGAGAGTTTTGGCTAACTTTGTTGTGTAAGAGTTTAGAGAACTAGATCCTACCTGCAGACTACATAGACGCCATGTTATGTTTACAATATACACTTTGTTTTCTTGCTGGTAAATTTACTTCCTTATTGAAAACAAACATAATTTGAATTTGAGAAAACCAAGCTAAAAATCGAAATAAAACAGCCAATATATTTAATGAAAAAAAACAATACAAAAAAAACATACAAACGAACGAACATAAAACCTCCTTAAAGTCGGTTGAAAAAGAAATATTAAGTAGTTTCTTCAAGCTAAAGAGTTTGTTTGTTTGAACGTGATAATCTCAAGGACTACTAGTCCGAATTTAAATCTTTTTTTGCTGTTGGCTATATAACGTCACGCTACGGCCAATAGTAGTAGAGTAGCAATGATAAATGTTTAAATGGCGAAAATTTACGCTGGCAAAGTTGCGCGGGTCAACTAGTTTGCTTATACGATGCATTTGTAGACTGGTTAGGCAGTTTTATTCGTCTAATTTTATCTAATATTCATGAGTATTTTTTCTTGATTATTAATTTTTATATTTCTAAATATTCTTTGGTTGCTATAGATATTGGAGTTCGTCTGGCAAGAGTAAACTCTAAACAAGAGTATGCTTCGCGCACCTCAAAATGCTGCATGGGAACCAGGTGGAAAGTGGTCGCGAGCTGGTCTACGAGATAAATGGAAAGCCAGTGTCTTTTCTGTATTTTTTGTGCTGGAATGCAGTTGAAACTAGAAATAGATTTTCTTTGAGTTCAAATCGCAATCCTTTATGAATCTACGTACGACTTAAGTAGTAGATTTAGTACAATATATTGGGGTAGAAATAGTCAATACGCATTTTTTACTTTGTATTTAAACTCTAAGTTACGATACCGACATCTGGTGTTGGCTGTTTACACGCCTCCCCATAGACCTAAGTTTACATATATAAATGTTATCTACACTTTTAGTTAAGTAAGAAGTCAGTTTAAATAAATAGTACATAATTTCCTTAGCACAACTAGAGAAAAATGATAATCTTCATAACCAATGAGAATAAAATGATACAATTAATTTAATTTTACAGTTGAAACAATAGCTATATATTCAAAGAGGGACAACTTCGGTTATCTTCCAAACGAAATGTGATCTCAACAACAATTTTATTTTGATAAAGTCGAAAGCCAACTCGATAAGCCAGTACTCAATTTATGTAAAAAAGCCAGTTGATTTCAATAAAAATTCATCCGGCGTAAACAACTTTGGCAACAGGCACGAACTTCACGTACAGAATCATTTTGAAACCGTTCACGAAGCAAAACGGCATCAAATTTGTCGTGTACATAAATTTGTGTATGTAGTAATAACAGGGTCAACTGCAAATTTATGCAGATTGGGTTCGTTCATAGCAGTGCTGTGCGTATACGTTTGCCGCCAGAGATAACAATGGATTTATGTTTAAGACTTTATTACTTCGGTGTGTGATGCGTTGTTTCGCTGAGTTAAGCGCTTGTTAGCCTGATATGACGAGGTACTGCGGTTCTCTAATTGTTTCGTTTCATTTTGCACTTCCACCAGCGCCACAAACATTTATCGAACCTAGAGGTAAATTATGCTGTTCAAATGAGATTCTAGTTTATTAAAGTCTTTACATCTTAAAATAAAAGTTTTTCTTTTATTTTTTCAAATTTTAATAAATATTGATATACTTTCGCTATTTGTACACATTATAAAATTATATATTCCTACTACGGGTCTTAATCCAGTGAATAATTTAAGGTAAAATACCTTGTTTATTGCCCGACGTTTCGACCGTATTGCAACGGCCGTTGGGATTAAGACCCGTATTATATATAATTTCATAAATTTTAATAAGTATTGTAACTGAAATAATAGCTTAATAAACAAGTTATTTCCCCATTTTCTTGTTCGCTTATTCCCACAGGTGTTTTGGTCACCTCATATTCGCTTGTAAAAAAAAAATTGTCGTCCTGTGTTAGTACGATTAACATCTTTAATTCAGGATTCTTCAAGGATTAAAAAAAAAACTGAATTTAACAACAAAAATTTAATAACAGTTTGTTATGGAGAGTTTATTTTAAAATAATACCCTAATGTTACGTCACAAAACATGTCAACATCACCAAATATTTTTACAATATATACACTTCGCAAAAATACAACCCCATTAACAGGTAACAAAAAAAAAATTCCTGTTTCAAGTGTTCACGTAATTCAACAAGCACGCAAGAACACTTGTTTGTTCAATGTCGTATAGAATAATAACTCTTTATGCCATGAATAACATGAAATTGTGAGACGGAGGAAAAATGCGTGGTTGATAATAAAATTTTCTTTTGGCGCGTTTCTCGTGACGACATCCTCTTCCGTCGGTAAATTTTCTTGATGGAGGGACGTTTATTTCGGGGAAATAAGACAAACTGCCTCGCCACGGAAACTTATATTTTAATCATCTTGTCATTATGTTAAAAACCGGCCAGATGTGAACTGAACCGTGAGGGAGTTTTAAATTTAGAACTTCGTTTACAATAGTTAGTTTACGTCCAATTAAGAAGGTAACAAAGTGGAACTACGTTTATTGTTTGAGTTCCACGAGTTTTTCTTGAATTGAGAGAAATTCTAAACAATGTTTTTCGTTGTTGCTTAAACGTCTCATACCTGTGCATACTGTATTCAATTTGTTCATATTACACGTTTTGATATTCAGTTGATAAAATACATTTCAGATAATTTTCACCAATAATAGGTAGTCGTCATATTTCGGATATAAATTCAGTGATATATGTAATACACATTAAGTCAACAACCTTATCCAAACAATAGACTGAATTAATTAAAATCACACAGTAGCTAATTATAATTTGTGTACATTCAGAAATTTAACGTGAAACCGTTTATGGAACGTTACGGAGAGATAAAATTCTTTCTTCACTTAATTTTATACGTGGGTATATAAATATACCCATATATTATGAGAGTATCATCATCTTAATAAAATGTATGTATTACGACTTGTAAATATTAACTCTTGAAAAATAAGTAGGTACCTTACACATGTACAGATGTACTGTAGCCTGCAAGGGCCTGTTCTCACTTGTCGTGTAACACCCATTAAAAAACGGGTGCTCCAATGGGAGAATATTCACTAGAGCACACGATTTTTAATGGGTATTATGTTTAAATTATCAGGTGTCGCATACGACACCCATAGATAGCTAAATGATTGATGTTGAGTATGTAAAAAAATAGTAGTATATATAGTGAATTAAAAAGAAAAACTATCACAGCTAAGTAGGCTTTACAAGTTTACGAGTGACAGACATTTTCGTATAAATTCCATAGAAAATTATTACCAAAATAACTTCTTATGCTACATTATTTGGATGGGGGGGGGGACTACGGAACCCTACATTGTACGTGGCCGGCATGCACTTGCACGTTTTTTTTGAGAAAAAGGCGAATGTCATAAAAATTATACCCCCGCTGGTACAAAATTAAAATTGGCTTATTATGGCATATAACTTTTTAAGTCATATTTTTTTCAATTAATAACTTTTTCACTCATAAATAAACGAATGAAAAAATAATAAATATTTAGGGTACTTCGATTTTGATAAATGTAGGTATGTGCACTCAGTATCATGGGCACATACCAACCTTTAAATATGACCACACCTTTCTGTTACACCCAGTATATCCCTACTAATATATAAATGTGAATGAAAGTTTGTTTGTTACGCTTTCACGCGAAAACTACTCAACCGATCATCATGAAACTTTGTACACATATTCTTGGAGGTATAAGAAGTAACATGGGATTATAAAAAAAGGGGAAAATTTATGCAGATGAAGTTGCGCGGGACAGCTATAATAAGACAGTGTATAATAATTTTAAAATAATTACTTTAAGTTATTTAAGAAAAACCATGGAAGAGATCATACCGGCCCCCCTCCCCCTTAACTCTAAAGCAACTGACCTTAATATATTGAAATAATACAAAATATAGTTTTTAACCTGTAGATTACAGGAAAACCTATGAGAAGTCTAACTTTTGAACATGTGAGCCAATTTAGGAGCAAAACAGGAAATCAAACAGAACGTTTTGAAAACAGTATGATGTAGCATGAAAACAAATGAAAGGACTTGGTGCGAGGGTCTACAAATATATCTATACTAATATTATAAAGCGGAAGAGTTTGTTTGTTTGTTTGTTTGTTTGTTTGTTTGTTTGTTTGTTTGTTTAAACGCGCTAATATAAGGAACTACTGGTCCGATTTGAAAAATTCTTTTTTTGTTGGATAGCCCATTTATCGAGGAAGGCTATAGGCTATATAACATCGCTACGACTAATAGGAGCGGAGTAGCGACGAGAAATGTTGCAAAAACGGGGAAAATTTACGCATACGAAGTTGCGCGGGACAGCTAGTATTTACTAAAGTTCATGAAAACCGACGAATAACAGAAGTGAGATCTAACTAGGAATGAAGGTTTTTCGAAGTTCTACAAAATCATACATGATATAATTAAATTTTTTAAATGATTTGTATTTCAATTTGGCAACATTTTTTTTTTAATTACTTGCATTGTGGGTCGCACATTGCCGTGGCCCAAAGTACTTCGTATAACCACGGCCGGAGCGTCAACCTTTTTCAACTTGGTTGATACATTTAATATGTTTATAAGTAAAACATAAGAACCAATTCGTATACCTACTTGTACAATTTATATTTACAATTTATTCAAACGTAAGATTACTCATCAGGTTCTTAATTTAATTTTTTGTTGAAATTCAACATTTTATAGATACCTACCGACAACAATATTTAATATAAGTAAAACGTCGTGTCGTGTCTTTACATCTTTTATAGTTGGTATTTTCTTCAGAGAACTATGTGTTTTCAAATTTATTTTTCTCTTTTATCTGTACAAGATGTAGGTAGGCTAACCGCCGAATACTCTGCAATTCAATTTTTTAGACCACGTTACCTTACATGCTCTCACTGTCGCTTAAAAGATGAAAAACAGGGACAGTAATACTTTTAAATACGACTCAAAGGCAAGTATCGTTGCGAATTCGGGTGTCTTTTGTAAAATAAAATAAAGTACGAAATAAGCCGTACATCGAAGAATAGCTAGAATTTTCAAAATTAAACTAAGTACACTCGTTTTATTTCATTCGGACCACCTAGTACTCGTATTCTTAGGTATATTCGGGATTGAATTTTTCCAGACCAAAATATTTGCGTTCTAGTTGGCTAGAGTACAAGATATAAAAATAAACTTTGAATATTTTGTCGAAAATAATAAACTGTCGATTGTTTAACAATATAGGGTAAAACTCGGATAGTTGCCCCAGTTTTGAACACACTATGTTAGAGATGTTGGTGGTAAAAGAGCTTTACTATGGTTAGAAGTATCCCTCTTGCAGATCTTATTGCCATGTAAACCATCGAAGAAAGCACAAGTGTTTTATCGGTGTGAGCACAAATCTTCCTTCGCGTCGAAATTATATTAATGATTCATTTCTATTGAATATTTTTATTACTAACGGCGGATTGGGTAAATTTTTGTTTATGTATTGCAGTTTTGATTACACTATTTATTACATTTTATTGTTTAAAAGTTTTAATTTATTTCGCAAATAAATAATAATACAGTCGGATGGTAGGATAGTCGCCCTGAGGTTTTATGCTCTTTCATCTAGGGGCAACCATATTTTTTTTGATGAGCAAAGACAAATTTATTCTTTTGATGTTTTTCCAAGCTTTTGTGACTATAATAACTTGTTACCCGACTGACCCAGAAGGGTAATATTTTTCGTGTAATTAAGTCAATATGTTACCTAAACCTATCAAACTTAAAATTTGGAAGGCCATTCTTGTTGTTTTTTTTAATTGTATCAATACTTAAAACGTTAGACTTTTTTAGAAATCTGATTAAAATTTCGATTAGCATTTGTTTCTCTTTAAAATAACCACTGTGATGAGTTGAGATGATAATGAGATGAGAGAGATATCCCTGCAACCAATTTCGTTGTTACCATAGTAGGCAACTATGCCATTTTTGACCAGTTTCCATAGGAAATTTCGCCACTGCTTGCTTCAGGGATTTTTTTAAGAGACTGAATGTCGCCGTGGCGTTTAGAACAAGCCATGTTCTCTAAAACGGACCATAATTTGTAGTCTAAATGGTTGAGGTGTCGTTTAGATGAGGGCTGGTCTTCAGCTATTATAAAGTCCGGAACGTTGGTTTCAAGCCAGGCTTAGGTAGTTCGTGCCTCGTGACCAGGTGTAGAGTCCTGCTGGAAAGTCCATGGTACATTTTTAAAAAGTGTATTGCTGAGAGGTTTCACAACACGACCCAAAACTGTCCCTTGATACACTTTGGCCGAAGTTTTCACTCCTTTTTCACAAAATGTAGCTTTGTGACGCCTTGATAAGACACGCCCCACCAAACCATCACTGACGCAGGATGATGACCACGCTGTAGGTACCTTTCCGATCACTTGAGCGGCTTCTTTAGAACTGTGTGCGTACACTTTATCATTTTGCTTATTGTAGTGCTACAATCTTCAATCTTGTAAATTTTTTCATCAGTAACGAGGATATTTCTGTGCCCTTCACCTGCGTATCGCGACAGAAGGCATTTTGATCGATCTACTCTCTTTAATTTTAAAGATTGATTTAGGGCATGTCCTGTATATCGACGATAAGCACCGAGCTTCAGGTCTTGTTTTATAATACGCGACAGAGTCCTAGCTGGAATCTTCATTTCTCGCGATAATATTTTTGGCATCCTAATGGGATTTCGACGAATTCTGGCTTTAACAGCATTAACAGCCTTTGTAGTTCTAACAGCACGCGGCTGCCCCGATCTTTATGGTCTTTGACAGAGGAAGTGTTGTTGTATCTGTTGATAGTACGATATACGAACATACGGCTGATACCAAGCTTTTGAAGTGTCTGGAATATGACCGACGACTCCATACCCACTTTGTGCAAGGCAATCACCGCAATCCTATTTTCTTTAACAATACAATCCATATTGTAATTTGATAATGTATACGAAAAAATATGTGAAATGGCGCGAAATCGAAAGAACTTTTAAAAATAATAACCGCGTTCCAAATTCAAAGTAATTAAAAAGTTGGAAAAAGATAAGATATATTATGTATTTATAGCCGGACTAGTTACATATAGTGTTATTTTTAGGGTGTTTATATTTTTTAATTGTAGAGCTTTTTAAAAAGTGGAGCTTTTACCCTTCAAGCTACTGGTTTCTGCACTGAGACCTTGCTCACTGCGAAATCTCACCATGCAGTTTTTATTTTCAACATTCGAAATTCCCACCGCACCCGTCACATTTGTATCAATCGACTGACCTGTCCTTGTGGTCTAGTGATTAGTAACCCTGACTGCTAAAACAGAGATTATCACCCAATATAACTGTATGCAATGACCATTAGATATTCCCACCACTTATAATTGTTGTACAACAATATCTATGATGACTAATTAAATAAAGCTTGATCTAACACCTATCAAATAACTAGTTAAATAAAGTAACATTGTTTGTGTTATTGTAAACGTGGATTTACAGTCCATTTGAAATATTGCATTTAAAGCATTTTGGGATATTAACTCGTTAAGGGATTATCGTTCAAATAGATTATATTATCCTTTAGATTTCAATACGGTATTTTTCTTTAATTCTAAGAGCTATCGATAAATTGAGTGTTCGTCATAGGTACCTATATTTTTACATTTCATAATGGACAACTTGAGTCTTATATCGCGGGGGACCTTACAACATAATGAATGAACACAAGGTACAACCAGACTCTGAGTCATACTTTATTATTCTCACAAGGCTCTTTGCCGTGTGAGAATCGAACCCACAACCTCTTGCCCGAAAGTCATAATATGCAGTTCCGCTGCGCCACCGAGGCATTCAAAACAAGACAAGTTAACATCTCATAGTCTCAGAAGCAGCATATAACTTCATAATATCTGCAAAACCATATTTCACACATAACAAGAACTTCACTAAACACAAAAAGGGTTTCACAACAAAATTACGTAAATAAATCTTTCTCAAAGCTTAACAATGTCAAAAGACAAAAACAAAACACTTCGCGCTAAGTCGGTTCGCGTGTTTGGCGACACTTCCAAAAAATATGTTACGAAATGAGAATATGGAGCAAAATCACTTAGGGTTGCACAAAACGGCAATAGGCTGCAACGACGCCTAGATTCTGTGTAAAATAATACCGCGGCTGCACATTCATTAACCCTGTAACTGCGCCATGCATCCGCTCTCCATACTGACGTCTATTAGGATAATGGAATAGTGGTGTAAAGCTCAAAGAATGGATGTCTGGCGCGAAGCCAACGTGTGTGGACTGAACAAATCGCCGCTTTGTCTATGATGTCATTCCACGTCAGCTAGTCGTGCTAGACCTGTCGCCGACGTATCTACGTTACAAAACCCAACATCCATAGTTATACAACTCTAATAGAGAAGATGGAAATATGCAAAGCTATTGTACCTACGCTCTTGAATTGAAATGCGGGTTTCGTATTTACTTAGTAGGTATTTCATTATTCTCTTTATATGTACTGTTACAAAATTTATTCAGAAACAATAACTGTACTTTATTTTGGTTAAACGTTATTATATCATTTAGTATTTATCAACACAATTTGTACTATCGATTTACATTATTAATTCAGAGTATTTTAAACATTTACTTAACCTGTAAAGTAATTATTTGCTGTGGGGTTTATAATAATATAATTACAAAATACTTAAAAGCGAATGATTGATAGCTGATATTGACGAGAAAAATTGGATAAATAACCGTGTGGCTATCTTATATTGCTTCCTGCGAAAGAGAGCATGGTTTCATTCTAGCTATCTTAAACATATTTATAAGCAGGATACTCTTGTTTGCCTTAAATTGTAGAAATGAATTACAATTTGTAGGTATCTGTACTGTTATCTTCTACCTATACTGTTGGCTGGCCTGTTGGTCTAGTGGTTAGTGACCCTGACTGCTTAGCCGGAGGTCGTAGGTTCGACCCACGATAATTTTGGTATGATGAGTACGATGGTTTATTCTGTGTCTGGGTGTTATTCATCTATAATATGTGAATTTAGAAATATATAAGTATGTTTATCAGTTGTATAGTTTCCATAGTACCTACAAGCTCTCCTTAGTTTAGAATCAGGTGAACGTATGTGAATTGTACCAAGATATATTATTATACTAATATAATAGATGACTGCCTCTGACTTGACTGCCTCTGTGGCGGAGTGTATCCGACTGCTACGCAATAGGTCGTGGGTTCGATCCCCACCCAGGATAAAACTTTGTGTGATGAGCACGATGGTTTATTCTGCGTCTGGGTGTTATTTATCTATAATATGTATGTATTTAGAAATATATAAGTATGTTTATCAGCTGTCTGGTTTCCGAGTAGGGGATCAGATAGCGTTGTGTGATTTGTCTCAAGATTATTATTATTATTACTAGCTGTCCCGCGCAACTTCGTATGCGTAATTTTTCCCCGTTTTTGCAACATTTCTCGTCGCTGCTCCGCTCCTACTAGTCGTAGCGCGATGTTATATAGCCTAGCCTTCCTCGATAAATGGGCTATCCAACAAAAAAAGAATTTTTGAAATCGGACCAGTAGTTCCTGAGATTAGCGCGTTTAAACGAACAAACAACAAACTCTTCCGCTTTATAATATTAGTATAGATTAGATATTTATTTGTTTGTTTGAATGCTCTAGTCTCCGAAGATAGGAGGCCAGTTTGCATAAAGATAGGCTTTTTATCGTGAACTGATCCAATTTTGGGGCGAATCCGCAGGCAAAAGTTATTTATTTGACATAAAACAGTTATTTCTATTCAATTTTGCTGATAAAGTCCTGGGCAGCATCTCATATCATACTAATATTATAAAAGCGAAAGTTTGTGAATGTGTGAGTGTGTATGTTTGTTACTTCTTCACGTCTAAACGGCTGGAGCGATTTTATTAAAATTTGATATGGAAAAGTAAAAAAGTAAAAAACCCTGGAACACATAGGCTAATAAACCGCGGGTAACACCGCGGGACACGGCTAGTAAAACAAATAGGCACCATTAAATGTCAAAACAGCCACTCACTGTTAAAACTGCTAACAGTAAATATAATAGAATCGTTTAATCTACTCATGTAGGTACTTTTTTTATTATATATATATATTTATATTTATAAAAAAAATGTTTGGCACTCGGGGACTGCCGCGGTTAAGCTATTGAATAGCATTTTTTATCGACTTGTGCAATTATTTTATTTTTCATTTTTCTTCAAATCTTTTTGACGCTGATAATTTGACGTTCACAATTTCTTTTTCTTTTTAGCTCTTTAAGTTTTTCTTCTCTATAAAACGAAAATAGCTAGGTATAAATAATAAGTATAAATAATTAGGTATAAATAGTGTAATTACACACCAAAAAAAATATTCATTCAATTACGTATTCGTCCGATTTCGGAGCAGCTCGTCTCGATCCGTGCGAGCTTCGTACAGTCGTACCATATACATATACGTTAAGCGAACGCTCGGCCGAGTTACATTGTAGGCGGAGTAGGGGGGTGTTAGGTTTTATTTTCGTTACGGAATTTCTTGATTCGGTCGCCGCGGTCAAAGCCCGCAATAAAAGCTATGCAATAGCTTAAAAACTGTGTAATAAAATACAAATATGTATAAAATAATCTAGAGATTTAAAAAGCACGCCAACACAAAGTAAACAGTAAAAATCTTAATTGAAAACACATCAAATAGCTGTACCCTACATTATTTGTACTATTAAACGAAACAGAAAATCAATTGGGTCACCGTAAAGTTCCTCAGTAAAAATTTATGGAAAGTCCGAAGTTACGATAATCAAGAGTCTAAAACAAAACGAAGTCGAAACACTCGGGGACCTCCTATTGGGATGACATTCAATCGACATAGTAAACATCTGAACGAACCTCTTTTAGAAACCTTACAAAAACAAAAAGCTTATTGATGAATATTTGATACCAATTTAAAGTTGGAAACATTCAAAGGGTTGAATTTTATTTGAACATCGCGTATTAGAGGGACTATCAAATCTACTATACTGGTAAACAATATTAGTAATACAATGTATATTATACAATTTTAGTATTATACAGGAATTCGTTTCTGTGTGAGTCCATTTGTAGGAAATTATTTCATTGTATGAAATAACCATGAACAACATAATTAGGTGACTATTAAGTAACAAGACTTCATCTATTTGGCAATTAATACAAAAATCATAAAATCTCCCCGCAGATATTTAATTTATTTTTAAAATTAAAAGATGCCCTAAGAAGAAGAAGAAGAAAGAACAGACAAAATCACTTTTTTGTTTAAAGTTATATACATAGATCGAACTTCTTTCCTTCCCTTGTTGTTTCTTTGAAGGACCTTCTAAATAGACATGCCCACAAAATATGTTTAGACACTATTGTATCTATTTAAATAGTATAAATCACTCTAATAATAAAAAAAAAACCCTTTAGGTGAGATGCTATTTCTTTGAATCATGTTTGTAAAACATTACACCTACAGGCAGTAGGCTTGCCGAAACGGTGACACCGACCTTCCCAGAGGCATGCCCGCGATCTGGAGCGAATGTTTCAAACAAAAGAACCGAAACCTATTCGCTAGGCTCATCTGCCAATGCACCCCGCTCATGTATAGAAGAAGGTCTTAAGTATAAAATAGAGTCTCAGGTATATCCTATAAAATAATAAGTTGGCTTATTACGTTTTAAAACTCTAAAGGTTCTGCAGCGATTGAGCTCAAATTTTGGCCCAATATACAAATCCGCTCCTAAGACTGTTTCTATAGAGGAACCACTTTTTTCACTTTCTATTACTTTTACTTAGAATCTACTGAATGTATTTCGATGAAACTTTATAGTAATGTAGTTTAATCACCAGAATAGCAGATAGGGTATAAAAATCAAACGTAATGCTGACGAAGTCGTGGGGTAGAGCTTTTTTCTCACAATTGTTGGCAAAGGTAATGAAAAATGAATTTCAGTCGAATACAGTATACCAACGCAGATGTCACACAAAGGTCCTGACTGCCTCTGTGGCGCAGTGGTAGTGTGTCCGACTGCTACGCAAAAGGTCGTGGGTTCGATTCCCACACGGGACACCACTTTGTGTGATCTACAAATTGTTGTTCAGAGTCTGGGTGTTCTTTGTGTCCGTGACTTGTATGTTTGTAAAGTCCCCCGCGACACAGGGCTTCTCCCCTACTGCGGGAGTAGTCTTTAAAAAAAAAGGTCCGTCGAAATCAAATGAAAACAAAAACAGATCGGTATTAAAACGGTCTGACTGCTAAGCCGTCGGAACGTGACCGACTTTTTGCAGGACCGGCTATCGGTCCTGCAAAAAGTCAGTCACGTGTATAACGATACGTCAGCGTAACGACATATAATTCACGGTTTATATATCGGTAAATTCTGATGGGTAATCAACAAATACTTTTGGTCGATTCCATCGGACTATATCAGAATGGATCGTAGTTTTAACCAAAAGACGTCCTCCTGCTACTGCTGAATATTGTCCTCCTTCAAGGATCGCCACAACGACCGGTCCTACGCCACATCGCATCCAGGATGGTCAGTTAGCAATTTTCTGTTTACTTTATATCCGCTATATTTTCTTCTCTCCGTGTACTTATATGTTAATTTTAAGGTTGCAAATATGTTTAGGAAATCTCTGGAGAAAGTATATAAACCTACCTAACAAAATTTGCCGGTAAATTATATTCTCTGTGTTCTTATTCGTATTTTTCTCTTAGTGACGGTCGTGTCTAGTCTGAAGGGTCAATCACTTTCCGTTTTATATTACGACAGGATGTTCTGTCTGCTGCAAGTTATAATTGTTAGGTATTTATATACTTTCTTGATAAAGCACTTAGTACTACTGAAAGATAAAAAAAATATAGTAAATGGTAGGAAACTATAACAAATTACTTTATAAATACAATAAGTAATTGACAGGAAATGCCTATAAAAATTACTTTATTAAAACAAATTACGTTTTATATTTTCAATAAGTTTATAACTCACGATTAAATAATGAAAGTTTTGTACCATGAAACTTTCGTGACTCCTTTTTCAAGTTGTTAGAGAGAATTGAAATTAATTTATTGAAAGAACAACAATATTTCGTAACAAGTAATTTTAATAGAACAAATCGACGGTGAATAGGTTTCATTAACAGCGTCTACACGTGTAATAATTTTCATGTGAAAACAAAAAAAAACAACCCCACATCATGTGTACATTTTTTGTGAACACTATCATCATAATAAATATAAATTGAGTGAATATATAAGAATACTGACATCTATGGACAACTCACACACAGCCATTTGATCGCAAACTAGACAGAGCCTGTATTATGGCTACAGAACTGATAAACAGATAAACATACTCGTACTTGTATATTTCATTAGATAAATTTACCATCATCACATAAAGATTAATCCTGGGTGGGAATCAAACCCACGACCGACGGCTTAGCAGTCAGGGTCACTAACCACTAGACCACAGGCCCGTCGCAAATACTTGATTTATCTAAGACTTCTGGATATCCGTCCAGATGAGAAAAATCGATAGGCATATGTAATTTGCGAATTTTTTGATGATGATTTTTTTTTACTTCAAGTAAGTATTCAAAGTGTATTACTATCACCTCG
Organism: Herminia tarsipennalis; assembly: GCA_945859575.2. NCBI lineage: Eukaryota > Metazoa > Arthropoda > Insecta > Lepidoptera > Erebidae > Herminia > Herminia tarsipennalis. The sequence continues at coordinate 17,046,025 of OX243839.2, forward strand.
TGTATTCCGTTACCTATTACAAAATCATAATTTTAAACATATTGAGAACATTTATTACGCGAGTGTAGCCGATAACAAAGCTAGTTTTAGAAACACAACCGCTCTTCAAAATACTTGAAACCAAAGCACATTTGAATTACGTATCTATTAAAGGGCTCAGTAATGGTGGAGGGTTCTTATCGGGGTACAGACAGAGGAGGCATCCGGCGGAGATGTCGGATTTCCTGAGATAACCCATACGGGGTGTATCACTAATATGCGTGGCCACAAACGGTCGCCCTTGGAAAAAATGTTACTGGAATTGTCTTAATGAGACTAGTCACGGCATGAACGATGATTAAAGATATATACTAATAGAATGTAATTAAACTATATAGAGAGGAATATACCTCCTGATTTACGTCGTTTTATAGTAATTTTTATAGGCATTTCTTAAAAATGCAATTGATGTATTTATAAAATAATTGGCAAGAAATGCCTATAAAAACTACTATAATAATCAGGCCGACATCATTATTTGTTCAAAATGCTCTCTGTAACGAAGCAATAACAAAAAGCCGCGATAGTTCTTTAGCTACCGGCTAGATGACGCTTGCGAGGGCCCAACTCGCGAGCATGAAAGGATAGAGAAAGGTCTGGTAACATAGTCCAGATAGGTGGTTCGATTCCGGTCTCGGATCGGCATACGGAAGTCTCGGGTTCGATTCCTGGGTCTAGACTTCAAATTTCGTCGTTTTGTTTGACTAGCTTATTAAGTTTGTTGATCAAATCTTGCTTTAAGATAGTTTGTTTAGAAAACGGTATTTTGACGTGGCTAACGACGGCGCGGTGCCTGGCTTGCGATCAGCAGCCAGTAATGTACCTATAAAAGACCAGGAACTTATCTTCCCAAGCTGGCTTTAGTAATGACAAGCCAAGCATATCACAGTGTGTCCTCGTTATTGTTATGTATGACAGTCTATGAGAGCTAGTTGATGAGAACGGAGGTTAGGACGGCTAGTGCCGCAAACACCGTACCTCAGTTAGCTAGCCACCAGGTACAAACTGTGTTTGTGTATATCAGTTTACCTGCGTCCTTATTCACGATCTTTATTTCATGTCCACGGCAAGTCCATGCGAAACTTGCCATAATGTTAAATAGAGAGCTGCGCTTAAAAATGCATCAAGGTTGGATATTTTTGAGCAAGCGGTGCATGCGCCTTGATACATTTGTGAGCACACCTCCTCATTTACTATTTGACGGTTCCGTATGGGCTTGCCGTGTACACAGAATAAAGATCGTGAATAAGGACGCTGGACTGGTCGCTATTCCCCCGGTTTTAGACGGCCCGCCAATAAGCAACCTTACGAGGTGCACTGTTTGTCATAATATTCGAGAACAAAATTCATTTATCATTAGAAGATGCATGCAAATATATAATTATTCTACTTGAAATTTCGTCATACCTCAAAATAAGAGCTGCATTTTGTAAAATAAGTGAATAAAGTATTATGTTAAATAGAATAAACCGTGCTCTTCGTATGGTACTGATTTGACCTTGCCATTTGAGCCTCAATGTATCCCCTGTTAATTAATTATTGAATCGTCAGAGTCTTAGAGGCATCTTCCCTTCTGCACCGGATACTTCGACAAATAGGATAACATTAAGCTTATTTAAATTGACGTTTACTTGTAAAGGGTTAGTTAAAGAGCCAGCCGCTTGGTTAATTATTAAGTAGGCTCATATATTTTCACAGTAACCAACCGGCTAACCCTTCAAATTCGATTTTAATAATATTAGCATGATATAATTAGACAAGGGACGAAAACAAGCCACTCTGATATTCATACAGTAACGTGATATTATTTCTTCTTACGCTCATGTGTAATGACTTCTAAAGAATGCCTGTTTTATTTGTGTTGTTACCCATATATATAACTGTCATATAAAACATTGATATTTTCTCGGGCTTTTATTTTTTCTGGCCTACATAAGAGGATTACAAAAATTGGCCATGCACTTACAATCATTCTACCAAACAAATAGTAGAAATACCTGCTAGATTATAACACCAAAAAGATTTTAAAAATAAAAAAGCCCGCCTGCGCAAAAAAGTTGCAAACAAGATCCATGTAATATCATGCTGTCGGAGGCGCAATACTAAGTTACTAAGTTCATGGAGATTCATTAAAGCCTCCGACTGTATGATATTGTTTGCATATTTTTTGCGGACGGATTTTATATAAAATGTATTTTTATTGAATTTTTTTTAGTGCTTGTAGGATGTAACCGATGTAACAACTAACTTTTATTACAGCTATTGCCCAGTATTGAAAATTGAAAAAAGAATGGTTGCTAATTGACCTTTTTAGGTATTACAGCTTATACCTTTTTGAAATGCTTACGATGAGCCCTTTATTTTGAGACCCATATTGCGGTATTCGAAAAATCTTTTTTTTCACACCTATTTTTTTGACATCTCACAGCCGCCATGTTTGTTTTTTTCAAATGTGGCTTATTTAAGATCATATGGGCAGTCAAGACAAATCTAACGACGTCTTAATTGTTTTAATCTGTCTTGTGTATTGAATGATATGAGGTAATAAAGAATATTACATACATACATACAAGATAGGCGCGAAAAAACTTAACCCTTCCTTGCAGTCGGGTAATAAGAAGGTCACTTTACTTTTTCTTGGCCTAAAGCTCAAACCTTATGCCTTACCCTAGTCATAAAGTTAATAAGAATTAAATCAAACTCTGTATTTTTCTTCACTAAAAAATAATTTATTTCGGTAAAATAAAATAATTCCGAAAACTATAAAAAAAATGGTTGTCTGTAAAGTCGGTTTATGGACGATAATTTTAGGTGATAACGTCATAAGAAAACATTGATGGCATTGTAATAAACAACCATGCTTGTGACAGCTTAATTAGACCCGCATGCGCCCGACGGCCACAATACTGTAGCCACCAGGCCAGCTCTTGAGCAGGTACCGGGGATGTTCCTCAGAACTTTTATCGGCCTTTTAAATGAAACTTCTGGATTTCCCTAAAACTAATACAATTTATTAGTTAAATCATCATTTATTACATTATCAACATCAATTCACATATTCTATAAAACACATTTCTTAACCACTTAGTATTAATATTTTATATAAATCTAATCACATTTAAACGACCCGAATCGGTCGGCCATGAAACTCGCAATTCTAGAATGACATCTTTCTTTTTATTCTGTTAATTAGTTTCATCTACTACAATGAGGTCTAACGTGAGAGAGGTGGATTATCTTCGACCCACCTGTCACAATACTTCAGCCTATCAAGCGGAACGTGACTTACCGTGCCGGACCATGACACTTTTTCGTGCGTGCACCAGGTCATCGATTTATAAGACGTTGCCAACAAGTATATTCGATGTACGATGTAGATATAGATAAGTTTAAACGCATTTTAATATTAGATACATAATATGATTCCGTAACACATAATTTGGTAATGTCGTAACTACCACTTAAATGACATATTGGCAAAATTAATAAAGCTAATATAGGAACGGGGAGCACTCAGTGGCTGCGGTTTTATTCATGGGTTAATTAAACATCCTCTTCGTGATCAACGGTTGGAAACAGAGGGTTAAGTAAAGTGAGTAACACACTAGCTATTATGTCTACAAAATCTTGCCTCACGATAAAAAGCCGGTGCTTATCCTTTTAATGAGCGTATCTACGGCACAATACATTTAGATATTTAATTACAATATGATATGACATAAAGTTTTTTTTTAAAGTAATTGATATTAATACGTGTATACCTATACTAGAGCCATTACAAACGTGCGAACTGAGTCATACATCATTTTTATCAGACCTCTCGCTCACACTTATAGGCATATCGGAACTCTCGCTCGCACTCCTAGTGTTGTGTGTAACAATAAAAAAGGGATTTGTCGATAGTCAATAACAGGTAATGAGGGAAAGGTTAAGGAAATAATGCAAAATATTGTCTAGCATGAATTTTTTATATAAAACATACAATATATTAAATGTTATAAAAATTAAATTAATATAGCCATACAAAACAAAGTTACATACAAATTATAAATATAACAAATTTTAAACAATTTAAATTTAAATAATTTAAATTTAAAGAAGATATTTTTTCCGGGTCACTTTTCAATTCGTTAAACACTGTCAACACATTATGAATAACCGTACGAGTTTGCGCGTTAATATCGCCCTTTAGTTTCAACAAAGTCAAGTTGGAGAATAATGCGTCCATGGTTCGCTTGTGATAGTTTAATGACAACTAACGCAATTTTTACACACACCTACATTTTTACTAATGAAAACTACCTAATTGCATTAGTCATCAACGACCGCGGCATCCTGGCTACCTGCGTCCGAGCGGCATCCCTTTATCGATAACAAGTGACGCGGCATTGTCACATTCCTTTGACGTAATGATTTATGACTCAGTTCGCACGTTTGTAATGGCTCTAGTATAGTACCTAATAATGACAACTAAATAATAATAATAATAATCGCAGATAATAATAATATCTTTAGACAACTCACACAACGCCATCTGATATCAAACTAGGAAAAACCTGTACTATGGCAACCAGACAACTGATAAACATACATACATACATATTTCTAAATACATACATAATATAGTTATACCTACTAGCTGACCCACGCAACTTCGTATGCGTTGATTTTCCCAATTTTTGCAACATTTTTCATTACTGATCTGCTCCTATTTATCGTAGCGTGATGTAATACAGCCTATAGCCATCCTCGCTAAATGGGTTATCCAACAGTAAAATAATTTTTCAATTCGGACCAGTAGTTCTTGAGATTATAGCGTTCAAACAAACAAATAAACAAACAAACTCGTCATCTGCTAATATTAGTATAGATATATTTTCTTTCTTTGTATAATTTTAGTATGACCATAGGAAAGGTGGCGTGCCTATATTTCATACATACTTTTGACAAACTCCGTCGCTATACTAAACTACAACGTTACTGTTCGGTCAAAGTAACTTATACAGAGTGTAACAGAAGGTGTGGTCATATTCAAGGGTACACCCAGTATAATGTACCCATGATACTGGGTGTACATAGCTAATTTTATCAAAACTCAGATTTTTACTCTAAATTTTTTTTTTTAATTTTTTTATTTGATATTTATGAATAAAAAAGTTATTAATTGAAAAAAGTATGACTTAAAAAGTTCTATGCCATAATAATCCAATCGAATTTTGTACCAGGGTAGGTTTAATTCTTATGTCATACGCCATTCACTACTGAATTTTGACAAACATTATATGCTATAACTACGTAATAATAATGCAACCAGCTATGGCACCATGGTAGCTGCAATACTGATAACATACCCTATCCGCTGCTGAAATTTGACTACACCTTTCTGTTACACCCTGTATAGTTTGCAAGTAAACAGTTTTTTTTTCAGCTGGATTCAAGGAAAGAAGTTAGGAAGACTTTACAAACATACAACCTGGGTCCTTATTTACTTTCTTTTTTCGTTTTCGCGACAAGCCCATGCGATCTGTCAAAATCTCGTCATAATGATAAATAGAGAGCTGCGGTTAAAAATACATCAACGCGCATGCGCGGTGGACAACTTTCAACGCACAATTCGTACAGACAAACGTCGACCGAAAACGGAAAAAAAAACGTTGAAAAGGTCCCAGCACATCCGACATACACACTACTACATTTGTCACAAGTCCATGTTTTAGGTACATTTGCGCCTAAATAAATAAGATTTTGTAACTGCAAAAACGAGTAACTCCAGAAATAGCTGAAAGATGGTTTCATACTAAAATAATTAATTCCAGCTTATGTCACATCAGAATATTAAGATCCAGCCTAAATTCAGTTACAGAGTTATGATGAACTATAAAATAAGATGGGACCGACCATTAATAAACTCAGTCCTTACTTACATGAAAGGTCACCCTCAATTTGTAGTCTATTTGTTGGTCTAGTGGTTAGTGACCCTGACTGCTAAGCCGGAGGTCGTGGGTTCGATACCTACCCAGTTTTATTTCCCTATTTATAATAATAATAATAATAATATCTGGGGACAACTCACACAATGCTATCTGATCCCAAACTAAGCAGAGCTTGTACTATGGAAACCAGACAACTGATAAACATACTTATATATTTCTAAATACATACATATTATAGATAAATAACACCCAGACACAGAATAAACCATCGAGCTCATCACACAAAGTTTTATCCTGGGTGGGGATCGAACCCACGACCTCTTGCGTAGCAGTCGGATACACTCCCACCGCGCCACAGAGGCAGGCATTTATTCTGGGTCTGGGTGTTACTTATCTATAATATGTATGGTTTTAGAAAAAAATAAGTATGTTTATCAGTTGTCTGGTTTCCATAGTACAAGCACTGCTTAGTTCGGGATCAGGTAGCGTTGTGTGAGTTTTCCCAAGATATTATTATCATTATACAGTTTATTCTAAAATCCTACAACAACCGATTCACAGTAAAAACTAATATTGTAAATATGAAAGTAACTCTGTCTTTTCAGATGAATTTTCAGTTTTTTAGATGAATTTTGTTATTGTGAAGATAGTTTGAGCCCTCGGGACCTAAACCTATCTTCACAACAACAAAAAAACAAACTGAGGGTAGTTTTTATCACATATTATTTATGAACGCGGGTGATACCGTGGGCAAAAGCTAGTTATCAGGGCGAGCGCAGCAAGCCCTGACACTATCCCACAACGTATGCACTTTTGTGGTATCATTTACAGAGAAACTATAACACTTTCAGGTTAAGGCTTTGATATAGTAATTTAAGTGTATGTCTTGATGTCTTATCTATTAAAGAAATATTATTTTATATGCATTTAAAAAAAATGAGGCTAAAAGCTAGTTCTCTTTAAACAACTGCCTTAAACTTCGCTAGCTCTCCTAAAGCACCGCTTTTTGCTAGTTATTATTTTTGAATCTACGAGTACATACGTACCAAAGTATACTAAAACAAGTCAGACGTGAATAATAAAGAATAAACAATATGGGACAAACTTTCCCGAGCTCTTGTGCCACACGCGACATTAGCCTCGTTTTCAGTAAATAAAGAAGAAGAAGAAAAGAAACATTGGCTACATACAAGCAGTCAAACATTATACTCCGTGACGTCACACAGGAGTTGGAAAGTTGAAGTGAACTTTGCAATACACTTACTGAGAGGGTTAACTTCGTAGCATTTGACCTCTTAGTCGGCACTCTCCGCCAAATAACCCGATGTATGGCAAAGCCTAGCTCCCCCTTCCCGTTAGGGGAAGCCACGAGGAAGTTTCTACCTAGCTTTAAAGTTAATTAAGTGACACTCCCCGCGTCTACATGTTTTGTAAGATATGTGCCACTCAGAACGGACTAGATTGGCAGTTTAGTTGTCTTCTCGTCGAGACGACTTCAACTTTTGTTTAATCGTGTAAGCTGAACGTCTAAACTGTCCAACCAAGTGTACGAGCTTACGAAGTAATTTTATCTACATTTTAACGTGTTTAATGAAGTCAGAATGAAATGAGGTTATCTAATTTTGTTATTAAGTTACAACATTTTCGTTAATCACATTATTATTCTGTAACGTGTCTTGTCACGTAAGTTCATCATAATTCTTAGTACAAACTCATTCTTAGTCTCTTTGCGCTAAGCATATGTATTCGAAGCTGTTCTCAGATCCTTAATTCAATTATCTTATGACACATTGTTCTAGAAGTTATATAACAAAGACTTCTCAGAATAAAACGTCAAAATTGTAACTGTAATAAATTACTATTAGCGTCTGTTGTGAAGCGGCTATAAGAATTATTCAAATCCGAGCTTACAGGTGAAAAACCGGGTAAATAAAGCTTAAAAGTCAGGGGTGCAGGTGAAAAATCACTGACAAACCACACAAAAATCATTCAAGTTAACGGCATACAACGATCCGCACTTCGGCCGCTCGTGACCTGTGACTCGCCCATTTTTCCTCTCTGAGCGACAGCTAGGCCTCTGTGAAAACAAGCAAAAATGTAAGGGTAAAAAAGAAAATCCAGCGCGCTCCACTGATATTGAAAACAAGTACAAGCACTCTGTGATACTTTTCAGCACACAATAGTTTGTGTTAACTGAGTTTCAAGTGTGTATACCAGCCCTTTGAGAGTTATCCACTCGATAACAGAGCTTGATAGCTGTCTTTTTACATGTGTGTGCCATTTATTGAATGCGATCCCTACTTATATTTTGAGTTTAGTGTGTTTTCGTGTTATTCATGCACTTGTCTTGTATAATGGTTTGAGTTATGTTCATGATTTTTAGGGTTCCGTAGCCAAAGTAGCAAAACGGAACCCATAAAGTTTCGCCAAGTCCGTCCGTCCGTCCGCAGCTTAGCTCAGAGACTAGTGCTAGAAGGCTGTTGTTGGATGGATACACACATTACTAACGATAACATAGTGAAAGAATGAAATCTTGAAACACATTTTTTAGGGTGTCTTTCTACCTACCCCATGGTGTAGGGTATCATTAGATAGGTGTTTTAAAAACTTTAGGGTTTGTATTTTTGTATTGAGTCAAGTGTCTTCCCCCCCTGACAGCTAAATGGTTGATGATGGGTTTGTGAAAAACATCATGGTAGTAGTATATATAGTGGATTTACAAGTTTACGAGTAACTGCTGATCAAATGATAAGTAGCAACATTTTCTTACAAATTCCAGTGAAAATTATTACTAAACAAAACGTTGTTAGTAAAATGAAACAAAAACAACAGAAAACGTACTTTTTAAGCTGCATTATTCGGATGGGGGACTACGGAACCCTACATTGTGCGTGACCCGATATGCACTTGCTCGGTTTTTTTAGTAATACCACGTTATTGAAAAACACTTACGACAACTTTTACCTGAGCAAACCTAACAGGGTTTGTATAACTTCTAGATCTTCCACTTAAAGGATAAAGTTGGTACTTGCGTTGCATTGGCTTAACTTATCGTTCTCGCCAGAAAGTGCAAAACTTTTGCTGTTCCCACCGATCTCAATAGAGTCAGTGCTTCCCTAAAGGTAACATTAATAAAGTACCTACAATACTCAATAATAATGTAAACAACGATAGCAATAAATTCCAACAAAATACCCTACCCCACCATACTAGTACGATAATTAAATCCGTTTATGAGCCAGTCGTAAAGTGAACCAAACGCCTATTTTATTGGGCCCCATAATTATATTCCGTTAATCCACACTTCCGCGCCTTCATAAAATAGATATAGTACTTATGTATATTCTTATTTCAGTTGTCACTCTGAAGAAATCTCTGTTTCTGTGGATGTCGTCAAGGCGACTAGGGGATGTCACACCGAAGGACGGGCAGCAGCGTCCTCTGTGTACAGCCTAACTGCGATCGCCAACCCGCTCGCCAAGCGTGGCGATTATGGCAATTACCCCCTGGATCTACAATAAGTAGGTTTTACTGGGGAGAGCCGTGCCTAGCAGTGGGACGTGATGGTTGATATGAAGAAATTTGTAGGTATTAGTTTCAAGTGTATTAATTAGTGTGAAATGAAATAGTGTTTGTTGCTTATAAACAGCCGGAAACATATATTATCTGTGAAAATGCTGAGGGTTGTTGGTACTTATTTAAAGTTACATAGCTGTTATCGTTTAAAAAAACATAAGTCTTCCTTTTGCCTGCGTCATGACCGGAAAAAAATAATACTACACTGACAGTAATACTACCTGTTCAACAAAGTTGAGTAGGTACTATCTGTTCCTAATTCGGATTTTTTTAAAGTTATGCATTTATGGTGTGTTGAAGTGATCAAGATTTCCTGTACCCACCTAGATCAGGTACCTAATTCAGCCATGGGTCACATTCAGCTACTCACCAAATATGCTTCACCACGTTTTTAAGCTTCGTTGTTATGACTCAAGAGTGTATTCATAGTCTCTTTCTCTTTTTACATTATTGCTATTCAAAGGTGTAATTATTTGAATCTTGTAATTAATTGATTGATTTTTATTCAATTAGGTTTATAAATCGTAAAACTAATTCGTTATGCTGATACTGTATAAACAGAATTGTAACTATTTTTTCTAGATTTTATCACAATTAGAGTTTGTTCCGTTGAACATTGTGAATTTAAAAAAAACATGGTAAAATTTCCTGCATTTGATATTGGTATAATACTAGCAATTATTGTTTCAGTTTATGGTAGTAGAGACGATATACTGACCGTTGAAATGCAGAATACACCAGAGCTATATGAGAAATATATGGAAATTTACAATAAAAGATATGATGCTCCACACGATCTGCTTGTACACTTTGATGTATTTAATAAAAAATTGGAGCACATGTTGAATAGACTCAGATTTGATGACTCTAGTGATTTAGTCGCACCCGTCGTTCAAAAGGCTAGCAGAATTAGAAATAAAGCCGTCGGTAAGTACACATTGGTGAAAAGTTAGCCCTCAGATTATTTGAATGTCTGTCTCAGTGGCGCAAGAGGTCGTGGTTTTGATTCCCATTCCATCCCTCGGGACACCACTTTGTGTGAATCACAAATTATTTTTCCGAGCGTGGGTGTATTTTATGTCCCATAATTAATTATTTGTCCGTTGAGATCCCCGCTACAAAGGACTTCAAACCTAAAGCAGGGAGTGGTCTCTACGTCTTTTAAATAAATTTTAACAATTATTTTCAGTACTGCAGCCTCCACGTTCATTGTACACCCTAAATTACTAATCTGTTCAACAATTGTGCCAGTAATAAGTATCAAATAATATAAAGATCTCACACGACGGAATATGACGCAGAGAACATACCTGTTAAAATAAATGTCATAATTGGCAAAAATAAAAGACTCTTTTCTAAATGTGTTTGAATTCTGCCTTGCTAGATATTTTTGTACCAACTGGTGGCAATCATTATAAAATGAATACGAAATAGTGACAATAAGGTAACTATTAAAACAAATTGTTACCTTCTGTTGGGTCACTTTTTCTAAACTGTGACTACTTCTCTTGTCAGAACTTGAACAGTTGCTAAAAAAATATAGGGTTAGTAATAAAACTATGCAAAGAGAGAGTCAATGAAGATAAATCAGAGGCAAGGTGAGATGTTGTTTTTATAAGAGACTTATACCTCATTAGGGCAGTATTCTAAAGTTTATTATGTATCCTATGGCTCTGTAATTATTGACTATTAACACAAACCAGACATAAAAACAGAAAGAAACCTGAGATTCGATTCAAAATATCACTATTGAACTGAACCAACAAAACCATTACCAATTTGCAGCGCAGAAAACAAAACGCTGCAACCCGTTCCTATTTTATATGATAATATATTCCATATCGCTGCAAGCAATTTCAAAACGTTAATGTTTTCTAATCTAGTGCTGATAGCTGGTACAAAAAGTGTTCCGAGATTTATGTTGCAATAATCTGGACCGCGATCTCTTCCGTCCAGGCATCAATTACTCGTATTGCATGAAATTCGATTTACAAGAAACGCGCTGGTTGGAATTTTAGTTTCAGTATATTGAATACTTGCTGACCTTATGTCATACAATGAAGTTGCAGTTGTAATGCGAAACAAAATGTCATCATGACAGTTATCAACTCATTTGAAACGCATAGTAGATTTCGTCTCCGGCTCCGCCCGCGTGAATGTCGGTTATGGCGATAAAAACTATTCTATGTCCTTCCCCAGGATTCAAAATATCTCCGTACCAAATTTCATCTAAATTGGATCAGCGGCTTAAGCGTGAAAACGTAACAGTCACAGAGAGGTAATTTCAAATGTATAGGTAATATTAGTTTGAATTGTGCTCTCGGTGGAATTCGGAAATTCGTTTTATCATATAAAGTGTAACCTCTAATAATGTTGGTAAGATCTCTATAGCATTTTATAGATGGTAATACGAATAGTACACGTCTTTAAAGCGTGGACATTTTACGGCTAATTAACTTTTTTATCTCTCAATTGCAATGCTCGAAGGGAAAATAAAATGTTCAAAATAGTATACACTTTGCATGTATACAAATTCCGAGAGATTAACGATATCTTCTTCTACTTCACCGATTTACCTTCTAAGAATCGCGAATAATAAGCGAGCAAGCAGAAAGAGATTATCTCTTACGCACAACGTCTTCGTTTTGTTGTGTGTAAAAGATAAAGGAAGCAAAACAAGGTACCTAAGGATATTTGTTGAGTGAATTCTAAACAACTTGTAACAGAAAGGAGTGGTCTAATTGCAACATGAGATAGTCTATGGCCAAAGTGTTGGACCTGGTACAATATTAAATCTCCATTGCATTATAATTACATATTTGTAGCGTTTTCTATTGAAACTAATTTAGGCAATGGACAGTGTATAATCCGATTGGTACAATTGGATTATACACTGTCCCACATATATATGTATATATACCCACATATAACTTCCATAAATAAATAATAATAATTATTTGCGTAAATATATGTATAGTAAGTACATGGAATCATTAGTATATTTTAAAAATAGTTTCACCATATTTTGCTCATGCATGTAAGGCATGCAAAGAACAATCAAACAATATTTTTATAATGAAAAAACAATAAATATTTTAAATTGAGCCATCTAGTTTTCCATTCATCATGTTTTTTTTATTTACAAAAAATCACTTACCACATAACATTATCAACGGCTAATTCAAATATGCAATCAATTTCAATATAACCGTATTTAAATTAAAAAAAAAACACTTTACAGCTCGCGTTAAATCCTGAATCACGATATTGGAGTTTTGACATACACAAGTTCCTCCTTTTGTGTTGGAGAGACGTAACACCTTATCGTTCACAATAATGATAGGATATTTTAGTTACGAAAATTAACGCGCATTATTTACATTAACATTTTCCACACCGCTGCGACAGTTGCTTGTGACCACGGCCGGTGCAACCTGGTCGAAACTTCAAGCAATTTTAAGGTAAATAATGCGCATTAATTCCCATACCTTTTTTTTTTTTTAAATACGACTCCTGCATTAGGTTACAAGCCCTGTGTCGCAGGGGACTTTACAAACATACAAGTCACGGACACAAAGTACACCCAGACTCGGAACATCAATTTGTAGATCACACAATCACACAAAGTGGTGTCCCGTGTGAGAATCAAACCCACGAACTCTTGCGTAGCAGTCGGACACACTCCCACCGCGCCGCAGAGGCAGTCAAAGTATATAATTATATATATATATATATATATATATATATATATATATATATATATATAGGTACGGGAATCAAAATCATGCAACACCAAAGTCTAAATGTTTGCCTTAAAATCGTTTCTTTAAGTATATAACTAGTCCGGCCATAAATACTGTTACATAAAAACACACACACAGTTTCTTTTTTTCAACTTTTTAATAAAGTAAATAGGATTGCGGTGATCGCCTTGCACAAAGTATTAATATATAATATAATATATATAATATTCCAGACACTTCAAAAGCTTGGTATGAGCCGTATGTTTATATATCGTACTATCAACAGATACAATAACACTTCCTCTGTCGAAGACCATAAAAGATCGGGCCAGCCGCGTGCTGTTAGAACTACAAAGGCTGTTAAAGCCAGAATTCGTCGAGATCCCATTAGGAAGCAAAAAATCTTATCGCGAGAAATGAAGATTCCCGCTAGGACTCTGTCGCGTATTATAAAACAAGACCTGAAGCTCGGTGCTTATCGTCGATATACAGGACATGCCCTAAATCAATCTTTACAATTAAAGTGAGTGGATCGATCAAAACGTCTTCTGTCGCGATACGCAAGTGATGAGCACAGAAATATCCTCTTTACCGATGATTTTTTTTTTATATTTTTTCACTGCAATAAGCAAATGATAAAGTGTACGCTCACAGTTCTAAAGAAGCTGCTCAAGTGGTCGGAAAGGTACAGCGTGGTCATCATAATGCGTCAGTGATGGTTTGGTGGGGCGTGTCTTATTAAAGCTAGATTTTGGTGAAAAAGGAGTGAAAACTTCAGCCATAGTGTATCAAGAGACAGTCTTGAATCGTGTTGTGAAACCTCCCAGCAATACACTTTTTAAAAATGTACCGTGTACTTTCCAGCAGCACTCTGCACCGTTGGTTTCAAGCCTGGCTTGAAACCAACATTCCGGACTTTATAAGAGCTAAAGACCAGCCCTCATCTAGCCCAGACCTCAACCCTTTAGACTACAAATTATAATATATATATTAAGTCTCTTAAAAAATCTCTGGAGCAAGCAGTGCCAAAATTTCCCATGGAAACAGTGCGTAAATCCATAGATTCGTGGCTAGACAAATTAAAGGTCTGTATAAAAGCCAAAGGTGGCCATTTTGAATAAAATATTGTTTTCATTTTTTGCTGAGACTTTACTAGCCCAGACCTCAACCCTTTAGACTACAAATTATGGTTAGTTTTAGAGGACATGGCTTGCTCTAAAGGACACGGTGACATTGAGTCTCTTAAAAAATCTCTGGAGCAAACAGTGGCAAAATTTCCTATGGAAACAGTGCGTAAATCCATAGATTCGTGGCTAGACCGATTAAAGGTCTGTATAAAAGCCAAAGGTGGCCATTTTGAATAAAATATTGTTTTTATTTGTAGATGAGACTTTAGTAAATATGTATATATAAGTTTTAGTAACGTTAATATAATATAATAAAAAATATAATGTTTTAATTCATAATATAATGAGTGACAGATTTTTCTGTCCACATTTTTCTGTTAGATATGTTGTATATTATAAGGGATATGATAAATTTTACAACACCTAATAGTCAGTAAAATAACTATTTAGATAGGTAGAAATATAACTATAAGGGAATTTCTTAGAGCCACATCGTTTCAACCTTAACTACCCGATAATATTTGAAGTCATTCCTCCGTTAAAGAGGCTTTACAAAAAAAATGTAAAGCTCTAATTTCATAATATTTTGTTCATGTTTGAGCACACCATTAGGGGATTATGTTGAATATTTAGTTGAAAACAACGATCCGCGCGTGCAGGTAATGCACATAGCGCTTAAGCAAACGACCCACTGTTTTAAAAGTTTATTCCATTTAATCTCAGCTCATATCTGCGAATTTGAATGTTATGTTTTTGTAAATATATTTTTAGTGACGCTTATGACTTTTTGAAGTAAATCCAATTCTTTCGAACACTCAACCGGTTTTAAACTAATTGGCAATCAAACATATTGACGAGCTACTAATGAGATTATTATATGATATTGAGTAAAACCGTTCCGCCCGTTTTGTAAACACATTTAAGCACGACATTTAATCTCAGCTCATATCTGCGAATTTGAATGTTATGTTTATGTAATTATATTTTTAGTATACGTTTATGACTTTTTAAAGTAAATCCAATTCTTTCGAACACTCAACCGGTTTTAAACTAATTGGCAATCAGAAATATTGACGAGCTACTAATGATATTATTATATGATATTGAGTAAAACCATTCCGCCCGTTTTGTAAGCATATTTAAGCACGACGTGCACTAAACGGGTTAAATTATCCTTTTTCTCTTTTGTAACCTTCAGTAGAGTCTACCTCTGAAACATTTTTTGTTAATTTTCATAGACACCTACTCCAACTGTTCTATTCGCAAGAATCCTCATCTTTCACTCAGTTTGTGTAACTTAATGGTTGTTTCAAATGTTACTGGTGTTTCGTAGACCTATTATGTGGTCTAATCCCTTTACCGTACTAGACCCAGTTATAAATATCCCTTATAGACTGCTACAAGCGTATACTAGGCACATAACAAGACAGCATGTTTATTGTTTGGTTATTTTGGGTAAGAAATAGCTGACACCTTGTTTTCTCTGGGAAAGGGTATTGCTTATAAAATTTATGTATAGGTGATAGTGTAGTGAAACTAATGACCAGATGTACCTATATATATTCCCATGCAACATTTTACAACCAACTTCAAAAAAGCAGGAGTTTCTCTATCCGACTGAATGTTGTTTTTTTGTGTGATTGTTACCCGATTACGCAAAGACGGCTGGACCAATTTGAACAATTATTTTTGTGAAGTAATCACCACTAGGTGGTTCGCTTCTGGCCCCGGTTTGGCTACGGAAGTCTCGGGTTCGATTCCTGTGTCTGGATTTCAATTTTTTTTTGTTTCAATACAAAATATATGCCATTCAATACAATACTTTTGTTTTGCAACATGTATAGTCCCTCCAACGGCCACAGCGGTACTGACAAATGATTGGTCTATCTACACACATCAAAAGTGTCTAGGGATCAACATATATTTTTGCAATAACTTTTCTCCTGATTGATTTTTTTTTTTTTATTTCTTTAAGGATTCATCAAATAAAGTGTTTTCGTTTGTCACAGTAACGATAAACCAAGTCACCTTTGCATTAATAAAGAAATTTGCCATTTTCCTAATAAAGGGATTTTTGACATTTGAACCACTAACATTAAAGTTCGAAAAAAAGACTGAAATAACAGTTTTCTTTAAAATTTTATTGGGTAACTTAAACAATTAATAATCCGTGTTTCTACCGCGAACACTAACAACACAAGAACATCGGTTTGGCATACTCAAAATGA
Organism: Herminia tarsipennalis; assembly: GCA_945859575.2. NCBI lineage: Eukaryota > Metazoa > Arthropoda > Insecta > Lepidoptera > Erebidae > Herminia > Herminia tarsipennalis. Next base: position 17,062,671 of record OX243839.2, read on the forward strand.
GTTCATCCAAATCACGCTGTGGAATGGCCGCCCATGTTCGTTGCAACAACAAAAAAAGGTCTTCTTGCGACTGGATACCCTCCATATTCGGCAGAGCTCTTCTCTGTAGCATATCCCATGCATGCTCAATCGGGTTCAAGTCTGGCGACTGAGCAGGCCAGGGCAGGACATTGATGTTAGCTGCGGCGAGAGTCTGTCTTACAACTCTTGCGGTGTGCGGTCGTGCATTATCATGCATTAACTGAAATAAGGGACCGATTTGCACTTGTAGAGGAACGATGACGTCTGATACAATCGTCTCAGCATAAATTTGAGCGTTGAGGTTGCCTCTGATCCAAATCAACTCAGTTCTTCCGCCGATCCAAATACCCGCCCATACCATGATGGTTCCACCACTATAAGGATGGACTTCCTGGCAGGATTTTAATCGCTGTTGGCGTCCAGGGGTTCTCCAGTGTCGTATACGTCTTGTATCCGGTCTCATACCAAAACGAGACTCATCAGAAAAGCACACGAAACGCCATTGTTCTTCTGCCCAATTTCTGTGTTCAAGAGCCCATTGATATCGAATCCTACGATTGTGCATTGCTATAGGTGGTACCCGTAGCGGTCTTCGGGAATGAAGGTTCACTTCATGCAAGCGGTTTCTGACTGTTTGGTCGCTAATTAAGTTCCCTGAAGAGTGATGAAGCCTCACGGCTAACATCATGGCGGTTATTGTTGGACCTCTTCGAGTTAAGATTTGAATGTATCGGTCTTGTCTCCGTGTGGTGCAGCGATACCGTCCTCCATGGCGCTCAGCCACGGTACCAGTGCTTCGGTAACGTGTCCAAAGTCGACTGATAACACTCTGACTTGTATTCAGAGCTAAAGCCACAGTACGTTGCCGGGAACCAGCTTCTATCATTCCCACGGCTCTGAGCATTTCTTCCCTGCTTAAATGACGTCGCCGCTCCATAATAACGTTGGTTTTAATCAGTAGTAGGGAAACAGTAGCACTAATAATGTCTTCAATGCGTTGTATGTTTTTATAGGGAAAATATTGACAGCTGATTTTCATCTTTTACTCGAATTTGATTCACAGTTCCTGATTCAAATTATGAAATGCACCAAAAAGGATCCATATAAATTTATAAAATCATAAATTTATTACAAAGCCACATCTCAATCTCAAGAAATCCGCATAAAAATGCTTGATCCCTAGACACTTTTGATGTGTGTAGTTTAGCCGTGCGCTTGATTGTTTGTGAATTTGTTACATTTAGGTACTTTAAAAGTACTGTTTACAACATTTGTGTGGGTTTTTTTTTATTTTTTTTTATTGTGTTATTTAAAAAAAATAAAGTGTTTTATAAACAAAACTTATAGTAGTCACTTAAGGGCCTAGTTCAAAATCAGCGTCAGGCGTTAGCCTGGCATATGCTGAACTAGGTCCTATTTTCGATATAATTATCTGTTTAAATATAAGTACGTGTTTTTTTTTCTTTGATATAGGTAATGTGCTGTTATATAAGTGTGTAAAATTATATTTTTTATGTCGAAATAAATGATTTCTTCTTCTTCTTCTTCTTCTTCTTCTTTGATGATATTTTCTGTAAAATATTATCTGAAAATCTAGCGTATCTACTGACCTCTATAGTAGGTACTAGTACGCTGTATAGGCTAGCGCCGACAACAACAAGACTTCCATTTCATTTTACACATTAGGTACGTTCATTTGACGAAATTCAAATGGAAGTGTATTGTGTACAGCGGCTATATGGGCATATTATAAAGGCGAAAGTTTGTGAATATGTGTGTGTGTATGTTTGTTACTTCTTCACGTCTAAACGGCTAGAGCGATTTTAATAAAATTTATATGGAGTTGATTTTAATATGGAGTTAGCTGACACCCTGGATTAACACATAGGATATATAAACTGCGGGTAACACCACGGGGCACAGCTAGTTAGTCATAAGTGTCGATAAAGTGAGCTTTTTTTAAGACACTCATTCGATTCGGTACTAAAAATTGCTGTCAATTTGTAAGGGGTGGTATGGTGGAAGTGTGTCTGACAGCTACGCAAGAGGTCGTGGGTTCGATTCCCACACGGGACACCACTTTGTGTGATCCGCAAATTCTTGTGCCGAGTCTGAGTGTACTTTGTGCCCGTGACTTATATGTTTGTAAAGTCCCTCGCGACACAGGGCTTGAAACCGTCTAAGTGGGAAGATGTTCTGAAATACCTTGTTGTTTCACATAATTATATTTCTGCGTTGCTCGAGCGAAGTACATATAAAGCATGCCTTCTTTACTCTCGATGTTTTACGATATTTAACTAGTGTCTAGCTATTCAAGTTTCCAACATAGGACGATTCAAGACATTCAATCGCTCATTGTGTATATTCTGTATATCTTCTTTTCATACAACAACCACTTCTCATAATTTGTTTTTTTTTTTCAATATTACCTTCCATCTGTATATATCCATCTGTAATAGATAGAATAAGTTTTGTAACATACAGGTGGAAATTGATAAAGAAATGACATCCTTCAGCCAAAGGCTAAAGCTGCTACAAATACACCTACGATCAAATAAATGTTGATAAACTTTCGCGATTTGTACACATTATTAAAATATATATATTACGGGTCTTAATCGCGTGAATAATTTAAGGTAAAATACCTTCTTTATTGCCCGACGTTTCGACCGTATTGCAACGGCCGTGGTCACGGGAAGACTAACGTCGGGCAATAAACAAGGTATTTTACCTTAAATTATTCACGCGATTAAGACCTGTAATATATATATTTTAATAATACGATCAAATAGTTTTAATTCATATCTACTATGAAGTTAAGTTTTATTGCAACTTACTAATGAGTATCTAACCTTAACCATGTAACGCTTTATGAACCGGAAAGATTCGAAAATTAAAAATAAATTCAAATTACTAAACAACACGGCTGCGAAAAGTTTGGAGTGAAGACGAAACCAAGAATAATGTACGTTTTAAGGTGTAATGGCGTACAGCACTTCGCTCTATGCCGTAATGAGGCCCATTTTGCCATAAATGAAAACAAGTGGCTTAACCGAGACACCGCATAACGACGTTATTAAGCCTCGACGGATAGGCTACAACAAAACGTGTGGCTACAATTTTGTACGGCATTTTATAAAAAAAGGTTTGATTATAATAAAAATATACCAAATGATGTAGGTAGGTACATAAAAAATGTAGGGTAATTCGTGCACGTTAAAAAACCTCCGACTCGTGAGATAAAATGTTAATTACAATCAAAATGTGAACTGTTTTGCATCAAATACTTTGATATAGCTATGATCCATTTCGGTTAAATTAACATTCTAATGATAAAATTTACGTCAGATTAGTTCACTTGTTTGAGAGACTTGTTTGTAAAACTTATAGCCCTATTTTTGCCGAGGTCGTATTAATAGTAAAATAAACTTGTTGTAAATTAAAGATTCAGGCTTACATTATATGTTTTTATTCACAGCAAATTTATCATCAAATGATGAAAACATAAATAATAAAATTAACGTCTATGACAGATGAAAGGGCCTCAGATCAATTACTAAAGCCGAATGTCAGAGAAACGGACAGCCATTAAAGTGATTCTTCCGTTTTACCAATTTCGGGATGGAATACTAAACAGAGAACAATGCAGTTAACCTATTCAGTAAACAACATTAATTTGTTTCCTATCTTGATTATCTCTCGATAAAACTCGATTCTGATTTTTCCCTAAAGGATTACTAGTATTCGTTGTTTTACAATATAATACTGTTCGATTTTGTAAACCGGACAGAGCTCAGTCAAGTCGTAATGTACTAAACGAGGTTGAACAGAACAGAAACAGGCTCTGTTTTAATGTCGGCAGTAATTTTATTTAGGCATTTCTGTCAACATACAGGTTGTCCCAATACTATGCCACACGGAAGGAAAGTATTTTAAATATTTGTAGATAAGATCATTTTGCTGAAAAACGGCTTTGTTTTGATATAAAAAAATACCGTTTGACCTTGTACTTTACCGAGCGAAAAGAGTTATTTTTTATCAACATGTTACGTTTTGTGTGTAAGTTTGTTTTTACTCGGTAAAGTAGGTAACACGACAACGCTTACCGTACTTCAACGTGTGCCCACGTTGAAGTACGGTAACCGTTGTCGTGGGTTGAAGCGCGAATATTAAAAAAAAAAAAACATTTCAGTATAATGGTCAGATCGGGTAATATGTGCTTCCATCCATCTGATCTCCGCAAGGATTCGACTAACTAAATCAACATCCTGTATACAGAACGAGATTAAACAGAACACAAACATACTTTTTTCATACGTGAGACGTACTGGTGCATTCTGGTTACGTCCTGCCAGGCTGATTTTCTACTTAGGGGCTCTCAACATTTGTTAACCTTAAATGCACATTTTCATCAGTTGACGCCAGATGTACTACGCTTGATGTCAGCTTGCATACCCGATAAAGAAAACAAATCTAATAATTTCCACATCTGACCACAGTCATACTGCTTTAAAAAAAAATGTTTATGTTCCTGATATCTATAGAGCGTGTATGCCGTTGTCTGTATGAGCGTAATCCTCTAAGATAATCATACTCAAATAATTATACTAAGCATATTGTGAGCCCAATAGTTACAGCTTAGCATATTATTATGCTTTATCAAATTTTTCACATGTTTTACTTAAGCCAAGTTTGAGATAAGGGTTCATTTCCGTGCATCGTGCAGCCTTACAGAAACAGCTCCATACAGTCTCATACTCTGACTATTGTCACATCGGCCGCGCGCGTCAGTCGAACGTCGTAAGCCGCGCGCGGCCGCGATAGGCCGTGATGCACGAAAATGAACCTTAACACTTAGTATAGATCACAACCTAAGTTCTAACAATACCTCAATCATCTAAATCCATTCAAGCAGCCAGTCGCACAAAATGACAAAAATATCCATCTGAAGTGATACGACACGAGGTGGAGAGTAACGTGGACGTAATTTAAGTGTCTACGTAACTACATAACCGTTTGAACTGAAAAAAAGCTATACGTTTAGCAAACGGTAACTTTCCAATAACATCCAAGAAAAAATCAAAATTTACCAATATAGCGCAAATTGTACAACGTTTGCATAGCGTAAATAGCACTTTTAATACAATAGCAAGTTGCTACGAACCCTGGGCGAGAATGGGCCCTAAGCCTGATAATTGCTGGCATCCCGCCAAACTCATTGACTTTCAAGATACTATATTTCTAAATTAACATTTTTAATCTTCCTTACTTTGCTTTGTTGCTTGATAGAAAAATAAAAGGTTGAAATTGGAGTTTGTTTTGGGATTGCTTTTCTATTAAATTACCTATGTAAGTATCTCTCTATAACAAAATAACACCTTGAATGAATCTAAAATTATAAGTTTCTTAACCGCAGCGGGGTTTTCATAATTAATTATATACTTGAAATGTTTGAATCAGATTATTACAGTATAACATTATATCTTCTGTAAGATATATTTCAAAATACTTTACCTTAGTTTACATTAAGCCCAAGAAATCTACGTTATAAACACTATAAGAATATTAAGTAAAACTGAATAATCCTAACCAATTACTTTTCTATTACAAAATTCTTTCTCAAACGTATTCATGAGTATCACCACAATACATTATGCGCTATTAATACATAACAATTTATGATAGCCAACAATGGCTGATAAAATTCAAACAATAGAGCCATTTGAAATTCTAATTAAACCGTTACTAATAACTAGTGCGCCAAAGGCAATATAGAAACACTGTCATGATTTACTCTCACATTATCTGGTCAATTTAATATATATTGTCAACCACCATAAATTAGAGTTGTATCTAGTCCCGCCATCAAAGCAAACATACTGATATAAAGGGCAGGAGTCGATATCATTACACATAAATTTCACTTATCTGCTACATTCGGCACAATTTGCTCGAATGCCTCCGTTACCGGGCTTACAATAGCCTTACACATTTACCTTCCTTCACATATTTGACTGCGACTCGCATTTCACTCAATAGGTCTCAATCTAAATCAAGTCTAAATCTTCTGCAATCTTTAGAACAGTTCGTTCCTCTTTATTGCGAAGCGTATAAACGTAAGGATTTGTTAGTTTTGTTAGATGGGTGTTTCTTGATACCTTTATGTTGTTTTATTGAGTTCAATCAAATTGCATGGCTAAACGAGTGTTATGTTTTAAAACGTTGACGTTTCTTCCGACCGTACCAACCTTTCGATCGAAATGCATCGATCGAAACGTGTCCGATAAATAAAAGATATCATCTACCTATAAACATTTCAAGCGATAAGTCCCAACACATACGCGTTTTACGTATAATTTTGAATGTTATAATAATTTCTCATTTCAATTTTATCAAGAACATAATAAAATAATGTCCAATACGTTGTAGCTTCCACCTGGCAGTTCACTCGTCCTTGTTCAGCAGTCGAGTGTGACGAGTTGTTTATTATGCTCCCGGGATCGTCGGTTGCAACGATCTACGTGAGGCGACTATGAGATGGCTATGCTGCTATTTGAAAATCTATTCTACAGTCCTATGAATTTCTAGAAGCTTTAAACTTTATCGTGCTGTCAATAACAGAATAAGCTCTAAATTTCTTTGGGGTATAAGAAGTGAGTGCGTACTACAGCTGCTTCTACACGCGACAGAGCTTTATGAGATTCATAAACGACAAAATACTTCAAACGTAAGGTAGGACGACTCCCAGCCAAATAGACCGACAACCTAAAGAAAGCCGCCGGGATAAATTGAATGTGGAAGGCGGAGGACCGAGTGTGGCGTAAATTATGAGAGGCCTACGACCAGCAGAGGACCGATACAAGCTGAATGTTTGATTGATAATAATACTTCAAAATTGTTTTCGATTTCTTGGTGTCTTTGTTTCCGTTGATTGCAAGCTTTTAAAGACCACCTTCTACAGGATTCTAACCATAGTGTATCTTTTTTTATACAAAAGTATTAAAGAATAAAATGCAATCAAAATAGAAAACCTATGCTAACGGCATTCGATTCAGACGTATTCAATTTGAATGTTTCACCCAATTTCTGATTGTGAAAGACACTACCGTGTCTAGAATGTATTGTAGCCCGTTTTATTGGGAGCGGCTTCAATCCAAAGCAAAGGGCAATTTTGGGAGAGAGAACACAATTTCAATTGAAGATTGCAGTGAAAATTAAACTATCGTGAGTGAATGTGTGTGAGCAATTATTTTTAAAACAATTGTATCGAATAAAATAGTTAAAATTAAGAATATAAATTGTGGGGCAAAGGGTAATTTAAAATAAGAAAAAAGTTACCATAATTGTAATATTTCCTTGGTCTTTTTATTTATTAATAGATGATTTCATTTATTACCTTGATGAACTCTTACAGCTAGAAAGTGTGAATCGCAATTTTACTTAAAAGTAAATATGCACGACGACAATCGTCTGCATAAATAACACCAATCGAAAAGCTGGATAAATGGAAGAGGAAGGATATTATGAATCATGGAAATAAAATACTTTTATCTCTTTTCTTTAAGAAATTTAAAGGTAACTTTTTTGAAATATCTTCTGGGTGCGGGTGATTCATAAAATATGATTTCGTCTACGTTAACATCTTATTACTGAATCGAACGACCGGCACAGATGAACTTACAATCTTCTGAGAATAAAATCCCGCCGTTAAACTTACGGGACTAAATCAATTCGTCAGCTTTATTGTCACTTCAGGTACTTCGTAAATTATGAGTTGGGGTTCAAAATGATGATAAAAATTCGTTCCTTGTAAGATTTTTTTTGTTCAAGTTTATTAACATCTTATTTATGTGATAAGTGACTATCGATGAATGATACTTTAATCAGACGCTGCGTGTTTGTAAAGAAGTTAGTGTATATACGATGTTTTTATATCCATCCCGGCTTCGCACGGAGTTTTCACCACTAACTTTACCCCTAATACCTATCTGAATACGCCATCAAAATTCATTACGTAGTTTAGAAAATTTAAGCGTACATAGGAACAGAAAGCGGGAATCGACTTTGTTACTAGTTATTGTTGTGTTTTAATTACCGTTGATTATGTAAACATTATATACTTAATTTTAAGACACTCCAGTGCAATGAAATCGCTCATGTAAAGTTTTGTGATTTTGTTTTTAAATAAATTATATATATTTTTTTTAATGTGGAATTAAAGATTATTTCATTAATACGCCATCAAAATTCATTACGTAGTTTAGAAAATTTAAGCGTAGGTACATAGGAACAGACAGCGGGAATCGACTTTGTTACCAGTTATTGTTGTGTTTTAATTACCGTTGACTATGTAAAAACAGTTAGTTAAAATATCTTTTTTCAATTTTCAATACTGGACCCGTTTGCGATTTCTTTAGATTTAACATCTGGAATTGGTCCCGCAAGCCGTAATACTGTGGGTATTTTACGGACACTAGGTTAATTTATGAACACTTATGTGGTATGATTGACTAGGTATTAAAATAATCATTTAACCCACCTATATATATATATATAAAATTCACAGTGATTACTGACTGACTTATGGATCAACGCAGAGCCTAAACCGCTGATCGTAGAGACGTGAAAATTCGAGAACGTATATCTCATAATGATGTAGGCATCTGATAAGCAGGGATTTTTGGAAATTCATCCCCTGAAGGGGTAAAATAGTGGTTGTAAGTTCGTATGAAACTCGGTCAGTTTTAAAATTATATTTGTGAAATACATAAAATATTTGGCTTTTTGGTTTAAAATAGAGAAACGCGTTTTTCTGCATTTATAGAAAATCAACCCCTAGGGTAAGGTAGATTTTAAATCTGTGAAAATTCGGTTTTGATAATAAAGAAACACGTCTTTTAGAGTTTCAAAGCGAAAATCAACCCTTATCCGGCTAAAGTCATCTATGCGGGCGAAGCTGCAGGCGACTGCTATCCTAATCCTAACTATACATGCGAAAGTGAATGTGTTTGTTTGTTACGCTTTGACACCTAAACCGCTAAACCATTTTTTTCACCAATAGAAAGCTACATTATCAGCTAGTAACATAGGCATCCCTACGAAAATTACAATAATGTAACCTAGGTACCAAATATTTCCCTTTATAAGTCATTATTTGACGATTTTGTAATTTGTTAGAAAATTTAGGTTAGTATGGAGATCCCTTTGTTGCCGACGGACTTTGGGGAAGCGAGAGCTGTAACATATAAATGCAAAAACATAGGATAGTTTTTGTCACGATAACCGACATCAACGAAGATGGAGACGCGGGTAAAGAGAGTTTAATAAAAATGCTTGTTTTAAATTTAGAAAAATGTTCATGTATACTATAATTTTGTTATACTTCATTAAGTACATTCTGTGTAAAAGTTATCCGGAATTTCGGTTTTCGGTTAAGCTGATCATGGTGATACTATTGTTACTAATATAAGATCTAGAATTGAAAAAAAACACTAACAATTATTTATTGAAATGTATTTTTAATTAATCAGCCTCTATGTAGATACCTCTTGCATAAAAATAGCGCCAGCACTTTGTCCAGTCCTCCAATTCTTTTTTGTAGGCTAATGAAGGTATGGCCTTCAGCTCCTTCCACTATATTTTTTTTTAAACATTGTCTTGTTTTAGAGGCTTCATTCTTTGAAGTGTTGGCTTGTTTGCCTATCGTACTCGTAAACCCATGTCTCGTCTCCACTTATTGTGAGTTTCATAGAGGTGGGATCCATAGAAGTCCTGAAATTCCAGCAATATTTAATGCTTCAATATCAACACGTTTCGTACCTTTATAGTCTATCAGAATATCGGGAAAGATTTAAAATACTATTTTCTCTTCTTTAGAAACTGATACGATGATTTTCGAGTACAAAGCTTATGATTCTGGCTATGTTTTTGTTGTTTGTAGCTGGTGATGGTCGCCCAGAACGAGGCATAACGACTTTTCGTTTTGCCCGTCTGGTAATATTTTATACCATTTATATGCTTACGTTTTTACTATACACGAGACGCCATAGGTATCAACAGGCACAATAAATTACGTTCCGCTCACAAAATTTATGACAAAAACTTTGTTCAACATTCCATAACAAAAATCACAAACAGATGGAAGTGACTGATTCTGCACTAATTTTGCATGGATAGTTCAATTAACATGATATCTTGTAAGTCCGTCTTTTAAATGGCTTATTCCGGATACTTTGTACACAAAGTACAGTACGATCAACGTAACTAGGCCGGACTGAAGTAGGCGACAAGTGGTTGCGCAGATGCATTTTTTGGAAGTAAATGGTGACAGGAAGCGAGGGCCGGGGGCGGTAACTAAACCAAGAGAATTAGAGATGCGATTTCGCATTACATTATCATATTTAGTATTACTAATTCATGTTTTTTGTGATTGTTTTCGTAAAGACATTGTTTTTCAAAGTTTCTTTATTATTTACTGTAACTGTTCTAAATTTAAACTTTTATGAACTTATTTATTATAGTATTTTTATATTGTTGAATTAAAATTTTGTTAGTATTTTTAATCGATTAAACTTATTTAATCATTTTCGTAAGTAATTTTAGGGTCGCATCTCTATGACATGCGCGAATGTGATAAAAACCTGACTTCAGTCCGGTCAAGTTACGTTGATCCTACTGTAGTACGTGACATCGTAAGTTTGCAATTTAAATATTACTCTCAACTAACGAAAACGGCTAGTAGTCGACATTTAAGTGGAAAGATTTCATTAAAAAACACCTACCGTTCTTTTCTCTGGCAAAAAACGCCACAAAGTTATAAAGTAACGTATTTTTGAATGGTGCAAAATTTTCAACTCGAAATGCATTTTCCATTAGGCGTTAGCCGACCACCCGTAAATTAATATCAAAGTTTGTACAAACTGTGATTGCTTTTTAGTTTTTATTGACAGCTTGTTATGAACTTCTGTTTTGCTTGTGCATGAATTAGAAGCAGATAGGCTTTATGTTTATGTTAATACTAGCTGAACCGCGTAACTCCGTCTGCGTAAAATTTTCCCGTTTTTGCAACATTTTTCATTGCTGTTCCGCTCTTATTGCTCGTAGCGTGATGTTATAAGGTCTATAGCCTTCCTTAATAAATGGGCTACCCAACAGTAAAACTTTTTTTTAATTCGGACCCGTAGTTCCTGAGATAAACGCGTTCAAACAAATAAACTCTTCAGCTTTATAATATTAGTACTTTATAGATATTTATTGTAATCTGTTTTACAAAATGAACCTCATGCAGGTTATTTGTTTTAGTTTTCAATGATTACGGTTAGTTTAAGATTATTTTTGAGTATTTTTTGTAAATGACTTCTAACACACTAACCCCGGTATGGCGGGGGTTATAAGGTACACCCCGAATAAGAACAATAATTTAAGATTTACATATAGTGCTGTTTCGTTAAGGAATCGAACCCACAATCTCTTACACAATAGTCGAACACACTCTCACTGTCTTGGCCACCAAAGTACGTTGAAATAAAAGAGTGCTATTTGTAAACAATATCTAGTAAAAATTCAATGAAGTAGCAATTTTTCATTTACCAGTCACTAATAAATTTCAGTCTTAATATTTTTGGAAACAACTAAATTATTTTCAACTATAATAACTCTCATTTACGAAAAAATCATTCTAGGAGATAAAGAAATGCGAACAAAATAACCGGATGAAAACTAAGTGATACATCACTTAAAGGCTTATCCATGGAATTAAGCCCCAAAATCGGATAGAAGAACTCGGCCGTCAAAAGCCACTGGACTCAGAAGCGGGTTGACAAAAAACCTCAAACCTCGAACTCGCTTAATTTTAATTAAATTTCTCACTGCAAAATAGGACGCATTAACACAGAACCTTTGTGTTCCGACCCTACAAAAAGTATCTATCGTTATTGTTATTTTTTAATTTCTCTAGCGAAGTTAACAGCTCTTATAAAGGGAAAATATAAATCTGTTACGTTAAACAAAACCCTACTCCTTTTGAGAAAGGGTTTTCAAGATAAAAAAACGGGAGAATAAGTTCTCTTTTGTAAAGTTAAAAATAATATTATGTGCCTTAAATCTTAGACCACTCTTATATTTCATGAAACCGAAAAAGGTATATTTATTTTCGTTACCTATTCCAAACATGTCTTAAGCCCCTTTAATATAAAATGTTTCTATTGGATTACTAAGGAATAGATTTTACAAAGTGCAAATACATGAAATTTTGAATGTGATAAGGCGTCTTTATTCGTTGTTTTTATCAATTAGGTACCCACAACTTGTGGGTACCTAAGTGAACCATTTATTTGTTTTGAACTTGTGGGCTACAAGTTCAAAACAAATAAATGTAAAAAAATAATAAATAAACTACAAATCAACAAGATTTAAGATCTTTTATTGGCACAACAAATCAATCAATTCATTTTAACAAAAATACTGGTCTAAAGGCATCGGACTCGCAATAGTGAGATCGCGGGTTGGAATCCTATCCATATATAATGGGTAGGATTCCAACCCGTGATCTCACTACCGACGTGAACCAGTGGGTTCACGTCGATAGTGCATATAATGGGTAGGAAGGCATAGAAGGCTTGTGTTGGGAGTGCCCAACACAAGCCTTTGAGCTTAACTGGAGGAGTTACCAGGATTGCTAGTAATTTGGGACCAACAATCCTACATTGTTAGTTATCTTTTATATGGTACTAAAATTGAATAGAGTCTCGTCATATTTTTGATCAATATGCTTTATAGGTAGGTAGGCTGTGAGGTTAAGCAACGTCAATATTGTCGGTCTATAGACAGGTTTTTTAAACATTGTCACACACCTCAGTGCCTCGAGAGTAATACATTAAACCTTCAGGGTCCTTAATATACATATATTTTTTTCGTTTTCGCGGCAAGCCCGCACGAACTGGCGCATGCGCGGTGCGCTCAATGATGTCCGCGCACATGCGCGACGCATTTCTAAGAGCAACTCTCTATTTACCATTATGACAAGCTTTTGACAGAAGCACGGGCTTGACGCGAAAACGAAAAAAAGATAGTGAATAAGGACCCAGTACAGCGTGTTAATCTCTATCCAGTCGTGTCGGATTTCTATCCGATCGGACTATGAGAGCAATAAGCAAATACTCCTGCACTATAATATCACATGCGTAGTTCGATAGTGTCTAATGAGATTGGCCGCAGTAACCTACATCGGTTAGGAGAATATCTATACTAATATTATAAAGCGGAAGAGTTTGTTTGTTTGTTTGTTTAAACGCGCTAATCTCAGGAACTACTGGTCCGATTTAAAAAAAATCTTTTTTTGTTGGATAGTCCATTTATCGAGGAAGGCTATAGGCTATATAACATCACGCTACGACTGAAGCGGAGTATCGACGAGAAAGGTTGCAAAAACGGGGAAAATTTACGCATACGAAGTTGCGCGGTAATATAACATCTCTTAGTTAATCTTTCTTTATCTATAATTTCTCATGTTACAAGGCGGTCTGGCATTCTTGGTCTTTATTTTATTTTTAATGGCTGTGTAACTATTTTCGAAGTAAGTGGCAGTTGATAACCTGCACTATAGTAAATTATTGCCACACGATCGAAATTTTTTGAAGATTTTTGACATCAAAATGAGCGTCTGCGTCGCCGCCGCAAGTCACGTATTATTAAGGTTCGCTTAGCACTAGCGGCTTCTCCTCTAAGCTAGGCCTCTCATGTGTAAGCTTTTCCTTGACAAATCCTACCTTCAACGGATAAAGACCCACTTTCTCCATCACTGTCTCTTGGAACATCCTTAACTGTAACTGCAATTGAGTCAAATCATAAACAATAAAATGTATACTACATGTTATAAATAACAGATTAACATTCAAGCAAACTGTGAATCAACACTTTACTTGCCTAATCGAACATAATTAAAAGTTAAGTACTCATTAGCGAGCTGTAGGTAACTGTAGCATGTCACTATTGCCAAAATTCGTAATGTGTGTAGGCCGCGACGAGTCGAAATGGCAATGCATTATTTTATACAACTAAATGAAGAGACACGGATGATAAGCGTCGCACTAGTCCACAACAGTATCAGTTCAACCCAAATCCTTGTTTGGCAAAGATATGAGTGTCACCGCACCGCGTCTCATTTGAGACATTTGACGTAAACCCTTTTGTACTCTTGCTACATTGCACAGCCGAAACACAGTGATGCATTAACATTACTATTTCACGGCAGAATAACTGACACTGTTGTGGTAGCACACCTATAAAGGCAAAATCATAAGAGATATTTAAATTTATAAATGCATCCGATGCTAATTGATGCATACCTAGGTACAGATGGTATGGGCGCTACGCGACTACCGACTTCCCCGGTTAACGGGTGAACACTGCACTGAATCGAATCCCTAAATCAAGGTTTTGGCCTTTAGTATTATCAGGGACCTTACTCGTATTACACCTCTCTTATTAAAGGTTTAGGGGCCCTGATTCAGGGTGGTGTAGTGTAGCCAATACTAAGTAACCCGATCGCCAGTCGTCCTATTTCGGCTATACATCTATATTAATATAGCTGTCCCGCGCAACTTCGTTTGCGTAAATTTTCCCCGTTTTTGCAACATTTCTAATTGCTGCTCCGCTCCTATTGGTCGTAGCGTGATGTTATATAGCCTATAGCCTTCCTCGATAAATGGGCTTTCTAACAGTGAAAGATTTTTTAATTCGAATCAGTAGTTCCTGAGATTACCGCGTTCAAATAATATTAGTGTAGATATAGATTATAAAGCTGAAGAGTTTGTTAGTTTGTATATTTGAACGCGATAATCTTTTACTGATGGGTAGCCCATTTATCGAGGAAGGCTATAGCTCAACTAGTAATAATAATAATATCTTGGGACAACTCACACAACGTCATCTCATTCCAAACTAAGCAGAGCTTGTACTGTGGCAACCGGACAATTGATAAAAATACTTAAATATTTCTAAAAACATACTTATTATAGATAACATCCAGACACAGAATAAACCATCGTGCTCATCTCACAAAAAGTTTTATCCTGGATGAAGATCGAACCCTCGACCTTCGGCTTAGCAGTCAGGGTCACTAACCACTAGACCAATAGGACAGTGGAAACATGAACCTATGAGCGGAACTTCTTCTTCTTCTTCTTCTCTTTTTTTTTTCCTGTGGCAACCCTCGAGGTAACAGCTGATTCAAATTTGTCCCGATTAAATTAATTGAATTTATTAAAAATCTAATAGTAATCTTGTTTATTAAACCAATTTCACACGTTTTGATTAACTTCAAGTAAGCGTACAAAAGTTTAACAGGTTTATAAGTGTACAAACAAAATTAAAAGTTTTATTTTGTGAAGTGACGGTTGGACACCGGCAAAGGTTTTTTAAAGGATTATTTGTGTATTATTGTCTTCTCTTACAAGGTACGGTATTTATTTATGTTTTATTTGCATTACAAACTGTTTTAGTAACGATCTTAAGTTTTGTTTTTATGCCAAATACCATACTTAACCTCCTATTGTTTGATCTCACCTTTATTGGCATTAATTTAATAGACTGTTTAACTTGTTATTAAAGTAAAAATGATGACTCGCAAAGCCTTGGCTCGTCAGGAACAAACTAAACTACAACTGACTGTGAGGGAACTACAGGCATCCAAAGAAAGATGTGATCAACTTAATAGGGAAAGAGAGGGCAATGAAAAAGAACTGTTAGACGTTTTAAACATCAATGAACGGTTGAGAGATGAACTGGCAAAGTTGCACTCTGAATATAACAATATCCTAAATGACCGGGACAAACTCCAACGCACAGTAGACAGCTTTGATGCTTGTATGGATGAATACACACAGACTCTTAACCACATAACCTCCTTGAAACGACAACTACTTCAAGCGCACAACAAAATATCAGAACTTGAGTCAGATAAACATAATCATATTGTAAAGTGTAACAATAGCTTGTTCAGTGAATTGGTTGGCCTGGTCATAAATGATGCTGCAGTTGGTAACTTACATTCCTCAGTTATTATCGATCTTACTGGAGAGGATGGGCCCGTGCAATTTAAAAAGTCTAATAAATCTGTCAAGGTTATTAAATGCAGCAGAAATAAGCTTAAAAAGTATATAAAAATTAAGAAATATATTACAAAAACAAAAAAATTAATTAGTACTTAAACACAAATTCTTTATTGATAGCATGGCATTAAATAGACAGAGATTGCAACTAATCGATCAGGTTCAAATGTATTCACTGGAGCTGGACAATGTCTCATCGCAGTATGTTGAGGATACACGGGCTATGCAATTAGAGATTGACCGCCTCCATGAATCATTACAGACTCTAACAATGAAATATGAAGTAACTGAAAAACAGAGCAGGGAGCAGGTGTTGGCTATAGGTAAGCTGGTCAACTCTTGCAACTGCAACAATGAGCAATCAACTCCATTAACAAGTAGGCATAGTCCAATTTGTAGATTATCACTAGATTGCCAATCGCTAGCACTTGATCCCTCTCCACTGCCAGCACTCCATAATAACTATGTACAAACTAGCAGTTCTTTTAAATTAAGTACTATTATGATGTATAGTGATGAAATTGGTAAGGGCATTGGATCCCTAATGTCAAAGTTGAGTACGGGACAAACTAGAATCATCAATAATTGCACGCCTGCTTTGTCCTATAGTAATATCATGGAAAATATTTTAAGATCTAATTTTAGTCAGGACAGCACTATAATTATTTTTGTCGGTGATAGGGGAAATGTAAACAAAAATAAGTTTTTAAATTATTTTGAGGAGTTGTCCAATTTAAATGTAAAAAAAATTGTTATGTTTTCATTTCCCCTGAGTAATGGATTGTCACAGGAAGAAAATTCTATTAGATATAATTTGAATAACCTTATGCATCAACTGACATGCCAAATTAATGGACCTTTTTATAATAAATTTCATTTTATTGACACTAACAAACTTGTTAGTAAATATTTTTATTTGACAAAAGATAGATATTATCTTAAAAATAGTTGTAAAAGACAGATAGCTGTTTCGCTATCTTTTTATATTAATACTTCAGCCAAGAATTTGGCTACTCAAGTTGCTTCTATTGAGCAACAAAATTATGACATTAATTTTAACTTAGCCAACAATTTGGCTAAAGCACCTGACATTAATAATGATAATTTATGTATTAATAATAATTATAATATTGACATAAGGTCACCCGGGGCGAAAGCAACTAACAAAAATTAAAATTTAAGTTTGGCTCCTTACACCATTAGCTACTTAATTAGGAGGCTTATTTAGATAAACTTATTTAATTCTGTATCTTTCAATTAACAGTTTCGACCGTTTACATATTACAAATAAGCTTACATATTTGAATAATTCATATTTTTGTTGAATTAGAGCACTGTTAGTTACATTCGCCCCACTTTGGGGTAAATGCAACTATCAGTTATAAAACCTTGTTGTAATTAATAAGTAGATATAAGGAATAAGTGCATATGTAGTTTCATACACCAGCTATCCGAAAATAGTATCTATCTGCTGTGAAAACGCTTCAGTTTCCAAAAAAAACACTTTTAATTTTTTTTGGGGCGAATGCAACTGTGCTCCATACTAGCTAGTGTCGTAATAGTTTACATATCGATAAATCAAAGTGAAACAAATTTTCGATAAAAAACACCAAAAATGGAAATCCGTTTTTTTCCATTATTTTTAAATAGGAAGATATTTCTTGCTCAAATGATCTAGAAAATACAGTATCTTTTCCAGGGTTCGTCTGTTTCTGTCCGCGCGTAGCGTATACATGAGATATAATTGTTGACCGAGGAATATTAAATCGTTCCGCAGCAGCATAACTGGATAACTCTTTTTGCTTCACGAGTTGTATAGCTTCAAGAAGCGTTTCCCGGGTATAAGCTTTCTCTTTTTTTCTTTTATAGTTTCGAACCATCTGAAATAACACATAAAATTATGAAACTAAGAAATAAATAAAATAAAAACCCAAATATCTAAAAGATAAAACCACCAAGGGTTCCATACGTATCATCACAAACATAAAGTTGCTAAATCAACGCATCTAAAAGATACGACTCTTTGTACATGTTTTATGTCGACATGTGCAAGGGAATCAAAACCTATGAGGTACTTCTCATTGACCTAGATAGAATCATGAAATTTGATAAGAAGCAATGTTATGTGACACAAGTAAAGTAAAATCTCATTACATAAACAACTTTAAAAGTTTTTAATAATTTACTGTTAGACTCAAATAAAAATAAACAGCAACAAATTTTCGGTTTTTGGAAATTTTCCCTTACTTGTGTCACATGACATTCCTTCTTACCAAAATTCATAATTATAGGTCAATGGGAAGTACCCTACAGGTTTTGATTCCCTTACAAATGTCGACATAAAACATGTAAAAAGAGTCGTATCTTTGAATTGCGTTAATTTAGAAATTTGATTTTTTTATTGCACTGAGAGATAGCAGACCTAAGTAAATATGTGATGTAAATTAACATCACATATTTACTTAGATCTGCTAACTCTCAGTGCAATAAAAAAATCAAATATCAGCTTGATATGTCCACGCATTTCTGAGAAAAAAAATCTTAACAGACTGACAGACGGACAACAGAGTGATCTTATAAAGGTTCCGTTTTTATGTTTTGACTTAATTTTTAGGTAAGTACCTAAAAATGCAAAATTTTAAAACTACTTTGCAGATAACTAAGCAATTAAGTATTTACATAAGTGAATTTCACTTATCGAAATATCGACACGGAACATCACTAGTGATTTTCACTTTCCATACAAAAGCATAAAAAGCAAAATAGTTGCAATTACCCATTTACACAAAAATTTGGGGTTAATGTAACTATTTTAATAAAATGTTAATTATAAGATCTAGCGTTTAACCAAATATACCAAAAGCACTTACCTTTATTATTTTCACTGAAACTAATTTGCAATTTTGATGTAAACAAGAAGAAATATTTTTTTCGTCACAAAACTAAACACACGACGCCGCAAGCCGTTGCTCCAAAATGGCGGTTGTCAAAAAATGCTCTGTCGGTACGACAGTGTGAGACCTAGTAGCGCTATCTACATTTTATGCGAAAAAGCAATTCTTACTCGACCTTCCAACAGATGCCGTTTTTTAATATGTTCGTTAGATTGAGAGAAAAATCAATTAGTTGCATTAGCCTCATAGTTGCTTTCGCCCCGGGTGACCTTACCAAATAATTTAAATTAAATTTTAAGACAATAGAGAGTACCTCTTGCACACATACTTGTGCACTACCACTTGAAAATTATTCTGTTATGTCAAAACAGAACAATAGTTATATTAATAAAATTAACCTGGTGCATCAGAATATCAGAGGAATGACAGGAAAAGACTTGGAATTGGAATTGTTCATGAATGCTGAAGCTATTGATATTTTATGTATTACTGAACACTGGCTAAAGAGCGATCAGTTCATGTTCAATTTCAACAATAACCAGGTAGGCAGCTCGTTCAGCAGGGAACTGGCTATACATGGTGGTTCACTAATATTAATAAATAAAAATCTTAAATTCAAAGAACGCCGTGATATTGTTAACTTCTCTGTTGAACGTAGCATAGAAATAGCCTGTGTAGAGTTGAAGCGGTTTATTGTATTGACTGTGTACAGACCACCTTCAGCACAATATCATATTTTTGAACATGTTATGGATGAAGTCTTGCATAAGGTAACAAACCTTAATAAAAATGTAATAATATGTGGTGACTTTAATGTTAATTTATTAGAGAATACTACTTCAAGTATGAGGATTTTAGCTCTATTCAAATCATTTAATCTGTGTAATTTATTTTTAGAGCCTACCCGTATAACTGCCACTACAGCCACATGTTTAGATAATATATTCACAGATATTATTGTAGATAACAAGAGAGTAATTAATCAAATGGATTCTGACCACTGTGGTCAACTTATTTCTTTTGATATTAAAACTAGAAAAGTAACTAAAAAATGTATAACTGTTATCCCTAAAACTGTCAGTCGATTTGAGAATTTCAAAAGCCGCCTCATTTGTAACCCTCCGCTGTTGAATGAGGACAGTGATCCTAACATTTTATATAAAACATTCTTTAATAAATTTTGTCATAATTTTGATTCGGTTTTCACTCCCAAAACGATTATGGTTAAGGGGAATGCAACTTTTAGTGAGTGGGCTACTGTCGGCCTACATAAAAGTAGAAAAAGATTATATGAGCTGTATGATGAACGAAATTATAACTGTTGTGAAAGATTTCAAGCTTATGTAAGAAATTATGCTAAAACATTTAGGCAGACTTGCAAAACAGCAAAAGCTTGCTACCTTAGTTCACAAATTAAAAACAGTGATAATAGAATTAAAATGACTTGGGATATTATAAATAGTGAGACTGGAAGAGTCAGAAGTCAGAATAATGATTACTGTCTTAAAATAGATAGTAAAACCATCACATCGGACATAGAAGTAGCCACTGCGTTTGAAAAATTCTTTACTGACATTCCAGTCTCCACTACAAAGTCATTGAATTCCTCACCTATTGCAGCTGAATCTATCTTGATTAAAAATGTAAATCAATGTGACATCACTTTTCAATTTGATTATGTTAAACATATAGATGTCATAAAAGCTTTTAACTCTATTAATGTTAAGAAGACTACCGACCTCTGGAGTAACTCAGTTGTGATTACTAAATCTATAATTTCTTTTATCGCGCAGGACTTGGCTTTTATATTTAATAAATGTATAGATTGTGGTGTATTTCCTGATTTAATGAAATATAGTAAAGTAATACCATTGTATAAATCAGGTAGTATGTCTGACCCCACTAATTTTAGACCCATATCAGTACTACCAACATTTAGTAAAATCTTTTAAAAAATAATATATGATCAGATGCAGAACTTCTTTTACAAAAATAAATTATTACACTTTAAACAATTTGGTTTTACTAGGGGTCGCTCTACAACCGATGCTGGTGTGGAGCTTTTAAAACATATTTTTGACGCCTGGGAGGAATCGCAAGATGCTTTAGGCGTCTTCTGTGATTTATCTAAGGCATTTGACTGTGTTCTGCATGAAACATTAATCAGGAAATTGCAACATTATGGTATTAAAAACACAGCTCTGAATCTTCTTACATCCTATCTGAGTAACAGGATTCAGAAAGTTGATGTTAATGGTAAACGCTCCCCGGGGTCTGTGGTCAAAATGGGAGTCCCACAGGGTTCTATTCTCGGGCCGTTATTGTTTTTAATTTACATAAACGACTTACCATATCTAGTTAATAATAATCATGAGATAGTCCTGTTTGCAGATGATACATCACTCTTATTTAAATTAAAACGCCAGCAAAAAGACTTTGAAGATGTAAATATGGCTATCTCAAAAGTGGTTAACTGGTTTGATGTTAACAATTTACTCTTAAACGAGGGCAAGACTAAATGTATTCGATTTATAACACCTAACGTGAAACCAGTAAAAACCACTATAAAAATAAAAGAAGATGAGTTGAACCCTGTAGAGACCACAAAGTTTTTAGGAATTACTCTAGATTCTAAGCTTCAGTGGGGCCCACATTTAAGTGAATTGTCTAATAGACTCAGTTCTGCAGTGTACGCAGTTAGAAAAATTCGTCAGCTAACAGACGTTGAAACAGCGCGATTAGTTTATCTTAGTTACTTTCATAGTTTAATGTCGTACGGTATTCTACTGTGGGGGAATGCTGCCGACATTCAATGATAACCAAAATACTTGGTATTCATTCCGTCACATGAACACACTAGGACCTCGTTACTGTATCTGACGGTTACAGCTCGCTAGTGTACACTCGGTAAGACAGAGATACGAACACATCATAAGTAGTAGTACCCAGCACTCATACATCGCTATTTGATCCCAAACTAGACAGAGCCTGAACTGTGGCAATCTCAGAACAAATTAAAGTAGGTGTCAATGTTCTGTGATGGCAACCGTAAAACTTATAAACATACATATATTTTTCTAAACAAATACTATAAAGATAAATATTACACAAATTTAGTTAAGTTATGTATTACTATAGGCCGACCGTTTAACTCGTATATCGCCTGCGAGGTGAGGGGGTAGCGGGGGCGGGTAACCGACAACGCACTGCACCGGTTGACGTGAGTTCTCTGTCCCGCGCACCCCGCTCACCCACCCGTTAACATCACCCCGCGCTCCCTTCTCACCGCGCAGGCGATATACGAGTTAAGCGGTCGGCCTATAGCTTATTAGTTATTTTTCGGGACTTAATCACGTGAATTATTTAAAGGTACGAACCTTTTATTTACCCGACGTTTCGATCGAATTGCACCGATCGTGGTCACGGGTCGACTGATGGCAGCTTAGTGATGTCTCCGTGAGGCGCGGGGTTTTTCAACTACCCTCGCCTGGTCTTGATAATTTTGATAATTTGTACTGTCGGTACTTCTACACACTACACTTACAACGTCTTTACACTGAGGCGCGGTGTCTTTACGGCTGCGATTACATTTGTTGATAACAGGGTTCCAAGATGATGAGAGCCGGTATCCATCTTCTCGGTTGAAGTTCTTATACTTCTTGATCTCAACCGCCTCGCGAACTATCCTGGAATAATAGTGGCGATCGGTGGAAAGTACCTGTGGCTTATGCAATTCTATCCAGTGATTTGGTCCTGATTCCAACAAATGCTCAGCGATAGCAGACTTGTAAACTTGACGGTTTTTTACAGCAGCGATATGTTCCTTAGTGTCATATTGTAGTTTTTTATTTATTTTTGCAATTTTTGTAGACATCTCTAATATTTTTGACAATATCAATATAAATTTTGATAATATAATTTAGCCTATGTTACTCCTCGATAATGTAGCTTTCTAATGGTGAAAGAATTTATGAAATCGGTCTAGTATTTTTAAATTTTCGTTACATACAAAAAAAATCTTTCCTCTTTATAATAGTAATGTAGATAAATAAATTACACCCAGAACAAACTGATCTTTTATGCTCATCACACAAATATTTATCTTCGGTAGGGATCGAATCTACGACCTCTGACTTAGCAATCAGAGTCACTAAACACTAGACCAACCGGTAATACGAAATATATAGCCTTTGTTACCCGGAGATAGTGTAGCTTCCCAACGGTAAAATAATTTTTGAAATCGGACCAGTAGTTTTTAAATTTTATCGTTACTTACAAAAATACAAACCTTTCCTCTTATTAAAATGATTGCCTCTCGAGCAGACTGTCCTATACAACATAGATGGATGTGTGTTGCTATGGGACAGGACTGAAATTATCAATGAATGACCTATTTATTTTATTTTAAATTATGTTTTTTGACTTATTTTAATTTTAGCTGACTATCGAATTTATTATGTAATTATTGATTGATGTTTTGATTTTTGATTTATGTTTTGTTGTTTTGTGTTGACATTAATTTATAATTTGACGCTGACTCTTTGTATTTTATCATTTTATGTATGGATTTTTTCTGAAATAAAAACAATTATTATTATTATTATTATATTACTAGCTGTGCCCGCGACTTCGTTCGCGTGAAAGTCGGGTTTAAATTAAGGTAGTTTATGTTACGAAATAACTTCTGTGTAAATATGTCGGAAACAGTCCTGTCGGGTGAGCCGCGATATGATTCAGCAGCGGAGAATCATCATATAGTCAACTATTGATAGCTTCAACACCCAAAAGCTTTGTGAAAATGAATAAGTACCAAACACAGACTCTTTAGGTATTCGTTTACTGTGTTTTTCTGTCATTAATATGTGTTATTTGTGTCTCTTTTCTTTTTGTCTATTGTTATTTTTATTATTTTACTGTTTTATTTATTACTTTTTTTATCTTCTGCATGACTTTTCCTGTTAAATTATAATAATGTCTATACATGTGTCTTCTGTGTACTAAATAAAAATCGTTCTATTCTATTATTTTATATAAGTATAAGAAGTGGGTTTTCTGTTGTTTTTGTTTCATTCATTCAACGTTATACCTACTTAATACCTAATAATTTTAAATAGAATTTGTACTAACATTTTGGTACTTCCCATTTGATCAGATGTTTATCGTAAACTTGTAAAGCCTAAGTACTTAACTGTGATAGTTTTCTTTATAATTTTAGTATTTATACTACTATTATATACTACCGTGAATTTTTTCACATACCCAACATCAACCATTTAGTTGGCAGGGGAACACTTGACTCTAACAAAAATGTTCACTATAAATCCTAATATTACACAAAGGAACCTTAAATCTAAAAATAGTCTTCACAAACCCTAAACGCTTTTTAAAAGACCTATCTAATGATACCCCACACGATGGGGTAGGTGAGAAAAAAATCACATCCCCACTTTACATATAAGAGAGTGCCTCTCTTATATGTTACAATGATGCAAGTAAGAAAAAAAGACATGGACCCCAGACTCCGCGTTGACAGACAATGACCCCCACCTCCCTCCTCCCGTCACCCGAACTACTCACACTTGGCCGATGAGTCATTCATTATCGTTGAATTGATGAACACTTGATATCCAACCATAACCCCAACACATGATCCTCGATGCACCTGTGTGATGCGTGGTCAAACAAACGGACTGTCAGACAAACATTTCTAAAAATGATAGCAATATGTTTATTTTTAATACTATTTTAAAACTTCTTTTACTAAGTATAGAACATTATTGAATACAACGCCATCTACTTTCAAAACCAGTGAAGTTTCTTCTAATACTTAATGTTTTTTTATTAATTTAAGCAATTTAATTAAATAAATAGGAGAATGTTGCCACTCAGCAAAAAATGAATCCGTCATTGTAAACACCTATACCCTAATAAATGTTTTCACAAATAAGGAATTGTTTGATCACGGTGACCAATTTGATTTCATAGATGGCGCTACACGTTTTTTTGTTAATTTTAATGTCTTTTTTTTGAGCACGAACACATCAATTCTGGAAAATATCGAATACTTGTTAAATAGGAATGTAATATTATTTTTCATTTCTACTACGATTAATTCATTACTCTCTGCAGTGCATGCAATACCTATAGATATCTTACATAAGTGCATATTTCACTTGATTTTTAAAATAAAAAAATATTAACCAAAGCAAATAAGTTACCTATGGCCGTAAAAATTACTATAACATTGAGAAAAATATTAAAAAAGGACAAAGACAATTTTAAAAAAATACAAAAAGAACATAATCAGACATCAGATTTGAGCCTGAGACTTCGTCGTCGTCAAAGACCGCTAGCATAGCTTCTAGGCTATACTGTTGGCTACATACCACGTCAAAATAACTGTTCTTATGAAACTTAAAAATGTTGTGTATAGTTTTAGCATGAAGTTATGTATTCCATGGGTTACAATATTAATTAAAGATAATGTCTAATTGTGGAAAAAATTGTGATAAACCATTATGGTGCGACAAAAAATACGTTGCTACTCGTTCCCCATAGACGTTAGCGTAATGATTCATAGTGTAAATAATGTCCTAAGTATAGTATTTACTATAAAACTGTAAATTTTCATAAAGATCCGTCAAGTAGTTACTGTTTTATAACGAAAAATAGCTACAGATATTATCCCTCACTGCTTAGCTCCTATGGAAAAAAGCGTGATAATTTATAGCCTAAATGTTAATTGCACGACAACAACAATATCTATTAAATTGCACGTACAAAATTTCAACCGAATCTGTGTGGTAGGTAGTTTTTGCGTGATTCGTGTTCAAACAAACAGACAGACAGACATTTCTAAAAATGCAGCAAAGTGTTTAAATACTCTTTTCGAACATTTCCTAATATTTTTTTTCACTAAGTTCGGCCATGTACAGATATGTGAAATTTACAATTTACAGATAGATAGCATGATTCAGTATTCAAGCGCGATAGCTTATTATTAGCGTATTTCATGTATAACTTTGGTGTTTATATACCGATTTCTATGATTCTTTTTTATGGAATAGTTAATTATGTTAACTTTTTGAATTAGGGATGACTGAGAGTGTTATAAACGTAAGAGTAGACAAATATAATTAGAAAGCTTCGAACTGCTAAGCTATCGGGAGTTACACGCGATATTGTGAGTCAACCATAAAAGATAGACATATGCTGTCGTGGGATATTTTTTATATAATTTTAAGGAGAACATTTCCGTCATACATGATTTCTGTGTAGCTTTAACCATTAAGGTTGCACACGCGACGGAAGCTTAAAAAATTGAGTAACTTCTCCCGTTTTTCCTTCACTGCTCTGCTCCTTTTGATTGTAGCGTGATGAAAAGTATACTTTAACCACCTCAGGAGTATGAGAAATAAATGTACCAAGTTTCGTTAAAATCCGTCTAGTAGTTTTTGTTTCTATAACGGTTATACAGACAGACAGACAGACAGACAAAAATTTTACTGATTGCATTTTTGGCATCAGTATCGATCCCTAATCACCCCCTGATAGTTATTTTGGAAATATATTTAATGTACAGAATTGACCTCTCTACAGATTTATTATAAGTATAGAAGATAGATAATATTATTATAGACTAGCTGTGCCCGCGACTACGTTCGCGTGAAAGTCGGGTTTAAATTAAGGTAGTTTATGTTACGAAATAACTTCTGTGTAAATATGTTGGAAACAGTCCTGTCGGGTGAGCCGCGATATGATTCAGCAGCGGAGAATCATCATATAGTCATCTATTAATAGCTTCAACACCCAAAAGCTTTGTGAAAATGAATAAGTACTCAACACAGACTCTTTAGGTATTCGTTTACTGTGTTTTTCTGTCATTAATATGTGTTATTTGTGTCTCTTTTCTTTTTGTCTATTGTTATTTTTATTATTTTACTGTTTTATTTATTGCTTTTTTTATCTTCTGCATGACTTTTCCTGTTAAATTATAATAATGTCTATACATGTGTCTTCTGTGTACTAAATAAAAATCGTTCTATTCTATTATTTTATATAGTTAATTTGGTGTGCGGCTTAAGAAGTGGGTTTTCTGTTGTTTTTGTTTCATTCATTCAACGTTATACTTACTTAATACCTAATAATTTTAAATAGAATTTGTACTAGCATTTTGGTACTTCCCATTTGATCAGATGTTTATCGTAAACTTGTAAAGCCTATTACCCACGGTAGTATTTATACTACTACCGTGATTTTTTTCACATACCCAACATCAACCATTTAGTTGGCAGGGGAACACTTGACTCTAACAAAAATGTTCACTATAAATCCTAATATTACACAAAGGAATCTTTAAATCTAAAAATAGTCTTCACAAACCCTAAACGCTTTTTAAAAGACCTATCTAATGATACCCCACACGATGGGGTAGAGACAAAAATCACATCCCCACTTTACATATAAGAGAGTGCCTCTCTTATATGTTATACATGATGCAAGTAAGAAAAAAAGACATGGACTTCCCCTCCCCCAGACTCCGCGTTGACAGACAATGACCCCCCACCTCCCTCCTCCCGTCACCCGAACTACTCACACTTGGCCGATGAGTCATTCATTATCGTTGAATTGATGAACACTTGATATCCAACCATAACTGCATCTCGATGCACCTGTGTGATGCGTGGTCAAACAAACGGACAGACAGACAAACATTTCTAAATATGATAGCAATATGTTTATTTTTAATACTATTTTAAAACTTCTTTTACTAAGTATAGAACATTATTGAATACAACGCCATCTACTTTCAAAACCAGTGAAGTTTCCTTTAATACTTAATGTTTTTTTATTAATTTAAGCAATTTAATTATTTTAATAGGAAAATGTTGCCACTCAGCAAAAAATGAATCCGTCATCGTAAGCACCTATACACTAATAAATGTTTTTACAATTAAGGAATTGTTTGATCACGGTGACCAATTTGATTTCATAGATGGCGCTACACGTTTTTTTTATGTGTGTAATGTCTTTTTTTTGAGCACGAACACATCAATTCTGGAAAATATCGAATACTTGTTAAATTGGAATGTAATATTATTTTTCATTTCTACTACGATTAATTCATTACTCTCTGCAGTGCATGCAATACCTATAGATATCTTACATAAGTGCATATTTCACTTGATTTTTAATATAAAAAAATATTAACCAAAGCAAATAAGTTACCTTTGGCCGAAAAAATAACTATAACATCGAGAAAAATATTAAAAAAGGACAAAGACAATTTTAAAAAAATACAAAAAGAACATAATCAGATATCAGACTGAGACTTCGTTCGTCGTCAAAGACCGCTAGCATAGCTTCGAGGCTATACTGTTCGCTACATACCACGTCAAAATAACTGTTCTTATGAAACTTAAAAATGTTGTGTATAGTGTTTTAGCATGAAGTTATGTATTCCATGGGTTACAATTAAAGATAATGTCTAATTGTGGAAAAAATTGTGATAAACCATAATGGTGCGACAAAAAATACGTTGCTACTCGTTCCCCATAGACGTTAGCGTAATGATTCATAGTGTAAATAATGTCCTAGGTATAGTATTTACTATAAAACTGCAAATTTTCATAAAGATCCGTCAAGTAGTTACTGTTTTATAACGAAAAATAGCTACAGACATTATCCCTCACTGCTTAGCTCCTATGGGAAAACGCGTGATAATTTATAGCCTAAATGTTAATCCGCATCTATTAAATTGCACGTGCAAAATTTCAACCGAATCTGTCTGGTAGTTTTTGCGTGATTCGTGTTCAAACAAACAGACAGACAGACATTTCTAAAAATGCAGCAAAGTGTTTAAATACTCTTTTCGAACATTTCCTAATATTTTTTTTTCACTAAGTTCGGCCATGTACAGATATGTGAAATTTACCATTTTATTATATGTATAGATATAGATAGATAGCATGATTCAGTATTCAAGCGCGATGGCTTATTATTAGCGTATTTCATGTATAACTTTGGTGTTTATATACCGATTTCTATGATTCTTTTTTATGGAATAGTTAATTATGTTAACTTTTTGAATTAGGGATGACTGAGAGTGTTATAAACGTAAGAGTAGACAAATATAATTAGAAAGCTTCGAACTGCTAAGCTATCGGGAGTTACACGCGATATTGTGAGTCAACCATAAAAGATAGACATATGCTGTCGTGGGATATTTTTTATATAATTTTAAGGAGAACTTTTCCGTCATACATGATTTCTGTGTAGCTTTAACCAATAAGGTTGCACGCGCGACGAAAGCTTAAAAAATAGAGTAACTTCTCCCGTTTTTCCTTCACTGCTCTGCTCCTATTGATTGTAGCGTGATGAAAAGTATACTATAACCACCTCAGGAATATGAAAAATAATTGTACCAAGTTTCGTTAAAATCCGTCGAGTAGTTTTTGTTTCTATAACGGTTATACAGACAGACAGACAGACAGACAAAAATTTTACTGATTGCATTTTTGGCATCAGTATCGATCCCTAATCACCCCCTAATAGTTATTTTGGAAATATATTTCATGTACAGAATTGACCTCTCTACAGATTTATTATAAGTATAGATAATTTCCAATAACCATAAAACGAACCATTATTTTCTATAATAATAGCTTTATTTTGTAACAGTCTGCTGTAAAATGAAATTAAACTTAGTCTATAAAAACCGGTCAGCTTATCAAAACAGTTACAGACTAAAAATAAAAATTGAAGCGCTGAACAACACATAGGTCGTTAATTAACTAGACACGGTGTGTTCAGAGCTTGATTACCAGGCTTTTAGCTATAATTAAATTACATGAACCACGCTGGCCTGACCATATTACACTAGTTTTGTTTTATAAAAGAACTAGCTTAGGTACAGCCTGCATAAACAATAACATTCACATTGATGTACTGTATAAATATAAATAAACATCTACCTACACAAAAAAGAAAGAAACATAAACTTACAGAAACCAGGAACACCTTCTTTGGAGCCAACTTTATAAGCGTATGAGTATTCGGCACCTTTTTTGAAGCCAAGTTAATAATCGTATGATTATTCGATCATATGTAGGTATTATTTTTCCTGATCAACACAATCGAAATCGTCCCGATTGAGTATTTATTTGTTATCATAACGACAACCGCAATTATAATATTAATATGTATTTTAGATAGATCTGATACAATCTAGTAACCGAATACTGCTGCATGGCAATTAAAATGAGTCTGATTAATGACATATTTAAACGATATCAAATGTATTTAGCAACTACATTAGCTAACAGAACGGGTAATTATCAAATACTCGATTAACATAAATATTATAAGTGCAAAAATAGCTCTGTCTGTCTGTTACGATTTCTTATGACACATTATAAAATTATACTTATATAATACCTACGGGCACGGGCAGATCGAGGATTTCATTCTTGGGGGGGGGGGACACACGAGAGGCAAGTGGATTATGACGGGGGGACGTTCGTTGTACCCGAAGTGTTAGTTGCGATGACAGGGACGTGGGGTACCCCAAAAAAAACCTTGTGGACATGATGATGCACATGAACAAAGAACTTAAACAACTGAACAACTGTCTGTCCCCCGTGTCCTCCCCCTGGTTCTGTCTACGCCTAGGTACGGGTCATAATCGCATTGCAATACCGTCGAAATATTCTCGCGATTAAGAACGAGTTATAATCGCGTCAATATTTTTCAATGTGTAGAAATCACGAAAGATCATCAACATTCTAATGACACGATTTTGGTGAAGCTGGGTAGTGACATAGGATATCCACTTTATATCGGATAGCCGCGGCAAAAATCTAGTTACTTATCATATTCAGTAATAGATTTATCGACATAACACCCTTATTTTCGCGAGTTAATAAAACTAACCATATAAATCTTAATACGTTTTAGCTTCGTCATCAACAATATTAATGATAGCTCTTCGCCTTTGCCGACAATAATGTGATTTTGATACGCTAACTTGACCATGAACTTAGAGCAAACTTTTGACGAACGACGCCTACTCGGCGGCTAAGAGATTAACACATAATTATGTTTTGAATGGATTAATAATTCAGTTGATTCTGTTTCTTGCCTCGCTGGTGCAATAACAGTGCGTACACCTGAAGTGCAAGACTTTGAGGGTTCGATTTCCGTTTAGTGTGAGCCACAAAGTTTTGTTCAAAGTCTGGGTATCAGTGATAACGTAGGTTGATATGGTTCCGGCGCCAACAAATGAAATATTATCTAGCACTGGAGTAGTTTTAAATGGCATACCGAAATAGATTTCCGCGTTGGTCAAGAATGAAATTAAATTCTCGCTATATTTATATTAATACTCATTCTACATGGTAAAACAAATTAGTAATATTTATGGTTTGCTCGCTACAAATCTTTGTGATTTCGCTACTGTTCACTGTGCTAAATCGAAACATATATTAATGGTTATAATGACGAAAATCATGCATTGCAAACTCAGTTTCAAATTAAATATTTATTTACCTATCCAATTTTAATTTTAATTTTGGTAAATATATATTATGAAATCTACTTAGAATTATAGGTTAGTATATGACGTACAACCTACTTAGGTTTTTGCCTGAACATTCAGGATGGTTATACTTACTATTCCCTATCCAAAAAAATTAAGAACTTTCTGCTCTATCAATTACTTGTTAATTTGGAGAAAAATGTTCAAAAAAGTTTTAATAATGCATAATTGGAACTATCTTTGGTATAAAATTGCTACTAAGTGTTAATGTTACTGATGACGCCACTTCCCAATTCGGTCACCACGACCGAATTGGAAAAAAAATACACAATATTCGTAGGCTTCTACGAGTTCCTATCAGTGTACTTTTCAACTCTCCCTCGTTCCTCTTTCCCGCTTTAGAGCCATATAATGTATATTTACAAAACAAAATGCAACAGAAAACAATATTAATCATAGGTAAAAAGAAACAAATCATTCACTTAAAGTAGATTACAGAGCACTTTATCTTTAATTTCCTCTCAAACGCAACTAATCTTGCGAGTGAATAATTTGCTACATTTGCTAAGTTATCCTTATACGTAATGGAGCATGACAATTATATTATAAATAGGTATCATTAGAGGCTATTCCATAAACATGATTAATGAGAATATAAAAGTAAACGAAATATACTAGGTTCAGAGCAGATTCTTTTTTTATTTTGGTAAATTTAAATATACTGTACAATTAGATGAATTACCGTGTGATTAATAAACTATTTCTGTGCTTATTCCATCTAAAGTAAGTTACAGACGATATTCCCCTCTAGCTATGTAAATACTGTATGCTCCGTAAATATGGTATTATTCAAAATACTCTATCGAGTAATACCAAATGTAAGTACGGACTTTAGATATGTTTTCCACACCGCCCGTCTACTTTCATACACATTTTAAAGATTCTAAAATGGTGAAGCTAGAGTGGCTCTCAAGTTGTAACATTTTTTTTAAACAACTCTTCCCGTGGGGTAGGAACCCTGTTTCGCGTGGGATCACAAAGACTCAATTTACAGACTCAAAGTACACCCAGACTCGGAATAACAATTTGTGAATCACACAAAGTGGTGTCCCGTGAGGAAATCGAACCCACGAACTCTTGCGCAGCAGTCGTACCCACCCCCATCGCACCACTGAGGCAGGAAGAAGATAAGAGAAAATACAGTGATGTACCTGCCTAGACAGCCTAGACATACATAATTTTAGGACTAGTTTATTTTTCGTTCATTCTTCGTTCATTCTTCGTTCATTCTTCGTTCATTCTTCGTTCATTCTTCGTTCATCTTCGTTCATTCTTCGTTCATTCTTCGTTCATTCTTCGTTTATTCTTCGTTCTTTTAAGATTGTTCAGTTTTAATTTCGAATAGTCTAGAGAAACATAAATTAGGTTACTAGGCACCAAGAATTGTCAAAAGTAAAATGATAACGCCTAAACAAATTGAACGACAACCCTTTTATTTAAACTGAAACATCAAAAACTCTCTCCTTATTCAAAGATCTACTGGTGCATCCGGAATTCTCCTGACAATATATCAATAAAATTTTACTTACAAAACATGCTTTCGGAGCTCGGATTCAAATTCAACAAAGAAAAATGACTAAGGAACTGCAGTAGCAATTTTATGAAAATATCAGTTAAGAACATTAATTTTAAAGGAAGACTGTAAGCTGACAGTTTCTGCATCGTTCCAATCTACTCGGAAACTTTTAACGAAATGTGCATTGAATCGAATATCATTTATTATAACTAGTCTATCCGTTCAAACTCGGATAGGGGATAGACGCAAATAATAATAATAAACTTTTATTGGCAAATACACATTTACAGTTAATTTATCGGAACCATGACTCCTGTACTAGTAGGTATATTGTATAGTATTTGACTGTATTACAGGAGACAACGCCGCGAAATCGAAAAAAAGCATAGTGAATAAGGACCAGGGTTACTAACCACTAGACCAACAGGCCAGTTCAGCCTATATAACAGCACTAGAAACCAAAACAATTATTTTTTGAATTTTTTGTATATTTGTCTGTCGGTAGGTATATTTGTAAGCGCATTACGCAAGAGCTACAGACACTAAATTGGAAGCAGTTTTCACAGACATAGTTTTGCTGCTAACTTAAAATCTGGTGCTTGTTTCAATTCGTTACGCTCGCGCTGCCTAGAAGTCAAAATAAACTATTTTTCTAATTTGCTCGGATTCGAGAGCCATCCGTATGATGCAAGCGAATATGACACCTCTTGAAAAACTACTACAGTATATTAGATTTTGTTCATATGACAAAGTTCTGCACATTTTATTGCTGGCCTAGCTGTCCCGCGCAACTTCGTCTGCGTAAATTTTCCCCGTTTTTGAAACATTTCTCATTGCTGCTCCGCTCCTATTAGTCGTAGCGCGATGTTATATAGCCTATAGCCTTCCTCGATAAATGGGCTATCCAACAGAAAAATATTTTTCAAATCGGACCAGTAGTTCCTGAGATTAGCGCGTTTAAACAAACAAACAAACAAACTCTTCCGCTTTATAATATTAGTATAGATTAAATTCAAGTGCGCATAATATTTTAAGTATTATAACTATGCATTACTAATAATTCTTGCAAAAAAGTGTTTAGTAAGTAAATTTTCTTGTTTACTACTCATAAATCTGAGCGATTATAGATTCGATTAATTAATAGTACACTTATAATTTGCCCATAAGTGCGCTACTCTCATCCCCCATCGAGTCGGGTTTGCAGTTTATTGCCTACACCCTAATTAATGTAGGTGCAATCCCTGTGTTGCGGGGGACTTTACAAACATACAAATCACAGCACACAGTATACCCAGCGTAGGAAGAACAATCACACAAAATGGTGTCCATGTGGGAATCGACCCATCTTTGGCTTAGCAGTCAGGATCGATAACTACTAGGGCAACAGGCCTGTCAATTGCACCGAGTCGAAGAAGTCTGACTCGCAATTCACCAGATCCGATGTTATTGATAAGCTTTGACACCTCGGTTGACACCCACCGAAAAATAAATTCTATGTATTGCGGTTGAATTACCCCTAAAATGCTAGTCAAATAAGACAAATTGTAACCGAGATAAGACTATACAGCGAGATTTGTTCAGCTTGATGGCATCAGCATGCGTTCAGCCTGATTCTCGTTTCTTAGAAAAAATCGGTTGTCTGTAAAGTCGGTTTACTGACGATAGTTGAACGTGACAACGTCATAAGAAAATACTGATGGGATGGTTTTATTTTTCAAAAGAAAATTTTAATTTTATTTGTTTTATAAATATTTTGTATGGATAAATCGAAATCACAATTGAATTGATTAAGTTACATTTATTTGTACGCATAAATACAATTATGTCAATTTTTATTTATTTATTTTTACAATGGAACGCCTCAGAGCGAGGTAACGCCTCATTTTTTTCGTGCTTTCAGCCGGCTCCATTGAATTACAAGACGTTGTCACGTCAATAAACATCTCTAAGCTTCCAAAACTAAAACACAGTTTTATCCAGTAAGAGCTATCACAATAGGTAGATACGTGTACATTTGCGCCATTGCATCGATGAATTACAGCTTATGTAAACTTAAGCAGTATGAAATCATATCAGAGTGATCTATTAGATACCTTTCTTTATCTGTAGCTAAAAAAAATATAATTTAATTCAAGCTTTCAAAATATTTACTAAAAGAAAACATTCGGAATCTTTATAACAAATTGAAAGCTACATTTACAATAAATGATGGTACTCACCTAGCAACTCAATCTGAAAAATTAAAAATAATTGATGTCCCTGTCCGGGAAACCGATGAGGCTCTTGAACAGCCAAACAATACATTATTTCGTGATTAATGATGCGGCCTTCCGGCGTTTGGGAGACCGTTCAAATAACGGGCACCAAATCGATTTGTTTAATTAAAAATAGTGACAGACATTTCCGTCACCTATTTGTTCAGTACTTTTTGGAGAATTGGTCTGCTTTATTTTGACGAACTTTGATACGATTTTTAGCATCGTTTAGAAGTTTTTTTTATGGTTTTACTTATTACTTGCCTACAATACTTATGTTCAGAAAGTGTATTAGTAGACTAAGTTACTATGTCTGTTTGTTTGTTTGAATTTCACGGCCAAATTCCTCGAACGGCTTTATTAAAATGTGATATAAAAGCAATTAATTCGAAGATAAGCTGTGCTGCGAACTAGTTTCATATAGTTGACTATTGACATCTACTCGGACAGGCAAAAGCTAAGTAATAAAAATACAATTATAAAAATACAAAGTTTTCGCAAGTGACGTCTCTTGTATAGCAATAAATCTTCTGACGTTTTTAGTAGTAATCCTCCTTGAAGCACAAATAGACATAAATCGTTCAACCAATGAACACTTTGTCGATAAACCATTTACGTAAGATACGTCTACTACTCCCTACACATATCACGCACCACTGTTACAAGACTAATCAATGTCTGATTG
Source organism: Herminia tarsipennalis (assembly GCA_945859575.2). Classification (NCBI taxonomy): domain Eukaryota; kingdom Metazoa; phylum Arthropoda; class Insecta; order Lepidoptera; family Erebidae; genus Herminia; species Herminia tarsipennalis. The sequence goes on from OX243839.2 coordinate 17,098,746, forward strand.
CTTCTGGCTACCCAGTATCCACAAACCTGCATCCGGTCATATATAGACGCATCGTTTTAGTTCAAACTAACTGGCCAGATTACTGACTAGCCATGCAATGCGAGATTCAACGCACAGTCGTATTCAAAATAAATTTGATGGGTTTGTAATTTAGTAATGGTTTGGTGGTGAGGGTAAGATTCAAAACCTTTCCTTTTGTGAATTTTGTTTCATCAACACTGCGCAAAATAGGTAAAGAAGAAACATCGTGAGGAAATTTGCAAATTCCAAAAGCAAGAATTCAAAACATGTGCAATGATATCTACTAGAGAGGAGACCTGAAACCCAGCTATAGGAATGTAAATTATATGTTCTTGAAATTAAGAAAGAAGACAAAATCCCCAGTGTCTCCTATATTGTTCCTTTAAATAAACGACTGTAAAGCACCTACATACAAATTAAAAACCAGCGTCTCTGAATCACTCATCCGCTCGACTGTCCGCGACCTCCAGGAGGTCGCGACTAAAATACCCATGACTGTCCGCGACCTCCTGGAGGTCGCGGTACGACTATATTTTAAAGTTCAAACAAACCTACTAAACCTGCACCTATCCTTTTCAAACTTGGCAGAATGTTAGATCGTTGGATAAAGATGCATAATAATACCACAGTTACACCATAATTTCATATTAAACCTGTTTATTTCGTCTGTATTTAGTTGCCGTTGGCGCGCTTTTATACATGGTATTGTGTGTTGTTGTGTTGTTTGTGAAGGGTGTAGTCAGTGTGAAACTGTGTTGTTTTAGTGTTATACTGTGATAAAAACATCGACAGGTAAGTCATAAACACTTTTTAATACAAACACAACGTCTCAAATAACGATTTGGATACAAATTTTACATTTTATCATAAATTGGCCGCCATTTTGGACATAAAAAAAAAATCGTATTGTTTTATTGTTTTTATAACAAAAACATTCTTGTGGCTGGAAACTGTTGTTACTATTACCGATAACATACATATCTATAGACTTATCACTCATTTCATTTGAATTACTCCGATTAGATATTTCGTAAACTTAAAAATAAAAAAAAAACGAAATTCAGAGACCCCCGGGGGTCCGAGGGGCCGAGGCAATACCAGTGATTTTTCTAATATTTTCGTATAAAACATCTCTATTTTTGTATTTTTTAATTAGTAAATAACATTTAATTAAAGAATATACATTAACATGCAAAATAAAATTGTATAAATTACGATAAATACGCAATAGTGTGAGACCCTCCATTTTGGTATCATATTACAAGACTATTATCGCTATATCGTGTTAGCTGGAACTCGTTTGTTTACATAATAAATATTATAGCACTTGGAACTGTTTATGTTACGAACAAAGACCGACTGAAGCTATTAAGATAAGATTTATAGCCACTCGAACCTCGAGGCACGCTACAATTGAAGTTTAAAGTAAACAATATTTTTTTTGTTTACGTTTCGGGTCGTTCTTATCAGGTACTTAAGTGCCGGTCTTAAGTGGGCTGGTGGTGTAAAAAAAATGTATGAAGTGGGTTGTTTTTATGATTGATTATTGTTTAGTGGTTTATATTATTGCGTATAAATTATTTAGTATTTGAATTAATGGCTTTTATTATTATTTATGATTTTTTTTATAAATAAAAGGAGAAAAAATCACGTGACGCGCCTTTAACTTCCAATTGATAAAATTCTACAAGGTGGTATGTGCAAAGTTATATTTTTTCTCATAGCTTATTTATCAACAAACAATTTTATATATATATTTAAATGGGTTTAATACATAATTCTAAAGATATATCGTTCGTATCCTTCCCGGCCGACGTTTGACGTCAATTTGACAGATGTACGGTGACGGCCATGGTATTAGCGCCATTTTGATGGGACTTTTCCTTTACGGGACAACATTATTCGGCTACGAACAAGTGTAGGAAATAAATTTGTTAAACTTTTTGACACGTTTGCGGTTTACTAAGCAGTCTCACCCCCGTATTTATAAACGAGTAATAGCAGATGCTTAAGTAAAAGTAACAGTAACTTAAGTAACAGTTTCTATTTTATAGTCAAGAAAATGAGTGAAGTATAAACGTCAAACGTTAGAATACTTAGCCAAGCAATAGTCACCGATATCGTTACTTGAGTAATAGCTTTACTTAAGAATTTTATGTAGAGGTTATTTTTCTTAAGAGGTATTTTTAATTATGGAAGGTTTGGAAAATAAAAACAATTTATCTGTCGCTATGCCAGCCAGTGGATAAATAATAGGATAATAATAGTAATATAACATTTATTTTAGGCATCAATGGCCCACAGAAATATGTACCTTACCGACTAATATACTAACAATAATACAATAAGTGAAGTGCTAGTAAAAGTAAATACAACTTAACGCCACTACATATTAAAACTATATCAGTAGGTACGCATCACTCCCTCATAAGTACCGTGCGTCGCGACTCCAGAATCTACACCCTCGGCTTGCTGCAGAATTTCTGGCGCACGTACATGCAGGCACGAGATGTACACCGGCGTGTTCGGCGCCGAAGCGCGCAGAGTCCCCATACACTTAGCTTTGCCGCAGCGGTTCTTGATGGTTGGCTGTCGGCGCTTATTTCCTTGCACCGTCACAAAACCATCTTCTGTATCTTGTTTATTTCTGTTCGTTGACCTATTCGGGTAATGCTTGACAGGGGCTTCTGGCTACACGGACAAAATCTATTGATGGTGTATTTGAGATTTCACTGGGACAAGCAATGCAGTCGACACAACGAGGAGGCTGACCGCGGTCACAGGCTTGCGGGCTTTCAACCATTAAAAATTATACCCTTGCTACTTAAATTATAGTAACTTGTGCCCGTATTTAACCAGCAAAACTTCCTATAGTGACATTTTTTGGGTGACATAGCGAGTTTTATGACGCTAAATTAAAAATAAGTTCCTCAAAAATACTCTTTATACCTGTGACGGACTATTTGATTTGGTAGCATTACTATTCAATTATGTTGCATTTCGTTACATTCAGAACATTAAAATTGAAGAATATCTATAAGATCAAAAATTGGCCTGATTAATTTCTGTATTATTAATTTTTAAAGTTTTAAAATTTGTAACTATTTTAGTTTGTCGTAATATATTATTTGCTCTGTATTTTTAAAAATTATGAAAATCTTGTTTACGTAAAGCAACGTTTTTCGCGACTCACCGGTTGCTAAGTAATAAGTAATACTTGGTTAGTTTGCTCAAGGAAGTAAGGAATATACTCGTCTATAAAATAGGTGTTTCTAAGTAATTACTTTAAGAACTAGCCGTGTCTCAATGAAGTAATTGCTAAGTAATAAGTAATGACTCGTTTATAAATACGGGTGTCAGACTTTTGACACGCACTAAAACGCGCGAACCTTGATACTTCACGTAGTTTCCCACATATGTATTTGTCAATCATTACAAAAACTTCCTTTACAAATAGGGTTTCAGAAGACTATTCCAGTTCATCTTCAATGTACTAACCTTTGTTCAAGAACCGCCGTTACACTAAAAAGTGCAGTCTTGCACTTTATCTAGAATAGCATTTAAGTAGGTATCTACAATATATAACTACAAGCTTTTAGATTTGACAACATGTTAGCGCAACTTCGTTTGTGTCATTTTCCCCTTTTTTGTAACATTTTTCAATGATGCTCCGATTTTATTGATTGTAGCGCGATGTAATAACGCCTATGACACTTACAAATAACGGGCTTTCTATTGGTAAATTAATTTTCAAAACCGAATCAGTACATTCAGAGATTACCCCCTACAACCTCACAAACTCACAACCTCACACACTTTAGTTCTTTATAATATTAGTACAGAAGTATAGACAAAATAGGTTTTAGTATAAAGCGAACAAAACACCCACCTACCAAGCTATTAGCTACAATGTTCTACCACTACATAAATTCTTACAAGACGTTCTTGTTCCACGTTTCTTTCATTATTCTGCCTTCTATCTTTCAGTACACTTTTACACGGAGATTTAACACGATTTTTTACAACGTTTATATTTATTTTTAAAACAAAAGAGCTGTTACGGTCCTCCCGGGAAGCTAGAATCTGCTTGTGAACTTAATGGCATTCCAAAGTAGTATGAGAAAAAATGTCTTCTATTTTTGTATTACAAGATACATGTGTTTTCTTTATACAATAAAAAACACTGGTTTTTATTTTATAAAAAGGAAAATAAAGCGTAACTGACTTAAGATATATCAACACACATCTCAAACTACGGAACGAATTGAAAAGACGAGCCTGTTTGTCTAGTGGATAGTGAATCTGACTGCTCATCACAGTTTTATTCTGGATGGGGATCGAACCCGCGACCTCCGGCTAGGTCGCGGGTTCGATCCCCATCCAGAATAAAACTGTGATGAGCACGATAGTTTATTCTGCGTCTAGGTATAATTTATCTATATTATGTATGTATTTAGAAACATTTAAGTATGTTTATCAGTCTGGTTGCCATAGTACAAGCTATGCTTAGTTTGCGATCAGATGTCGTTATGTGATTTGTCCCAACACAACAATCCTGACTCCTACTAAAATACTAACTTTGAAACTTAATAGGTATATCAGAATAGCACATACGATATAAAAAGGTTAATATAAGTCCAACCCCAAAAAAAGAGAGAATTCCAAGCGAACTCAAAGTACAAAAAAAGCAAAAAAATATACTCTCAAGATATTATCAACAACAGACTTGCTACTACTTGTTTAATAAAAAACGATGCAGACAATAACATTAATCAACAGACCATTAACCATGATCAAAGCCCAATAATACAATTACTTCCAACATTCCTGCCTGAAAGCCTATTTGAAACTGCAAAATTCAATATGCAAATAACATATTTTTAACATGCTTCAATCAAAAAATAACACCATAAAAAGCGTCCAATACACAACAGCTTCCAATACATAAATACCATAATGTATGTGATCTTTGCTTGTTATATGAAAATAGCATATACCTATACCTACATATGAAAATGGCATAAACATGAAACGGTGAACCGCCAAAATTTCCGCTTATTGATTCCCTATTGTATAGGTAATTTCCGTAAGGCGTGTTTATGAATTCCCCACTGTGTCAAGTGATTAACTTGGAGGAAATATGTACAGTATAAGTCTGTGTCCGGAATGTCAAAAGTTTCTTCGAACGTAAATTATCGAGACGCGGGACAAGTCTCTCTCAGATTTATGTCCCGTCTACATGGAGTATAGATATAAGGAGTTCTCACTCTCTGTTTGAAAACTATCCGTCGTAATGCGTTAAATAAGAATGGCGCTATAGTAGCAACAGGGTGAAATATCCTCTAATCGCCATGCTTTAATCCGTCTACCACTGTTATTTTCATACCAATCAATTCAATTAAAATCTACTAGTAACAATAATAATAATAATATCCTGCTACAACTTACACAACGTCAGCTGATCCCAAACTAATAGTAATAGATAGCATCGTGTGAGTTGTCCCATGATATTATTATATAATTATTATACCCTTCAGATATGCTAGCGCCTTTTGGACGTTTTTCTTCTCTTTATATAAGATGTTTCTCCTGATATTTATACTCCATGCCCGTCTGCCGATACTCTGCCGTGTTTAGATACTCATAATTCAATAATACTGCCGGCTACCGTGACAATTGACGGGGAAAATATAGCTTGTACAAATATTGGGCTTAATGGATTTGTAAATACAAGGCTCCGTGTCTGTAATTGAGGTGAAATAACGGCTAAGTATATGTTTTTTACGGCTTCTACTTTTAGCAATTGTCAAAGAATGGAGTACTCAGCTAATACCTTATCTTAAGTGCAATCCATTAAGTTGATATTGTTTCCTAACAAGTTCGGTTGGCTATAAGATTAGTATTTCGTAAGGTACCCGAGGCAATTAACGCCCTCTTAACTTAAAATGGTTTATTTTCATATAAATACTACGATAATAGTACTAGTAATATAATGAAAAGAATAAACATACTTTTGTAAATTAAATGGTGCTAGATAAGATATATAACTATTTAAAATTTCTGAGGTAATAAAGTCTTTTTAAAAGTCTTATTTTGGGCGTTATTAAAAATACTATGTTCAATAGCGCCCGTATTAACGAATTATATGCTGATTGCAAAAAAAGTCTCATCAGTGGTTATAAAATGTATTTAAACTCGGTAATAAAAAGTAGTCACACATAATTTCTATATTAGGTATAAAGGAATGTAACAAATGAACGTATAACATATTTTTTTGGATTTTGCTAACACGCATTAAAATAACATGAAACTTCTAGTAAAAATCAATTTTGAAAAAACAAATCATACTCTGATATTAACAAAAATAAAACTTAACAGTATAGCGACTGTTTTTTTTAAATAAAGATTATTTTACTGAAGCCTACAATGTGCGTTATTAAACGACAATGGACAATCACGCCCTAAGCTATTGGGAAAATAACGCCCACTGATGACAACAACTACAGTGGCTGCATGAGATCTAAATTCAACTTAATTCATAATGAGATCTGTCAATTCAGCAAAACATAAAGAATATATTAATTCGAAATAAGTATAAGTAAAATTAAATCAGTCTTTTTTTTTTTTTTTTTTTTAAAGACAGCTCCCGCAGTAGGGTACAAGCCCTGTGTCGCGGGGAACTTTACAAACATACAAGTCACGGACACAAAGTACACCCAGACTCCGAACAACAATTTGTGGATCACACAAAGTGGTGTCCCGTGTGGGAATCGAACCCACGACCTATTGCGTAGCAGTCGGACACACTCCCACCGCGCCACAGTCTTTGATTGCTAATTAAACTGAAGCCTATATAAATACGCCCACCCAGTGTATTAGCGCCCAACGGTCGTTTGACAGGGCGTTAAAACCCAAGTGCATGTTGTTGTTACTTCCAAGGATAATGGAATAAATAACGTAAAATTCGAAATTTTATTAACATAATATGAACTGTAATATCCTACACTGTAACGAAAATATAAAATTTTACAAAATTATATATAAGAACACCCAGAAACTTACTATTTGTTAAAACAATTTTTATAACAGCGGCGTCCGTGTCCGATATTCTTGAAGCAAAGCGTGTCAATGGCAAGATGACGGCACGAGGAGCTTACGCTAGCGCTATCCTGCGTTCTTATTGGTTTATTTGTATGTGTGTGAGTTGCGATGTGTATAGATCGAATAGAAGTAGGTTTTCTGTAGTTTGGGCGTTATTTAACACGTGGCGTTATTTACCTAGGGTACCTTATTTCATCTGCTGTAATCAAACAAAACGTATTTTAGAAACTATGTACTAGCTGTAGGTATGTAGTTAGGTACTTACCTAAATTATATAAATACAAAAAATACCTATAGCTGTTTTTTTAAACATGCATTTGTATATCATACCTTTGACAAAACATTATTGGTTTATGCAAAATGTAACAGAAAAACATTAATATTGGCCGTCCTGTGTTACAAAACCCCATTGCTAAAATATTTAATAAATCTTATTGTGATAAACACACAAACCATAGCAAAAATCGTGAAATTTTAGGGCCATAACGTAGGTACTAATTAAGTAATGACAAGGAATTTACCCTTATATTTATGTTACACAGCTGTTTATTAATTAAATAACCAAGCCAAACACTTGTTACTATAACAAATCAAGTAATTTAATCATAATAAACATACTAATAAATTTAATTAACATATTTTTATTTATAAACATCCAAAGTAAATCACAAAAAAACATATAATAACCAAAAGTAATCAATTTTGTTTTGACCACATATAAAAGCACATTCTTGTGTAGATCTAGCATTCATTACTGAAATCTCTCAGCCATGAGTGGACTACGCTTCGTACTTTTGTTTTTGGTTGCAATCGGCCTGCAGTCGAGTTCGGCATTTTACGAAAAGCCGATGTACGACTTTAGACATGCACCGGAACTATTCATCAAGTTTATACAAGACTATAACAGGCATTACAAAGATACCTACGATCTCCTGTTCCACTACGAAGCGTTCAAGTACTCGTTGAGAGATATAAACGAAAACAACAGTAATCCGTCTTCGGCTACGTTTGAAATTAATCAGTTCACTGATTACACGCCTGAAGAATGGCAGCGTATGAATCGGTAAGTTTTATTTAGCTTTTAAAAGTTATGAGGATTTTAAAATTTTCACCATAATGAAGTTCATCGCATTCTCATTTTATAGTAACTTTGAAAATTATAAAGTTAGTATACTACATAACAAACATGGCATTTTGACAATATTTTAAGGATTGTTAATATTGCGTTATGAGATATTATAAATTAAAGCAATTAATGAAATGATAAATAACCTAAATTCTCCATGACACATTTATTCCGAACAAAAAACATTACTAAAGTACCTAGCTGTTAAATGTAAAGGCAGAAAACAACGGACGAATAGGTATTCTTCTGGGTCGAACTTCTTTAAGTGGAATATTCTTTATAACCTGATTAATCCATTTTTATCTCTTTTTCAGTATACGCATGCTTTGAAACCCACCACAGCACAAATAGTGTTCGTGTATGAAAGAATAAATAAATTATTAAAAATGTATCTGGTCTTTCTTTAAGCGTAAATGTATGGAGAAAAATGTCAAAATTGTGAAAATAGCTATCTGAAGCTATGAAAATAATGCCACTACATTATTTTCATAGCTTCAGATAGCTTCAGGTTAAATAAGTACTACATAACATTTAAAAACAATATAAATCAATTTATAAATAATCAATGCCAATTTCAGATAGCAGGGAAGGGACTAAAAAATCAATTATAAAATAATACTTAAAGCCACTGCTACATTTTATATGGATATCGTTGAAGCTAACAGATAGCGATTGAAATATTTTGTCGAAATTAACTTCACTATGCAACGTGTAACAGAAAGTTGTGGTCATAATCAAGGGTTGGTAGGTATGTGCCCATGATACTGCCATACTGAATTTTATCAAAATCGGAGTCTAGATCTAAAGTTTTATTTAATATTTTTTCATTCGTTTATTTATGAATAAAAGAGTTATCAATCAAAATAATTATGACTTAAAAAGTACTACACCATAATAAATTTCGTTCAATCTTCCAGCCTTCCAATATAACCGACTCCTTTAATATCGGTGATATACCTGAAGTTGATACCAAAATGCCTATAATAATATATTTAGTGATATAAATATATTAGAATCGAGTGTATTGAGAGAACTAAAGTCATTAGACGTTACTAAAGGTTCTGGACTTGCATTATATCCACGTTTTTTTTTTTTAAATACTGCTGCAACTATATATGAGCCCTTAGTTGTACTATTTAACAAATGCCCATTGGAGGGTACATTTCCTGCAATATGGAAATCGTTATAGTATGTTATCAGTATTACACCATGGTAGATGTAATACTGATAACATAACATCCGCTGCTCAAATTGTATTACACCTTTCTGTTACACGTTGTTTATTTATATTAGATAAAAAAAGATAGTATTCTTGCGTACACTTCCAGGGTATATGTGTCATATACGTAGGTTTTACTCCAACAATACCGAATATACTTATTTAGTGAATACTAAATGAATCAAAGTTTTTTATCCATCACTATAGCTACCAATAAAGTAATTAAGTAGATACCTGCATGGTACGTTCTTTCTTTATAAAATACCTTACTCAGTATTACATAATAGCTCTATTTAACTTTGTAAGCTTATTCAGTCCTTTTTCCGAAGAAACTATCGCAAATAAGTAATTACATTAAACTATCAAAACTCTTTTACAAGTAGATACGTACAACCCTATTATTTAAGTTAAATTAAAGTCGAGACAAACTTTTACTTCAATACAAATTCTATAGAGTATTTCGAAGAAAAATACCAGGAAAATAAAATGTTTCTATATAATTGGTTCAGTAAAGCTTACCTGGGTTCGTATCAGAGATCGTAGATAGGTTACGTATACGTTTTACTATTTAAAAAGGTACTTACGTTTATTTTTACTTCTACGATATCTCCCGTAAACTTTATTATCATTTGTTGAAAGTGTTTTGTCATCATGAACTATTTAGAACTGAAACGACTAATTCATTGGTTTAGTGGAAGGCAAAGTACTACGCCCCTCCACGGCTCAACTGTTAATGTAGGGAAGCAACAGCTAAAAAGGTGAGCATTTACTAGTAACAGAACGTCGACCATTCGATGTTTTTAAATGTATTCGTATCACACTTCGAACATGACGCTCGATGCTTTGTTACAACCTGATTTTAAAAACCAACGAGCGATTTGGTGTAACGTTTTAACGAGAAAAGGCACGAGCGCGGGTAACGGGAGTGTATGCAAGACAGAAAGAAATGTTATAGGTAAATGTTCACTCGCCTTACAGCATTTACCTATAATTAAGTCGAACATTGCTTCGAGCATTTGCAAGGACGTTACATGGAATTCCTTTAGAAAACTGAGCATTTTCCTGTTTTATCGATTCGTAAAAACGTTACATTTTGTTATCTTTAGATACTTACTGCTCTAGCAAATGCTTAAGTGTATACTTACCTTATGACTACTACACTACTATCACAGTTTTTGCTAAGGTTTTATTCTTACCATTTGTACTTACCACTAAATTAGGAAATATATTCCTAATTTATACCTAGTGAGTACTTACGTTAGATACCTGCCATGCTTTCAATAGTAGCAAAATGTTATAAATAATCTTACCCGAGCAGAACATAAGTACCACAGAAAGTATAATTTTCTCATAAGCTAAAATTAAGTTAGCTTAACGCAGCTATGATTCTATCCAGGTACACAATAAATACATTTGTCGCCGTAACATTCTACGCAGACGTCCCGACATACCTAACGAGTAGAAGTAAAGTACCTTGCAACCACAATCATGTACCCAACTGCGTAGATTAAGGCACAAAGCGACAACATAACGCTGTCATACCTCCATTTCAGTTCCTTATTATTCTTTTATTACACACAAACGCCGGGATAACATTATGAGGGTTTAAGAAAATGTACGTGTAATGTAATGTTATGAACAAAATGGAAGTACTTTTGGTCCACAGAACCTTTGCACAGACCTGTATAATTCAATTATTTGTCACTTAGATAAGAGTTCTCTGATTATTACGGTAGATACCTTGTATCAACGTTGTTGTAGGTATATTGTACAATATTCACAATGTCTGATCTGGATTATATTAAAAAGCAAAACGGTAAACACGCTTTAGTATTCTTCTTTCAGGAGTTCTAGAATGGTTCCTATTTTTTTTTAAAGACAAATAGTAATTTGGGATTGGGCCCCACCATTACTAGCAATCTTGTTAACCACTCCAGCAAACTTCAAGACTTGTGTTAGGAGTGGATTCAATCGGTAGTATAGTGCGTAGGATTCTAATCCGCAACCTTATGATTGCGAGTCCGATACCTCACCCATTAGGCTGAGCCGACTATTCGTCGTTTCGTGTTTAAAGCTTTTTCTGTTAAATTTCTATAATTAGAACAAAAAAAGAAAAAAAAAATATTAAACGCGGAAACAATGTCTGACGAAACTGGCTTAAAATGTTCTAGACCACCCGCAGATAGAAGTACCTAAACTTTAATAACGTTGAAATATATTCGCTATAAAGAAAAATAGCAATAAATAAACAATTTTCCACATCATAAATTGTGTATAACAACAAGAAAACTGCAAATTTATGCAGATTTCATAGCGAAGCCGCGTGTCGCGGGCGCTCGAAGCGTCCGATGGCCCACGATAAGAGGAGCTTCTACGTATTTATGTAAATATGAATACATTATGTATATTAAACCGAGATTTTTCTGTTACATTCACATATGAATGTATCTTCTGCGGATTTCGGCTTCTGCTTGTTTGTACAAGTTAGAGCACAAAATCATGCATTTCATTTCGGTCATATCCTGTTTCTCTTTAAGAAAAATAGGTCTAAGAGTCCACAGTATTCTAAATAAGATCGTTTAGCGTACACAATGACTTTAAAATACTCATATTTTCAAAACTGTTTTTAAAGATAAAGCGAGGCCTCTTTAGTAATAGTTCATATCACAGTTGAAAACAGTCCCTGGTCGATGAGACTGTACTGACTGAATCTCAGTAGCGCCGTGCAATCCTGTATTGTAGTACTAGATGTGCCTCTTGTGGATGTATTGATTAATTAACACGAGGAAAAAAAGACTCACAATGATTCAAACTGGCTCAGGTTCTAACCTTAAAAACCTCTTCCAAAAATCTGCCATTACTTGATACTACATTACCTATATCAGCTTCTTAGGTCTTGACCTTAGATTAAAACAAAATTCTTTCTTTTTCCAGATTTTGTATTTAGTCAGTAATAAGTGAATGAGTGCCTTTCGTTTTAGTAAGATAAGCTGAAAAATCTGACCATTCCAAACTTTGAATCTTGCTCAAAAAATCTGTCGCGACATCAATGTTGTGACTACCTTTCGGTAAAGCTAGTACTACCTCCTAAACTCTTGTATAAGTATTCAGTTTACAAATCGTGTCAGCAGCTGGCTGATATGCAAAACCACAATTATCACAGTGCACATTTACCCCTTAGTTCCTAACAACTCTGTTTGACCGCCCATGAACGGACAGATTAATACAGTTACTATCTGGTAAGCACCTTAATCATACGCTCGCCAGCCGGATTAGTGAACCCCGTTTGATGACATTAGAACAGAGCGTGCTACTTGGTGTGAGTGGACCGCTTATATTCTGTAAATAACAGCAATGATAAATGTAAGTATATTATAGTTAAGCAGGTAACGTCGACATGTCAATTTTTTAATTCACACACACAGTACACAAATTCAAGGGAAAATAAAAAAATAATAAATAGGTACATCTGACTGGAACTGGTAAATACTAAACCCACTTATTCATAATAAATTACAAATAAAATAAAAATGATTTATTGACAAAGGTTAATATAAATAATTCAAACTTATGAGCTATTGACCTTCAAACTAAGTTTAACACTTGTATTAAGAAGGTTAAGGAGTGCACCTTTAAATTTTGTTTACATCTTGTCGCGTGACTGGACTAATTTAGATGGAATGGGTTTTTTAATTTATTTCGTTTTCTTTTTAGTCGACACAAAAACGACGGGGTGTTAGAAGTTTGGTGTGTCCGTCTGTCTGTCTGTATGTGTGTCTGTCTGTGGCATTATAGCTCCCGAAGATATGAACTGATTTTGATTTTTTTTATGTTTCAAAGGTGAATTAGTCTGGAGTGTTTTAGCTATGTTTCGTGAAAATCGGTCCAAGATGGCAGCCACCACAAAATGGCTATTTTTAATTACTATTTTTTATTATTTATAATAAAAATGTAATTCGCCATTTTAACATTGATATCATTTAAATGGATTAATCCCGTTGCAATTAAATGTTTACTCTCAACACGGATAAGTCGAAGTTGCATAATGTGTAAAATAACCTCTAAAAAGTTTGAAATAAAAATAAAATTTAAAATATTGAAAATACCCCCGACGGACGGCAAAAAGAAACAAATAACAATTTTAAATCCCCTGACTAACTGGAGGTAAGTAACCAAAGAAATCTGTCGGGGTCTGCTATTTACTGCCAGTGACAGCAGTCCAGCATGTGACAGGTCAGCGAAAGGCAGATTCTTTTTAATTTGGTTTTTTATTGCAATCTAATATACAGAGGCGAAGCTGCGGAAAAAAACTAATTACCATATGAAACTATAACGTGTTCAACCTTAATTAGCTACGTGTTAAGCTGATGGCAAATAGATAAACTATTAACACTTTTGACATGGTATCACTACACAATATAACAAATTAATTAAAAGGAAAACTTTGAATTAATTTTACACTTTATGTTATACAATCGTTTATAACTTTATTCATAACTCCTTTTTGAACCGATTTTCCGAGTAATCTTATTCGAATACGTATTTCACTGAAATGGAATTCATTGAAAATTTAAAAAGTAGCAGTTTTTCTTGTAAAATATGTTACATATTTAGGTCTCACTAATTTCAAGAGAACGCCCATTCAAACTTACCTTATACTGGCAGTCATGGCAATTGGCAGCAATCCGAATCACCACTTCCTAGTACCCAACCAGCGCCAAGTAGATAACGAAATATACGCCAAAGAAATATTGTTTCATGAATACTTGTAATTCCAAACCCGTCCTTCCGTCCATTAAACGACTTTTTGTACTAAGCCGCGGCATTTAAATTTATAATCGAATCTATTAAAGCTTTGTTTACGCACAAAATACTTAGCAGTCTTAATCCCTTTGGACTTTCTACAAAAGTGTTTTAATTAACATTTAATCAATTTTATCCAAAGAACCCTTGACTAGACAACGAGTATTCATGCTTCATCGTTGTAATTATGATATTTATAAAATATAAACGGAATTTCAGACATTTCCCAAATAACTTTTAGAATTTTAGCGTCTACTGTAATTGGATAACAATTTTTACTTATACTATATTTGAAGCACTATTAGGTACTAGCTGACCCGCGCAACATCGTCTAAGTAAATTTTCCACGTTTTTGCAACATTTTTCATTGCTGCTCCGCTCCTATTGGTCGTAACTTGATGTTTATAGCCTACAGCCTTTCTCGATAGGCTATCCAACAGTAAAATATTTTTTCAATTCGGACCAGTAGTTCCTGACATTATCCAAACAAACAATCTCTTCAGCTTTATAATATTGGTATAGATTTATATTATTACTACTGATACTTATTGGCTATCTTATCTTTTTGTCTAAGTCTATGGTTATTAAAATATATATATTACGGGTCTTAATCGCGTGAATAATTTAAGGTAAAATACCTTGTTTATTGCCCGACGTCACGGGAAGTCTTCCCGTGACCACGGCCGTTGCAATACGGTCGAAACGTCGGGCAATAAACAAGGTATTTTACCTTAAATTATTCACGCGATTAAGACCCGTAATATATATATTTTAATAATGTGTACAAATCGCGAAAGTTTATCAACATTTAAGTCTATGGTGAAATGATTGACCACTTTAACCGATAAAAAATGAGAGGTTCTTAAGTTTAACAACTGTATCTGTGTATCTGTCTGTGGTATAAGAGTACCCAAAAGCCCCGTATTTGAATAAGAGTAGTGTTTTTTTTTATTAGTAATCAAGTTTGATCCATATTGTTGGCTTTGTTTGATGAAAATCCGTTCTGTTGCAGGTATTAAAGATAGTCAACTTTTGTCTCAAGTGTCGGGGTTGTTTTTTATTGTGAACCTTGTCCTAGATATTAAAAGTATTATTATCCTTACAATTATCCGCTTATATAACATTCAAGTAAACGCTAAGAGTACCTATACATTAAATACCTACTAACCAAGATCAAAGTTTTAAGCCTTCAAGCTATATGTTTGAATTACACACGACTCGGAACATAATGTTACGTGTCTCCTTTTTGGGATTCCGTAGCCAAAATAGCAAAAACAGAACCCTTATAGTTTCGTCATGTCCATCTGTCTGTATGTATGTCACAGGCATTTTACTCAAAAACTACACAGTAAATATTGATGCAATTTGGTTTAAAGGTGTCTTGTAGGGGTGGCACTCCATAGTAACAGAAGCTGAAGTTTTTTTTACCAAACATCAACGTGTGGTCAAGAAAGAAAACATCAAGTTTAGAAACCCTATAATATTTTAAAAGACCTTTTAGAAACCTTATAATATTCTATGGTTTTAGAAACCTTATAATATTTTAAAAGACCTGTCGAAAAACTTTTTACGTTAAACTTTTTTGGTTTAGTGTATATTTTTGGAAATAATCGCTCCGAAAGTTGCCTTAATTGTGACCCCCCCCCCCCCCCCTTATCTTTTGAACCGTGTCACCAAAGCAAGTAGCCCTTAATAAATACTATAATCTAAAATTATTTGCGAGATGATCGTATATACCGTCATTGAGTTATTGCCTGAAAAACTGCGTTTCTCAACAAAAGGGCGTAAGTGGCACAAACGTACGCTCTACTGCTGGTGCAATTATTCAATTCGGCTGCGGAACCTTACACTGAGCATGGTACCGATATGCTCTTATCCGATTTTTTTTTTACTTTTCTTACGTACAATTTATTAGGATATTTAAAATTGTCCTTGTTTTTTTTATATATGCAAACCGTCCACAACTGTTCCGTTCATTACATACCACCCGAAAAACAAAAAACACACAATATACAAGCGATACACAATTGTCTTTCTTATTGTTTCATTTGCTAATGTCAATATGATATCGTGGAAAAGTTCGAATTTTAGAAACTAGAAGATTGGAAACAAAGGTAAACATTTTTGCTTATTGTTAACAACACAAGTTGTAGAAATGTAACTTGCAAACATTCACCGTGTCGGTGGTATTACAATTATGTAAAAATGAAAAAATATATATTCAACTTAACAATACTAATAAGTACCTACGTCTTTTCCAGTTTGTCGTTTCATAGTTCTTGCCATTTTTTGAGTACAGTTTTTTTAACAACCCAACAAAAACCGATAGTGTTTCGTTTTGGCATTTTGTTTGCAAATATTATTGTTCTAGTGACAAGGGGGTTGGGTCTATAACACTCCTAGTGACTAGTTTAGCCCTCCACCACTGGCGGAAATTATCTATATCTATACCAATATAATAAGGAGGAACGATTTGATCGTTTGTTTGTATTGAATAGGCTCCGAAACTACTGCGGGCGGATTTGAAAAATTCTTTCATCGTTGTGAAGCTACACTAACCCCGGGTGACATAGGCTATTTTGTATCCCTGTATTCCCACGGGAACGGGAACTACGCGGGTGAAACCGTGAGGCGTCCGCTAGTCGAATATAAAAACACAGTTCTGCCGGCGGCATAATAATTATCACAAACAAATATATATGTAGGTACTTACTGTATTATAAAAACCAATAGCACATCACTCCAATTACACATTATCCAATTAATCTTAAATTATACATCTTTGGTATCTAGAGAGTTTGACGTAGTTACTTATTTGCATTTTATCAATTAAAAATTTTATAATAATTTCAATTATTCTCTGTCATGCTCATGACTCATGAGAAAATAAATTGTCATTCAAAGAGAAAACATTTAAATTATCGCATATATTTTTGCCAATAAAAAGTTGAATAATAAATCCAGTTAAATGCTAGACGGTGCTTCAAACAGAACGGACAGATCACTGGCAAGGATCCAACCGAACAAGTGTGAGGTATACTGTTCAAATACAATCCCATCTTCTATTTGTAAGGGCTGACACTGATCCGAATTATGATTGAATTCGAACCTATTTGAATGGGGCCATTGTCGGAGAAAGGCGCTGTCATTATGTGTACCGTTTTAGCAAACAGAATTCTATTGGCGTAATACTCTGGGGCCTTTGAGTGTAGTTTGAAGATTATACTATATAAAGGTGCGTATTTTATATGTAAAGTGTGTATAAATAGGATTGTTACTTTTGTACTAAGTACATCACAGCGGTACCCCAATCGATTGGTGAATAAACGTTATTGCTCGAGGTGATCGTTATAACATGCGTATTAATTAGATATCTAATATCGAAGCACCTGCTAAGATTGATTAAGAAAATCGTAATGTAAACTTAGTTTGTATTTGTAGGTGTTCAAAAATATTTTATCGAGTGATAAAAATGGGTTTACATTTTTTTCTTCTGCTTTGAAAAAGACATGGACTGAAGTGAACCTAGCCTATCAGTGATATTTCTAAGAGTGACAAATCAGCTTTTAATTTCATTCTTGCCATTGTATTATAGCGAACATGTGCCGTACCTGGTTTTGTTTAACAACTGATTATCAAGACCGGTAAAATATTTTAAAGTTGGACAAAACGTAGATCATAAGTCTGGGGTTATTGCTCCCGTTTGATCCGCGCCTGGTAGTAAAGCACTGCAATGTATTACTTGATCCTAACTTTTTTTTCAAAATATCTACTACTTTCATTACTAAAATACGTATTTAATTCACATTGAAATCCCAGTTACAAAAATGTGAAAATTCCTAACAAGGCCTAAAATTTAAGAACGTTTATAAACAACCTTTTAAAGTTTTTATGCGACAGGAAGTGTTCTGGTTTGGAGTTCAAAAAGCAACGGAAGTAGTATGTGCCAATGGAACGAAAAGAATTTGTTTTGTAACAACACGATGAACTGGCAACCTGTTACCTGATACTTGATCTTTGCACTGCTAGGAAGTAGGTTTAGTTGGTTTGCTATTTCTCTGATTGAAAGCGATAAACAAAGAGAATGAAAATAATCACTTATCCATAATCACCACTTATTGCCTCAAAGGGCATTTTATGCTGATGTCTCCAGTCCCCCTGTGTCTAATCGGACTATGGGTGAAGAAATATAGAGTGTTTTCATTTCTGTTTACGCGTACACCTGTGTACTACAATATTAAATCTTCTATGAACACACAGATAAGCCAAAATGTTCACTCAGGATGCTAGAATCCTATAGGGATAAGGGAATGATCCCCGGGCTTCTTATTTAATCTATTAGATTAAATGTTGCGAATTTGGAAAGTACGATTTTGGAAAACGAGGCAACTATTACACCACGGTATCTGTCTAGGTTTTAAACTGTTTATAAAAGTCTTGTTTTCAAACGATAAAATGTGCCTATGTAACTTAGGTTACCCGGTTACATTTAATTTTAAAAGTAAACGATTCCAATTTCATTTCAACTTTCCATTAATTGCAATTCCAAAATCTGCAAGATAAATTCGTACAGTAAATTAAAAGTATGTGATCGAAGGATAATGTTTAATTCCTCTGATATTAAAGCCGGCAAAGCCATTTCAGATACAGCGCTCACTCAATCAGTAAAATCTGCAATGCAGTTTTGTTTTACGGTTATAGGCATGTATCTACATCTACTCGTATTATAATATTCCAGGAAGTATTATGTATACTTTTTATACCAACTTGTCTGAAAACTGAATGTTTTTTTTTTTGAGAATGCGTTTAATTAAATCTACGAAATAACTGAAACTATAACATTTAAAGAGCTACAGTAATCGCTTATTTCTCTCCATATCGGTGTCCTTTATGTATACCAGTATACAAATGCATCTGTCAATGTAAATGTGTGTGTGTGTAAATGTAAATGTTATGCAAATTTGTATAATATTGTGTATACAATGTTAAGAAAATATATAATATATTACGCGTCTTAATCGCGTGAATAAATTAAGGTAAAATACCTTGTTTATTGCCCGACGTTTCGACCGTATTGCAACGGCCGTAGTCACGGGTAGGCTGTGATTACTCATGCGATTAAGACCCGTTATATATATATATTTTCATAATGTGTACAAATCGCGAAAGTTTATCAACATTTATACAATGTTAAGGTAAATAAATAAAAATAAAAGAAACAAAATTAAATAAGAACAAACAAAATTCTAGAGGATTATTAGATCCAGTTTGATGTAAAAATAATAAATGAATTATAGTTATTATTATAATAATAAAAGGTAATAAAAAATGAAAAGTATAAAAGTTTGTATGTGATATTTTTAGCAAAAAAGTTTTTTTTCTCGTGTTTCAGTATGTCGTTTTGTAATTTATCTAAGTTACTGTGATGTAGGTAGTTGCTTATAACTGTGACATGTAGTCATCAGCTGTTGATCTGTGATTGGTAGACATATCCATATAATGTGGGTAGGTTTATAATGTATCGAGGCTCTCTTTCTGATGTATCGTATGTGTACTTAACGAGTGCGGAATAAATGCATGAACTTGACGGACGTTGTTTCTCTCAGCTCCTAACGAACATTCGAGAACATTACATTGGCGACGAGGATAAAAGGGCGTGTTCGGTTTTAAAATTGTGCGTGCGTAATTGCTAATTACGATGTCGATCGGCAAAGTGAAGGAGTTTGACGTGGTCGCGGGAGTGTGGTCGTCGTATATTGAACGGCTGAATATGTACTTTTTGGCAAACGTCGTTAAGGAGGACCTGAAGCTGCCTACCTTGATTGCGGTAATGGGCGACGCGGCTTATGAGTTGTTGGGGAACTTGTCAAGTCCTAAGAAGCCCTCTGAGTTGAGCTACACGGAGGTGGTTAGCATCATGGAAAACCACCTTCAACCGGTTCCATCAGCACTGGCGGAGAGGTTTCGGTTTAGACAAAGGCGACAAGCAGCGGGGGAAAGCATTGGTGATTATGTGGCGGAGTTGAAGAAGATGACACGTCATTGTAAATTTGTCGGAAATCTCAACGAAAACCTACGGGACCAATTTGTATGTGGGTTGAAAAGTGAAGTAACTAGACAAAGGCTGTTTGCGGAGGAAGACTCGTTGAGTTTTACGGGTGCGGTGAAACTAGCAACGTCACTGGAAGCAGCGGAGCGGGACGCGGCGGCAGTGGACAGACCGGCGACGGCGGCATCGGCTATGTCGGCTCCTAGTGAGGCAACAGCGGGGTTACACACGGTGGCGGCAACCCGGGGAGAGCAACGGCGCGGGGCAGCCATAGCGCCGCGCGGGCGCGGTCGCGGCAGCAGCGGCTTCGGCGCGGGTGGTGCGCCCGGATATAGGACGGGGCGCCGGGAGGCCGGAATACAGCACAGAAGTACGGTGGCGGATAGAGGCTGTAGAGGGTGCGGGTCAACATCGCATATTTACGAGATGTGCAGATTCCGGAGCTACGTATGCAGTCGGTGCCGTCAAACGGGCCATTTGAGACGCGTGTGCCCGGGAAGCGCCTCTGGAGAGCAGCAGCATAAGGATGCCATGTACTACGGATGGGCACAGGAGGATGCAGTGGAAGCCAACGACGACGGGGAGGGGTTTCATCATCTGTGTTTGAACGATTACAAACCGATATAAGGAGTTGTTCAGCGGCGGCTTGGGAAGGTACACGGGAGGTCAGGCGACGTTAAGGCTGCGGGAGGGGGCGGCGCCGGTGTTCCACCGCGCGCGGCCGATACCTTACGCGCTGCGGGAGCGCGTCGACGCCGAGCTCGACGCTATGCTGCGCGAGGGGATCATTGAGCCCATCGACAGCTCCGACTGGGCCTCACCGTTAGTACCGGTAAATAAATCTGATGGTTCACTGAGAATTTGTGCTGATTTTAAGGCTACTGTAAATCCGGTTCTGTTAGTGGATCGCTATCCTTTACCGAAAATCGAGGACTTGATGGTACGTTTAGGTAATGCTCGTTATTTTTCTAAAATCGATTTGTCACAGGCTTATAGTCAGATTGAATTAGATAGCAGTAAAGAAATTACAGTGATTAATACTCATCGAGGCCTATATCGGTACAATAGGTTAGTGTACGGCCTGTCATCCAGCCCGGGAATATTTCAACGCATTATGTGTAATTTATTAGGTAGTATCCCTTATGTAGAAGTGTTCCTGTCGCGTATGTGTCGCGCACTCTGAATGACGCGGAAAAGAATTATTCACAAATTCATAGAGAAGCATTAGCTATTATATTTTCAGTGAATAAGTTTCATCAATATTTATATGGGCGACATTTTATTTTACGTACAGACCACAAGCCCCTAGTGTCTATTTTAGGTCCACATACGGGTATACCAACGATGGTAGCCAGTAGGATGCAGCGGTGGGCAATAATATTATCCGCTTATTCGTTTGTTATTGAGTACGTGCGCACCGATAAGAACGGGGCGGACGGCCTATCGCGTTTACCTGTGACGGCTATAGTGTGGCCATTAGTGCTGTGCACTCCCTGAGGTATGCACGGCGAGGTGGGGGGCGAAGAAAAAAGTGCATGAGTTCACATGAGGTCGATACATGTCGGACAGATCTTACGATATCAGTTTGCATTTCTAAGGCAAGACTTGTGGCGGGACGTTGCGTTGGTCGGAGGCTATCTATCTGTAATATATACTTACTTTGTTGATTAAAATGTAACCCAAATATACTCATATTTTATTAAAAATATGCAGGTGATAAATAAGAATTGAAAGTTATAATTCACAACAGGACTTGTTTTATTAAACATTTTTTATATTTACAAACAATTATATATTCTAACGAAAGTTATTCTGACATAGATTCTGTTTCAACTTCATCTTCCATTTCGTCATCATCTTCATCTTCCTCTTCGCCACCGGAACTTGAATCAGAGTCTTGCAAATTTATTATGAATGAATCGATAACATTATCGAACCTACTATCGCGACTCCAGTAATCATTTTCATTTTTCTGGACATGATCGTCGCATTTCTGCCATTTTTCCGCCGTGAATTCCGAAAACAATTTATCCAATAAGATTATCTTTTCGTCTAGAGAAGAATTAATATAGTTTTGGGCTATGTTGTTTTTAATATCAGCCCAGACCAACTCGATTGGATTTAAATCTGGATGGTACGGAGGTAAACGCAGAACAGTGTGTCCACTGGCTTTCAGGAGTTCGTCAATTCTATACACGGGTTCTTTTTGTGTATTTTTGATAAGAAGTAGCAGTTGAGCCTTTGACATGGTTCCTGAAAATTCTACATTATGGCGTAGCAACCAGTTCTGCATTTCACTTTTGAGGCTTGATATAGTTGGTTTCTTCTCAATCTGAACGCTGTGGTAAGACGCGTTGTCCATTACAACCACAGAATTCGGCAGCAACTTATCTTTTAACTTTTCATCTACCCACTTATAAAAAGTAGGTCCGCTCATATCTCCATGATAGTCACCGGTTCTAGCATCGGATTTGAATATAGTCAATGTATCATCCACTAAGCCATTTCGACACCCAGCGTGGAGTATTACTAGTCGCCGTCCTTTCCCAATATCAGCATGAATACCGGGTTCTGACGATGATTGCCAACATTTGCTGGCATGGTGACTGGCGTTGATGTATGTTTCATCAAGAAAATATATGTTTCGGTTTTCCGTTCTGTAATTTCTGATTTGTGTAAGATATTTTTTCCGCCACACTGTAATATTAGGCTGCTCTATAAGGAGATGTCTCTTTGATTTGCATTTTTTGTAACGGTAGCCCATTTTGTGTAAAAGCTGTCTTAAATATTCCCGTCCACAATTCAATATGCCATCCTGTCTCAAACTTGATAGTAACTTACGGACACTTGGTATTTTTTTTTCAACTTCGTAAAACTGATGAATTTTTCTTCTGATAACTCCAAGGTCAAAATCATCCACAACGTGTTTTTTCTTTAGAACTTTTGGTTTTTTTGGCGATTGAAATTTTAATTGGCTTGAATTTTCAATTGATAAATAGCCCGCAGAAATCACATTATGTACGGTTCTTTTGCTGTATCCCGTAGCCTCCGCAACGATTTTAGCAATATTCACGTCATTTTTAAATTCAAAGCTTTCTTTGTCTGCTTTTCTTTTCTTAAAATATTCAGCCACCTTAAAAATGACAGTCTTCATATCACGAGATAACGCACGACCCATCTTTGAATATTTATCTCGTGTGCGTCTGACATAGACAGTCCGATACAAATAACACTACCTGCCGTCACAAGCGTTGACGGCGCACTGACAGCGCAGCAGCCGATTCTAACCCCCCCGTCTCACCGCGCGCATACCTCAGGGAGTGCACAGCACTAATGGTCATACTATAGTAGTAAACAGATGAGTCATTCGGCGCCCGAGCAAACATTTTTGCATTTCGTTCAACAAACGTTATTGTTGGACTATTATGAAATTAAGAATAAAACTAGTCGTGACCCGGTATTATCTAAAGTACTTAGTTACTTACGAGATGGTTGGCCGGCAGACTGTGACATAGTGAATTTACGACCGTATTTTAATCGTAAAACGGAATTATATGAGGAATTAGGTTGTGTTATGTGGGGTCATAGGTTGGTAGTCCCGAACGACTGCAAGGAAAGGGTGCTACGGATGATTCATGAGCCCCATATGGGAATCGTGAAGTCTAAGGCGAGAGCGCGCAGTTACGTGTGGTGGGCCGGTGTCGATGAGGACATTGAGCGCATGTGCCGCGGGTGGGAGGTGTGCGCGGCGCATGCGGATGCGCCACCGCGCCAGACTCCTCGCATGTGGCCGTGGCCACATCGCCCGTGGACACGGCTACACTTAGATTTTATGGGTCCGATTTTAGGTAAAACGTATTTAGTAGTTGTCGATGCGATGTCTAAATGGGTCGAAGTATTTAGTATGGCAAGTACGACAGCTAGTAGTGTTGTAGATAAGTTATCCGAATTGTTCAGTAGATGGGGTCTTCCTAAACAGATAGTATCTGACAACGGGCCACCGTTTTCGAGCACCGAATTTAATAATTTTAATAAGAATCTGGGTATC
This sequence comes from Herminia tarsipennalis, assembly GCA_945859575.2. Taxonomy (NCBI): domain Eukaryota; kingdom Metazoa; phylum Arthropoda; class Insecta; order Lepidoptera; family Erebidae; genus Herminia; species Herminia tarsipennalis. The sequence continues at coordinate 17,123,113 of OX243839.2, forward strand.
GATCACATTTTCACGGCGCCATATCATCCGGCATCGAACGGTCTGGCGGAGAACGCGGTTAAGTCATTAAAGCGGGTCATTAAGAAAGCTATTCTCGAAAAACAAAATGTGGACAAAGCACTCTGGACGTACTTATTGCATTATAGGAACACCGAGCACTCAACCACGGGCGAAAGTCCGGCTATATTGTTATTAGGGCGTCGTTTACGTACTAGGTTAGACGTTTTAAAGCCAGATAGAGAAACTAGGGTTAAAAAGGCTCAACAGCGACAGAAAGAATCGGTGATTGGGGCGAATAGAGAACTTCAACCTCAGGACGAAGTATGGTATAGACAGTATTTAAAAGGGGAAAAGTGGGTTCCGGGTCAAATAGTGGACGTCACTGGAGCCAATAATTATAAAGTAATCGGTAGGGAAGGCGAAATCATTCACAGACATATCGATCAGTTGAAAAAGAGATCTTCAAGACTATCATTGGCATGCTCAGGTCAGCCAACGGTGACAGTGACAGAACCTAGCACAAATTCTCAGGTGGAGCCGACAGGAGCACCGAATTCGCTATCGAGTGAGGGTCCGTCGGAAGAGCGGTCAGTGGAACTTTCTACTTCACCCACTGGTGATGTTATTCCAAGGGGAATTAGGGATGGATCAGACATTGTCGAAGCTCCGTCTTCGCCAGAGTTTTATGACGCGCAGCCTGAGGTGTTACCTTCCCAAAGCCGACCGGTAAGACTGTGTAGACTTAGAAATAAAACTAATTATAAGATGTAATTATATCTAATTTGTATTCTTGTGTTTAGTATTAAGTTTAGGGTTCAATTAATACCTACCTATGGTATTGATTGGTGTGGAAGAGTGTGATGTAGGTAGTTGCTTATAACTGTGACATGTAGTCATCAGCTGTTGATCAGTGATTGGTAGACATATCCATATAATGTGGGTAGGTTTATAATGTATCGAGGCTCTCTTTCTGATGTATCGTATGTGTACTTAACGAGTGCGGAATAAATGCATGAACTTGACGGACGTTGTTTCTCTCAGCTCCTAACGAACATTCGAGAACATTACAGTTACAATAGTCTAATGTCAACTGCTCATCTTGTTTTACAACATACCTATTGTTTTCCGCAGCGGCGTTAATTGTTGAGTAGTTCATTTCGTATTCATTCATCGTATTATGTACACACATCAACAATGTCCAGGGATAGGTACTTAAATCTAGCGTTAATCATGGCGTTATCTTAAAAAAACTTTTTGAATTGTAGTAAAAGTTTGATTGTGATATTAAAACTCTTTTGTTCTAATTTCAAAACTTTAAAAATAATTTAAAATCTATGGAACACACAACAGTCACGCGAACGTTTATATACATGCGTCACAAAATTATTTGCTTAGTTTAAATAAAAGTGGTTAAATTCGGTTAAATCTTTTAAAATTTAAATCTAACTGTTTGGAAGATGTTTTTGATATCATGCAACGTCGTCATTTAAGTAATTAAGAAATGATGAGAGCAGTGGGTATGTTAGAAGCCGGTACTGTCCAACGTATGGTTACTGACGCCCTGAGCACCAGCCAAAACGTGATTTCCAGGTTGTGGTCACGTTATCGTGTCACTGGGAGTGTAGCAGAGCGGCACAATGGTGGTGGAATCGTGTTACCACCTTTCGGCAAGACCGATACCTACAAAACACCGCGATGAGGCAACCCTACATTACGGCGATGCAACTAGCGCAGAGGCTCTAGTCAGACCACCAGCTGTTAGTAAGTGACCAAACTATCAGGTTGCATGAACTCGGTCTTCATGCCCGCAGACGTTCGCGTTCCAGCTCTACGGCGTGGCAATTGCGGAAGTAGGCTTGTTTGGGCTCGCATAACATTTATTATGGACCAACGAATAATGGTCAATGGTATTATTCACTGACGAATCTCGCTAGGGATTCCACCCTGATTCGAGAAGAACACGTGTTTGGAGACTTCCAGGCAGAGGAAGCCGTCTCCAGCACACATAAGAGGTCCATTCGTACCAAAGAGGCACCACCATGGTGTGGGCGGGCATTCGTATGGAAGCGCGAACGGACCTCATTTAAATGAGAGGCAGCATGACGGCCCAAAAATACCATGACGAGATCATAGAATCTGTGATCGTCCCACACAGAGTCATTTGGACTCTGTGTCCAACATTTCAGTTCATGCATGACAATGCATGTTCTCACACGGCGCGGCTGTGTTCGGCTGCCCTTCGGGAACACGACATCGGGGAACACAACCCGACTTTAATCCCATTCAACACGCATGGGACATACTATGCATAATTTGAATACTCAAAATCTGAGATCTTCATAATCAATTCCACTTAACCAAATAGTGCGTATTACTCTTGAGTAAATGAAAGAATTTATTAGTATAACATCTAATTTTATGCTAAGGCCTAGTACTATTTTTTTTTTTAAATCCATCCCTAAGGGCATAAAATGAGTAATGAACTGTTAAAAGATAAATCAAAACTGCTGAAGGTACAGGCCTTGTGATTGAGGCCATGGAATTTTATTTTAGAGTGATACAGAATAAGGTATACTAAAATCACCATAATTATATTTATACAACGTAATCGGATAATTCAATTAGGGTCATTAATCAATAACTGAATAGGAGTGCATACTATAAACATTTGGTTATCCAATACTCGTGAATATCTGAATTATTTGCTGCATAATAATTGCATAGCGAGGCCGTATCGGAATGAATAGGTAGGAATAACTTTAACAAATAGGTTAGTAGGATGTATCTAGCAAATGATTATAGACACATTTATAATATAGTATTTGTCACTGTTTTTAGATCATTACTCTAAAATAATCAGACTATTCAATCTGAAATCTTAATTTGAAGCTATGATTACATCTAATTTATGTATAACGTGTAAATGAAAATTCAAATTCAAGATTTATGTGTACACAATGATACCTATTAATGTACCTACATATTTTTATTAAAATCTAGGTTAAATACTAACTACTAACTAATACATACTGACCGTACCGTATCAATTTGATCACACTTTATGTTACACGTTGTATTAAAGACTAGATGTCCCGCGCAACTTCGTATGCGTAAATTTTCCCCGTTTTTGCAACATTTCTCGTCGCTACTACGCTCCTATTAGTCGTAGCGCGATGATAGCCTATAGCCTTCCTCGATAAATGGGCTATCCAACAAAAAAGTTTTTTTCAAATCGGACCAGTAGTTCCTGAGATTAGCGCGTTTAAACAAACAAACAAACAAACAAAGCAAACAAACAAACTCTTCCGCTTTATAATATTAGCATAGATACCTACGTAGATTTTGACCTTAGTAAAATAAAATGAAATGTGACATTACCTAAAGCATAACATAGATATATTATAAGTAAATACAATATAAATTATTATAAATCTTGTGAAATAAGTTGTCTATGATTTTCAGAAAATCCTGAGAAAAAATGAAAACTCATAAAAAAATCTAAAGCGCCTTGAACTCAAATCTTGTTTTACGCCTAAATGAGATAAAGCAGTCAAACGGGGAATCAATAATTTTATAAAGAAAAAAACATAAATATTGAGCCAGTAATCTTAAAGTTTATTTTAAATCTGTTCGTTTAGAAATAATCCGTTTCCAACTTTTAAACGATCTAATTATCACGTCTTCGAGCTATATCGAAGTTGAGTTTTGTTTTTATTTTCTCTTTTTCGCTCAGGAAGCGGGCTTATTGGTTCGAAACGAAAAAAAAACTATACACCTTTGTGAGTGGGAATCTACATAAATACGTAGGAATAGGAACTATTTTATAAACAATATTATGTAGGCACTATCAAAACAAAGTGCCACAGCTGCAGTACGTGACAAATTACAAGTTTTACCGGTAGGGTAAAACAAATATATCTACATGGTAATTAATGTAGTTCCAATTATTTATCTAGATGTATTAATGAGAAACGTAAATATAACATAATGGAAACGTTCAATATTTGTATAATTAACGTTCAATGTTTGTAATTAAACGCCGTAAGACTTATACCTCGGAATCCATGGCCAGTCAGTAAATCTTTATAAAAGCTTTTATAAATAAACGAAATTTCACATATCTAACTAATATAAATTGATTAAATTAATACTGAAGGAGTTTGCGTCCGACTGCTACGCAAGAGGTCGTGGGTTCGATTCCCACACGGGACACCACTTTGTGTGATCCACAAATAGTTGTTCCGAGTCTGGGTGTTTGTGTCCGTAACTTGTATGTTTGTAAAGTCCCCCGCGACACAGGGCTTGTACCCTAATGCGGGAGTCGTCTTTTAAAAAAAAACTAAAAAAAAGAAAAAAAAACTTGCAATCCCTCTTTTGTCTCCTTAGGTGTTGAATTCCCCAAAACCCCTTCTTTTTAGATGCCTTCAATATATAAGCAATACGTTCTAAAGAATTCACTTCTCTCTGAACAACGGTTTAGGCTGAGCGTTGATCCATCAGTCAGGAAGTCAGTTTGTCAGAACAAAGAATTTTATATACATGTATAGAAAAAATAAAAAATTGAGATCGCATCAAATATCATTTTTTAACTTTTTACTATTCACAAAAACACATTTCAAAAGTTTTTATAAATTGTCATTGACTGGCAATGGATTTAAATTTTTGGATTTCATGGGAGTGTGTTGTGAATTAGAAAATAAATAAAGGTTACAGCAGCTATTTAAAAACCACTACAACGATGTAAGTGTAATCGTGTACTTCAACATTTCACAAAGAAAACTCCGTGTAAATTACCCACCGTCCTACAGTTTCATTCAAACTACGGCTTAGTATAGGAGGTCATGTTTTTAAAAAGAAGCTACTCAACAAAACAAGAAAAATCAGCATAATACAGCCATTTATATTCCGAATAAGAAGTTTCATTGAAATATTAAAATCAGTTTTACATTCAGTGATACACCAAATACATTTTTTTAAATTTCATAGAATAATTTATCCTCCTTACAAAATGTTATGATGACAAACTTCTATTTTTCGCTAAACAGATTCTCTACTTACTTGAAAAAAAAACATGAAGTAGTTAAGCAGATGAGCTGCTTTTAACTATTTCATGTTTTTTTCTATTGCTTATGGTTGGCAGACGAGCCAGCGGCCCACCTGATGGTAAGCGATAACCGCCGCTCATGGACTTTAGGAATGTCAGGGACAAGAAGCCGCTGCCTACCATGAAGTGAAAACTCTCTTTAAACCTTATTTGAAGAAAGACATATTGTATTGAAACATGATGTTTTGGAAAGTCACCTATTTTATCCTAACGATCTGATTAATAAATCTCACATAAAAGATAAATGGTAGATAATTTCAAAGGATTGATTTAAAATTACAAACATTGTTTAACCTATATTGAAACCAGAATATATAAGGCTTATTGAATTTCATACTGAAATGATTAAAAATGTTTAGTTCAAAAGGTTATGTATTAATCTAGACTTTGTTGCTAGCCTCGCTTTTTCAAAAAGAGATTTTTAATTTAGTTTAGGGCGGAATAATCTGAATTTTATCCTTTGAGGGATCTGAGTTTTATCATTTAAATTGGCGTCGCGCAGAGGCGGGGCTGTGCCAAAGGCAGTTGGCGTCAGCCACCAAGTACTTCCAGAAACTTCGATTAACGAGTTCTGAAGATTTAGTGGCTCTGTAATCGTATAAAAATTATGCTATTCCTACATTTAGTATGTGCTTCTTTTCCATTAAAGTTCTTGATTAACGGTCTCATTATAATGAGCTTCGTGAAATTCACAAGTTTCAAACTCAAATAAGAAATTGTTAGTGATTGAGAGTGTCTATATTAAGAGTATATTGACTAAAACTAGTCAGAGTCTACGGTTAAGTTTCAAACTTGTTTGTTGAACTTGAGTCGTGGAGATTCCTCAAGTGTTGTACGAACTTGTAGCTATATTACATCTGGTGACGAACTACTATAGCTGTGGTTTGATCTTTGAATTAACTCGACTTACTAATTATCATAAAGTTTAACATTGCCTAACTTTTGCCAACACTATAAACATTTCATCAGAAATACATGGAATAATTTCACATTTAAATATTTTAGTAGCGGTTAAAACCGCTCTTCTGATAAACAAAGGTCCAAACCTAGTTTTTTATTTGCGCCTTGATAAAACTATTTTTTTTAAAACACGACAATGTAAAAACCGCAAATATGATCAAACTAATACATGATACATGCAAAACAAACATGTAAAATACCTAATATATGAATCAATGAAACATGCAAAACAATCGTGCCGTACCTATAATAAATGAAGTAGGCATCTATAAAATGTAACACAGACTACATGTCAAAGTTTCCACTAACCTTGTAACAAGGTCCTAGGCTGCCTGTCCACTGAATCGGAGCGAGCGAGGCTGCGGAGCGGAGAAACGGAGAAATGTTTAGCAATAGATTGTCCACTGCAGCCGAGCCTTAGAATCCTGAAATGTTATGCAATCCTATTGATTAAAATTTTGTCTATTTATTGTGTTGTCATTTTATGATGTAAGTTCTGTATTTTTTTCTTTAATGTGTAAAATATGTCGAAATAAATTATTTCTTCCTTCTTCTTTTTCGTTTCTCCGCACCACAACCTCGCTAAGCTTCAATGGATAGGCAGCTTTAGGCACCTGTCCCACCGACGGCGATGAGCGAGACAGGAGTAGCGATTTTACGTACGTGTAAACAACGCAACGCGAGAACTCGCTTTAAATAAATGCATACAGCATCTATTTAACGTGAGTTCTCGCGGGCAGAGTACCTACACTTATCAATCAATTATTAATATTTGTAACTCTTTTGTTTTAATGGGATCAACATAAGTATGTACGTTTTTGGAGCGATAAATTGCCGTTGGTGAGAAAGATGCCTTAGGCATGAATAAAATGATAAACAGCCGACGGACTGTGTGTGTCCAGATATCACTGTGTATTTATAAATTATGTCGATAACAAATGATTTCCACGACTAACTGGGTATTATTATGTTTACATTGTTTAATCTAATATATAAAATTCTCGTGTCACAGTTTTCGTTGCCATACTCCTCCGAAACGGCTTGACCGATTTTGATGAAATTTTGTGTGCATATTGGGTAGGTCTGAAAATCGGACAACATCTATTTTTCATATCCCTAAGAGTTTGTTTGTTTGTTTGAACGCGATAATCTCAGGAACTACTGGGCTGCACTGAAAAAATATTTTACTGTTGGATAGAGCCGATTTATTGAGAAAGGCTATAGGCTATATAACATCACGCTACGACATATAGGAGCTGAGCAGCAATGAAAAATGTTGTAAAAAAAAAGGAAGAAAAAAGAAAAAAGGGAAAATTTACGCAGACGAAGTTGCGCGGGTCAGCTAGTAATACATAATAGTTTAAACTATAAACAAAACGACGTTGATAAAAGGGACTTTACTTTTTGGATAGAGTATTTTTTTAATCTGTGAATACGGTTCAAATTCATAGATTTTTATAAATGTCCAGTCTGCAAGAAAGTGGGTTAAAAAAAAACGGGTTGCACTCCGGGAGTGCCGGCAGAAGTGAAAACTTAAACATTATATTACATACTGAAGAAATTTGAATAATATTTTTCGATCTTACTGACTTAATAATAAAAAAATATGAAATCATAAATCAAAAAACCAAAATCAAAAATTAAAAAAAGGGAAAAAAATAATCGTTACTCGAAGTCGAACTGGAGTCTTCTGTTTTCTGGACCGCCCAATTTCCCAGTTTACCTATAATAACATTGTAGATGGTGGCGAAATTTACCTTCGTATTCTATTGATATTGTAGCAGTTTTTCATTGCTCTCCCTCCATCTTACGAATTTTCGATCAGGTCACGTATCCTGACGCGAGTTTAACATTTATTACCTATCCTAAAAAGTGCGCGTTGTGCACTTTTTCACTAAATAAATTTTCACTCACAAAAGTGTGTCAACTCTATCCTTGTAGATTAGGCGCAGGGCTAACGAATGCTTAACGTGCTCTTCATTTACAGAATAGCCGAAGTCACTCAAAACTACATTTGGCTGGTTACCCATATAAAATTGCGAAAGTCTGTGTCCGTCTGTTTGTTACCAATACATAACTATATAGCTGAATGGATATCAAATGAAATTTGAGTATCATGCCAAATTTAGCTCCTTGCCAAATTTAAATCATACATATTTAACAAATAATATAAAATATCTCTCGGAATACTAGAGTTTAATATTTTCGGTTGGAAATTCCAGATACATTCTTTTCCATTGTTTCTGCTAAGGAAAAGTCAGGAAGAACATAACAATTTAAAACTTATCCTATTACACACAGCCAGTTTGACATAGGTATAACAAATATAAAACCTTTTACAAAAATAAACACAGCCTTTTTATTCTTGCTTCACATAATCATATAAAAAATGGATGCAATCAAACATAATATGTCAGAATCATCATCATCATCATCATCATCAGCCTATCGCAGTCCACTGCTGAACATAGGCCTCTCCAATTGCACGCCACTTTGTTCTATCTTCGGCTTCTTGCATCCAGCTCCTGTCAGAATAACAATTGAAATTTATAAATATGAACTAGGAACAACGTTACAGGAATTGAGTTAATATTAAAAATAAATGTATAAAAATGTATATGTCGATTAATGGAATGAAATAAAATGAATAAGGAGACACATATTTACAAGCGAGATAAAACAAAATTAAACAGGATTTTTTACGAGTGAATATTGGACCTACTTACTAGGAATTTTCCATTATAAGTTCCTTCGTAGATACTATATATGTTATCAGAAATTATTCAGATAGAAGAAAAGCAATAAGGCCAATTCTGAACTATAAACCGTAACTAAAACTGAATAATGTCAAACATTAATAAATAATATTATTGTTATCGTAACATATTATAATAACACGAACATACCTTCGAAGCATTGATAAATTATAATCATAACTTCAGACGTGGAATAACTCTTATTTATAATAAACATCTTGATTAAGACTCAGATTTAAATTAGGTATTATTATATTATTAGTGTTTCATAATCTTTTAAAATATGTTATAGCAAGCTTATAATTATATAGGCCATGCTTTACAATGAAATGTATTGTCAGCAGTTGTACCAACACCTTAAAAACTCTGAAAGATATTATCGAAGTTGTAAAAAACATAAACTTTAACAAACTTTGTCACGATAGCTATTACGATAATAATATGAACCCATTACAATAATGCAGTCTAAAAAATAGGTTTCAGTTATTTTTCTTTTATTCAGATATTTTCCTTTTTTTTACTTACTTACTAACAACGTAGTTTTTATCAAAAGTATTTTTAATTAAATTTGTATGAAAATTACAAAGTTATATGTTCGTAAACTTTCGCAATTTTTACACATTATAGAATTTTATAAGCTACGGGTCTTAATCGCGTAAATATTTTATTTTAAGGCTAAATACCTTTGTTTATTGCCCGACGTTTCGACCGTATTGCAACGGCTGTGGTCACGGGCAGACGGCCGTTGCAATACGGTAAATGTAAAAAATGAGCCTGTATAAATTAATACTTTAAAGCTTTATTAATTTATTTATAAAGGAAAACTAACAGCTGATTTATATTTCATAAACGGATCTTTAAATCGAAAAACAGTCTTTACAATCCCTAAATATTTTTAAAAGACCATCCATAGATTCCCCACACGATGCTGTAAACAATACCTATGTATATCCCTGCCAAATTTCAGGTTTCTAGTACTAAAGTCTCTGAGTGAACCTGGGTACAGACGTTCCTTGTTAACTACGGAACCCTAAAACCTAAATTAATTTTCAACGCACTTATAAAACAAAACCGATCACAGAATCTGACAACATCAGTAGAGAACTCCATTAATTTCAAGCAAAATAAAAATAGTTCACACTAGACGGTGTGCAGTGAAGCTTGGCGGCTCTCTCATTATTATTTCTTCAGCGAATATCCCAAGTTCGAGGGCTACGGCATCTTTGAAGTTAATTAAACGGCTCTCATCGCGTCTTCATTACTGGCAGACTGTGCGCTGACAGACGCTGGCAGGCTTTGAGGTTTCTATATGGATATGTGAACTATAGTTTGTACAACCGCATTGTATCTTGATGAAGGCAAATAGAGAATGCTATTTATTTTCAGAGCTTGGCTTTGTCATCGTCGTGCCATTTACAAACTCCAAGTGTTGTGTTTTGTGTCTTACATAAATTGTTTTTCTGCAATCAAAAGTTATAAGTTTAATTTGACTATACTGACTTAAAGCAAAGAATACGTTACGTTTATACTTTGCATGGATATTGGTGAAAGAGGTTGAGCACTTTATTAGGAAGGTTTGCCTATTTAAAAATTGCCATGTACAGCAATGAGATCCTCATATAACATTTTAATAACTTTATTAGGTAATAATAATAAACTTTATTTCTCTTTTTATGTACTGCATTACATGTTATAAATAATTACATCTAAATAATGACTTGAAGCAAAGGCGATGGCAACAAAGCTGTCAACGATTTACAATCACTGCGACAATTCGCTTGTGAAAAAGTTGATGTAAAACAAAATCGTAATTTATATAAATGGCTAAAAAATAACTTATAATAGCAACTAATACAAATATCTAGGTTTTTGGACCACATTACCAGGGCATATCTGCTCAAGGTCCTTTAAATTGCTTAAGATTTTGACCAGGTTGCAATGGTCGTGATCACAAGCGGACTGTCGCAGCGATGTTAAGACTCCGTTTCGAAGGCCGATGAATCTTCATTTATCCTCACCTTTTTGTTTTTCGTTATGTTAGAGTCACTATACACTGCACTAATTGTCTCCAGTTAAACCGACTGCGAACTAATGCGAGGTTGTGTTTTACCAATCACTGGATTCCACGTCACGGATAGTTTGAAGCTCTCTTTCCGATTGAAAGTTTTATATTTTTTTAATTTCTATCGCTACAAGCTTTAACTTGTCTATCAGTGTGTCTGTCTGTACTATCATAGCTACAAGCAGTAAGCAGATGGATATATTTATATAAAGTTACTTTAATAGTAAACTAGTTTAATCGTGATGGTTTTAATCTTTGTTTCATGAAAATTCCTTGAGCAATTTCGAATAAAATCAATTTTTCATAAGATGTTATCTACCTAAGCCTCACTCTAACTTTCGCGCTATGTGTTTCCATATCTACCATTTTCTGTTGAAAATCTTCAGAGCATACTGATGGTGCTTCCATAAACCAAAAAGAAGAAGAAAAGCCTTTCGTTTATAATAATATAGATATTATATATACATCATTGTCTTACTTAATAGGACGTTCTGCCACAGCCAGCAGCTGTGTTCAGAACAGTGCAATGAAATATATGTGCTAATTTTATTTACTTACCTATTCTACGTATTGACTATAATTATATGATAATAATTGCACTTGTTTAAATATTAGAAATACTACCTGTTTACCTATTTATTTGTCCTAACAAATAAATAATATATACACAGGCGCTCAAAACACATTGTAATTAGCACACACAACACAATACACCTAATAAAATGTTTCCGTTTCAAAAGTTTAAAAAAATCAATAGTAGATAGTTTTTGAACGGACACAAAGTACACGCAGACTCGGAACGACAATATGTAGATGACACAAAGAGATATCCCTAGTGAAAATTGAACACATGACGTACTATAAAGACGCTTCTACTTCGCCACAGATAAAAATTTAAAAAAAACCGGGCAAATGCATGTCCGTTAAAGTCCGAACAATCAAATCCGGTTTTCTGTTGTTTTTGTTTCGTACTTACAAATTTATACCGACTTAATAATAATTTTCGATGCAATTTGTGCGAAAATTTTGTTACCTCTAATTAAAGGAACCCTCAAAAAAAAATGTTTTTCAAAATTTTATTCTTTCACTTTGTCGGCGTAAGTAATATGTGCATCCATGCACAATTACAGCCTTCTAGCATTTACAGTCTCTGAGGTAAGCAGCGGACGGACATGGCGACTAAACAATAAGGATTCCGTTTTGCCATTTTGGCTACGGAACCCTAAAAATGGAGTATTTTTAACCACCTACCTACTTAATGTGTAAACATTTATAAAGGTATATTTAACAAAAACCTTTTTTGACATTACAGACACTTCAATGGAATGGGATAAAGGTATGGGTACATAATATAAGGTTGCCAGCTAAGAGAAAACAAACTCGAAGTTTCAATTAAAGCCATGAAATGAAACTGTATAATAAGTTCAGTGCCTTTTCAGTACACTTACGTAAGACGACCGCAGCGTCGCACGTCGTCCGTCGCATCGTAAAATCGCGAAGAGTTTCTCCGTCAGAATACAGCATCAGCCTGGTGGTTGGACCTATGCCAGGTTGACTATAGCCTGATCTTGTATGATTCTATTGGTTTGTACTCACCTTATCCCTGTTAAATCTGAGTGTTAAATCACACCTTCAATCTCAAGATATGTTATTTTTTAATTATAATTATTGTTCTTAAACTTTCGTGTTTTAAACACACTATACAACTTTATCTGTTATTTTAAAGTTGTTTCAATCAATCAATCAATCAATCAATCTTTATTTGCGAACAAAGGTATACATACATTGTTGTTCATATTATAATTTTAAGTTTCTCTTTGTTCTACCTTTTAGGCATGCAAACATGTTTATAGAAACTAAATAAAAAAAAAAAAAACAAATACGGTAGGAACAAAATACTATTCATATAACTAGGTTTTAAGGAAATGTCTAAATAAAATCCATAGAAAAATAATAATAATAATAATAATTAATATAATAAAAATGATGTCATGAAATTAAAATTGAAAAATAAAATAATATTAATAGCAAGCATGTCTTTACGCATAATGTCCAAATTATATTTAAATACACATCTCTATAGATTTGTCATTTAGATATTCACTTAGTGAGTAGTAACACTTATTAGACAGCATTTCTTGTAACATTATTTTAAATTGTCTCACATTGTTCGACTGTTTAATCTTTTTAGGTGTTTAAAGTGTTGAACGCGTTTGTAGGGGTCAAAATGACAAAAACCTAACCCTTATAGTGGCGTTATGTCCGTATGTCACAGGCATTTTACTCAAATATTACTTAATGAATATTGATATAATTTGGTGAAAAGGTGTCTTGTAGTAGCCGCGTTTGATAGCTTAATAATAAAAATAAATATATTTAGTGGGGAGAACTCCATACATGTAACAGAAATTCAGTAAACTTCAACGTGTGACACATCATTCGACAGATCTTTTAAAAACATTTTAAGGTTTCAAAGAAACTTTTTTTTGATTAGTAAATATTTTTGGAAATCCCCCCTTAATATGAAAAAAATCACGACATGATTGGATATACCCTCATTGAGTTATTACCGAAAAACTGCGTTTCTTAACAAAAGGGTGTAAGTGCCATAAACATACGCTCTGCTCCTGGTACAATTATTCAATCAGATTTTTGTAGTGTATTTATTTGTAATAACGGCTGCGGAACCCTACACTGAGCATAGTCGGCATGCTCTTGCCCGGATTTTATTAATTAATTATTTATATTAATAGTATGAATATGGTCAGGACATTAAAAGTTTTTTTAACTACGTAAGTAAGAGACGAGCAGGTCGTGCGCCTGAAGGTCGCGCGTCACACGTCGTCCTTATCAGTATCAGTGCCACCCAAATCCTTGTTTGGTAAAGATATGAATGTCACCGCAACGCGCTTTTCATTTGAGACATTTTTTTTTTTTTAAAGACGACTCCCACATTAGGGGACAAGCCCTGTGTCGCGGGAGACTTTACAAACATACAAGTCACGGACACAAACACCCAGACTCGGAACAACAATTTGTGGATCACACAAAGTGGTGTCCCGTGTGGAAATCGAACCCACGACCTCTTGCGTAGCAGTCGGACAAACTCCCACCGCGCAACAGAGGCAGTAAGGCAACATTAGTTCGTAAGTCTCATTTTCCCAGTTGCTACAGTGCCCTTTAGCCGAAACACAGTGATGTGTTAACATCACTATTCCACGAAAGAACAACTGACACTGTTATAGTACCCACCAAGACGGCCTATGGCTTAAACCTGCTGATACCGATGATGTCCGACTGCTACGCAAGAGGTCGTGGGTTCGATCCCCACCCAGGATAAAACTTTGTGTGCTGAGCACCATGGTTTATTTTGTGTCTGGGTGTTATTTATCTATAAAATGTATGTATCATGAAATATTTAAGGATGTATAACAGTTGTCTGGTTTCCATAGTACAGGCTATGCTTAGTTTGGGATCAGATAGCGTTGTGTGAGTTGTCCCAAGATATTATTATTATATTATTATAGTATTTCACCTATAACATTATACCTAGTCTAGCCATAAATATTGTTACGAAGAAAAAACATTTTTTTTTATTGCAAATAATATTTATTACTTTTACAGTGTGTTAGTTTAATACATAAATAAAAAACAATTCAAAATATAAAAAGCTTATTCGAAGTGGTCTCCATTGGCTGCAACACAGTCCTTTAAACGTTGAGGCCAGTTATCAATAGAAGCACGCACTCTTTCCATGGGAAAATTCTTCACTGCCAATCGTATGGATTGTTTTAGGGACTCCAAATTATCATGGCGTTTAGAGCAAGCCATACTCTCTAAAACTGACCATAAATCATAATCCAGCGGATTAAGATCGGGACTAGACGACGGCCAGTCTTCAGCTCTGATGAAGTCCGAAACGTTCACTTCCAACCAAGACTGCGTGGACCGAGCTTTATGACCCGGCGCTGAGTCTTGTTGGAAGGACCATACTTGGTTATTGAACATGGTGTTGTTAAGGGGTTTAACTACCTTCTCAAGAATGGTATCTTGATACACTTGTGCCGATGTTTTGATACCTTTTTCACAAAAATATGGCTCAGTCACTCCTTCATAGCTAACACCCCACCAAACCATCACTGAAGTCGGATAATGCCCACGTTGCACTCTGTCGACTAATTGGGAAGCTTCCTTAGAGCTTTGGATTTTCCTTAGACAGGATTTCTTCGAATTCTTTCCCTTACTGCTTTGACCACCATTTTCGTACGAACACTACGTGGACGGCCAGATCTTTTTCTGTCACAAACAGAGAAGGTCTCATTGTACCTATTAATAGCCCGGTACACAAACATTTGACTAATACCAAGCGTATGGAGAGTTTTAAAAATTACATTCAGCTCCATACCAACTTTGTGTAATGCAATCACAGCGATTCGGTTTTCTTTATCACCCCACTCCATTTTAATATAGCAAAATATTGTACAATGTATTGGCGCCAAAATTAGAAAATACAATGAACAATCGTATAAAAATGACAGATTCCAAATTCAAATGTAATATCTTTCTTATTTTTAATTGTAACAGTATTTATGGCCAGACTAGGTATATACGTTATTAGGACCTTTCATCTTTAATCTACAAAATTCATTATCAATATTTTATATTTATCGATTTAATTTCCGATTTTACAAAAATGTATTATCCCTGCGACTGCCTCGGTGGAGCCCTTACGCTTTAGGTACTTTTCCCACCAACAGCGAGAAAGCGAGTAGCTATCAACCATTTTCTTGCTCATGGAACGTACAATACAAAATATATGTAGATCCCGTGTAAACAAAAGAGATAATATTAAAAGTTGATCGCTGATTGTCCACACAGCCAACGAGATTTCTCCCTATACTGTATCTCTTTTGTTTACTCGAAATCTATTGTTGGTACATCTAAAGCGAAAAAATAGTTCATAGTTACAAGAGCACCAATAACGATGAGCGAAAAGCAAGTAGCGATTTATCGCTCAAGAAACGTACAGTAGATGTATTTTGTAGATCCCGTCCGTGTAAACAAAATAGATGCAGTATAGAGCGAGTACTCGCCGGCAGTATGAACGGTCAGCGATCAACTATTAATATTTGTATCTCTTTTGTTAACACGAGATCTACATAAGAATGTACGTTTCTTGAGCGATAAAATCGCTGCTCGCTACTCTTTTTCTCGCCGTTGGTCGGACAGGTACCTTAGCATTTAACATAAAACAACATTTTATGTTAGATGCCTAGATGCACTTTGGGATATATTGCACCTATCGCCCCACTCTCCCTTGTTAGAAACAAAGGGGAATATAAATAAACATTCTTTATAGATATTAACACTAATGACATTACCAGGCGGGTAATGTCATTGGTGTTTATATCTTTATAGAATGTTTATAGGTAAGTAAAGGATTTTTTATAGACTAAATAGGTACCTACTGTACGCGGAAATCCCTGTATTTGTAATATGATAAGCAATGAGTAATAACCTTGCTCGTAAATATTTTCAATATCTAAGTATGATTTTTCCTTATAGCTATATGCTTAAATAGGTAAGTTTACAATAACTAAAATATTAATGCTATTAATGCCTTTGCCACACTCTGGCCGCCGTTGGTGGGACAGTTGCCATAGGTTGTGGATTCCACCACCTTTTATGACCCACAAATTTTTACTCTGAGTCTGGTTGTACTTTGTGTCCGTGATTTGATATGTTTGTAAAGTTTTCCGCGACATGGCGATGGTGACACAGAACAACCCTATTGCGAAAGTTGTCTTTACAAAAAAAACAAAAAACGCTGAAGTAGAGCTACTTACCTATAACACAGAATAATAATGCAGAAAAAATATTCTGAATCATTTGTAACTATTTTTTAACCAAAACAAAACGCAAACTCTGTAAGGTTTATGTGATGTTGACAGCCAACATTTTTATCTTTGAAGTTTACTCCGTAGAGACAAACAATATCAAAGCACATTGTGATCCGACTGTCAATTTACCATTTATGTAACTTCAGATAAAACTTACGAGGGAAAACTTATTTATTTAGATAGGTATACAAATATATACACAATTTTACTTATATGATGACATACGCTAACTTTACAAATACAATAATACTATAATTGACTCTACCTGCGAATCTATAATTCTATACTTATATTATAAAGCTGAAGAGTTTGTTTGTTTATTTGAACGCGATGATCTCAGCAACTACGGGTTCGAAAAAAAAAAAATTTTGTATTGGATATCCCATTTATCAAGGAAGGCATTAAAATGGTTTTTAACATCACGCTACGACCAATAGGAGCAGAGCAGCAATGAAAAATGTTGCAAAAACGGGGAAAATTGACGCATACGAAGTTGCGCGGTTCAGCTAGTAATAAATAAAAAGGTAACCAGTTAAATACAAAACACCCAACTACTCAAAATTAATTAATTGAATAATTGTATCGCCTAGTGTCACTCGTACAATTGAGAAGAACCCAACGACGACGACCATACGAGTATGATAAAATCTATCAAGCCGGCGTAGAGCCTGGTAAAGAAATATACATAAAATATAACCCTCTTTCTGTCACAGTCAGGTAATACCTATACCTTTTCTAGCTTTTACCAAAATCTAGAAAATAAACTGTCTGTTTTCGTATCAATTTACAAAACGGATCAACGTTGTGACGTAAAACTTTTTAACGAAAGCGGATAATTGGTCTCTTATATAGAATTTACGACATTAAAGGCTCCATATTCATTTTATATAGGACAACCCTGTTAGGCACAATGAACTTTATGCAGATTTTTAAATAGAAGTATCGACAGGGCTGTCAATAGCCGCGCTCGTCGTCGACAGACCATTATTGACTTACCAAGGACTTAATAGAACGTTCCCATCAAAACAAATTTTCCATAACGCATTTGGAACGATCTCAGAATGCCGCGTCATCTTTACGGACGCTTTTCAAAATAAGATAAACCTACGAGAACTCGGCCCGTTTCCGAAGAGCATTTTACGAGGGTCCGACAAATCCCCGGAATGGTTCAGCGGTGCTCAAACTTGCCAATTTCTGTCCCCCATCCCGCGTTTCAATTTGCCCCTTGTACAGTTTGTTGGCCCAAATAAAACGTAGCATTTTGTTTTTCAACAATCAACTAGGTCCTTGATAGTTATTTTTATAGCTTTCGTTCTATACTCTAAGGAAACATTATAAGCCGAAGTACGATATATGAAATAAATCGCAAGTTTTAATGTTTTTGGCGTTAACACTTGACAGGTTGTCCCTCAACTCGATATCTATTCTCGTTAAAGTATTTTTTATAGAAAGTTGTTGTTAGATTTGTGATCACTAAAATGCTTTTATTTTTCTTTATACAATGTTTTATGTTCGATTATACATTTTAGGGCACTTTATATCTATGTAATTGCAACATTCTACGATCCACTTTAATCATTTAGAGTATGTAAAAGTAGGTACCTATTATGTCCTAAGAGCTGTGATATGTCTTAAGAACTAAATGTTTTTGGTTTTGTTTCTTCAAAAGGTTAACTTAAGGCTTTTTTAAAGTAAATCAATAAACGTTGAATAAACCGCCAGTTAGAAGCGCTCTACTTAATTTATTCCAGCCAAACACTTTTCTCTTTAACTTATAACTTTTAAAAAAAACTATACCCAACATTTTCTAAGTTGATCTCAACCCGGTGAAGAAGTTTTAATAGGCCTTTCCGTAGGGTAAAGAGATGCGGCAGTACTTAAGATCGTACTGGATAAAAATCGTGTGACGTCATACGATAGTTCACACATTACGTTCGCATTAACATCTACAACAAACTAACTATAAATAAAAAAATGTGTGGCACTCGGGGACTGCCGCGGTAAAGCATAGCATTTTTATCAAATTAAGCAATTAAAAAAAAAAAAAAAAAATTTCTAAAATTTTATTTTTAAATTACAAAAAAAGGATTTTTTTTTTTTTTTTTTTTATTTAAAAAAAAGTCATTAAAAGTTCTGCTATTCATCAATAGATGGCAAAACTAAAAAGTATCACCGCTGTGCCCGTCGGAGTGGGGAGCGTGAGGTTTTTTCGTTACGGAATTTCTGGATTCGGTCCCCGCGCTCAAGGCCCGCGATAGAAGCTATGCAATAGCTTAAAAACCTTTTTACAAAAAAATATTACCGACTTCAAAAATAAATACAAGGCAACTAAAAAACAAGCACTAGTATCTACCTAGAATAACAAAAGCAAAATTAACATTTTGAATTTGGTGCCATGAACTAGTTGTTTTTGTTTCATTCGGCATCAACTTCAAAAATGCAAAAATGGGTATTTTAAGAAGGTTTTTTTACCTGACTTCCCGACTGTTTGGAAGGGTTATGTTTTTGCGCGTATCTTTTATGTATGTAATATTGTTTATCTATATCTAATACTATAAAGGTGAAAAGTTTGTTTGTTTGAACGCGAATCGCATTGAAAAACTCTTTTACTGTTGGATAGCCCATTTATCGAGGATGGCTACAGGCTATTTAACATTATGCTACGGCAAATAGGAGCGGAGCAGCAATGAAAACTGTTGCAAAAACGGGGAAATTTAACGCAAACGAAGTTGCGTGGGTCAGCTAGTTATCACATATTTTTCAAACCACTTATTCGTAAAAATATAATTAATATATGTATAGTAACGGATTTGACAATTATTATCATCATCATGTCATCGTGAGTTTTTAGTTATATGACTTTCTTTTCTTGGCAGTGTGCATTCATAAGACGACACAGGTCGATATCAAAATCGAAAGAGTAAACTAATGAATAAACATGTATGATTTTATTGTATTATTTTAATAAAATACTATTAAAACTACCTAAAAAATGGATGTTCCTGGCAATAATTTATTTTGTGAGTAACTGCAAGTTGGCGGACCGTGCGCGTGTGTTTGCGCTGCGTCCGATATATATTATTGTTTTTAATAACATTATGACTGTTATTCTGTAAATGATAGCTTAATTTTGGTATAACTATATAATTTAACATAGATAGTAGCCTAAGTTGAGTATATTGATAGACTTGGCTGTTATTCAAGATGATAGGCCTATTTTTACGCATAATGTATCTTTAAATGTATATGGCCTGATCTCTAACGTCTTCTTCTTCTTCTTTCGGTTTTTGGCAATCTAGCCGTTTTAACAGCTAATTTCTGCCAGTGTCAAGTATTTATGCGCTTATTATAAGCACAAAGTCTCGTTCTTATTAAAATATCACGTATTCAAATCATTTTTTACAAGTAAACTCGGAGCTGTAAAAATAATGGCCGGTTAGTTTGCCGCCATTTTTACAACTCATCTGTAAGTTCTGTAACGTCATAGAAGGATTTGGTTATGTATCCATAAATATACACTGACAGCTTAAGTGATATTTTTTTTTTTTAAAGACGACTCCCGCAGGGCATATTAAGAAATACAATTGTTATTTTGCTTATGTATACATTTTTTGCTTTATTTTACCTTATTTATATATTATCTTATACTGTCCCGGAGAACTTTTGTTACCGCCCCGTTATTTTTTATTACCCGAATGCGGAGGAGGGTTTTGTATTTAACGTGTATGCATGTAGGTATGTGTGTTCCTTTGTGGCACTAGGTTTAAAGACCAAACGCTTGGGCCGATTTTGATGATTCATACGTGACGATATCTACTATGGGGGATATTGACGTGGAGACCAGTTTTGCGCCATAACCTCACAAAATTGACCACCCCCTAGAAAGTTGAACACTATTTTGTGGACAATACCTATCAAAGGCCGCACGATTGTTTTCTCTCTTCCACGTTTTGCAGTCAATATTTACTTTTTAATTGAAAGGGATGGCATGGTCCAGGTCTATACGTCAATGAGGGTATCCATTGACGTAGAAAACAGTACTGCGGGCAATTTTGTGAGGTCATGCCTCACAAAATTGCCCGCTCAAAATCAAAAAAAGATTGAAACAAGATTCTTAACTTTAAATCATGTCGGAGGCAATTTATAATGTTCATTTTTTTTTAAATATAACTATTATAGAATTTTATAAGCTACGGGTCTTAATCGCGTAAATATTTTATTTTAAGGCTAAATACCTTTGTTTATTTCCCGACGTTTCGACCGTATTGCAACGGCCGTGTGATCACGGGTAGACTATAAAATTCTATAATGTGTAGGTACAAATCGCGAAAGTTTACGAACATATAATTATAATATAAATATATTAATAAAACCCGCCCGCGCATAAAGGATAAAAAAAGATCTCTTCACTGACTGCATGAAATAATAAATCCACATTGCTATTTAGCAATGTGGGTTTATTGGTCCCATATTACCCGACCCGACCGACGTGAACCCACTCCTAACACAAACCATTGAGCTTAGCTGGAGGGGTTAACACGATTGCTAGTAATGTGGTCCCAAACCCACAGTGCTAGTTATCTTTAAATAACAAAAAAAAAGTTAATATATTTTGAATGGTCACGAAGTACTATTAACAATGGTAAAACATCTGAAACTTGTCAGTACACAGAAGATGTCATAGTATACAAATGTATGCAGAGACAAATCTGCATTCTCTATTCCCCCAATCACTCACATGTTTAAAAAGGACGGAAATCCGATACAGCCAGAGAGAGAGAGAGAGAGATTAGACGAAGATCCGACGGCTTAACGTGCTCTTCGAGGCAGGGAGGGGAATGACACATTTCGAAAATGGTCACCAGTCTATAGACTGACAATGTTAACATTGCTTAACCTCGCTTATCTCTTGATTTGCTCAGTAGCCACTGAGTCACTGACTCCCGCACTTCATTCACGAAGTATTCTAGCTATGAACATGGGTACCTTCCATGAACATTCAAGATAGTCTAACCCTCTAGATGAATTAGAAGATAAAGCAAACAATAGTACATTTATTTATAACCATTGTGTGAGAACCATTGATCATAAACAGTACCTACGTATATTCATTTTTACTCTTCGAGCTACCAAGTTAGGTACTTAAGGTGTCCTTAGTTTGTCAATAGATGGCGCTAGTAGTATTCTAAACTCGTTGTTTTACTACTTTCTGTTTCTCATAAGTCATTATTAAACCTCAGAATACCTAATATTGCTTTAGATATTATTCTGAATATTGAACAATGGAATAGGTATCTATATAAACTATTAACTGTGTAAGTTATAAACAATTAGTGTTCTGTTTTTAAATGATTCATATACCTACATTCTGGTCAACATAACAACACCACAGACATTACAGATAATTTGTAATCTAGCTGACCTTTGTTTTGTACGAGAATTGTATATGAGTAAGTATATTTATCTAACTAGTCTCCTTCATACCTATAGTCGCTAAACATTTGCAACCGTTTTAACCGACTGCACAAAATATGTAGGTATTTCCGTATTAAAAATTCACGTTACCATAATATTTAAAGTTTAAATACCATGTTTCTTCATTAATTTTAGCGTTTTGATGGTTTGTACATATTCCACTAATTATCAACTTAGTCTAGCCTGTAGCGTGTAGTAATAATACTAAAGTTCTAGTGCCTTAAGTATACCTACTTAATCTAGGACAAAGTTTTATACAACATGATTTTTAATATACTAATAACTTCCCGCTCATGGCTTCTTGACATTACACCAATAAGTTCGTAATAAAATATTTAAAAAATATATAAATTAACCCTTCACTATCTTCTACCTATTTTTGTCACACAACCATCTACCACACACCTGTTAGGCCCCGGAGTAAAATCGATGATTTTTGTCAGGTCTAGGGTCTAAAGTTAACCTCACAATAAACAATGATTTTACTCCAGGAAAATAGTTTGTAGGTGGATAAAGTCTTAACTCCAAAAACAAGTGGTACTTATGTGAATAAAGGTTAATTTATTAAATATTTTACAAAACTAATATTACAAAATTATTTAGTGTTATGTAAACAAGTCACGACCGGGAGTTTATAAGTATTTAAAAAATCACACAGCATATTGTAACATTTACAGAAAAATATGCAATTGAATAGCGAAATTAAAAGTTCAAATCGGATCAGTACTTTTGAAAAAAATCATGTTAACACATTATTTTTTTCAAAACTACTGATCAAAATAAAAGACTTAAAAGATATAAGTTGAGTAAGAGATAACGTTGTTTACAACTTAACACTAATGAGTTATTCTACAAAATGCTTGCGCCCCGAGTCGAGCTGGTTTTGTTTGTTAATTACCCTCAATATTAAATACTTCGCAAATAGAAATAAGTTACCTACCTTTTTATTCATTGTACTAAAATGCCGCTCCGGCACTTTTTATGTAATGTTATAAGTACCTACTTAAGTTGTACTGTATTTTTTCAGACAAATGAATATTGTGTTCATAAGAGGAAATAAATGTCTTTAAACATAACTATTCCCTCGTCACCTTTGTCATTTCATAAAAAAAAAGTATAGGTCCTTACAATTTACAGAATATTCAAACCCAAAGCGTGACAAAGGCATTAATAGTCACTCTAGTTATTGTAAACTTACCTATTTAAACTTATAGGTATGTATAAGGAAAAATCATACTTAGATATTGAAGATATTTACGAGCAAGGTTATTACTCATTGCTTATCGTCTTACCAATACAGGAATTTCCGCATACAGTAGGTACCTAGACTATAGACTAAGTGTCTATAAAAAATCCTTTACTTACCTATAAACATTCTATATAGATATTAACACCAATGACATTACCGGCCTGGTAATGCCATTAGTGTTAATATCTATAAAGAATGTTTATTTATATTCCCCTTTGTTTCTAACAAGGGAGAGTGAGGCAATAGGTGAAATATACCAAACCCAAAGTGCATCTAGACATCCAACAAAAAATGTTGTTTTATGTTGAATGCTAAGGTACCTGTCCGATCCGACCAACGGCGAGAAAGAGAGTAGCGAGTAGCGATTTTATCGCTCAAGACACGTACATACTTATGTAGATCCCGTGTAAACAAAAGAGATACAGATATTAATAGTTCATCGCTGAGAAAGAGATGCAGTTTAAAGCAGGTACTCGCAGGCAGTGTCAACAACTGCTTGCGAGTACTCGCTTTATACTGCATCTCTTTTGTTTACACGGACGGGATCTACAAAATAGGTACATCTGTTATAAGTTTCTTGAGCGATAAATCGCTACTCGCTTCTCTCTCGCCGTCGTTGTTAGTGGGACAGGTGTCTTAGGTGCACAGGTCTTAATCGTTTTAGGATTTAGCGATTATGATCCAATTACAAGAAATAACAATGTTAATAAAATAGATAAGTACCATAAAAGTGTGTGATAGGTGCTAGTAGTGGGAATGCGACCACTGCTTGTACATCATAATAGTTACCTAAATGGCTACATCGTAACTGGAAGAAGATCTCAATTTTACTTACATATGTCAATTCCATTTGCTCAACAATAACCTCTCTCGCTATTATACCTAACTAGCAAATTTTGTAATTGATGACATCTATCTATTACAAAATTTGTTATAATATACACATTTCAATGTTAACTGTTAGAACGATATGTAAAACAAAAAAGGGAATAAGACGGATCGTACCTTTGCAGTAGTTTATATGAGAATGAAGATGAGTTCTAGTTGAGGAGTATTCCCCCGGGCCTTGTGAGCTCGTAACTACAAATTGGCAATACATGTGTGTGCCCACGGACCAATGTACAAGACTGACAGTTCTTTATATTCAAATTTATTATAATATTTTAGGTATATACCTACCTATTGCATATAATAGTTTTGTTAGAAAAATTAAAAACAGTAAGTAACATAAACATGCCAGGTGTTATACACATTTGAAATTGTCTCAATGTGACCTTGATTGTGATACCCATATTGACTCGATCAAAAAAAAAATGGTAAACGCGGTTTACGGCATTGAGGTATTAAAGTAACGTTAGTACATATTATCTCGACGGTTTACAGACGATAACTTTACGTGATAACGTCATAAATCAATAAAGTGACTACTTATCAACCAATCAATAATGTAACCGTTGCTTAGCAACCAGTCAATAACGTGACACTATTTCATGCGTGCACCCGGTCATCGATTTATAAGACGTCAAAAAATTGAGTGTGAAGAGTGGACGAGTGTGACCGTGTGACGGTAGCCCTATTACTTTTAAAATAAATAAACTATCATAAATTAGCCGGCCTTCTATAACGATTCTAACAACATTCATCTAATCAACTAAATTCGTCCAGTAGTTTGAAAGTTATGGTACATTATAGAAACTCACTGAAAAAACATAAGTACTTAGGTATTTTACATGTACATGAACCCTGAAAAAACATTTCATACTTTTTTTTGGGCCAGTCGGGTAACAAAGTATAAATAATTTATAGTGGTTGTCATGTAAAGAGCAAATACAATGTAATACATATACTCGGCTTAAATTTTAAAAATAAAAACAACAATAAATGCTTAAGAGCCTGTAATTTATTATAAAAAAAATACATCCTTTTTATATTTCCTTTGGGTTTTCCTATAGATACATGTTTACAATAATTTTGGAGTATATCTTAGTGTCATTATTTAGCAACGTCGTCATGAGGATTAGTCTGAAAAGATAAAAATAAATGTAAATATGACGAGAAAATATTATGTAATTTATCTATTAGATAGAAAAAAAAATATTATTATATAATATATATATTCCTAATTTATTATTATTACATATTATATATACATATATACCTTTATTATTGTTCATTTCGGGGTTATAGTTATAAAATAAACACCAAAGTTACACCTTTCTAACATTCGGCTCAAAAGACCCATAGCCAAATACGGAGTGAGCCCGCCATAAAAACTAACAAATGTCAGATTACTCTGGAATTCATCGATCCGTATTTTGTTTTGTACAATGTACCGTCGCTTAGGACTTTAAACTAATTTATTGAATAAACGTATATTGACAACATAATTATAATTATGATTGTGAAACGAGAACGAATGACAACTACCTATAAACGTTGTGTTACAAATCTGTTCGAACATTTTGTCATAGATACTTTGCGGTGTTCAAACTAATTTCGACTTTAACATACCGGAATTAGAGTGCAAATTAGAAAATATAAATATTATTGTGATAGCTATGATAAAAGTATGTCAATGCTTTGTTGATGTATTTTATCGTAAAATAGTAAATTACACTCAAAAATATACTCACTCTTGTGGAATCCTCGCATGTTACTTCTCTCCTCTTCAGTGTAATCAGCAAATTTGTTAATGCCATAAGTGGCACTGGGGTTGGCTGCGTTAAGTTGGTTTATTTTCTCTAGATTTGCCTTGAAAGCCTTAAAATGCACTTCCCTATCAGCTGCATCTTTATAAACCCTGTTATTAGCATTTATAAATTTTTCGAAGTGATCGTCAGCCTTTGCAACATCGAAGTATCTTTCCTCGTTATCTGCAGATGCACTCGCCATTGTCGCTACGATGAATATCAACACAAGACTGACGCAACGCATCTCTACGCGTTACAAACCCGTTCCTTTGTTCACAAAGCTGCTATTTTATACTAAACTAGTTATAGTCTGACTAAGTAATTATCAGTGATGACGTAACGTAGGGCTGACTAGTGTTGACCACAACAGCTCGTTGTACACTGACTAATAAAATGTGAGTGGAGAGGGAATAATGGACCTCTCTATACATTTGAACTAAGTATTGACCTTTATAAAATGATTTCAAGCGACGGTTGATTAAATTATATTTTCTTCTTTATTAAGTACATACTAGACGCCCGCCACGATTTCACTCGGTTTGTAACTGCTGTCATTGCGTTTTTGCCATTATACATAACTAGCAACTCGCCCCGGCTTCGCACAAGTTAATATACCTATGGAACACTATTTTATATGTTGTTGTCAATAGTTTTTGCAGCACACGCAAATTATTGACTTTTACAGGCAACATTTCATAACATTTGATTACATTGTTCCAATTTAGGTAGGGATGTCTATTATTTTTAAATATAATATACTTAGCTGATATTTTTTTTAATAATATATATTAATGGTGAAAGAATTTTTAAAATCGGCCAACTACTTTTTAAACTAAAACAAACAGAAAATTAAATTTTTCCTCTTTAAGCTATCATGTTTAGATGACCTAGAAGTGACCGAACTTGACTCGATATTTTTTAGAATTACTCGATATTTTTTAGAATTTAAGTTCTAAACTTAAATTAAATATTTTTTAGAATTTAAGTTTAGAACTTAAATTCTAAAAAATATCGAGTCAAGTATCGACGTAGATAATTACTCGATATTTTTTAGAATTTAAGTTTAGAACTTAAATTCTAAAAAATATCGAGTCAAGTATCGACGTAGATAATTACTCGATATTTTTTAGAATTTAAGTTTAGAACTTAAATTCTAAAAAATATCGAGTCAAGTTCGGTCACTTCTAGGTCATCTAAACATAATAGCATAAAGAGGAAAGATTTGATTTTCTAATAAACTACCCGATAGATTCTTGGAAGTAAACATATCATAACAAAATTTTATCAAACCTACCGACATAAATACGTAGGTATACAGAGTGATTGTTAGATACTTATAACCTCTCGCTCGTGGTTTCTTTACATTACACTAAAGTTTACTAAACAACTTTGTACTTACTTTTTTTTTATCTTTATTTATTAACGAGGGTTGAATCACATTATGATTATGTCACCCTCATGCATTTGTACCTACTTAATATCAATTTCAAAAAATATTAAATATTCTAATCCATATCCATCTCCCACCTGTTTTTGAAGTTATATATGACATAACATTTTACTAAGAAGCCATAAGCGGGAGGTAATTAGTATTTTATTTATTTATTAGATATATATTTTTTTTATTTCCCTTGGTCACGGGATAACTAAAGAACGACTTTACCAATTTAATAAAAAAGAAAAATAACGAAAAAAAATTACGGGCCGGTACGAAGACAGCTAGTATTTAATAAATATAAAAGGTAATTTGTTGTTTATTATATACACATTTCGAGAGATTTCAGTCGAATGCCAACTGAAACTGCACACATTGAAATCTCTGTAAGTGTTCATCTTTATTTTAATGTTCATGAACCGGTTAACCTGTAAGCTGGTCTTCTGTACCTACCTTTAAATGTTAACAGTTCGTAATATTAATTAAAAAAATAAATCAAATTAATATTATACGATTTATTATTAAGTATAAATAATCAATATATGATAATTTTGACTATAAAATCAAATAAGTAGGTATGTTATTATACCTCTGATTGACAAAATTTAATATAATATGTACTTATTATTAAACAGATATAATTTTAACTTTCAAAGAGAAACTTTGTAAAGCATTAGGCATATTTACGCGCCTTTATGATTATTTTCATAGAGATTATTTACATTAAAATAATCTAGGCCTCTAGCATAATTATCTTGTTGTCCGTCTGCAAACAGATTATCTAATTGTATTTTTCCATAATTATCTGGCTGGTTGTTTCTCTCATAATAATCTGGTCCGCTTCTAGCATAATTTGGAGTTTGTATATTTGCATTAAAATCATTTAATGAACTTCTTGCATAATTTTCTTGTTGTCTGTTTCCATACCAATTATTCATTCCATTTCTCACATTAGATTGTGGCAGGTTATTTCTGTCAATAAATTCTGATCCATCTCTAGCATAATTTTCATTGTATCTATTTTCGTTTTGATAATCAAAACCATTTCTGGCGTTTGAATCTGAGTAACTACTTCTTTCAAAATAATCATTTCCTTTTCTGTAACTATTCTTGTTGCATCTGTTTCCATTTGAATGTTCACTGTCACATCTATTTTCTTGTAATGGTTGTATTGACTGTAAGTATTCGTTTCTGTTATTATGTCTTGGGTGTACATTTCCATTCAAATAATTGGGGCTACTGCTGGCATAATTATTATTATATGAAGTTCTTGCAACGTTGACAGGTATTGGTCGTATACCGTAGAACCTGCATTGCTCACATCTTTCTGATCCACTTCTGTAAATATATGGCATTATGCACCCTCTACCGCTTCTAACATAGCTCTCGGCACTGTTATCTTTAGTATTGCATCTTGAATTTTCATTTGAATAAGCGTCGACGTAGATAATTACAAGATATATCAAGCAAAGGCAGATTCCAAAAGACTGCATCTTCTTAGTTTTTATCGTAATGCTCTATAGCAGAGTTCTCAGAACTGCGGCTACATCAGGGAGGCATTGGTTTAAAAAGTATGCCACCATGACTAATTGATTTCATTTTTGTGTTTAATATTATTAAAAATATGTTAATATAATAAGTACATGATCAAATTTAAAATTGTACGTGTATTTCGTAAACTAGTTGGGCAACATGACATGAACGAACACTGATATGCCTTATTGGTTACAAAATGACAGTTATTAGAACATACAAATTAGGTAATAAATCCAGTTTTTTTTTTAATTTTTGTTACCAAGATGTCATTCAACGTAAAAATCTCTGACACAATTTCCAATTAAATTAAATACTTGTATTTAATATCCGAATAAATATTACTTTATCTCCTTTAATTCTTAGCTTTATTTTATTTTGATTATTTGTTGATTATACACGCTTTGAAAATGTTAACTACACACATATTACGGTTTAAAGGATACTGGTCTTTGACAAAAGGATGGATGAACAGACAGCCAGTGGAGCCTTAGTAGGTTATAACCTTATAAGGTTCCGTTGGCACTCTTTGGGTAATGTGAATCGCTCTGATTAAACTATGTAAGTACTAAAGTAATATAAGCAATAATGAAGCATAAATAATACTCTGTCTATTATTAACAATCAACCAATATAATATACGATTTATAAAATTATAAATAAGGTATATTAAATATATAACAAACAAGGTATTTTACCTTAAATTATTCACGCGAATAAGTAGTACCTATATAATTTTTTATTATGTGTACAAATCGCGAAAATTTATCAACAATATATGATTTCAATATTAATTGCTTTCATATCAATTAAAAGTCACGCAGCGGGCTATGGAGCTAGCTATTCTTGGAGTCTCTTTGAAGGATAACATATACAAAGAGGTCATCCGATAAAGAACCAGAGTTATTGACATAGCACCCAGGTTAAGCACGCTCAAGTGGTAATGGGCTGGCCACATTTTCTGAAAGGCCGATGGCTGATGACAACTCGGTAAATGTAAGGTAGGTACCCCAGAAGGTCGCTGATATGAATTGGATGCGGAAGGCGGAGGACCGGATGTTGTGGTGTAAATTAGGTGAGGCCTATAGCCAGCAGTGGATCGATACAGGCTGATTGATATCTACTAGAAGAAAAATAAATCGTTTGCTTGACTCTAACACTCACTATATACCTACCTTTTATTTTCTTAAAACTGGCAAGTCAATTATTTGCTACGATAAGTTTTTCAGTTTTGCTTAATTGATTATTACAGCAATTTTATTCGATTCAGAATGTGATCGTGTAAACTGTGTCCTAGTTAAAGAAAAGAGTTTGCATCTCCACCTGTCCCATACAAAACTCGCGTCATCATCATCATTATAGGTACCCCATATCATTCTTATTCTGGCTACGGGTCCACATAATTTTGTTGTCAAATTCACAAACGTTCTTTTAAAATATAGTTTTTCTTAATGGTCAATGACGTCAATTTAGAGATTTTGAGCATAATTAGATACTTTATAAAACCATTAACAATTATTCTCAGATTATACACAATACTACACAACATGCGAAAGGGTAGGATAAATAATACCATTTTTAAATGACTTTTTTATAAAGGATTCTCAAATGTGATTTTAATACAAAATGTCATAGGCAATACATGATGCTGACATCTCACTAAAACTCTAGGAATTACCTACATTTATGACAGTTGTCTCAATAATAATAATAACACATCATCATGATCGGCGATCATTGTTCCGATAGTCGTCGGACTGATTGTTTAGAGACTCGACCAACACCTAGAGAGGCTCGCGTTAAGCGGATGGATCAAGGGCCTGGTGCAGAAAGCGGTACACTTCGTCACGGCTCGCATAGTAGGCACATAGGCCCATAGCTTAGCCCCTGAATCGGATGCCGGTGCTGGTATTTTTAAAATATAGGATTTGGTAGAATTAAAAGTATACATTAAAGAAATGTACCCAAAGACAATCCTCGGTTAGGGTAAAAAATGTTGTCAAAAAGTGGTAACTAAAAAACTGGGTTATATATGTGATGTGTTAGTTTAAAGGTTAGCTGGTACTATTGAAGGACTATGGTACCTGCCCTGCAACACATGGTAAAAATACACGGACAAATGTGCAGGCGGTGACTCGCCACTCACTAGTTGGGCCCCCTTCTGGCCGCCACGTGCACACAAGCCAAACAGCTTTTATTTCACCCTCATGAGATATTTCTGGTGTCAAAGGGATTTCAAGAGCTGCTACTATGCCCTCAGAGTGTTGCGTTAATCTCATATAGGGAGACAACGACTAGCCCGGTGCGTGCCTAGGTACGTGAACATTAAGATGAAATTTACATGCGAAATGGAGACGGATAGATGGTTGTAATTCCTGGATATCAAGATAACAGCGCTAGCTGATGGATCGCTATCACACTGTGCACACCGAAAGCCCACACTGATAGATACCTGCATTCTACGTCACACCATTATCCTCGTCGCCTACAGTCCGTGATGACGTCATTGAAAAACAGAGCATTTGACCTCTGTGAGCCTGATCATGTGGACTAGTCCATGTTCAGGAGGTACTCAACAAAAACGGATATCTGAAAAATTACTCGATTCACACAACGTTGGCTAAAGTGGGCAACTTGGTGGGCACTTCGAAGAATATTATACTTCTGCCCACGCCAGGTGTCTACAAAATTGATTTCGGTTGCAGTAGTTCCTACATTGGCTAAACAAAGCGAACTAGAAGAGGAAAGGCTAAAAGAACACACCTCTGCAGTAAAAAACCGGCAAACGAACAAATCGGCAATTGCAGAACACATACTGCATTGTGACCATGGCCGGTGCACTCTGGTCGAAATGTAACGAAAATTTTAAGGTAAATAAATGCGTATAATAAATAGTTATAAGCTGCAGCAAGCTAAATATTTTTACCTGTTGTGTTAGTTAGGATCCATCACTTGTTTTCTTTTCAAGCGACTTTTTCCGCCCACTACCTATGGCAATGGATGAATCAGGGCTGGTGTAACACAATAAGGTTCATGTTGACTGACGCTAAGGGTGGAATGCGATACACTTCGATGTTCGATTTATTCCTAACAGTTTAAAACGAGAAAAGTATCGTTTGTTAATTAAAATTGAAAAAATTACGAATACAGGTACCGATCACTATTTTTCTGTATACATTTATAATTAAAGCATATCATTAAGGTATTTTTTTAAAAAACTAACATAATTATAGATAATGTATTATGTCAGCGCCACTTTAAATCTAGCGAAGGAACGTTGTCGAAGGAAATAACTAGTCGATAAAGTTGGATGGAGTTATGATACTCAGCAATGAGTGAACGACTAGGACGAGGAGAGAGAAATAACACACAAATGGTCAATTTGGATGCTGCAGCCTGTTGCGCAGATGATACCAGGGATCATCTTCTACTAGTGTACAAGATGATCCCTAGGAAGTAATGGTATACTTCAATCATCTCAACATCAACTTATTCATTATTCGATAACTTAACGCAAATGTGCTCTACTGGTATGTCATACATACCATGTCGTCAAACAATAAAATATAGCAATAAACAAAGCTAACAATTAATAATCTTTAGATATAATAAAATAAAAAATAAAATAAAAATGATTTATTGTTCAAAAAGTTACAAATAGATAGTAATAATGCCCTGGATCTCACACTAGGATTCCCTGTGTCGTGAGATCCAGACACATAAACCATATTTTAATATATGCTTAAAGTCAACCTTACCATAGATCAAAGGCAGATGATTTCTGTATTTTAAGATAAAAAAAAAATGTTGTCACATATAACGCCATCACCATTGACTTAGGCATCGGGGGGCATCGGGTACTATATATTTCATATTAAAAAAAAACAATATAGCGCTCATAGTTCCGCTGCAATTAAGAGGGATCATCTCGCCTCAAGGGATCATCTCGTACCTACACCATTCCCCTGCATGTTCCGTTACATTATCTTATCAGTTATCACTAATAAATAACATAGACCTTTAACGGAGCTGGAGTCTGTAGTAGGTTTATAACTTTTAGGTATAATTAATAAATGCTTTTCTCCTTATTGCGTTTATAAGATGAGTCCCATACTAAGTCAGCATATTGGAGGCATCATCTATGAATATATTGAATAAAGCAGCAGTAGTAAGTTGTCCCTCTCAAAATTAAATCCACTATATATAGTACTTACCTACTATATGACCCGTGCGGTTGAAATGTTACCGAAGTTGACATTAATTTATAAAACTTATTTTACAAAGACATCCAAATAGACATGATAATAATCATGTCTATTTGGATATCTTTGTAAAATATTTCATCATTTAAATGCTAGAGTTTTAATGTTTGCTAAAAAATAGGGAATACCCTTAATATATTATATTAAATGAAAAGATTTTTCCTCCATTTAATTAAATTAAATTTAACACTACTGGACTTATATGGACAGTAAACCTATTTTGTAATTAAAACTAACCGCGTTTCGTTAGACAGCTAAAGTAATGCTAAAAAAAGAAAACTGCTCAACCTTAAAATTACATTAGGTAATCATAATCGTAAGAAAAAAAATATTCTCGTGCGTAAAAAGAGACAAGAGACGAAAACCATGCACCGAAAGCAAAGTGCAACTAAAATACTCTCATTGCGTTTCTTCCGTGAAAGGAAGGGTAATTATTGGCTAAGGCAAATTATGGGCGAGGACAACGGTTTGAAGCTTGTGCGAACGCACTCATATAAGTTTTTTAAAAAAGGTAACATCGCCGAGCATCGTGATAGTACCTACATACGAGTATATTCGAATGAGGAAAAGACTGGAAGTGAGTGTTATGCGGTGTGCGTGTGTGTGTGTGTGCGTGCGTGCGTGCGTGCGTGAGAGCGTGCGTGCGTGCGTGAGAGCGTGCGTGCGTGCGTGCGTGCTTGCATGCGTGCGTGCGTGCGTGCGTGTGTAAATGTGTGTGTGTGTGTGTGTGTGTGTGTGTGTGTGTGTGTGTGTGTGTGTGTAAATGTGTATGTGTATCCGTGCATGAGGGTGTATGTGAGTGAATGTGTATGGTTTTACTGAGATATTTATTTAATGGTTTTTAAGACACTTTCTATTCGGCCACAGTCCAGACTTCGCAGCCAATTAGTAACGGTATTTTACATCACTGTTTGAACATTTTATAAATGTTCTCTTTATTTGTTTTATATACTACATGCACTCCGGCTTTGCACAGGCAATAATATATAGCTTATGACATTAACAAAAAACGTGGATTTCTATTAATAAAATAATTTTCAAAATCGGTTCAGTAGATTCATAGATTCCTACCTACAACCTCACAAACTTTACCTCTTAATATTAGTATAGATAGATAATTTATTTCACTATAGAAAAAGCCACTGAGAAAATAAACGGATCGCTGTGCAGGACTAGAGCTGACTATATTCCGTCTGAGGGAGTCAAATTTGTTAGGAGTGTATGAGGTTTGTGTGTGGCTGATAATTATAACACTTATAATAAACTGACTCCTAACAGAAAGGGCACTACAGGTTTTATAAAGGTCGGCAGTTGGGTACCGGAATGGTAGCTTCCACCCCCCCTTTCAGGACAGCTCTTTGCGCTCGCTCAGGTTTCACAAAGTAGGTTTTATCGGCTCCATCCCTAGCAATTAAACAATATTGGGTTACAGATTGACAGGAAATAATACATAGCACGTTAGTTTGATGACTTGTGTCTGCGAATGGCGAATTTACAAAAATACATATAATAATTTTCTAACTTCAGACTTTCTGTGCCAGAAGGTCATCAATCTGAATTCCGAAGTATTTTATGCAGGTAGTCCTGCTAAGTTTGGTGCAGCTGCAAGGGAGGGTACCGGAGAGTCGGTTGCTAGAATGTGCCGTCAACGAGTATGGCGATGAGATACTTTTGCTTAAGGTTGACAAGGAAAATGTAAGGTATTTAGTTTTTTCAACGTTTAAGGTCAATTAATTTTGTGCCAGCCATGTAGTGACTATATCAAACCCTGTTTGTGCACATGAAAACACGGACTCCCAACATGTGTTGTGAAATATTAGCACAGTATTATCAGTATAGGAGAAGATAGACCCAATAAATAATAATTGATAAATAATAAAAAATAGATGAGCTACTTTTTATTAAGGATGATGATGATATCTCACTCAAAGACCAGGGGGTCAATTCACATATTTAAAGCAGTGCAGTTGCAGTTCAGTTGCAGTTAAGTTTCGATTAAAACGGCCATTTTCGTATTCTTGTAACTTTGCAATCGATCTCAAATACGCGTCAAGTATGCGTCTCGAGAGCGCAATAACGACATTTTACGTACTAGAATGTTAAAAACGCTTGCGCACCGTAGTGAGCAAGCGTTTTTAAGATCGATCCCAGAGTTACAAGAATACGAAAATGACCGATTTAATCGAAACTTAACTGCAACTGAACTGCAACTGCACTTCTTTAAATACGTGAATTGACCCGCAAGAATTACCTACATGATTTTAAAAAATAATCCCTATACATAACTGACCTATGGATTGGTGTCATAAAAATACAGTGGTGTTTTCTCACATAAGGCGAGTTCGATTCCCGGTACAAATGGGCGATTATTCAAAAGTCTTTAAAGCAATTCGAATTGTTTCTAAAATCAAAATCTTTCAGTAAAATGTTCTATCTACAATATTTAAGGTATCTAATTTCCCTCTGCTTGGCATAGTTTGAGACAACCTGTATTTAACATGTACTGTACTGTAATCAAAAGTGGCGGTAAACTGTAAATTTAGCACCTAATTTTAACAAAACCTGAGCACCCGATAATATCGCGATATTTAACTTCGTTTATTTATGAATTAAAATAATACAAATGCAGTGACTAATAAGTCAGTTGCCTAATTAGTTTTACAAATTGCTAGTTATGTAACAACGGTCTGTTATATCTGAAATTTAAGTGTGTTTGTCAGTTTGTTAAATTGTCCTTTTACGCAGCCACTGAGAAACGGAAATACGTGCAAAGAGATGTGAGCCGGAAACTGGTCGGATGGTGTTGTTCTATGAATTTTAGTTTTGGTGATTCCGGTTAAATTATACCTTCCTACACAATCAATTACTTGATCCTTTTCATACTCATATTATAAATATAAAGTAACTGTCTGTTTGTAATATTTTAACGCTTATAGTTAGTAAAATGTCCAGGGGTAAGTCACCGGGGCATGACGGGCTCAGTATTGAACATTTAAAATACGCGGGAGTGCATCTACCGCGTGTGTTGGCTATGTTCTATAACATATGTTTGAGTCACTCGTACTTGCCGGATGATCTTATAAAATCGATTACAGTACCGATTGTTAAAAACAAAACGGGTGATTTGTCCGATAAAAATAATTATAGGCCGATATCCTTAGCTACGGTGGTGGCGAAGGTGTTGGACAGTGTGCTTGACACGGAGCTGGATAAGCATCTTAATATACACGATGCGCAGTTTGGCTTCCGAGCTGGACTCTCGACTGAAAGCGCTATTTTGAGTGTAAAGCACACTGTACGATACTACACGAAGAGAAGTACACCTGTCTACGCCTGCTTCCTCGACCTCTCCAAAGCATTTGATCTAGTATCATATGATGTCTTATGGAATAAACTGGCGAAGACAGGGGTGCATACACAGGTGCAAAACCTGTTTCAGTACTGGTACCGTAACCAGAAAAATTGTGTTAGATGGGCGGACAGTTGTTCCGACTCATACGAGCTGGAGTGCGGGGTAAGGCAAGGTGGGCTGACCTCTCCAAAGCTCTTCAACCTGTATGTCAATGCGCTGATAGTTGGGCTCAGCAGTACTAGTGTTGGATGCAGAATTGATGACATTTGCATGAACAATTTTAGTTACGCTGACGACATGGTACTGCTGACCCCATCTGTTAGCGCAATGAGACAACTGCTTACTATATGTGAAACATACAGTCACAATCATGGACTGCTGTATAATTGTATGAAAAGTGAATACTTGGTTTTCGGGGCCGCGGGTAAATATCCGTCAATAGTGCCCGCCATAAAGCTAAATGGTATTGAACTGAAACGGGTAAAACAGTTTAAATACTTAGGTCACTATGTTACCGAGGGACTCGATGACCAAGTAGACATAGAGAGGGAACGCAGGGCGTTAGCGATCAAGAGTAATATGTTGACCCACAGGTTTGCACGTTGTAGCTCTAAAGTCAAAATCACTTTATTTAAAGCTTATTGCCAGACATTCTACACGTGCAGCCTGTGGTTCAATTATACTCAAAGATCGTTTAATGCTCTGCGTGTCCAATACAATAATGGCTTCAGGATGTTGTTGGGGCTGCCTCGATTCTGTAGTGCCTCGGGTATGTTTACCAAAGAAAGAACAGATGGATTTCATGCTATTATACGCAAGAGGCTAACATCATCTATAAGCAGATTACGGGGCAGCTCTAATAGCATCCTGCAGATCATTGCCGACAGGTACGACTCTGAAGACCTACCTGCGTGCCCACGTGCGATGATGCTGCTATTTAATTTTGTTTTTTATTTACCTTTTTTGTCTCTTTTATTTTTTGTACGCTATGGACTGTTTGTTCGAAATAAAGATATATTATTATTATTATTATTATAGCGCTGAACCGATTAGATGAATTTGGTAAGGAGATCATTTAGGTCCTGGAAAAGGACATATCATAGTTTTATCAAGAAAACCGACATCCACGCGGGCAGAGCCGCTGGTGATAGCTAGTATTATTGTAATTTTGAATCATAGGTATAATAAATAAAATCTTTAAATAGTTTTGACAATCTTTATTATCAAATTACACGGTAGATGTAATGTGCCGCCATTATTTCACAATGTATGTGTTTCATTCATGAGAGCTGAAAAAAAAGAAAAATAATACCATTTTTTGAAAAATCTATATTTGTTACCTGACAAAGAAATATAGTCTAGTCAAGTATAGCATTAACACATCCATTGATCGATATGAACGATAGATAACGAAAGGTTAGTACTAAAAGTGGATAATAAGATCAGAACCGAACCAGATGAAGTAGTAAATATCCTTGCTAAACAATTTACCACAGGCGTACCACCAAACACTATATAAAGTGGCAGGGCAATAGAAATATTGAAGAAATCTACTAACAGAGTTGCGAGTAACATTTCTTGGGAACCAGCTACCACCCACGAGATTGTACACTTGATAAGGAAAATGGAATGTAAATCTCATATGATATGACGAAATGTCAATAACAATGTTCAAAGAAAATATTGATAATAATAATAATAATAATAATATCCTGGAACAACTTACACAACGTCATCTGATCTCAAACTAAGCAGAGCTTGTACTATGACAACCAGACAACTGATAAACATACTTATATATTTCTAAATACATACATATTATAGATAAATAACACCCAGACACAGAATAAACCATCGTGCTCATCACACAAAGTTTTATCCTGGGTGGGGATCGAACCCACGACCTCTTGCGTAGCAGTCGGATACACTCCCACCGCGCCACAGAGGCAGTGATGTTTTAGCGGATTCATTAAAAACCTTCTCTTTATTATTAACTAAAGATATCTAAGGTAGTCTATATCCACAAAAAACGGTTCTACTCATGACCTACAAATGTATAGATCTATTTTGTTTATTGCCAACTATGGCTAAGATCTTCGAGAAATTAATAGCATAACATTCTAGATTTATGACAGTTTGGTAATCAAACTGGAGTAGGTAGGTAGGGTCGTTTTTTTTATTTGAGTTCTGCTCTTGACACGGTCGACCACAACTTACTATCACAGAAGCTTAAACTTTATGGTGTAAAAGTCTTAATTTAAAAGTAGAAAAATGTTTGCGAAAGTAAAGCAACCTTATCGAAATGAAGATAAAAGATTTGAACAGGTGTTCAAAATCAAATTGATAAATATTGTCACAGGTGTTCCTCAAGGATCCATAGCAGGTTCAATATTTTTAAATATTTTCATGCGCGATGTAATAGACGTATGTGTTTGCAGACGTGGTGGTGTTTGCAGATGATATGAACGCTATAATATCAGCTTGAAAATATTTCATCTCTAAATTTAAACATGAATTAAGTTAAATATAAGTAAAACCGAAATAATGTATTTCGTACCAACCCCAAAAATAAATATAGTCTAAATTGTGCTCTGAACAATGTAATGTAGACACGGTAAAGGAAATAAAATTCTTAGGAGTACACGTTGACAGTTACCTTATTGGAAACCAGAATTGAAGAGTTTGGAAAACTCCATTATCTCAGCTACGTATTGAGAACTCTAGGTTTATTATGCACTAATAGAATCTAGACTAACATATAGCATCTTATGTTGGAGAGGTAGCTATGAAATAGCTACACCTTTAATCCCATTCTGACTAGTCGATCCAAGGATTTTTTCTTTGGTCGATCTATCCTATAGTAGATCTTAAGATTTTTCGACAAATAGGTACATTTATTTACAAAAGTGGTTTATCATTCGCAAATATTTATACCGATTCAACACATACCTCTTCTAGCACACAGTCATGAAAATTCAAATTAGAACAAAAAATTAAAAATGTTTGAACATCATGGGTATTTTAGAGTCTCGATGATTTTCCTGTTTTTAAGATTTATCTAGCTCATTAGTACGGAAAGAAACAGCTATATTACTTACCGGTTCAGTTTCTGCCATTCTTTAGGTGTATAATCAGAAAACTGATTTATTTCAAACGTCGCCGTTGATGGGTTACTGTTATTTTCATTTATATCCTTCAACGAGTGCTTGAACGCTTCGTAGTGATAAAGAAGGTCGTATGTGTCTTGATAACTTCTATTGTAATCCTGTATGAACTTGACAAATAGTTCTGGTGCATGTTTCAAGTTATAGATTGGTTTTTGATAAAATGCTGCACATGAGTACAGACAAATTGCTATCAAAAACAACAAGGCAAAGCGTTTTCCAACCATATCTTCAAGATTCGAGTGATGAATGTTAAGTCAGTCTATTCATACCTATTTATATATTTGGTTTAGAGAAATTGATTACATTCGGATATTTAATATTTTGTGTAGATTTTCTTTGGACATTTAAATACAACAACATTTTAATTAAAAATGCCAATACGTAGTCTAAAACTGCATAGCGATTCAATTAAAAATATGGATTACATAAACAAATGAACCGTTACTGACATATTGTTATATACAATAATATTTATATTACAATTAGTTTCTTAATACATATATAATATCAGCTAATAACAATAATAGTAGATAGGTATTGTTATTATTAGCAGATATAATTAACATTCTAACTCTTGCACACTGGATTTTTTGTTATAATAAACTATAAGGCGCTGAATACGACCAGACTCTATAATTAAAGCAAAGTATCGAAAGAACTATATAATTCAATGCACCACATGTAATTATTTAACTTTATTTATTTCTAAGTAGTTATAGAAAGCCTATAAAGTAACTTTACAAACAAACTAATACTACACGTAAATCATACCAGATCTTTTATACATAAATAGGTATTGCTTGAACCATTAATCAATTATTAAATATATATTTTAATAATTGAATAATGGTATTAATTAGACTGCATCTGTGGCACGGTGGGAGTGTGTCCGACTGCTACGCAAGAGGTCGTGGGTTCGATTTTCACACCGGACACCACTTTGTGTGATCCACAAATTGTTGTTTCAAGTCTGGTTGTACTCTGTGTCCGTGATTTTATGTTTGTAAAGTCCCCCGCGACACAGAGCTTGTACACTAATGCGGGAGTCGTCTTAAAAAAAAATGATCAAAAGTAATTTGCATGACCTGTGTACGGACCTATTGGTGGCCACTAAAAGAGCAAGACTCCTCTTTTATCGTATTAGGTCTCATTAGTCGCTCGCATTCGGGCCTCTTTCTGGGCTGTAAAAATATGAAAATCTATCTATCGATGGATTTGTACCTTAAAGATAGAATTTTAACTTATTTACGTATGGAGATGGTCTCTAGTAGCCAAATCGATCGAGTGTGAGCTCTGTAAGTGTGAGTGAGTCTTTGAAAACTACTACACTTCGCTTTTATATCCGTTTACAACCCCACACTTGGCTGATGTTTTGAAAAGGATGGCTTTTAAAGTACTTAGGGTAACGAGACCAAAAATTTGGGAACCACTTGTTTAAGTGAACCTTAAATGTCTCATTGGTCTCCATAAGTCTATACTAACTATAAGAACTAACTTATAAGGAATTTGAAATTCACAAGTGATTTTAATGACAATGTTGAATTTTCAATCGAATTTAAAAAACCCGGCCTAGTGTGAGTGGACCCCGCGTACTCGCGCCTCGCACACTTCTGCCTGTACACCCACGTCCGTACAGACTTATAGGTGGAATCTATATATATACACACTGCCATGTCATGACAAAATACTGTATCTTAAGGGATGTTTAAAAAGAGATTTTGGATGTATGATTTAAAAAGGGAAAGTATATGATATGATAATATTTAGCTTAGCTTTTTTTTACTGTTTGTTCTTTTAGGCCCTCAGTAATATTAATAGGAAACATTGTTAGTATAAAACACTGTATGTTAAGTTACAGTATTATTAATTTACACTGTAACATTCCGTAAATGCCCTAGTGTAGTTTACGCATGTAACATTACATGCGTAAACTGCGGGATAAGGTCATAATAAAACACAGTCCTATAGCGGTTGCACAAAACTGACGTTGCGTTTTGACAAAACATAGTAGATACAGTGTTTTGTCAAAACGCAACGTTTTGGTCGACCGCTATAAGAAGATTCAGAAAGCGGGCGTACTACAACTACTTTTTTTTTATAATTTTTTTACATTTTTTTATTTTAATAGAAAAAAAAAATAATTACATAAGTTGATAAAAAATGCTATGCAATAGCTTTACCGCGGCA
Source organism: Herminia tarsipennalis (assembly GCA_945859575.2). Lineage (NCBI taxonomy): Eukaryota > Metazoa > Arthropoda > Insecta > Lepidoptera > Erebidae > Herminia > Herminia tarsipennalis. The sequence continues at coordinate 17,165,245 of OX243839.2, forward strand.
GTCCCCGAGTGCTCCACTTTTTTTTTATTTTCTAATTTGCCTCCCAAAAGTGGCTCTTAAATTCAAAACTATTTTATTTATGTTACACGTCCGTGTTTGGGTTACATAAATACATATATTTACTAAATTTGAACTTAATCGGTTCAGTAGATTCGGAGCTAATTTGCTGTGATAGACGAACAGACAGAAAGACGAGTCCTAAATCCTAAAAGGATTCCGTTTTTTTCCTTTTGACGTACGGAACCCAAAAATGTATTAAATCTACCTGATTCTATGCTTACCATAGTATATACAGAGCAGTATGAAGGCTTTTCAAGAAATGAAGAAGATAATGTAAAAAAAATAAGAACATATTTTTTACTAGCTGCCTGCCCCGGCTTCGCACGGGTGTCATATTGTAGTTTTTTATACCTTGAGTTACATAATCGTCGATGGTGAGTTACATAATCGACATTATTGCAATTTGCGTTGGGATCTTTAATTTTTTGACAATAAAATATAACTAAGTTATTCCCCGATAATGTATTCTAATGGTGAAAGAATTTTTAAATTCGGTCCTTTTCGTATTCGTATCTTTCAAACTACTAGACGGATTTATACAATTAATACGTCGTTAGATTCGTCATGATTGCCCAAGTGTTCTTAGATACGTTTGATAAAAAAATAAACATGGCGGCTGTGATGGGTCCAAATAAAGAGGTAGGAAAAATAAAGCTTTTTCGAATACTGCTATATGGGTAACAGATTAAAGGGCTCGTTGTAAGCATTTCAACAAGGTATGGTAGGTAAGGTATCATGATAATAACTGTAATACTAAAAAAGTTAGTTAGCAAACATTTTTTAAGTTAAAACTTCTGTTCTCTCAGTGATCTAAAATTCGTAACACGGAGGGAGAACAATGAAAAACTGCTACAATATCATTAGAGTACGAAGGTAAATTTCGCCACAATCTACAATGATATTATAGCACAGGTAAGAAATCGGGCGGATCAGAAACCAGAAACCCCAGTTTGAGTCCGAGTAACGATTTTTTACCCGACTGTAAAGAAGGGTTATGTTTTTCGCGCGTATCGGAGGCATTAATGAATCTCGATGAACTTAGTGAAGTGCCTCCGACTGCATGAAATTATATAATTATGTAGGGGATCTTGTTTCCATCTTTTTTGTGCAGGCGGGTTTCTTATTTTTATATTTTTTTAACTTATTTATTTTAATTTTTGATTGTGGTTTTTTGATTTGTGATTTATTATTTCATATTTTTTTATTATGAAGTAAGATCGAAAAATACTATTGAAATTTCATCAGTATCGCGGGCGCGGTGGGAGTGTGTCCGACCGCTACGCAAGAGATCGTGGGTTCGATCCCCACCCAAGATAAAACTTTGTGTGATGAGCACGCTGGTTTATTCTGTGTCTAGGTGTTATTTATCTATAATATGTATGTATTTAGAAATATATAAGTATGTTTATCAGTTGTCTGGTTCCCATAGTATACAAGCTATACTTAATTCGGGATCACATAGCGTTGCGTGAGTTGTCCCAAGATGTTATTATTATGTATGTCGATTCCATATCACGGGACTATGGAGTCCCAGTCATTTGGGAGGCGTGCATGGAGCCGAAGCCAACACGTAGAGGCCCGTTAGACACTTTAATCTAAAGGCTATGTGACACAAACCGGCAATTATCGTTGTATACACTATAGAAATGTACCCAACGGCATTCCCCGGTTAGTGTAAAAACTATTGTCAAAAAGTGGTAACTAAGGAACTAGGTTAAGGACTATGGCGCCTGCCCTGCAAATACATGTAAAAACACACGGACAAATGGGCAGCCGGTGACTCGCCACTCAATAGATGGGCCCCTTTCTGGCAGCAACATGGGTGTGAATAGCTTGGGGTGTCGAGCGGTGTGGCGTCGGTTTCACCATCACAAAGAAGGCCCGTGAGCGGGTTTCCCCGTAGTTATGCTCTGAAAATGACACTTCCACCCCCGAGCATACAAGCTCTGGCGACCTCCCTCTGGCCGGCCGATTAAGGCAAGACAGAGTTGAGAGTCCTGCGGGCGCTCTTGGTGTTCCACTCCCGCCGGCCAGTGAAGGCAAGCGGGAGACGAGGCCCTGACCGACTCTCTGAGGCATCGGGACCGCAGTGTCGCCACGCCCATTCAGCTCGCCACAAAGCTGCCCTGCGGTTTGTGTAGGTATCCTTATTTCACCCTCATGAGACATTTTTTATTGGTGTCATAAGGATTTCAAGAGCTGCTACTATGCCCTCAGAGTGTTGCGTTAATCTCATATATGGAGCCAACGACTAGCCCCGAGGGGTTTTATTATTATTATGTAATATAATGTTCAACATTTCACTTCTGCCGGTACTCCCGGAGTGCAACACGTTTTTTTTTTTTTGATACTTGGCAATCGCTGTAATAAAAGTTAGTTACAACCACTAAAAAATATTAAATAAAAAACTAAGTTTAAAAATCAAAATACCCGCCTGCACAAATAAGATGCAAACAAGATCTCCTACATGAGTCGAAGGCATTAATATAGTGTAACGGACTAAATATAGTCTCTCCGACTAGACCTGACCGCCGCGCCGGCGCGCCGTGAAAAGATAACGGCGCGCCGAACTAACTTGGCATTAATGATGGCATTCAAGCAACGGATTAAGCAAACATTTAAAAATAATAAACCCTCACAACTTCCTTCTAACAGGATATCGTTATTTACTTGACGGTGAATAAAATTGCAGAACATTTTCAAAACTATAACTTTTAAACTTACACGTTGCATTATAAATACAATTTGACACGGGAATAAACGCGTTTATACTAGGTAAAGTATTTATCTTATGATCTCTTGACGTTTCGGCTGGGTTACACAGATCGTGGTCACAAGCTGACCCCCAGTCAGCTTGCGAGGCAGATGGCAGGGCGAGCGTTTCAAAACTTTCGATACAAATTTTCCAGTCAATATAGTGTCCTACAACTATTCTTAAGCTGCTGTCAAGTTTTAAACGTAAAGCGAATCGTTGCTTGTAATTAAATAAAAAATATAAAATTTTAAATACCAACATTTTTGTATGGCATAGGGGCAAATGAAGAATGTGAATAATATATATATATACCTACAATTTAAAAACGGGTAATGTAATGCTTGCCGCGAATGTTATATTGCAACGTTTAACGTTGGTCGGTACCCGCCCTAAGGGGCAACCATTTTTAGATGAGAACAGTATTCTATATGCACTAGTTGGCTACTTATTGAGACGAAAGGAAGACTATGTGACCAAGTTTGGCCATTAAAGGCAAAAAAGGTAGAGGGCATAGGCTTAATGTCAGAAATGACCGAAAATCCCCAAGAGTGGCGTAAAAGTATCAGAAGGATGACCCCAAACAGGGACAAAAGCCAAGAGATTGATTGATTGAGTATTCTACATGCATCCGAACTAGTGTCATATAAAATTCTAGGCACATCGGCCTCTGTGAAATCCTGCCCCGCTCCGCTGAGTACAGCTAGCTTTTTTTTAGAATTAAAAATATGTCATTCAAAGATTTTTTGAACGTCACTTTTCCAAAGCAGGGAATCGATCCTTCCAAATGTAGACAATTAATGAATATTATTCCGAAGAAATTTATTCATAAGGAACAAATGTCTCCAATGAATATAACATCTTAAATTTGAGGAAGAAAATTTATAAAATATGTACTGAGACAAGGGCAAGACAAAACAGAAGCACTATTGGGAACAGTCAAATACATCAATATGTGCTTTAAAATAATTAATTATCATACCTATTACCTTGGGCAAAGTAATATGCAATTGATTTTTGATAAGATTTAACCTTTGTATGATGCAAATGGTTCACATGTATGTTAATAATTTCAAATTGATTAATTTAAACTGTCGATAGCAAAATAATGCTTACTGTTGAAAAATCACGCTAACTTGTATTTGCTTTGACTATTACATTTTCTTATCTAGATTTTAGATGCAATGTTTATTAGAGAGATTTGTTCCTTATGATTAAGTCTTTAATTAAACATTATGAAAATACAGAATGTTTGTTACACATTTAGCGGGTTCGATTCTCGGCTCTTGTAAGTGACTTTTAAAAATCTTTGAATGCAGTTCTTTTTATGTTTCCTTTGAGTCAAATTCGCTTACCCAAATATTAAGGGTACTTTCCCTCCAGAGGGCTTTGGTTTGGTCTTGTATATCTTTTATATTTAGTATATTTAAAAATAAAAGGGTATCTATCCATATCGAAAAGGATAGTTGCATCGATTTTTTAAGATATAGGTGCCTCTATCACTAAAGATTAAGGTATAAGCTGCGGTCCATAAGAATAAAGACACCCTAGTATTGAGGTATGTAGGTATGATAGTTTTAAGATGCTCGTAATTTAAAAATGGACCACAGCTGTTTTATATATTATTAAAAAGAAATATTATTAAAAAATAGAAGGCCAGGATTACAATCAACATTAGGGGAGTTTTTAAATGGTTCGGAGAATTTAAAAATTAGCACAATAATTGCATTTTTTAAAGAGACGATTACCTATAATAATTAGCATTTAGCGAGTTTTCAAATATTTCAGATATTTAGCTGGCAGCGGGCCCCTGACTCTAACAAAAAATTGCAATTTCAGGCTTATTATTTCACAAACGAATTCCTAAATCGAAAAGTCGTATTCACAACCCCTAAATATTTTTAGAAGATCTATCCAACGACACCCTTGGGGGGGGGGGTCACACATGAGATAAAATCACATCCTCCATTTTACGTGTAGGGAACCGAATAAAAAATATTTTTTCAAGATTTTATTCTACCAAATGAAAACTTTTATTCTGTCGGCATATCTAATGATATCCATGCCAAATTACAGGTTTCTTGTTCTATCTTTGAGCTAACCTGGGGATAGACAGACGGATGGACGGATGGACATGGCAAAACTGTTAGGGTTCTGTTTTTCCAATTTGGCTACGAAACCCTAATAAATGGTGGCTAGTTATTTTTCTTGCAGCGGGCATGTGTGACAACAATGTTTTTTAAAATCAAAGATCTGTTAACTCGGAATGGTATACTGCAGTATCATTGCTGAATGTTTTCCAAGCTCCGCTAGAGAGGAGACCAAAGACTAAGCATTGGGGAATCATGCTGCATCACGACAACGCTTCGCCACATACATACGTCCCTTAGAATAAAGGCGTTTCTTGAGGAATCCGGTGTTGAAACCTTGCCCCATCCATCGTACAGTCCTAGTTTAGCTCGGTGAGATTTCTTTTAACAGCAACTATTAAAACACTTTTGCCAGTCTTCAACAGATATTTCGAAAAAATGTAAAATAAATACTGTTAATATCTTGTATACTTTTTTCTTGTCTCAAGACTGACTGGTCTGTTGGTCAAGTGGTTAGTGACCCTGACTGCTGAGGCGGAGCTCGTGGTTTCGATCCCCACCCAGGATAAAACTTGGTGTGATGAGCACGATGGTTTATTCTGTGTCTGGGTGTTATTTATCTATAATATGTATGTATTTAGAAATATATAAGTAGGTTTATCGGTTGTCTGATTTCCATAGTACAACTCTGTATAGTTTGGGATCAGATAGCTTTGTGTGAGTTGTTCCAAGATATTATTATTATTATATTAAAAAAAAACTTAATTATAAATGAAACATTATAAGCGCATGTACACTGACGGACTCATAAACTGCATCAAAGTTCAGGTTTACTCTAAAAGGATTTTTTTATAATAAGTATGCAAACTTTTTAGATTAAATTATATAAATATGGAAAGACTGGCTCTTAATCTTAAAAAAAAATTAAATTTAAAAATAGAACTGCGGTAAAACAAATGAATATAGCCGGGAAAAGAAAATTTACTCGTAGTATCAGATTTGCGTGTTATTTATAGCAAAGTTTTAAATTAATTCTCATTGATTTTTTTTGTTTGGTCAATTGAATTATTGTTACCAGCATAATTGTTGGGTTAGTTTTTTAACACATCGAGAGTTTTTGAACCATAATATGGATACTTCGTCCGAACAAGCGGCACAAATTGTAGCATTGGTGCGGGAGGGCTTGGATCAACGAACGATTGGTAGAAATTTAAATTTAAACCAGTCTACGGTTTGTAGAATATACAGAAGGTTTGTAGAGACAGGTTCTTACAGGAGGAGACGTGGTACAGGCAGAACTCGAGCAACCACAGGTCGTGATGACCGATTTATTGTTACAACTTCCCTGCGGAATCGTTTCCTCACGTCAGTTAACATCAAAACCGAGCTTAATGAAGTGCGTGGAAAAAACGTGTGTGCACGATTACCAGATGACCTGAATTGGACAGAAGAGCAGTGGGCCTCTGTATTGTTCACGGACGAGTGTAGGACATGTTTATATGGTGCAGATGGTCGCAGAAGAGTCTATCGTCGACGTGGGGAGCGATATGCTCAAAGTTGCATTGAGGAGCGTGTTCCTTTTGGAGGCGGTTCATGTATGGTCTGGGGTGGCATATCGATGAACGGGCGAACAGAACTTGTGTTCATAGACATGGTCCGTCAAAACGGTAATAGAGGGGGTTTGACAGCACATCGCTACATAACAGAGATATTAGAAGATCACGTGGTGCCTTACATGGGATTCATAGGCGAAAATTTTACTTTAATGCAGGATAATGCCCGGCCGCATGCATCTGCACAAGTTCAACATTATTGCGAAGAGGTTGGGATACGTACAATGAATTGGCCAGCACGCAGCCCGGATCTTAATCCCATCGAGCATGTTTGGGACAATTTAAAAAGAGCTGTATATGCGAGAAACCCTTCGCCTACGACAGTGGCAGCACTAAGAACAGCACTTTCAGAAGAATGGGACAATATTCCGCAAGATCTTTTAAAAACCCTTATAAAATCTATGCGGAACCGATTAGAATCCGTAATAAGGGCACGTGGGGGTAATACACCTTATTAAAACACAAATAAACCCTTGCATAAAGTTTGTGTCTATTGTTAAAACCAATTTTTTAATTAAACAATTTTTCCTTAAACTTCTGTTTTTTCTTCAAAAAAGGTCTTAAGGTCCTTTCCAGTACATAAACTTAAACTTAAAGATATGATCCTACGCTGTTTTAAAGTTCACGAACCAATCTAGAGGTTTCAATTTAAATCTGTATAGAAAGTTTGCATACTTGGTTAAAATATTTATTTCAAAGTCGTCTATTACTTTGATGCAGTTTATAAGTCCGTCAGTGTATTTCACTTGTTTTTATTCCATGGCATCTATCCTACACCAAGGTATGTATCCCAACCTAATATTTTTATGGTCGGGCATCTATCCATATAGGTATATGCTACTATCCTAAAAAAAAAAAGAATCTGTAAAAACTCAATACAACAATAGTTATTAAACAATATGATATTAGTTATAATGGTACATTACAGACTAAAGTACATTTATTCATAGCGATAATAATCGGTAAATGTCCAAAGTGAGGCATCTATCCTGGAATTACCCTATGGTGAGCGATATTATTGTGCTATGAACTATATGCTGTTATATTATAGCGTAGTCTGAAATGCGCTTAAGACTTTATGTCAGAACTAAGGTTTGACTCCCGCAGTAGGGTACAATCCCTGTGTCGCGGGGGACTTTACAAACATACAAGTGACGGACACAAAGTACACCCAGACTCGGAATAACAATTTGTGGGTCACACAAAGTGGTGTCCCATGTGGGAATCGAACCCACGACCTCTTGCGTAGCAGTCGGATATACTCCCACCGCGCCACAGAGGCAGTCAAACTATAACATATACAAACTGCACTAAACTGTGAAAGGGTGGGTGAAAATATATAAGACAAATTTTTGATGACCAAGTTTTTATTAAGGATTCCCAAATATGGTTTAACATGAAATATGTATCATAGGTGTTTCATGATGATGACATCATACTACTGGTGGAATACCTGTAAAAAAAAGTATTGTTTTAATAATTGACCTCAGTATTATTTTCACATGGTGGAAACTGCCCCGTTAAAACTATATATCAACCCATATGATGTCCCACTGCTGGGCACGGGTCTCCCCAGTAGAACCTACTGGAATGTAGATCCTGGGGGTAATTGCCATAATCGCCACGCTTGGCGAGCGGGTTGGCGATCGCAGTAAGGCTTTAAGTACGCAGAGGACGCTGCTGCCCGTCCTCCGGTGTGAAATCCCTTAGTCGCCTTGACGACACCCACGGGAAGAGATGGGGTGGTACTATTCTTAAGCCGGTACCACACGGCCGTTAAAACTAACTAATATTGTAAGCACATGAAAGATAAACTAAGTACAGTCAGGTACAAAAGTCGTTAAACACATTCAAAACATGTCAACATTAACATCTTCCATAAGTGTTGCGATATTATAAATGTGAAAGTAACTCTGTCTGTCTGTTACGCTTTCACGCTCAAACAGCTAAATAGATTTAGATGAAATTTGGTATGGAGATAGTTTGAGACCCGGGGAAGGACATAGGATAGTTTTTATCGCGATAACCGACATCCACGCGGGCGGAGCCGCTGGCGAAAGCTAGTTTACAAGAGGTCGTGGGTTCGATTCCCACTCAGTATAAAACTTTGTGTGATGAGCTCGATGGTTTATTCTGTGTCTGGGTGTTATTTATCTATAATCTGTATGTTTTGGTTTTCAAAGTAAAAGCTCTGCTTAGTTTGGGATCAGATAGCGCTGTGTGAGTTGTCCCAAGATATATTATTATTATTATTACTAGGGATGAAAATTAGGTTAATGAAGTACCATATTTAGCGCCGTCCCCACACGTTGGCCCCAACATTGGTCCCAACGCTGCTCTTTTGAGTGTAGATATAGAAAAACTCTCGTCCCAACGTTGGCGCCAATGCTATTTTCTAGATCCACACGATGATCCACTAGATGTGACCGATGTTGGAAACCAACATGTGGAGCCGGCGTTAATATTGTTGACTATTAATCTAATTTTGTCATGTTAAATGTTGACAAATTAGGCTACAGTAAAAAAATATAAAATAATAACGAAATTCATATTATAAATTTTCAACTTAATACTAAACTCTGTACTTAAACCTACAAGTCCAAGACAGACCGCAAGCGCCAATGTCGAATTCATACAAACCAATAAATAAAAATTATAAATTAATTATTTTATGTTGATTTGAATAATATAAATTATTGAAAATATAAATACATTTTTTAAAGGTGACTGGAAATATGGGTCACACATTACAAGAACTCGCGATAAGAAGAATGGACGAATTTTGATACGTTTGATGAAATGTTCAAATCCTATGATGTCATAAGTAAGTAAAACCGGGCAAGAGCATGTTGGACCATGCTCAGGGTAGGTTTCCGCAGCGATCACTACAAAAAAATTAATAACATATGAAAAAATACGTTTTGAGAAATTGCACCGACAAAAGAACGTATCTTCGTGTGGCACTTATTACCGTTCTTTTATTGAAAAGCGCAGTTTTTCGGAAATAACACAAAGACGATAAATCCGATCATGTTGAAAATAATTTCAGTTTAAAGCGTTACTTTTGTAATTTATTTCATACTTTTGGTCAAACGGTTTGAAAGTAAATAGACAATTTTTGCAACTTCCAGATTGCAAGATTCTTAGAAACCTCAAAATGTTTTTAAAGAACTGTCGAATGATGTGCCACGCATGTAGATGTTTGCTGAATTATAATTTTTTTGGCTTCAGTTACGTGTATAGTATGCCCACTCTAAAATCATTATTTTACATTAAACTATTGAAATAGGTAAGTAGCAGCTCATACTAGACACTTATACTCTAAATTTCATTTGTACACAATGTGTAATTTTTGACTAAAATGCCTATGACATACGGACGGACAGACAGGACGAAATTATAAGGGCTCCGTTTTTTTTACATTTTGGCTACGGAACCCTAAATCAGTTACAAGCGCTCAGAAAGTGGTATGCACCTTAAAAACTGGAGAATTGGCAAGTCTTTAGTATGTCAGTGTCGCATCACCGGCGTCATCACAGATGAAAGCCGCTGATTACATTTTGCTCTTTTTCGCTCGTGATAATTAAATCATGCTTTTCTATTTTTACGACACGCAATTTTTATGTTAACTACGTATTAAAAATGACAAACTAATATTTGTCGTTTTTGAAGATCATCATCATCAGCCTATCGCAGTCCACTGCTGGACATAGGCCTCTCCAATTGCACGCCACTTTGTTCTATCTTCGGCTTCTCGCATCCAGCTCCTGCCAGCCGTTTTGCGTATATCATCACTCCACCTGGCTTGAGGGCGTCCTACACTACGTTTGCCAAGCCGCGGTCTCTTGAAGATCGTATGTTGCATAATTGTGTATAAGGCGGTTAAATAGGTGTAGATGGGTTACTTATACATATATAAGTAACCCATTTACACCTAATAATAAATCGCACGACATTGGTAAAATTGACAAACAATTAAAAAATAAAGAGAAAATAAATGCAATAAATTAGTGGCGGTAACCTAACGGTTAAGGCTTCGGACTTGCAATCGTGTTCGGCGGGTTCAAATCCTACCATTACCTACCGACGTGAACCCCCTCCTAACACAAGCCACTGAACTTAGCTGGAAATGTTAACAGGATTGCAAGTAGGTAATGTGGGACCGACAATCTCAAATTACTAGTTATCATAAAAAATGAATGGGTATAGATATTTCAATGATCATAATATTAGAAATAATACTAGAAACGAGTGATAACTAAACCATAAACCACCTACCCGGTCACCATTTTTTCATTTCCGCCGGCGTGTAATCAGCGAATCGATTGATAGCGTAGACGGCAGACCCTGGTGTCCAATTCGGCGAACTATTCCGGCGGTTAATATCTTTTAATGTGTCGATAAACACACTCAGGCGATAATAATATTCTGCCTCATCTCTATAATGTTTATTATAGTCATTTGCAAACTTAGCAAATAATGCAGGTGCGTCATTTAAATCATAAATAACTCTGTCCGCTTGAGTCGTCTCCCTGGCCGCAGACAGTTGCAGGCAAACGGATGTTAAAAACAACAATACTAAATATATTCCACTCATGTCTACGAGGTTTTTTCAGAAAATGTTTTCAGGACAAGATGCAAGCATTTATATTAAAAAAACCGGGGCAAGTGCACGTCGGGCCAAGCACAATGTAGGGTTCCGTAGCTGCACAGTACAATGCGGTATAAGAAGTGGTTTTTCAGAAGTTTTGGTTTCGTACTTAGGTACTATGTAACAGCGTTATATAAGTCATTTGCAATGGAATTTGTACAAAAATTTTAGCCGCAGGTAGTAGAAGCCCAAATAGAACGTTAGCCACGTGCAAAAGGCTGCCCGCCAACCCAATCATGCCACCATGCCAGTTGGTGACTGGCTGGGAGGACCTGGTGGGCATATTGTGGGGAGCGGTGGTTCTTGTGTCACCCCATTCTCTAGGTGAGCTCCCAACGTTCATGATAAGCTCAGCTAGACTTGTGTGTGCATCGAGCGGTGCTGCCTCGTTAATGCTTTTCAGCACCTTCACACACCTCACACCCAATGCAAAGCAAGAAAGAAGAAAACAAAGTATAAACAACGGCACCAATTCCACTCAAAGTACACGTCTCTAACATACAAAGACTGCACTCTAATCTCGATCCGCTTCACCACCACTTTTATAAAACGAGAAGCCACATTTGCTAGCTAGATAGCGACTCCACCGGACGTGGCATACCTCAACTACCCGGGCTACTCTCTTGTACTATATCGGTGTCGGTCCCATACTAGCATTTGGAGACAGCGGACTACTAATATATTTATATATTCCTCTTAAACTGTGCTACGACGATAGCACAGTTTAAGAGGAACTCTCTTCAGTGCTTGAGCCGGAAGGAATGATGTCTTTTATCCATTCCATAGAGTAGCAAAATTAAAACTTTCTAGTCCTTAGTATTAGACATTTTGCCATTTTGGCTACGGAACCCTAAAACCACCTGGTTAATCGATTAACTTTGGTTTAGGTGTAAGAGAAAATAAATTAAATATTATTATTAAATAATATATTATTATTGTACATTTATTCATATTTTTATAATAAATATATTTCGGTTGAGGTTGACTATTATATTTATGGAAATATTTAACTCGATAATAAAATTACAACCATGAGTTTAGTGATTAATAAAATTTGGTTACTTTGGATTTGGTTTTGTATGGCGTCTTAAATGGAAGTAGATCACAGGTGCACTCATTATGACTTCTTCGCATAACAACTTTTTTTGGATAGGCTTACTGTGGGAACATTCCATCTAATTTAAGACGAAATAAATATGTTTTAGGTCGTCCGTGACATAAGATTTATATCTGTGAACTGTCATTTTATGATACCATAGGTTCTTCTGTAGTAAATTATTACCCATTCTTATGATACTATAATAAACGATAAGTTCTTGTTGAGTAGATTATTAAGTAAGGAACTCACCACCCACCCTCGATCTGTGAATTACCACGACTGAAGTAGTAAGGAAATGCTCTTAATACAACAATCAAAATAGATTGACAGACCGTACCCAAAAGGAGAGACATGCAACAAAGAAAATTAGTGACAAGTACTCTCACCAAGTCGAGTGGTAAGCACATACGGACCCTGTTCCGTGCTGGATTCCCTCCTTAATAATCTACTTAAGATGGATCTCCGCCATACAACGCCTGACTCTGTTAGTTTTTCTTGATTTAAAAGAGTTATAATACTGAGATAGAAACACACAAGGAAATACTTACATAACCACGTTTGACTGTAGTTAAAACTCTAAGAACACAACCTACTTGCTTCTATATGCAACGGATTATATCCCTTTACTTAGCAAAAAATGTTTACTGCAGCGCCCCCTGGTGAGATACACAAACAATCTCTTACACTAAATGCATAAGGTACTTTCTACGTTCCGTCCAGGGCAAGAAAATAGTCAAAAGTAGAAAAACGCTATTGGTTAGAACTTTGACAAAGGCTTTACGTCAGACCTGATGTTTGACTAGCCAAACCCAGAAGTGCCAGAGCTTCGCTGTTTGACTACTACATACACAAACTATGTGTGTGAAAGCGTTACATAAATAATACAATTTTCATTTAATTCAGTCGACTTTTTTCATTCAATGTGGCGCGGTGGGAGTGTGTCCGACTGCTACCCAAGTCGTTGTGGGTTCGATTCCCACACGGCACACCACTTTGTGTGATCCACAAATTGTTGTTCCGATTCTGGGTGTACTTTGTGGCCGTGACTTGTATGTTTGTAAAGTCCCCCGCGACACAGGGCTTGTATCGTAGGTAATTCATTCAGCTATGTGTCTAACAGTTGTCTTATGGTTCTGGCGGATAGATTGTGAAATAAAAAATATTATTTCAATAATTTACTTAAGTATTATTTTTACACGGTAACGGTTAATGTCTTTTAATATTTTTGGATGTTTGGTCAAATTTTTTCATGTACACCAATTCGGGGACAGTGAAACGTATACTAAATCAACTAGGTAAATTTAGTTACATTATATTGTTTCACTCAACGCAATCTTCATGTAGTTGCAACGCGTAAAGGTATCAAGGCAGACCGCAAGCGATAATATTAAATTCATAATAGGTACCTAAGTTTTATCGATAGTTATGATAAGAACAAATAAATGTGTACACATAAATTATTATTTTCAATACAAAGCTAAGGATCTTTTTTCTTTCTTAACATATGATCAAAATGATCCACCCGGTGGATGCTTTGATGCCACAGACAGACACACGTAAACGTATAACATCACTTTATTTGTGTAGGGGGATAAATGCTTGAAAGCTTGGCGTCATTGATGCGGGGACAGCAGAGTGGTCACACGTATCGCTAGCGTTGTACGACATTCACATAATCTCACTCATATCACGATCATACACCACTGAACTAACAAGTTCTGAATCAGTTTCAGCTTTGCACTAGGTACATCTTGGACTTGTAGCTTAAATATTAGATATATTTCGGGACTTAATCGCGTGAATTATTTAAAGATACGAACCTTTTATTTACCCGACGTTTCGATCGAATTGCTCGTGGGCGACTCGTGAGAGTCGACTCAAACGTCGGATAAATAAAAGGTTCGTACCTTTAAATAATTCCCGCGATTAAGTCCCAAAATACTCGTATATCTAATACTAGCTTTCGCCCGCGGCTCCGCCCGCGTGGGTGTCAGTTATCGCGATAAAAACTATCTACATACATATGTCCTTACCCAGGACTCAAACTATCTACATACAAAATTTCATCTAAATAGCTTTAGCTATTTGAGCGTGAAAGCGTAACAGACAGACAGACAGAATTACTTTCACATTTATAATATTAGTATGGAAAATTAGTAGCGAAAGTTTAATAACAATAATTGTAACTTAATGTTCATAAGAGCGAATCACTGTTCAGTTAAAATATAAAACAACATACAGCATACCACTAGAAGAATTTAAAAATCAATTCAAAAATAAAGAGAAGAGAAAGGCAACAAATAATAGGTACAGTAATAGGTATATATATTACTAGTTGTGCCGCGCAACTTCGTATGCGTAAATTTTCCCCGTTTTTGCAACATTTTTCATTGTTGTTCCGCTCCTATTGGTCGTAGCGTGATATTATATAGCCTATAACCTTCATCGATAAATGGGCTATCCGACAGACATATTTTTTCAATTCGGACTAGTAGTTCCTGAGATTACCGCGTTTAAACAAACAAACTCTTCAGATTTATAACATTAGTATAGCTAGTGGTCATCATACTAGAAAAGTACTAGAAGAGAGAGATAGCTGAAGAATTAATGACTTACCTCACAAGTATTTATTTTCCTCCGGCGTGTTAGCAGCAAATTGATTGATACCGTAGACAGCAGATCCTGGTGTCCAATCCGGCGTACTATTCAGGCGGTTTATTTCTTTTAATGAGTCAATAAACAAACTGAAGCGATAATTATACTCTGCCTCATCTTTATAATGTTTATTATAGTCTTTTACAAACTTAGCAAATAATACTGGTGCGTCTTTTAAATCATAAATTACTCTGTCCGCTTGAGTCGTCTCCCTGGCCGCAGACTGTTGCCAGCAAACGGATATTAAAAACAATAATACTAAATATATTCCACCCATGGCTAGGCTTCGAGTGTATTCAGAAAATGTATTCGAGGCCACATGCAATCCTTTATATTTAAACAGCAGGTTAATCGATTAACATTGGTTTACAATAAATTTATTTCGGTTGAGATCGACTATTATATTCATGGTAATTTTCAACTTGATATTAAAATTACAAATCATGCGTTTCGTGGTTAATAATTGGGTTACCTTGGATTAGCCAGTTACCTACTTTATACTATACTGTTTAGATTCCTAAGCTGACATCTCAAATGGAAGTCGATCACAAGTTCTCTTAATACGTGAGTGTTAAACGTGATCTACTATCCAACAACTTATTGTTAATAATTAGGTTACCTTGGATTAGCCAGTTACCTACTTTACATACTGTTTAGATTCCTAAGCTGACATCTCAAATGGAAGTCGATCACAAGTTCTCTTAATACGTGAGTGTTAAACGTGATCTACTATCCAACAACTTATTGTTAATAATTAGGTTACCTTGGATTAGCCAGTTACCTACTTTATATACTGTTTAGATTCCTAAGCTGACATCTCAAATGGAAGTCGATCACAAGTTCTCTTAATACGTAAGTGTTAAACGTGAAAATCTACTATCCAACAACTTATTTTTTTTGATAGGTTTACTGTAAGAACATTCCATCTAACGTAGACAAAATAAATAGGTATGGTTATAAATCATTATAGAATTTTATAAGCTACGGGTCTTAATCGCGTAAATATTTTTTTTAAGACCTTTGTTTATTGCCCGACGTTTCGACCGTATTGCAACGGCCGTGGTCACGGGTAGGATGATATAAATCGTCCGTGACTTAAGATTTATATCTATGAACTGTCATCATTGTGAAATTTGTAATTATAATTACCTACCGGCTTGAGAATAGTACCACCCCGTGGGTGTCGTGAAGACGACTAAGGGATTTCACACCGGAGGATGGGCAGCAGCGTCCTCTGCGCACTTTACAGCGTAACTGCGATCATCAACCCGCTCGCCAAGCGTGGCGATTATGGCAAATACCCCCGGTATCTTTAGTAAGCAGATTCTACTGGGGAGACCAGTGCCGTGCAGTGTGACATCATATGGGTTGATATGATATGATGACTTATATAATAGACTAGCTTATGCCTGCGGCTCCACCCGGGTGGATGCCAGATTCTTACCAAGCAGTTAAGCTTTCTAATGTATGGCGCAGCTCACAATTATTCGTCGTTCGCATTGCTAGGTGCATATCTCGCAATTTCTGTATCCATCCTTAGATCGTGGTGATATCTTTGACGGGAACCTCCTGAGAGTGGTTCCTCGCATCTGCAGGCTTTTCGAATGACGGAAAAAACCTGGATGACCGAGCTTAATTCGGTATTTTTAGGGTTCCGTAGTAATGAATATTGAATAAATTTGGTTAAAAGTGTGTTGTAGTAGCCGCTACTTAGTTTGATAGCAAAATAATTAAAAAATATATATTTTGGGGGCACTCCATACTTACTTGTAACACCTTTTTTGAGCAAACATCACCATTTTCCGGACAGACAGACAAACAGACAGACAGACTGACATGATGAAACTATAAGGGTAAAAAAATCGTATATATATAAAAAGGGAAAAAAAATCATCTGGACTCAAACCGGGTTTTTCTGGTTTCGGGACCGCTTTATGTGAAACAGACATACGTTCTTCTGCTGGTGAAATTATTCAAATTGGATTTTTTTCGTACGATAACAGAACCCTACACTGAGCATGGTTCGACATATTCTAGCTTGGTTTTTTATTTTTGGTAAATCGTGTTTCGATCTTACCGACATCACTACATAGTATAAAACAAAGTCGCTTTCTCTGTCCCTATATCCCTGTGTATGCTTAAATCTTTAAAACTACGCAACGGATTTTGATGCGGTTTTTTTTAATAGATAGAGTGATTGAAGAGGAAGGTTTATATGTACAATAACATCCATATATTTTATACCCGTGCGAAGCCGGAGCGGGCCGCTAGCAAATAATAAAAAAAGATGAAATAATAAATCTAAAATCAAAAAGGCCAAAAAAAATCCTTCGGACTTGACCCGGGGTCTTCTGGACTCTGGAGCGCCCGATTTCCCACCTGAGCTATCATAAACATTGTAGGTTGTGGCGAAATTTACCTTCGTATTCTAATAATATTGTAGCAGTTTTTTATTGCCTGAAACTACGGATAAAACGACGTTTTCTTAAAGTGAAACCTAGCTAGATCGATTTATCGCCCCCGTAACCCCTTACATACTAAATTTGCTGGTGCTGGAGGTTAATTTGTTGTTAGGTATCATGTTACCATTCAATTTATGATATATATTTTTTTCAGTTTAATGACGAAAAAAAAACTTACTTTCTTTTTCTTTACAAAAGTCAATCAAAAATGTTTACTGCAGCGCGCTACCTCCTTGCGAGTCAAAATCAAAACACCAATTTTTTAAATTGGTGTTTTGATGAACCTTCGGTGATGAATCGCCAATATATGACACTGCCTCTGTGGCGTGGTGGGAGTGTAGCCGACTGCTACGCAAGAGGTCGTCGGTTCGATCCCCACCCAGGATAAAAGTATGTGTGATGAGCACGATGGTTTATACTGTATCTGGGTGTAATTTATCTATAATATGTATGTATTTAGAACTATATAAGTATGTTTATCTATTGTCTGGTTGCCATAGTACAAGCTGTGCTTAGTTTGGGATCAGATGACGGTGTGAGAGTTGGTCCCAAGACACTATTATTATCATTATATATCGCATCCAAATGCCTCGGTGACGCGGCAGAAGTGTGTACGACTGCAGGCTGACTTTTTGTCCCGGTTTGATTCCCACACGGAACATCACATTGTGTGATCCACGAATTGTTGTTCCGAGTATTATGTTCGTGAATTGAATGTTTGTAAAGTCCCAGCGATACAGGGCTTGTATGGGAGACCGGAGACGGTTAACTGAGTTTCAGATTATTGGCCTATATTTTTATAGGTTTTAAGTACATCATCGTCAAAAGTAGTATAATTATGATGTAGTTATTAAGCTTTAGAAATATAATAAAACAAGTTTATTAATAATTCAAAATACAGCGTACAATAGCAAGTTTGCAGAACAAGAAATCGAGTCAACCTACCTCTTTGCCTGGGGTTGTTTAACTTATCATCTGGGGTAAGTTGACTAATGATATAATTCAGATAAAAATATTACTATAAAATAATACTTTTTAAGTGCTTAAACAATCTCTCACCCTAAACGCATACTTTCTCCGCTCAGTCGTGGATCCAAATAAATTCGTTAGTCAAAGGTATAAAAACGCTATTGGTTTGGATTTTGACTAAGACTTTATGTCAGACCTTAGGTTTAACTAGTGAAACCTAGGAAATCCGGAGCGTTTTTATTTGATTATATAATATAGGTACCTACAGCTAAACAAGATAGCTACACAAACTAAAATATATATATTTTTTTTATATGGTATTTTTTTATATTTAGGTTTTTCATTGAGATTACAATCTAGTCTTAGACTAATAAGTAACTTTGTTGTAACTTACACTGCTAGGGTGAATCTAATATATAAAATTCTCGTGTCACAGTTTTCGTTGCCATACTCCTCCGAAACGGCTTGACCGATTTTGATGAAATTTTGTGTGCATATTGGGTAGGTCTGAGAATCGGACAACATCTATTTTTCATCCCCCTAAGAGTTTGTTTGTTTGTTTGAACGCGATAATCTCAGGAACTACTGGGCCGCATTGAAAAAATATTTTATTGTTGGATAGTCCATTTATCGAGGAAGGCTATCGGTTAAAACATCACGCTACGACCAATAGGAGCGGAGCAGCAATGAAAAATGTTGTAAAAAAAACGAAGAAAAAAGAAGAAAGGGAAAATTTACGCAGACGATGTTGCGCGGGTCAGCTAGTATTTTATAATATTAAGAGTGTGTCCATAGTCACTTTTCTTATTGTCTCTAGTAAAGGCACTCACTATACCATTTAACACTAACTTCACTAAGTTAATTCAAAAGGTTTAGTCCTCCTAAGCCTTCGTACTATGTCTGTGGTGTCGAGGAGCTGGATAGCCTCCACGTTTACATGTTGAAGAAGTCGTTGTTCATGAGCTTCGGTATACTTTTTTATAACATTTACAACAAGGTCAACCTTCAGGTCACAATTACACTAAATGTGAAAGGGTAGGATAAATAATATTTTTTTTACATTAGCTTAATTTTATTAAATATTTCCAAATGTGTAGTAACATAAAATATCATAGGTAGTTCATGATGATATCATAATCTCATTAAAACACCATCAATTACCAACATGTGGAGCTTCTGTTGGAAAACCTGTAAAATAAAGAGTATTGTTTTAATAATTGATATTAGTTCCACAAATTGTTGTTCCGAGTCTGGGTGTACTTTGTTTCCGTGACTTATATGTTTGTAAAGTCCCCCGCGACACAGGGCTTGTACCCTACTGCGGGAAAAAAAATTGTGTATGTTTAAACAAACATACACAATTTGATCATACACAAGTGAATATTTGACCCACACAAACGTGTGGGTCAAATATTCGAAGATAAATTAGCAGGTACCAGTTTCTGACGTTTGTTCGAGCTTAAATGTGGTACACTAGTATCTTTAATGACCTGAAAGACGATAGACCTGATCTGATGATGGAATCGCAAAGTGGGCATAGAAACTCCTGAACTAAACAGAAACCTGGCAAGTTTAGACTCATTTGATTCGTCTTGACCAGTACTCCAATCCTAAATGATTTTCGGGGTCTGATGATAGATAGCAACGAATGTAAAACGGTGGTACTCAACAGTAATGTACCTGCGACTTCCTCTCTTCCCTCCTTGTTTGAGCTCGTTAGATTTGTCTTGACAAGTGATCTCACACTTATCAGGCCCTATCATCAGACCCTGAACACTGGTTCAGGGCCTGATGGTGGGTCTGAAGGTGGTCATTATAGTGTGGCCATTAGTGCTGTGCACTCCCTGAGGTATGCACGGCGAGGTGGGGGGCGAAGAAAAAAGTGCATGAGTTCACATGAGGTCGATACATGTCGGACAGATCTTACGATATCAGTTTGCATTTCTAAGGCAAGACTTGTGGCGGGACGTTGCGTTGGTCGGAGGCTATCTATCTGTAATATATACTTACTTTGTTGATTAAAATGTAACCCAAATATACTCATATTTTATTAAAAATATGCAGGTGATAAATAAGAATTGAAAGTTATAATTCACAACAGGACTTGTTTTATTAAACATTTTTTATATTTACAAACAATTATATATTCTAACGAAAGTTATTCTGACATAGATTCTGTTTCAACTTCATCTTCCATTTCGTCATCATCTTCATCTTCCTCTTCGCCACCGGAACTTGAATCAGAGTCTTGCAAATTTATTATGAATGAATCGATAACATTATCGAACCTACTATCGCGACTCCAGTAATCATTTTCATTTTTCTGGACATGATCGTCGCATTTCTGCCATTTTTCCGCCGTGAATTCCGAAAACAATTTATCCAATAAGATTATCTTTTCGTCTAGAGAAGAATTAATATAGTTTTGGGCTATGTTGTTTTTAATATCAGCCCAGACCAACTCGATTGGATTTAAATCTGGATGGTACGGAGGTAAACGCAGAACAGTGTGTCCACTGGCTTTCAGGAGTTCGTCAATTCTATACACGGGTTCTTTTTGTGTATTTTTGATAAGAAGTAGCAGTTGAGCCTTTGACATGGTTCCTGAAAATTCTACATTATGGCGTAGCAACCAGTTCTGCATTTCACTTTTGAGGCTTGATATAGTTGGTTTCTTCTCAATCTGAACGCTGTGGTAAGACGCGTTGTCCATTACAACCACAGAATTCGGCAGCAACTTATCTTTTAACTTTTCATCTACCCACTTATAAAAAGTAGGTCCGCTCATATCTCCATGATAGTCACCGGTTCTAGCATCGGATTTGAATATAGTCAATGTATCATCCACTAAGCCATTTCGACACCCAGCGTGGAGTATTACTAGTCGCCGTCCTTTCCCAATATCAGCATGAATACCGGGTTCTGACGATGATTGCCAACATTTGCTGGCATGGTGACTGGCGTTGATGTATGTTTCATCAAGAAAATATATGTTTCGGTTTTCCGTTCTGTAATTTCTGATTTGTGTAAGATATTTTTTCCGCCACACTGTAATATTAGGCTGCTCTATAAGGAGATGTCTCTTTGATTTGCATTTTTTGTAACGGTAGCCCATTTTGTGTAAAAGCTGTCTTAAATATTCCCGTCCACAATTCAATATGCCATCCTGTCTCAAACTTGATAGTAACTTACGGACACTTGGTATTTTTTTTTCAACTTCGTAAAACTGATGAATTTTTCTTCTGATAACTCCAAGGTCAAAATCATCCACAACGTGTTTTTTCTTTAGAACTTTTGGTTTTTTTGGCGATTGAAATTTTAATTGGCTTGAATTTTCAATTGATAAATAGCCCGCAGAAATCACATTATGTACGGTTCTTTTGCTGTATCCCGTAGCCTCCGCAACGATTTTAGCAATATTCACGTCATTTTTAAATTCAAAGCTTTCTTTGTCTGCTTTTCTTTTCTTAAAATATTCAGCCACCTTAAAAATGACAGTCTTCATATCACGAGATAACGCACGACCCATCTTTGAATATTTATCTCGTGTGCGTCTGACATAGACAGTCCGATACAAATAACACTACCTGCCGTCACAAGCGTTGACGGCGCACTGACAGCGCAGCAGCCGATTCTAACCCCCCCGTCTCACCGCGCGCATACCTCAGGGAGTGCACAGCACTAATGGTCATACTATAGTACTTAGCAGTCATGTTAGTTGGTCTGATACAATGTGGTTGTATAAAATTATAAAGACAAAATAACAAACTCAAAAATATGGCCCGTTAAAAGTAAAAAGAAATAAATATTTAACAAGCAGTTTAATAAATAAATAGATACAAAAACATTTTTTAAAATAACATAAGGAAGAAAATATTTTTTAATTTAAAACAGACCCATATTTTTTTTTACATTGCACCATTTATTTATACAGTTTGTTGCCAGGTTTTCCTAAAACTGTAGTGAAAAATAAGGTGTAGTACTGTTGATCAAATGTCTTATGTAAAATCAAATCGCTAAAGAATGTCTTAGTATTAACCTAACGATAAGCTTTTATGTCATGTAAATGCCATAATGTAACAAAATGATGAGTTAGTTTTAATTAAAAAAAATATTTTCTTCCTTTTAGAGCATTTATATAAAAGATCTGTTTAAAAAAAATATATATGGCCTTAATTTATTTATATGCTAGTTAACTGCCTTACTTAATAATTTAAGCGCATGGAAAGATAAACCAAGTACAGTCAGTTACAGAAATCGATAAAGAAACACAAACACATTACAATTTTGGTCTCAAATCCGTTCTAAGAAATATATACTCTCATTTGTTAGCTAGCAACCCATTGGCGATTTATCAATGTAGATAATATCTTACATATAATCTTTCAGACTTTCTTTCCAGATTATTAAACTATATTTTAAATACATGAATAATATTCGAAAATAATTGCGATCATACATATAAGGGTTAGGGGGGAACGGTTCAGATTTCCGAGACGACCAAATTTGTACCGTAACAGATTCGGTGATCATCAGTCAATGAGTGACAAAATCTAGGTATTGTAGATATTAATAATTTATAAAGTACATTTAGCAAGTATAATAATTTCTGTATTAAAATAAAATCCTGAGAATTTGGACTTTCTAGTGCTGTCGAGTAGTACCTAACGACAGAGAAGGATGGCATTCCTTGGGGGAGGCTTTTACCTGAACGGGTTCCATGCAATAATAATTTGGCAGTTGATAATTAAAGCAAATAATAATTTAAACTAATTACAAAATAAAATGTATAATTAGAAATCAAATTCATACAAGTAATTGAATATTATAGGCTAATAAGTTACCAATTGTTATCGTTTAATATGTACTATGCATGGAACCAAATAAAGCTTTATTATTATTATTATTAGTGCTGTCGAGAAAAAATCTATAGAGGTACAAATATACGACGAAACACTTCGAGAAATAGTGTTCTGCGTTTTCGTTGTCTCGACTTGGCGGGGCCACTGCCTTGCCTCTTAATACCAGAAATAATACAAGAAGCGAGAGATAGCTGAAGAATTAACGACATACCAGGTGTCAAATTTTTCTTTTCCTCCGGTGTGTAATCAGCAAATCTGTTGATATCAAAGACGGCGTCCCCTGGTTTCCAATTCGGCGTACTATTCCGGCTGTTTATTTCTTTCAATGTTTCGGTAAACAAACTCTGGCGATAATTATACTCTGCATCATCTTTATAATGTTTATTATAGTCTTTTACAAACTTAGCAAATAATTTAGGTGCTTCTTTTAAATCATAAATAACTCTGCCCGATTCAGTCGTGGCCGCGGACAATTGGAAGCAAACGGATGTTAAAAACAATAATACTAAATGTATTCCACCCATGTCTACGAGGTTTATCCAGATGATGTTCATTCGAGGCAGGATGCAACTATTTATATTAAAACAGCTAGTAAATCAATTGATTTTGGTTTATTATAAATTTATTCCGGTTGTTATTGACAATTACATTCATGGAAATATAAAACTCGATATTAAAATTACAAATCATGCGTTTAGAGTACTACACCCAATTTAGTGTAATAACGTATAACCAATACAGTTTGGATTCCTCAGCTGGCGTCTCGAAGGATCACTCATTACGTAAATGTTCAACGAGAAAATCTTCTATCTAACAACTTCATTTTTTGTTAGGCGTACTGTGAAAACATTCCATCTAATTTATACAAAATAAATATCTATGTTTACTGATTTGACTGAATTGTTATCGTAGTGAAAACATTTAATATAAGCCAATAATACTAGGTATAATTATTCTGAGATAGAAACAAACAAGAAGGAAACTAATGTCGCCTCTTTGCGAGAATACTGTAACATCTCAAAAAAGGCAATTTTACAGGACGCGTATTTTAAACTTTCGAAATGTTATAAAATCTAAAATAATAGAGCTAAAGCAACAAAACCTTCTAGTGATTTATAATTTAACTATTAATTCATCTAAAACTATAGTAATTGTTGCGCTATTGGCTATTTTTCGGTATAAATTAACAGGATTAAAAAAAAAGGGATATTTTGTCACACTATTACTGAAAAAGTTTTCAAGGATCGATGTGACATATGAACTTGTCACATTGTTGATAATATATTTTTTTGTGTTGTGTTAGGTTATATGATAAAAACACATTTTAGAAATAAAAATGTTTATTAAATCAATGAAAAATTTGTAGGAAAAGAAAATCAAGCATAAACATTAGTCATTATAACGTAGGTAGGATATACAGTTACCTACTTAAATACAGTAATTCAACAGTTAACAATCAACAAAGTTAACAAAATGAAACTATAGCTATCAGTTCTTAATTAAAAGTATACTGTTATTACTAAATTTGTTATTATTATTTTAGATCTAGCTAACCAATCAGTCTCTTCGTAACATTAGTCTTTGTAAATAATCACTAGGTTTATTCTAAACCTACTTTAGGTGGACCATAATCTATATTTTAACTAAAACAAAACCATCTCAATAAGAATAATAATACATACTAAAAATATTTTTATTCATATTGAGATAGGTTTTAAAAATAAGTATCTAAAATTATAAGTATTATATACTTGCAAAATGTATTAAAAACTTGAGTATTTATCATTAAGTACTATAAAATTACGACTTAGGAACTTTTCATTATAAAATATCACATAGGTAGGTATTGTACTTAAAGGAACCGACGTTTCACTTATCTCACATAAAGTAATAAAAAATAATTGTTATAAAAATTACAAAAATAGTATAAAAAATAAAATAAAAACATTCTTAGAGCGATTCGTAAAAGCTCCTATGAACTCCGGGAATTAATTTCTTATTAATCAAATCCATTAGGTCCGATTTTTTTCGTTCAGCTATCCCGGGTTTATTATTATAGAGATTTTTTATTTCTATATTGTTGTTTCTCTTTTTTCTCAAAACGACGGCTTTTTTAAAGTCCGTTTCAGCATAAGAATTTTTATAAAATATAGCATTTGTATCATCTTTACTAACTCTTATTACTCTTACTTCTGATAGTTTAACTACATGGTTATCTTCATCTTTTGTTAAGTTAAAATTAATTTGATTACACACACTTTTCCAATCATAAAAATCTTCGAAACACATTTCATTGACGTGTATTGGCTCACTCTTTTTCCTGGCTGTTTTTATAGCACCGATAAATCCGTCGGGAGTGTATATAGGACCGGATCTTAATAGCCTCTTTACTTGTCTCTCAATCTGGGAATGGGCAGAGTCGCCTTCGTTCTGGGTATGGCCTTTTACAAGAAAATTATTACATAAATTGAATAAGTGCATTTATTAAGAAATAGTAGTCTCTGCCTACCCCAATGGGAAAAAGGCGTGACAATAATAATGTATGTATGTATTAAGAAATATAATAAATGCATTTATATAAAAACTTACTACCTTCATAAAAAGATGGTCCACTGCTTGAGGAGGAACTCGAAGAAGAACTCGAAGAGCTACTTGAAGAGCTACTGGTACTACTAGTTGACTCACGTCGACGATGTTTTGAGTCATCGTTACTTTTGTCTAAAAGAAATATAAATAATAATAACTTAAACAATAGAAAAACTTTATGAAACATAAGTACCTAATAGTTTAAATTTTTGTTTTAAATTCTTAATTTTAAACAAAAATTTAAACTAAAATCGAGGTGTTTACATAATTATCTGTAGAAAACACACTAAGACTCCTTATAATGTTGCTCAATTTGTTTCTTCTTCTCAGCCGATGGACGTCCACTGCTGGGCATAGGCCTCATGTATGGATTTCCAATATTCGAATATTGGAAATCCAATTTGTTTAAAATCTATGAAAATGTAAGCACCTAAGTTCGTTTCGTATTAATAGGTACTCATTTTAAATAACTACATGACAACAGGCTCGCCCCTTGTTACATGGGACCGAACATAGGTGGCGAAGTGTGGGTATTGTACACCTCTGCCTACCCCTGACGGGAAAATGGCGTGATCCTACGTTATGTTAAATAACTACAATCATACAATAGGAACATTTAGTCTTTACAAAAATATTCTTTAAAAAACAAAATTATTAAGTCTTACCTTCTGGAATCATTGCGTTTATATTAGAGTCATCAACTTCCTCGGCTTGGATACTGGAACTATCATTTACGTTACTATCAACTACGTTTTGCATAGTTGCTAATTGTATCTACTAATTTTCTGGACCGCGATCCCATCTGAAAAAATAAATATTTATAATTCATTTGTTTTAGTATTTACAACGTGACATAACGATTTAATTTACAAAAAAACTTATAATTTATCTAGAAAAAAGTAACATTACAAAATACTCCGAATCCATTTTATGGTTTGTAAAATATTTAATTGTCATCAACGCGTCATCTTATGATGTTACAAAACAAAAACGATATCTTTTCAACGAAAACGTGATATCAAAAGTAATAACAAGTTAAAATTGCATACTATTTTCAACAAAACTGTGTCAATTCAACATATCACATTACTTAATAAAAAAATATCAAAGAGTTCAAACTTACCTTAGCAATCGTAATGTGGTATCTTCGTGATGTCACGTTTTTGCACAAATACGAGAGCGCCCTTCCCTCCAAATGGCACGCGCCGACTGATGGGACACGTTGTCGAAACAAATCACGAGGCAGAAAGAGACAGCGCGACAACACAAAATATTGCAGTTGTCTTGTCTCTTTCGCTCATAGACGCACCGTTTATTGTCAAAAAAATACCTCGTTTTTATCGAAAATAAAGTTCAATACGGCGGTTTTGATTATGGAATAAAAAAAAAATCGATTTTTCTGATATATCACAGTATTCTTGCAAAGAGGCGATGTGATGTGTATTGCCGAGGTCTCATGGCAAACAGAGTTTCAGATGAGGGTACTTAATCACTATCTTTATTTCGTTTCTAGTCGTAATTTATGATATTTGATTATTTTTATTAATAAGTGAATAAATAGTGTTATTTCTTATGGTGTTGTGATGTACTTGTATTTTCATTTCTATAATAAATGTGTTCGTCTTTGGGAAAGTATACGACGGCGCCTGCGCCGTCGCACGTGCGTTTCGAGAACTCTGAAAACAACACGTGCACCGGACACGTCGTGCCAGCTGGTCGTTCGATCTCCTCACTCTCCCCTCTGCGAGACTTGCTTCGTTATCTCTAAAGGGACGGAGCGACCGTGCTGCGGCAGTCCCCACCCCGTTCATGCCGGAATCCCACAGGGCTCGGTATTATCTCTAATCCTGTTCTCGCTCTTCACAAGCGATTTACCAAAGCATCGGCTATCTCAATTATTACTTGTCGCAGACCACATTGCAATCTACTGCTCTGGCACCAGTCTAGATTCAATAGCCAAGAACCTCCAATCCACAGCCAATGCAATCGGTCCATGGTTTAGGAAATGGAGGATCGAGAATCCAGACAAAAGCCAAGCAGTTTTATATTATAGGCATTCCGTTAAGTCCCCCCCTCCCCGCCGTAAGCCGATCCCTTTGAGAAGTAAGCCAAATACTTAGGAGTTATTCTTGATGATCATCTGTCGTTCGTTCCACTCATTAAGACTGTGCGCCCTAGGGCCGCTATGGCACCAAGTCGACTATACTTCCTTTTAAACCGTCGTTCAAAGCTTTCGCTAGGAACAAAGTCCGCCTTTATACGGCTTGCATACGCCCCATCATGACGTATGCCTCCCCTGTGTTCGCACTAACCCCCCCCCCCCTGTAGGATTCGCAAATTTCAGGTTCTCTGTAACAGATTCATGAGTAAAGCAACAGGAGCTCCCTGGTATATTAGGATAGAGAGCCTTGACATAGGCCTCGGTCTGCCTACAATTAAGTAATTCATGAAGCGCTGTTCTTAGAATTTCTCTGACTCCGCCACCGCACACAAGAACCCACTCATAGTGGCTACACACCGTCATCTCGCACATCCGTCGTCCGAGACACGCTCTCGGCGACGATGACGACGTGATCACCAAGGCGCAAAGAAGCCGCATACCGGCCTCGTCGTAGGCGCGTTTGTATCGTCATCGCCTCACTACACAATCGGACCGGCCCGCTACTCTAGTCCACGACTAGGGTTCGAGTTCACGTAGGTAGTAGGTGACGCCCTATGTACATGCAGCACTGACACTCGCTCATATCACCGTAGGCAAATTTTTGTTATTTCCATTAAACAAAACTTTGAGTATGTAGGTACATTTAGGTTAGGAGCAAACGCTCGCCACAGGACCGCGCAAAGGTGTACATAGTCTAACGGCTTACACTTAACAACTCACAAAAAAAAAGATATACAATAATAAAAACTATTGTAAGAAATCCCAGTGTACATAATAAAATGCCTCTGGCTGTATGATTCAAGGTTATCTTGTTTTATCTTTTTTTAGTCTTATTCTTTAAATTAAAATTAACCTGACGTAGTTATTATTATTGCGGTAATTATTTATATCTATCTTGTTTCATCTTTTTTTAGCAGGCGGGTTGTTATTTATTTTTTTATTTAATACTTTTTAGTAGATAATGTAATAATTGTTAGTACTATTGAAAATGTAAGTGCAAATAGTCAGTATACAGTCATTCTAAGTAAAAAAATGATTTTAGAAACTTCAGCAAAATTGTATTTGGTATTAGAATAAATCAATTGTGTAAGCTAGTAATGGTTAGGCATGTTGATACAATCAATCTGTTACACTCCGTAATAAGCATATTAACTATATTTTATTATGTACACGTGTCTTACTATTTCTCAATATTTTATCTATTGATAGATTTCGCTACTAGAGGTAGAATTTTGACATATTTTGTATGGGGCTTATGTCAAATATATAGGCTCTAGTAGCCAAATCCATCGATAGATAGATTATTGAGACCGGCCGTTGTCAAAGTAATAAAATCTTTAGATATTTACTAAGCGATTTCGTATGCCTCACTGGTATTTTGATGATAACGACAGTGGAAGAACTGGAACTAAAGTACTGGTGTCGCTTGCCCCAGGGCAATAAAATAGTTTTAGTTCTACCATTAATGAACAGATGTGGATAGTCGTGGGCGCATGCCACCTTGCACCTAAAATTGCCACCTACGAATACTATTAGATCGCAATTTTTCATAAAACTTTTTGGTTATTATATACCTACATTAATTTAAAATTATTCTAGAAAATATTAAAGGGTAGGATAAATAATTTAATTTTTAGATGAGCAACAAATTTATTAAGTACCTACTAAGCAAGCCGCCTTCGCTTCACTTCAGTTTGTACAAGTTTTTTCAATTCCAGATATTTTGTTTTCCACGGATCGATCTCCTCTTGAGCTAGATAGAACAACACCATATTACTGTCTATTGGTAAAACAATATTTCCTTAAATCAATAGTACATACAGTACTCCAAAAGTAATAATGCGCATAGAAATCTTCGGAAATCTTCGTCATTGTTCGGCAACGGTCGTATTACCCGAGCGTCGAAAGACGATATTTATATAGAGTGGTTAAGAGCAATTTCTCTATGCCTAATTTTATATATTATGTGTTTTGTGCTAAAACAGATTTGATTTACCTGTAACGAAATTTGATTCGATAATTCCATGTAAGTAAATAGCGAAAACGCTACAATCATTGTTGGAGTGATTAGTTTTCAAGTGTCTTACCGAAGTTGGTGTAATTATGGAGGAAAAGGTTTAAATAACATAAGGTTTTATTAGAAGGAGAAAAAAACGTTTTCAAATAGAGGTTTACATAAAATATAATCAAAATCTCAGTTCAAATTTGTTTACAGCACTAATCATTCCAGAAAAATAATACAATTATAAAAAAATTAATCAGAATCGAGGAAGACCTCTATTCCCGACATCGCAGATTCATCAGAAGTTTCATTATGCTCTTGTTCATTTACACTTTCCTCACTGCTATCACCTGTGTAAATAATCAGTTTATCGGAATAACTATCGATTCTTGGCTCAAATTTTCTATATTCATCTTCGCATTGAACCGCATGATCAGAAACTTTTTTCCATTCTTCTGGTCCTATTTTATTGATTTTTTCTAATATAGCATCTTTAACTGACGTCACAGTCATTGCAATATTTCTCTTGGCCACGTGTTGCTTTATTTGGGACCAAATATTTTCAATAGGGTTAAAATCGGGATGATATGGTGGCAATCGTATAATTTTATGCCCATGTTCCTCCATTATACGGTCAATGGCAAATTCTGTGTAATTTTCTTTGTATCTTTGTATAATTTTATACAAATCGGGTTTCAGTTTCTTTGGGTCATGCGGAATGTTGTGTTGTTGTAACCAAGCTGTCATTTGTGGTTTAGATGTGTTTGAGTTTGGTGGTTTCACAGACAGCTTATTATGATATGGGGCGTTGTCTATTACCAACACACTATTAGGAGGCAAGTTGGGAATCAATTGATTGCGTAGCCAAGTTTGATAACGTTCCGCGTTTATTTCTTTATGATAGTCACCTTCTGAGTCGACACATTTATGTAACATTAGAGCCCCTGGGACGAAGCCTTTTTCATTGCCTGCGTGTACAATAATTATTCGCTCTCCTTTGGAAATGGGTTGTTTGATACCTTTTTTGTTGCTATCTTGCCAAGTTTTACCCTTAGTATGTGATGTGTGCACATACGACTCGTCCATAAATACTATGTTTCTACCAGAACTCCTCAGCTGTTGTATTTCTCTGAGATATTTGATCCTTTTTAGGCGTATATCATGTTTTTCCATAAGTAATTGTCTGTTATTATCAGTTTTCAGAAACCTAAACCCCATGTCTTTCAAGATCAACCTTAAAGTCTCGGCACAGCCTTTGAAATTAATAGCTTCGATCAACTTTATTCTTAAATTATTTACAGTTGGGAGTTCTTTCAGCGTCAATTGAAAATTGTATATCATATTACGAATAACACAGTAGTCGAAATCATCAAGTACCAGCCGAAATCTACTTTTAGGTCTTCCTTTTTTCGGTGTAGAAAATTTCTTTGATTGATTATGTTTTTTTTCGTTTAAGATATTACTCAAAGTTCGTCGCGAAATTCCTGTAGCTTTTGTAACACGGTCTTGAATTTTTTTAAAATAACCATCATGGTCTCTGTTGAAAACATTGGCTTCATTTAAGAAATAAAGGTACACATTAAATACCATTTGCCGTGCTTGTGAATTAAGCGGTTTTCCACGTTTAAATTTATCCATTTTGGAAGAATTCGTCTGAAAGAAAATGGCATGGGCAGAGTTAGGTATATATTTTTTATGCATGTTTATCTATTTATTTAATTTAAATAAATCTCATTTTTTAAATGTTTTTCTAGTACTTAATATGTATTTAATGTAGGTATTTTATTTTTTTAATATTAAAAAAACGTGAAATATGTTATTTATTTTCCTTTTTTCAAAATATACTATTTAAATCTGAATAAGCTAATTAATGTTGAAATTATATTTACCAAGAAGGGTGTGTAATAGCAGCTCTATATATTTCCACAAATAGAGAACACGTGCAGTCACTACCAATATATAAAGACGACTGACAGACATTTCGCTGACCGGCGACAGCTGCCGAACGCCCGATTTGTTTTCGATTGTGCACACATGATATTGACTCCTATCTCTTTTAAACAAGGTGCAAAATGCAAATGCCTTGTTTAGGGCTCTTACGATTCCATGATTCGAGTGTTTCCGGGAATACGACAATTAGCGAAGATCTGCATGTGCATTATTAATTTGGGAGTACTGTACCTACATATTTTAAAGTTTGAGGGGTTTAATTGGAACTGTTTGTATTTATTATGGGAAACGTTAACTTCTAAATTAATACAATAGTTCTTTAGGGACCATAGGAATACGAGCGAATATGGTCAATTCACTTGCCACTGGTCCTGTCAAAATAATCCTCTCTGTAACATTACTTCTTAACAACGACATGGCTTACCCCATGAGCGTACCCTCTGCCCCCGCAACCCCGTAATTCATAGCCGTAGACAGGTGCAATCTATAGGCACGGTACAAAGAACACCTTCCGGAAAATGATCCCGGATGCATTTCGCCTTCCAACACATGTCTCGCTTAGAAAGAGACCCACCTTCCCTTTTTATACTTTTTAAAGCATTTTAAAGAGTGTATGGACTTGAACCGTGCCGACTGAAATCAACTTTGGCGGACATGTCTCGGTGCCGAAGTTGGTAACGACTTAGGGCCGGTACCCCTAAGGTCCACCTTTCCTTTCCTAGTAGTGTCAAAATGGCAACCCCATGGCTGAAAAAGTGTATGCACTTGAACCCGTGCCGATGAAATCGACTTTAGCGGACATGTCTCGGTGCCAGAGTTGGTAACGTTTTAGGGCCGTTACCCCTAAGGTCTATCTTTCCTTTCCTAGCATAGTATCAAAATGGCAACCCCACGGCTGCCATATGGCTGCCATAGTTACCAAAGAGAAAGTTGGTCTCGTAAAATGTCAAATAAATTCAAAGTGGTTTTACGTATATCCTTCTTGCAGACGTCCAAATGGAAGGCAAACGT
Source organism: Herminia tarsipennalis (assembly GCA_945859575.2). NCBI lineage: Eukaryota > Metazoa > Arthropoda > Insecta > Lepidoptera > Erebidae > Herminia > Herminia tarsipennalis. Next base: position 17,198,168 of record OX243839.2, read on the forward strand.
CCGAGCGGAAGACATACAAATGGATATATAATCCATGGTGCCATAATTTTGCAAACATCCATTCGGATGCAGTTAATTTGCAAGTCTTTCAAATAGAAGTTTCGTTCAGTGAGTGTCTAACCTCCGTTCAGAACGGCCGTATCGACGCATCACGCATGCTCTAGTTAAAGAGTAATCTGCGGACGCAGCACAACACCTCCGTCGCGGTGCGCGTCATCGGTCCATCGGGGTCGCCGCGATGACCCAGTTACAAGTGTGCAAAACGTAAAATACTATAGTTTTATGTGTGTTAAGTGAATTTATTATTACACAATGGCTTCACAACAAATTAAAATAAAAACAGAGTTGGAAAAACGGTTGTACGACCATTATGTCCAGGAAAAAGCTGAAAATGAGAATTTGCAGCAAATCGTACAAGACCTGAAGGGCCAAATTCAAAGTCTTCAAGGTCAAATACAAGGCCTCCAAGGAGAACTGCAATGTCTCAAGGAGCAAAACATTAAGGAATCCGATACAGGTAAAAAAATAAAAACTACTCAGAGTGCTCAAGATGAAAATGTTGAGTATTGCACGGACGAGGATAAGATACGGAATGGATAAGGGTAAAAAGTAGGAAGAAAAGGAAGTTAAACACCACCCCCTCTCCGATACAAGCCGGTACAAGTGGCCAGCGGCAAATCATCTCTGACGAGGCCCCAGCGGTCAAAAAGGTACCACCTCCTCCACCTATTATAGTAGACAACATAAAGAACTATCAAACGTTCTACGATATCCTAACAGAAAGCCAAACAGCTCAGTCCTTTACTGCTAAAATGATGAGTGGGGACAGTGTTAAGGTTAACACTAAAACCGAAGATGCCTATAGGGCAATCTCTAAACTTATAGCAGAGAGAAACTTTCACTGGCACTCCTATGAAGATAAACAGACTAGGCCGATAAGAGTTGTTGTGAAGAAACTACACTCTTCCTGTCAACCAGAAAGGATCAAGGATGATCTAATTTCACAGGGCTTTCAGCTAGATAATGTAATAAACAAGTTAAGCTGGAAAGATAAACAACCTCTTAACATGTTTATATTGTCATTTAAAAATAGCGAAAATGTCAATAAAATCTATGGCATACAACATATTTTAGGGTGTAAAGTCGAAATACACCCCCTCAAAAATTCCAAACTAATCCCTCAATGCAAAAGGTGTCAAGCATATGGACACACCCAAAAGTATTGCTCAAAAGAGCCAAGATGTGTAAAATGCACGGGCAAACACCTTACAGCTAACTGCACTAAGCCAACCGAAGAAAAACCTAAGTGTGTCCACTGCGGCCTACCCCACCCAGCCAATTACAGAGGGTGTGTAGTAGCTAAAGAGATGCAATCGCTTAAGAACAAAAAGCCAAAACAAAAGTTCGTAACACCAACCTTGCAACAGCCTATTAACAAAGTCAACCTCGACAAACAAACCCCAAAATCAAGCTCACAGCAAATCCCACAAAATCCCCCTGAATCAAAAAGCGTATCCTATGCATATGCGGCACAACAAGGTAAACAACCACCAAACCTTGAAGATAAAATAAACAAAATATTGAACTATATTTCCACCTTCGATAAAAGACTAGAAAAGCTCGAACAAGTTACTAAAATATCTGTCTCACGATCGCAAATATGAATCAAAACAGTCTCAAAATAATGACATGGAATGCCAATGGTCTGCTTCAACACCAACAAGAGTTGCAAGCAGTCCTAGATTCTGAAAACATAGATGTGTGTCTAATTTCTGAGACACATTTTACTGTGCAATCGTTTATTAAATTTAGAGGATACAAAGTGTACAACTCGCTCCATCCTAACAATACTGCCAGAGGTGGTAGTGCTATTATAATTAAAGAAAATATATGCCACTACGAATATAGTAGATACGAAGAATCGGACATGCAAGTTATAGCGGTATCTATTAAAACAAAATCTTGTCACACCACTATTGCGGCTATTTATAGCCCTCCTAGGTATATGATAAGAAAAGAGCAATATACGCATATTTTTCAACTCCTTGGGCCAAAGTTTATATTAGGAGGCGACTTTAATGCGAAGCACACTCATTGGGGATCGAGATTGACTACGACAAAAGGCAGACAGTTATTAAGTACAGTTAAAGACATGGGGTGTGAAGTCATGAGCACAGGTAAACCAACATACTGGCCCACTGACAATAACAAACTACCCGATCTTATTGACTTCTTCGTATGTAAAAATATATCTACAAATTACTTATGCATAGAAGAAGGCTATCACATGAATTCAGATCACTCATCGATAATATTAAAATTTAGTAATAAAATCTTACTTAGAGAGAGCCCATTGACTCTAGTCAATAGTCGGACAGATTGGAAAAGCTTTTGCCTGGATCTGAATAATTCTATAGATCTAAAAACTGCAATAAAAGACCAAACTCAACTTGACACAGAAGTTTACAACTTTGTGGCAAAAATTCAACAATGTGCGTGGAACAACACGCCACAATTAAGAAGAAAATTCAAGGGACACATCTATCCCAAAGAAATCGTAGAATTACTATCTGAGAAAAGAAAACAAAGAAAAATATGGCAACAAACCAGAGCACCACACGATAAAACAGTACTTAATAACTTAACTAAAAAACTTAAGAGAAAAATTCAATACTTTCAAGAGGAATCGTTAAATTCTAACCTACAGCTTCTAACTAGTGATCGTTCAACGGATTATTCTCTATGGAAAGTGACCAAGAGATTAAAAAGACCTATTACCCAAATTCCACCAATTAAAGACGGTAATGGAAAATGGGCTATAAGTAATGACCAAAAAGCTTCAAGATTTGCACAATATTTAGAGGAAACTTTCCAACCACACGTCGATAAAACAGAAATTCTTTTGAATATGCAAATGTTACATAGTCAGAAAATAAAGCTCGTGACTCCAAAGGAAGTTTACAGAGAAATACAAAAAAACATAAGCTCAAAAAAATCTCCAGGCTATGACCTCATTACAGGAGAAATTCTAAAGTACCTCCCATGTAAAGCCATTGTAAAACTAACAAAGATCATTAATTCTGCCTTCATGCTAAAACATGTGCCTGAGCCATGGAAGATTGCAGAAGTTATTATGATTGCTAAACCTGGGAAACCTCAGCATGAAGCAACATCTTATAGACCAATCTCCTTATTACCGGTGCTATCAAAATTATTTGAGAAATTGTTTTTAAAACGGTTAAAACCAATAATCGACGAGAGCAACCTTATACCAAATCACCAGTTTGGATTTAGAGAAAAACACTCAACAATAGACCAGGTACATAGGATAACTAATATTATAGAAAAAGCCCTTGAAAGTAAAGAGGTATGTACTACCGTATTCTTAGATGTAGCGCAAGCTTTCGACAAAGTCTGGCATGATGGCCTAATTTATAAATTGAAGCGAACTTTGCCTAAAGATTTCGCAGACATCTTAGAATCTTACATTACAAACAGAGCATTTAGAGTAAGACAAGATGATGCTTACTCAGAGCTTAAAATGATAAAAGCCGGGGTGCCACAAGGTAGTGTGTTGGGTCCGATTTTGTACCTGTTATACACCTATGACATTCCTGAACTGAAAAATAACACTATTGCAACCTTTGCGGACGACACCGCTATTATGGCCACAGGGTCTAATTATAAGGAAGCAGTAGATAAAGTTCAAATAGCTTTAAATCACTTTCATGACTGGGCCCAAAAATGGAAAATAAAATTAAACGAGTCAAAATCCATACACATTGACTTCACCAACAAAAAGGGGGATTATCATCCAATATATGTAAATGGCTTACAAGTTCCATATGCAAATACAGCGAAATACCTAGGTATGACACTCGACGCTAAGCTTCGATGGAAAGCTCACGTAAAAAAGAAAAGACAAGAACTAGACATGCGTTATAAAACTATGTACTGGCTACTTGGAAGGAAGTCAAGTGTGTCTATACATAATAAAATTTTAATATATAAGCAGATTCTCATGCCAATATGGACGTACGGAATCCAACTCTGGGGCTGTACAAAACCCACTACCATAGCTATTATCCAGCGGTTTCAGAATAAAGTGCTAAGGGACATTGTCAATGCCCCCTGGTATATCAAAAATGAAAATCTTCATCGTGATCTCAACATAGATACAGTCCACCAAATTATCCATAAAAGTGCTGAAGCACATGAACATAGACTTCGTCACCACGTGAATGTCGAGGCATTCCTGTTGACCGACCACACGGATTTAGTGCGAAGACTAAAAAGAACTAAACCATTTGAGTTAGTGTAGTTATAGTGAACAAATAAAAGTGACAGTGCTTTAAATTTACACAAGAACAAAGTGTTTTCATGTTATCAGACTCTAAGAAAGTGCAACAGACATTATTCTTAGTTATAAAATTAGTGTAAACGTCTAAAATTAAGTTAGAGTAAAATTGCTTATTAGCCTTATAGGCTAGATCGTAATGAATTGTAAAGAACTATGTTCTTTATACCCAAGAATAAAAAAAAAAAAAAAAAAAAAATTCGGATGCAGTTAATTTGCAAGTCTTTCAAATAGAAGTTTCGTCAGTGACCACCTCTAGGTATGTATTTTTATCAAAATTCCAAAGATAAAAATGGTTGGCGTGAGTTATGCTTAACATGTCATGTCATATCGTGATGACATGACATGACCTCTCAAGTATATCAAGGTAATAGTAAAATATGGGTATAATCGTCGTCTCAACCTACTGAGTTGTTTGGCAAATCTGAAAAGAAAAAATATTATTTAAATATTTTATGATTGCATGGTGAATATCTGCTTCGTATGTACTAACTGGTATTATTACACGTGGCACTGGGGAAAATTCTAAAAAAAAACCAAGACCAGTACAAGCAAGAAGATATTGCTCACAAAAGAAAAAAAAACGGGAAATTGCATGTCGGGCCAAGCACAATATAGGGTTCCGTAGCTGTCCAGCATAATAATGCTGTATAAGAAGTGGGTTTTCTGTTTTTTTTGTTTTATATTAGTAACAACTATATAAGTCATTTTCTATAGAATTTGTACGAAAATTTTGTGACCTGTCACTAGGTTGGCTGTTACTCGCAAACTTGTAAAGCCTACTTAGCTGTAATAGGTTTCTTTTTAATTTCGTTACTACCCTGATTTTTTCACATCTCCAAAAATAAACCATTAAGCTGGCAGGGGGACATACTTGACTGACAAAAAAATGCATTTTAAGGATTTCACAAACGAATCCCTAAATCCAAAAATGAAAATTATAACCAAATATTTTTTTTTTACACGATGGCGTGGGAAAAAAATCGAATCTCCAGTTTATCTACATGTAGGGGAGATTTACTAAAAGTTTTTTTTAGGGTTTTATTTAAGCACTTTGTCGGCGTAAGTAATATGGATATTCACACTTTCTAGTATTAAAAGTCTCTGAGTTAATCTGCGGACGGACTGACGGACGGACGAACGTGGAGGAAGTATAAGTATATATATAAGTACGAGTTCTGTTCAGTCATTTTGGCTATGGAACCCAAAAAATAAGAGGGAGAAAATGGCAAAAAAGTAATAAGTAGGTAGGTAAGTTAATAGTAGGTTCTATTGTCATATTACTAGAACAAATATTAGTAGCCAGTAAAAAGCATTAAAGACCTACCTGGTAACAATATGTTTTTCTTTTCCTCCTTGGTGTAATCAGCAAATTTATTGATGTCGAAGACGGCATCCCCAGGTTTCCAATCTGGCGTACTGTTTAAATAGTTTATTAATTTCAATGTTTTGGTGAACAAACCGAGGCGCTTTCGATACTCTTCCCGATCTTGATAAGTTTTTTTATAGTCTTTAACAAACTTAGCGAATAATGCAGGTGCGTCTTTTAAATCATAAATGACTCTGTCCGCTTGAGTCGTAGGCTTCGCGGCCGCAAACAGTTGCAGGCCAACAAATGTTAAAAACAATAATACCAAATGTATTCCACCCATGTCTAGGAGGTTTATTCAGTAACTGTTTATTCTAGGCAATATGCAACAATCTATATATTATAACTTTAGTTAATCAATTGATTTCGGTAATTAATTGGTTTATTATAAATTTATTTCAGTTGAAATTGACAATGATATCCATGAAGTATGGAAACATTCGATTAATACGCTATTTATTAAATGATAAATAAGTATCTACCTACATATTACATCAAATACCTAAGTCTTTAAAGTTAACCAAAAGATTCACAAGTTTTCACTGCAATGTCTTTATAATAAAGTGGAAAAATGATAAGAACTAACCTAACCTTTTTCACTTAGGCACAGAAAAATATATACATACTTCAGAATTTTGAAATAGAGTTAGGTAGGTGCCTACTTACTTAGATCTTGACAGAGCCGTACTGTGACCTTTACTGACGTTGGCACTGTCTTCTTTTAGTATACTGATACCGTGGAGTTTGAAGAGTGAGAGAGAGAGAAGTTTGTCCCACATATCTATTATCAAGTTATAGAATGAGCTTATCGAGTAAGTTTATATTTAAAAGAAAGAGTAACTCTTTTAAAAAAAACGTTTAAAGATAGTGATACATCTTGTTTTGTTAGCTTACATTGGTCATAAAATACTTTGCTACAAGTAGATTGTTATATATGTTCTTTTTTGAAGTGATAACGTCTTATAAACCGATGACCGACTGCACTCTCGAAAAACAAAGTGTGACGTCACCGCTCACATTCCGCTCACGTTCCCGCATGACGTCACTGCTCACGTTCCGTTGACTGTTCACGTCAATACAATTAAGATTGAGACTTTTAAGACGGAGAAATTACAACGACACCTAAGATACAGGTTCCTACCTAGTTTAGGAGTCGGTAGTATGACCGCTCAAACTAATTTCCAGTATACCTACCTAATTAAAATCTACTGAGACACTGTAACCTTGTCTGTACAAATAAAAATTATTATTATTTAAAAAAAAAATTGAAAAAAATGTCATAAAATTTAAAAAAAAAAAAGGCGTCACAGGCACGGCTGTTATTTTTTTCTTATGACATTTGAGAGAGGAGACCAAAGACGGGGAATCATTCTGCATCATGACAACGCTTCATCACATACGTCCTTGCCCTTACTTTACCTCACCTTGTCTCATCCACCGTACAGACCTGATTTAGCTTCCTATGATTTATTTTCAACAGACTTCAAAAAGGATGAGGTTTTCAATTGTTTGTTACCTGATTACTAGCAGACGGCTGGACCAATTTGAAAAAATTGTTTTGTGTTCTTTACTTCCAGATTAGTTCCATTGTTATCAAAGTTCGGATCTGATGATGAAATCTTGGAGGAATCAAGGGAACTCTTCAAATTTTGAAGGCACACCTATACATAGTAAATTGGGTATATTTATAATAATTAAACATTTTGAAGTAAAACATAAAAATACATTTCCTGGCGAAATGTATTTTTATGTTTTAGGCACCAGCTTCAAACTGTTTAATTATTTTTTGTGATTGTACCTATATTATTTTTTGCTTTTTAGTTAGCGTATATTTATTTTGGAAGTCGATTTCTTTTATATATTTTTTTTATTGTTCCTGATAATCAAAGAAAAATTAAAAGGGTTAATGAAGTCGCGAGAGGAGGTTCTCAACTCGGATGTTTGTTTTATTTGTATATTCGGGCATAACTCCGTCATACACACTTAGACGGATTTTTAAAATTATTTTTTGTTCGAAAGAAGTTTATTCTGAAATGATCCCATATAAATTTGTAAAAGATTTGATGATGAGTTTCAGAGATAGACAACGAAACTCTTGAATAAATGCCATCAAATCAGCCCTGATTGAGGTCGGTTAAATGTGTTTTGCAAAAAAAGTTTTTGTGATAACAATACCTAGTCGAATATATATAGAATAATACTTTAAAAACCAATATAACGTTGCACAGCCATTTCGCTTATCTTTACACTTAATTCTATTACCATAGCTGAATTGAACTGGTTACCTTAGTCATACGTTTGCTACGGAGCTAATATGTAACAACAGTTTCCTTTCGCTACACATTGATACAAATTACGTTGGTACTTGTTTTCCCGACATAATTCGGTTCAGACTTTGTTTGTAATTGGCACTTAATTGCTTAAGTTACATAGAAAACGGGGCAAGTGCATGTCGGGCCCAGCACAATATAGGATTCCGTAGTTCTCCCCCCCCCCCCACTCCATCAAAATAATGCGGTTTAAGAATAATAATAATAATAATAATATCTTGGGACAACTCACACAAAGCTGTCTGATCCCAAACTAAGCAGAGCTTGTACTATGGAAACCAAACAACCGTTAAACATACTTATATATTTCTAAATACATATATATTATAGATAAATAACACCCAGAAACAGAATAAACCATCGTGCTTATCACACAAAGTTTTATCCTGGGTGGGGATTGCACCCACGACCTCTTGCGTAGCAGTCGGATACACTCCCATCGCGCCACAGAGTCAAATAATAAAAAATAATTTAAATAAAAATAAAAACCATTATTAATAAAAAATATATTTAGAAGTGGGTTTTCTGTTGTTTTCGTTTCACACTTACGACGTTATACCAATTTAATAATAGTTTTCAATGGCATTTGTATAAAAAATTTGTTACGTGTAAAGCCTAGGTACTTAGCTATGATAGTTTTCTATTAAATTTCACTATACATACTACTATCGTATTTTTTTTCATATACCCAACATCAACCATTCAGCGGGCAGGGTGGCAAGTGCCACTTGACTCTAACAAAAATTTGCACTTTAAAGCTTAATTGGATCAAACGAACAGATCCTTAAATCTCAAAATGGTCTTTACAATCTCAAACGTTTTTAAAATACCTATCTAATGTTACCCCCCACCCGATGGGGTAGGTAAGAAAAATAAATGATATCCCCACCTTACATTGCATATAGGGGAGCAATCCTTAAAAAAAAAAAATATCTTTCAAGATTTCATTCTTTTACTTTGTACACAAAATTACAAAATTACAGCAAAACGGCTAAACAAATAAAGTGATCGTATATTGTGTATTTTTTTTTATTTCATCTTTTATTGAAAACTTTATTTTCAATATTTTCCTTAGAGTCGTAAAAAAGATAGGTACTTACATAGACGACATAGATGTAAATTAAGGTCAAATATTTTAGCTTTCTATATTCAAAGTGTGGATTCCATTTAGCCCAAGTACTACTTTTTGTACGTGTGTCAAAATCCCCACGGATTCCAACCTGTCGAGGGCACGACAGGTGTGTATGTCGGACTCGAACCGACTAAAAAATCACACGTTGTTACGTCTTGTAGGTTCATTGCCGGAGATGAGGGTGTCCCTTGCGGAATAGTTTCCTTCACCTGCGGTGGACCTAGGCCAAGTAAATCGCCCCATCCATTGTTTTTTTTCAATTAGCTGCTTTGTTTCGTCAGTCGCGAATCGCGTCTCTAATTTGAAAACGACAGGCTGCCCTACCCGTCGCTCTCAAACCAACGCTATCAAGGGCGACGGAGATCGTTTTCTGCCCTTTGTCGAGCGGTGCGGCTTCTGCGGGATGGAACAATGCAGGTCCTCTCCTTTTCTCTTTCTGCAACCTCTTTTTTTACTAGCACTTCCTCGCAGAAATCCGCAAGGGTATTCCATGCGCTCTCGCTATGTACCATCAATGATACTAAGGTTTCAAGCGAGAGATGACGTGCCACACAAACGGCCACCGCCAGGTCGCAGCGTTACTGTGACCAGGCTGGACATTCCAACAGAGTGTGCAGTGCCGTATCCTCAAGGAAACTGTATCAACAGTGATGACATTCAGGTGTTGATTCCCGATCAATACGACACAGGTACTGCCCAAAACATCCGTGTCCTGAGAGTACCTGGGTCAGCCGGTACGTGAGACTACCGTCCTGCCGCTTCAACCATCCATCCAATACTGGAACTATCGCCGCGATTGTGAAGTGTCCTGCGCTTGGTCTTTGTAGCCTCTCACTCGATTCTTCCATAAGGCCTCGTTGAAGCAACGATCTTTGAGCCTCAATTTCTATAGAGGTGGGACGCAGATCCCCCACAAGCATCACTATTTGCAAGAGCGTTTGCCTCTAAATCCCAGGGCAGGGTTCCTGCAAGGAGACTTGCTGCCTCAAAAGAGACAGTGCGGTATCCCCGAATTAGCCTGACAGCCATGACCATTTGGGGACGTCGCAGAATGGTAATATTCCGCGTTGCCAGACTCTCCACCCAAATTGGGGCTCCGTATAAAGCCATGGAACGCACGATGCTCACGTAAAGTGTCCGGCAGGAGGCATCGGGCCCTCCTACATTAGGCAGCGACCGTGATAGCGCCGCAGCTGTTCCCGAAGTTTGGAAGTGAGGTTCAAAGTTCCACCGGCCATCTAGGACGAGTCAAATGTGTATTGTGCTCTCAATGCCAATGCGAACGCCTCCTACAGTAATGCTTGAACCCGTGGGTGGCTGATTTTGAGAACCGTAGAACCAAAGGGCCTCAAATTTGTGAAGGGCCACCTTGAGGTCCAGGGACCGGATCCTGGCAACAACTTGCGCAACTCCGGCTGTAGCCAGTATCATCGCCAGACGATGTGTTCTACGCGCTGTGACCAAGTGTAGTCGGTATAACATGTCACGTTGACTTCTCGAAGGAACGTGCCGCGCAGCACCCAGTCATAACCAATGTTCCACAGGAGCGGTCCAAGGACCGACCCCTGTGGAACACCGCACGTCATCTCTCGCCAGCCACAGCTCGCGCGACTGATATAAATCACGGCTCTCTTCGAACAATAGGACGAAGATATTGAGGTACTCCATGATAAGCTAGTGCCTTCCTTAAAGCCCAAGTACTACTACTTTATATCGTCTGGACTTCAAATTTTTCTATCTTTCAAAAATGCAATTATTGTATTTATAAAGTAATTGGCAAGAAATGCCTATAAAAATTACTTCAATATACCGCTAAGCCATCAATAGAAAAAAAAACAGAATTTAGAAGATATCTTTTAGAGTTCCGTAGTCAAAATGACAAAACGGACCCCTTATATTTTTCCGATGTTTTTAGGGTTCCACACCTTAAAAGCAAAAAACTGACCCCATATAGGATCACTTTTTTGTTCGTCAATCCTTTGACTTAGAACTATGAAATTTGGCAAGTAATACCGGCTTATACTACAAATATAAGAAAAGTTTGAAAACTATACATTTGTAATTAAATCTGCGTGACTCGATTCTTGAATTATTTATAACCCTTCCTGGCTTCGCACGGGTGGATCCCTATTTTTTTCTAGTAATAAATATAGCATTATAATGGTAAAAGAAAATCTGAAATCAGTCCAGTAGTTTTAAGTTTAATCGTTACAAATATACTTTCAAAAATACAAATCTTTCCTCTTTATAATATTACTAGCTGACCCGCGTCATTTTCCCCCGTTTTTGCAACATTTTTCATTAATGATCCACTCCTATTGGTCGTAGGGTGATGTTATGACACTCACAAATAGCATGGCTTTCTACAGGTAAAAGAATTTTCAAAATAGGTTCAGTAGATCCAGAGATTACGCCCTACAAACTCACAAACTATACTTCTTTATAATAGTATTACAGATTTTTTTTTAAAGATAACTGGCATGGTGGGATTGTGGTCCCATATTACTAGCAATCCAGTTAACCCTATGGCTTGTGTTAGGAGTGGGTTCACGTCGGTAGTATAATGACCAGGATTCGAACCCGACGAACGACCTCCCGATTGCGAGACCGATGCCTTCAAATTTGTATGGAACCCTCGGTGGGCGAGTCCGACTCGCATTTGTCCGGTTTTTATTCTTGCGTTGTTCTTCTGCTTAACAATCTTTTGATACAGAAACAGTGAAACTACTGATTTTTTTTTTTAAAGTGGTTGAGATGGATTTTCGAGTTTAGTGTCTTTCTTAGGGTCCTTTAAACGGATAGCCCTAGTAAAGGACTAGGGCTATCCGTTTAATGTTCTCTTTCTTAAGTAAATCGGGTACTCAAGCAGGGAATATCACTACGCTTCAACCGCGTAGTTAGCTACGCGAAGGCTCCCTCTGCACTCAAAGCCAATGCAAGTTTATATATTTATTGATTAAGTAAATATTTTTGGAAAAAATCGCTCCGAAAGTTGCATAAATTTTGCGCCACCGTCTAATCTTTTGAGCCGTGTGACCAAATATATGAAAAAAAAATCAAAATGTAGCGATTAACATTTGTTGATCGGTTCATTTTAATTTTTTCAAAAAGTATTTACTTTACATTAAAATTATTTAAAAAAAAACCAGGCAGGTGCATGTCGGGCAACGTACAATAAAGGGTTCCATGGTGCCCCCTACCCCATTCGAGTAATGTGGCTTAAAAAGTGGGTTCTCTGTTATTTTTGTTTCATACTTACAACGTAATAATATTTTTCAATGGAATTTGTACGAATATTTTGTAAATTGATAATTTTGTTAATTTGATCAGCTGTTACTCGTAAACTTGTAAAGTTTACTTAGCTGTGATAGATTTATTGAAAACGCATGATTTGCGATGTATAAAACAATATCCATCGAACCAAAATGATTCCGTGACCATTCTGCGTTAGTGATTTTTATTATTTGAAAACTTTGTCTTTTTTCACATTCCCAACATCAACCGTTTAGCTGGAAGGGAGGGGGGACACTAGACTCAAAAAAAAAATTTGCACTTTAAAGCTTAATATTTTACAAACGGATCCCTAAAACTAAAAATCGTCTTCCCCAACCCTTTAACGTTTTTAAAAGACCTATCTATTAATACCCCACCTGATGGGGTAGGTAAGAAAAAAATATCACACACCCCACACGTTTACGTAGTCGAGGTACCCTAAAAAAAATTTTTTTAACATTTTATTCTTTCACTTTGTCGGCATAAGTAATGTGTATCCATGCAAAATTACAGCCTCCTAGCACTAACAGTCTCTGAGCAAAGGTGCGGACGGACGGACGGACATGGCAAAACTACAAGGGTTCCGTTGTGCCACTTTGGCTACGGAACCCTAATGATCGGACATACGCTCATTGTGTTATTGCCGAAAAACTGCGTTTCTCAACAAGAGGGTGTAATTGCAATGAACATACGCTCTTTTTCTGGTGCAATTATTCAAATTGGATTTTTTATACGGCAACGGCTCCGGAACCGTACACTGAGCATGATCAGACATATGCTCTTGCCCGGTTTTTTTTTTACTTCAAGCGTTCAGACTATACATTTACTATGACATTAATAAAGAGGGTTTAGTTTCCCTATTTTACAAGTTAACACAAGCTTACCGACATTTTGCAAAATAAAGCAGCTGTTTTAAAAAAACCTTATCTATACTAATATTATAAAGCTGAAGAGTTTGTTTGTTTGTTTGTTTGTTTGAACGCGATAATCTCAAGAACTACTATGTGCGCAGAGTACAGCTAGTGCATGATAAATTTAATACCTTGTCGATAATCATTTAAAGCGATAATATAATGTGAACTGAGAAATAGTCTAAATCTTAAATAAAGATAATGCACTAATATGAAATAAACTAAAGCTGAAATGGGTGTAAAATGTTAAAAGTTGCTTGGCAACAATTCATAGTTGCTAAGCAAAATTGTTAATAAACATTTCACAGCTATTTCGGATTTAGTATAACGCTAGGAATTTTTGTTTAGAAGAGGCATATATTCAGCAGTGGACCTATATAGGCTGATGATGATGATCATCATCCCGTATCGGTCCATTTTGATGATACGTTTAAGTAAAAAAAGAAGATAAAACATAACATTGAAATTATATCACCAAAACTACGTTGCACAATTGGTGATTTCGGGAAGTTCAATTTTCGATCACTTTATCGATCATCTGGGGCAGTATATCAACGTTGGACCACTTGAAAATCAACATTCACCATTTTATTGATGATATACCGCGCCAGAGGCTCGATAAATTCGACTTCCTGAATGCACTTAGAGTGTCGGCGCCCATATGCACGAAATCATCTCTAAGCACAAATGGCATAAAATTTTATATTTTAAATAAAGCCAGAACTGTAGCCATCAACATTATTTTTACGTGTTTTATTTAATTTTAAACTTGTGTACCTCAAAAAAACACCGTTTACTATTTTCAATTGAGTCATTAGGTAGAGAAAATTTGGTACTTGATGTCTTTAGTGTTGTAAGCATCCACCAAGAAATGAGTTTTGGAAATTCTTGCTTAGCAGCTTAGCATTCGAGCAGCTTGTTCTGTGTACATTATTTGTCAGCATTTTTGACATTTAGTTATTTTATTTCCTACTATTTTAATTTTGTTTAGCCTTACTGCGCTTATAATGTACGTTGTTGTAACAATTTCTAAAACCATACATTTTAAAATAAGGGGGGCCCGGTGTCCTACAACACAAGCCTCGAGCTTAGGTTAGGCATCACTCTCATACAATAAATTACTGAAACGTACAATAAATATACCCCTAAAATGTTAAAAAGATTATTGATTGTATTTTTGGCCTTGAACCGGCACCTATTGTTTTAGGCCAGTATTGTCACTGCTCTGGTTAAATACGCACAAAGAACGGTCAGCGAAAAAGTTAAATACAACAATTACAGTGGCGTTACATTTAACAGTTAGATACAAAGTGATTGAAACTATTGTACGTCATATCTGTGGCAACGAGGCTTCCACTCAGCATGTTGTAGCATGAGCCACGGGTGAAATCGTGAAATGACAACAAAAATTACAAATTTAAATAACTAATATTACTTAAACTACTTTAATAATACGACTTACTAATATTAATATTAAAAAGATATAAATACTTTATCTAAATTAAATCCTTATTAATAATATGAAACAATACAATTTAATATATATGTACAAAGAAATAGGATTCGATAAAGAGACTTCTTAGAATGATCGATATAATTTTTCCATTTTATTCCCGATAATTTTGGCTGATGGTACGTTTGATGTGTTTTTGCCATGTCAGTCGTCTGTCTAGGTGCATTCCCAAATACCTTGAATGGTCTTGTTGGGTAATCTGCTGGTTAACCAACTTTACGGGTTAACAAGTACCTTTTGATTGTCAAAGTAACACGACTTGATTTGTTTTGGTTAGAATTTATTCTCCACAGCTTGAGACATTTTTAATTCGATTTGTTTAATTCTCAAGTCCCGTTTATCTAATAATGATAAAATGCGTTTAAAGGCTAAATAAAAATAGGGTCTCGAATTTTAAGACTTATCCTTATAAATTAAATAGGTAGGATCGTTTACAAGATTACTTGGATATTTATCTAATTAAATTAATGTTCCAGGCAAAACAAGAAAGTAAGGTACACAATTACCATAAATACCTTTGCTGGCAGAATTTAATTTATTAGATAAAAGACAAGCAAACTCTAAAGATTTAGTTCACAACACAATCAGGTGACTATGGAATTGTATTACAAGTTGGAAACTTAATTTGATTTATGCTGCACTAAAGTTAATATACCTTTAGGCTTAAAATATCCGTTTCCCAAAATGTAACCTGATTTAGTTTCAGAATGTTTTTAAACAAACACTCAAGAATTTACTATGATTATTCTAATGACTGAAAAAAGTTATACACGAACGGTTATTTTTACAATAGGCCATCCAGTGCTTACACTAGATGGTCTATTGTAAAAAAATAAACCGTCCGTCTGCGTAGATGATGGTTAATTAATAAAAGTGTCCAAGGTTTGGCCTTCTAAAACCCTTTAGCGTCTAATATTGCAGGCGTTCAAGGTAACCGCTTACAGCAGGTGGTATGTCTGTTTGCCACCATCGTGGTATAAAGAATAAAAAAACATCCTCTATCATTACTACCTTAAAAATAGAATCCTTAAAAATCGGCGAGAAAGGTGATAAAACAGATATTGAGAATTACCGACCTTTCAGCTTAATTTCGCACCTATACAAAGCCTTCATGAAGGCGGTGGAGACCGCCTAAGAAGCCGGCTTTCGACGGGGCCTCTACTACCGATCATTTACACTCAATAAATAAAATTCTGGAGAAACATTTAGAATACCAACGTCCACTTTATCTGGCGTTTGTCGACTACTCCAAAGCCTTTGATAGCATCAGTCACACATCCATTTTCAATGCTTTACACCATCAAAACATCAACAATGTCTAAACCAACCTATTAAAAAATATATAAGCCAAACAGCAGCCGTCAAAATCAATTCCACAACGGGGGCCACCTTTTTTCGTACAAGAAGGAGTAAAACAAAGAGCCCCATTATCGCTGAAATTATTTACTGCCGTATTAGAGGAAGTCTTCAAAAAGCAGCTGGTTGGACAGAGAAGCGCATTGTTCTTGGAGATAAGAGATTATTCAATCTCCGCTTCGCCGACGACATTTATGCTTAACGCGCTTAACATCGCAAGCCGGATCGCAGGTCGGACTTCATATGAATATTTTGAAGACCAAAGTGATGACGAACAGACCGCATCACAAAACCGAAATAGGAGCCGTAGAGGTTGCATACATCGTTGAGTATCTCTATTTAGGCAATATAGTCTCTTTTCAGGCGAGACAAGAGAAGTTGCATGACGCACCGATAACGCCTGAAAGAGCTATTGGTCCATGAAAGATCTCATGAAGGGTGATCTTCCCTTAAAAAGAGACTTAGGCATTCTCCCCATTCTCACTTAGAAAATTCAGTAGAGGTCCACGCTTGAGGTATGCCAAAGAGCAATGGAACGGAGTATTCTGGGTTTCAAATTGACGGACCGGATTAGGAATACCACAATCCGTTCCAATACTCACATCACAGATGTCACTCGAAAAGCTGCTGCACTTTGAAACTGGGCTGGACACGTGTGCCGCACGCTAGATGACTTTTGGGCCAAACGAATCACAAATTGGACTCCACAAAATGGCAAGCGACAACGCGGTAGACCTCGTCGCAGATGGCGAAATGAGTTAGATTCCTTCGAAAAAGATTGGCCTCATAGATCGACTGACAGAGAGAGGGGGAGTGAGAGTAGGCCTTTTCCCTAAAAATAATAATATACTTACTACATTTCGCTAGAATTTTACATCCTAACTTTGCCTTTCTCTTGAGACTTTCGGACATTGCTAATTTGAATAGTTTTTTTTTCGATTATTCGTGAAGTGAAAATATAATGACAATAATGACCCTTAATGATGGCGCATTTCAAACATACCTACGCATTTGTCTTTTTAGTATTACAAAGTAATAACAAACAGGATATTAATATAAATACGGTGCAAGTTTTATTGTCTTGTTTTTTTCTCAGGCTTTATGTACCAAAGGGACGACTGTGATTTTGATTGATGATGATGTGAGTTTTATTTTATTTGAAAGTATTTTTTTTAATATTTTAATGTGTTCTTCTAAATATTTGTATTTATTTTGAAAACAAATGTTGAGGTAGGTACCATAGATATTAAGTGAATTTGGAGCGGGGCGGTAGCCTAATGGCACTCGTAATATAATCAACATAAAATATTTATGGGACTAAAAACATAATAATAGGATCGCTTTTTTACGATAGAATGTTTATTTTTTCTTAATCACTCTACCTTTTTTGAACTTATACAAAATTATTTTCTGCTTTTTAGTTAAGCGTAAAGCGTATTTTTTAGATTTTTATTAAATTTAGGTTTTTGATGGGACATTTTAATACGTAGATTATATACAATTTACGTTATCCAAAACTCTCTATAGGCATAGGGTTCTGAAATACAAAACCAACTGTCACACTTCTATCGGACTTTAACATTCTGTGGCGCGGTGGGAGTGTGTCCGACTGCTACGCAAGAGGTCGTGAGTTCGATTCCCACTCGGGACACCACTTTGTGTGATCCACAAATTGTTGTTCCGAGTCTGGGTGTACTTAGTGTCCGTGACTTGTATGTTTGTAAAGTACCCCGCGACACAGCGATACAGGGTTTGTACCCTAGAGCGGGAGTCGTCTTTCAAAAAAAAAAAGTATTTCTGATTGAGTAGCTAATAAATGAATACAGTTTATACTTAATAAAAGTTATTTCTCGAGCATTTATTTAACAAAAGGTCTGTCAAAAATACAAAACGGAACATTCAATTTAAATAACTTTAGTAAATATAAATATATCAAATATAATATATTAAATAAGTAAAGAAAATAGTAATCAAAAGTATTATATATTATTATGTACATAAACCTGAAGTAACATTTTGGCTATGAAACAGAAACGTAAAAAAATATATATAATATATTTGTCACTTAAGGCACTTGTGTCACCGCCAGCGAGTAGCGAGTAGCAATAGATGTAGATCCCGTGTGAATAAAAACCAGGCAAATGCATGTTGGGCCACGCACATTGGAGGGTTCTGTAGTCGCTGCGCCGTAGCTGCGTACAGACGGACATGGCGAAACTATAAGGGTTCCGCTTTGCGTTTTGGCTACGAAACCCTAAAAAGAGATACAGTATAGGATAAATTCTCGCCAGCAGTGTAAAAATCAGCGATCAAGTATTAATAAACGAACCTCTATTGTGTTGGGATCTAGGTACATCTATTGTACGTTTCTTACGAGAAAATCTTTTTTAGGTGGTCGCTTTCTCGCCGTTGATGGGAATAGTGCCTAAGGTTCCAGTCATAATTATTTAGGTAGGTACAGAAGTTGAATCTTCAGTATTGAAATCTGAAACATTATAGAAAGAATAATTATCCTTTAGGTGTATATTTTTTTAATCTGATACCAAACCCTGGACTAAAGCAACATAATTGAAATTGACGTAATACCTTTGTAATTTATTAAAATAAAATAATATATTTGCAGATAAATTACACCTAGACACAGAATATACAATCGTGCTCATCACACCTCTGGCTTAGCAATCAGAGTCACAAACCACTAGACCATGGATTCCCAAAGGGGTTGATAAAGGTTTCCTAAGTGTCGAACTTTCGCGATTTTTATACATATTAGATATATTTCGGGACTTACAGTCCGTCAAATCTAAGAAGTACCGTTTGACAGTTCTGACAATTGAATGATAGGGATGGGATGAAAAAAACGATTACTATAATATCCGAACTTTAAGAGATCGATTACTATAATATCCGAATTTTAAGAAATCAATTGTTATAATTAAATAAAAGAAATGTTTAGGATATTTTTTTATTCACTACTAGTACTAGTATCGTCGTCTTCGTCATCATCGTCATTTAAATTAATGACCAGTTGATTGTCCATTACATTATCAAAGTGTACGTCTCTTTCGAAGTCGTCCATTATTATTTTCTTTGTTTTTTGTACTACTTTACTCCAATCTTCCTGTGTAACTTGGGCACATGCTTCCTTTAATAAACCTTCCATTTTCTTGACACTGAAGGGTGGTTTTGTGTTGTGTCTTGCTGCATAACCTGTAAAACAATAATGTAACTATTTGATAGCAGACGAAAACCATTGTTTAAATTATAAATGTTAGAAGTACTCGTGTTATTATTATAATATTATAAAATATTACCTTTAACTTGGGCCCAAATCAGTTCAATGGCATTATATTGGCAATGGTACGGAGGAAGTCGTATGACTTTGTGCCCGTGCTCTTCGGCCAATTGGTCAATTACATATGTCGGTTTTGGTGGTTTATGCAATTTCACTAACTGTAATAATTCAGCTTTTAATAGTGACATGTCGGCATCCACTCCTTTTCTTTGCGGCCATGCCACCAAATCTGCTTTCTTATTGGCTGACGTAGGTGCTTTATCAATTTGCACAGAGTGGTATGGGGCATTATCCATTATAATTGTGCTGTTAGGAGGGATATTCTGTAATAAATTTAAGAACCACTCTCGGAACCTTACTGCGTCCATTTCTTCATGATACTCTTTAGTGCTTTTGGATTGGAAAGCTAATAAAGAGTTTTCCACGAAGCCTGTAGACGCTGACCCAGCATGGCATATTATGAGGCGTCCACCTTTTCCTATCGGCACCTTCGAGCACGAAGCTTCAGAATCATCAGTCCATGTTTTCGGCACAGAATGGTTGGAATTTAGCCAGGTTTCGTCCAAAAATATTACATTATCCCAGTTTATAATTTGTTTAACTTCGCGCAGGAATGTTAGTCGCTGCATAATTATGTCATGTCGCTCCATAACAATTTTTCGTTTGTCAACTTTTTTGTATCTGAAGCCAATTCCTGTTATTACCGTTCTCAACGACTCTATGCTTCCCTTATACAGCCCGGCATCTTTTAAAGTTGCACATAACTTTGCCAATGTTGGAAATTCGCCTCTTGTAAAATACCCGTATATATGGTTTCTAATAGCATGACTATCGAATTCATCGATGCCTGTCACAGGTTTATTTCTTTTTCGTTTTTTCGGTGTGTGAAGTACGTTACTGTCACTCCCCGAAGGCCCATATTTTTCACTTAATATTTTGCCAACGGTGCGGCTACCAATACCGAGAGCTTCACCGACGCGATCCCGAACTTGTGTAACTGGCAGTAGAAGTCCACCATTTTGAGATTCACGCTCAAAATACTCGTGTAATTTCACCACCAATTCACGAGCCTGGCTGTTCAAAGTACGTCCTCTTTTCGACATTATTAATAAACACTTGCTTAGTTCGGAGTCCAGTATAAATATTGCCAAGGTAAACGGATAAAGAATGATCAGTCCAGAAAAGTAATAGCCAAGTCACAAATTGTAAAACACAAACGAGAAAGCAAGTACGCGCACAGTCAGCTTCCAAGATGGCGAGAGACTGCTGACGCCGAACCGACCGAGCGGACCGCGTGCGCTTGTAGTTGGCAGTGTTGCCAGAAAAAAAAAATTGTAGAGACTTGGACACCTGCGATTTTGCCTATTGACCTAAAAATAATTAAATTAATTTATTTTAGGGTATCTGTGTATTCAGTGCATTATGCGGTCGCGCAGTAACGTCGTTAATTTATAACATCAGGCAACAACATTTTTGTGAATGGGTTCTACATACCTTATTTTTATTAGTTTTAGACGTAGAAATAAGACTTAGAAGAAAAAATTGTAATTGTAAAATCAATGGATGTGCTTGTTAAAAATTTGTTTATTTCTCTGTAATATGCAAACCCATACTATCATACACAAAAATAAATGTAAAAAACACTATCCCTGACTCCATTTACTATTTCGACAGCGTTAGCGCGAGAAACCCCGACTTATTTGGGCGCGAAAATCAAAAATCGACAAATCGCTTTCGACAACTTTTTAAAGAAGCAAATATATTTGATTTATAAATACGTATTTTTGGTGAATGGGTTTTATCTCATATTTTACGATTACATAACTATTTAGTTATGTAATCGTAATATGTGAGATAAATCCCATTCACATGAAAAAATATTTGTTTG
Source organism: Herminia tarsipennalis (assembly GCA_945859575.2). Taxonomy (NCBI): domain Eukaryota; kingdom Metazoa; phylum Arthropoda; class Insecta; order Lepidoptera; family Erebidae; genus Herminia; species Herminia tarsipennalis. Next base: position 17,219,592 of record OX243839.2, read on the forward strand.
GTTGTCAAGTGTAATTTGTAAATAATACATTCGATTTTTCGTATATGTAAACGATTTTTTTGCATACAAGTGTATCCGAAGAGTCGCAACACTACGTGCAGTGACCTAACTACGTAACTTTGTAATGAGGTCAAGAATATAACTATTAGAAATTATTTACTGTGTAAATATGTGTTATTTTGCTTTGTTTGAAAGTTTTCAATTACATTTAGATATTAAGAATTGTACATTTTTAGATACAATAATGAAATCTTTCTAAATTCATGGTTTTATGAAAAAGGTTATCGAAACTGAATAATGTACGTATGAACAAAGTTGTTTCGGTTTGAAAAATATGAAACGTCAAACGGTACCTCTTAGATTTGATGGACTGTAATCGCGTTAATTATTTAAAGGTACGAACCTTTTATTTACCCGACATTTCGATCGAATTGCACCGATCGTGGTCACGAGTCGACGGTGCAATTCGATCGAAACGTCGGGTAAATAAAAGGTTCGTACCTTTAAATAATTCACGCGATTAAGTCTCGAAATATATCTAAAACGAAAACTGATTTTGGGGGTCGACGAGGTCTAAAAATCGACCCCTATTAATTAACACAGTTCTTATTTGAAACATTCAAGATACTCTATGAGTAAGTTGTCTTATACTTGTTATGGGAATGAGTATTATTTTATTAGGAAGTACTATTGTTGTATTTTTAAAAAACTCAACAAGCAGATAAGCTTTTTTTTGGTATGGTGGTCTAAGGTAGAAGTTTTGGATAAGGGTCTCTTGCCCAAAATAATTTGTGAATTCCTGCAATAGACCATCGGAAAAAAGAATGCATGACAGTTGTTTACCAGTAAGGTGTGTTTTCACTTCGTCGCTATTGCAAAATGTGACGCCTGGTAGCATGTCGCTAAGTTTTTTCTTGATATCTGGCCGTACATCGCAAAATATGGCTCGACCAGTGATACACCAGTATGCTACAAGGATCTGCAAACTCTGTAATAAAAACATATCTTATAACTTTATCGAGCAAATTTTATATGAATATACCTATAAATAATCTGAATCTCGGCAATTAGCATGCAAGGGGTTTCGGGGGCGACAAATCGATCAAATCGATCTAGCTAAGTACGTTCAAAAAAAAATACCGAGCTAATCCTGGTCATCCAGGTACTTATAACTGTTTTCTTATTACTTACTACCTGTTGCCCGCGACTTCGTTCGCATGAATATGTTGAAAAAGAAATGTATCCCACGGAAATATTTTATTAGCCTACGTCTTATTTTTATCCAGATCCAGATCCCGTTCTGGCGGGATTGAAAAACAAACATCCATCCATACATTCAAACTTTTGCATTTGTATTATTAGTTTATATAGATGTAATTTATTGACCTCGGTCTGTCTCGACCGAGACATAGAGACTGCGCCATAACCTCACAAAATTTACCACTCTCTGGAAAGAGACAACGCAACTGCACGGCCAATACCTACCTACCTCTTTTCTGTAAGTCTGTAATGACAATTTATGTCAATATGTTTGACAACTACTGCACGCACGAGTGGTTTGTATCTCTTATACTTTGCAGTCTGTATCTACTTCATACCTGAAAGGGAAGGTGCAATCCAGTCTCTGTCTATGGTCTCGAATCGTTCCCTATCTGGTAGGTACTTGATTTTATTTATGACACCTCTCTTTGTCAAAACTGTTTATATGCCTTACGTTTAAACTTATTTCTTATAGACTTAGCATTAAATAGTTAATGTACGCACGTAACCTTGTATTTTGTATTTACACACCAAGCTTACTGAACGAAATCTCTGTGTAATCAAACGCTGTGAAAATATTTACATATACAATGCAATAATGAGTTTGCCTCGGGAGCCGCCTCATTGTGTTGAATATTCAATGCTTCACCCTTTTATAGACATAATACTTAGACATTGTAAAAACCTTTATAAGAAAATTAAATTTGCTACCCGTTGTTGAAAAATTGATAGACGTTATTGTATTATGGTTCAAGGGATATACAGGGTGCCGATTTAGTCAGTCGAATCCTTGCAGGGGAATGATCAGCCCAAGATATTGAACCGATTTTTTGTAAAAAAAAAGTACCTTAATTTTTTTCGTAACAATTTTAACCTAAATTTGAATCTGAAATCTACGGGGTACTTACCAACATGTTATGTTGATAAAAACTGTTTTCGTTCGATACTTTAACGCTTCAGTATCATGGTCTGTTTATTCCCCGGCAAATAAGACATTTTATTTCTCATTTTGTACTCTAAAACAATAATACTTTATTTCCCAAATTGTTTTATGGAACTTGGAAAATAAAACCTCTATTACTATTTATTAAAAAGTTGCCATTATTAATTTCATATAATACCTATGTTATGGAAAATTTTGGGAAAATAAATGATTTCCAGTTTGTTCTATGCCGGTAGACTCAGGTGAAGAGTTAGAAAGAAAAAAATGTGCTGTTTTGTCCTACGGCGTCATGTTCCATAGAACAAATGGGAACTACCCGTGTCTTTGTGTCCGTGAACTAATTTAAGTGTATTTTGTGGTTTCAGGGTATCTAGGTAAACTAATATTGTATAATTGTTTGTTATTTGAACTAAATGTAGCGTTATGTTAAACGTTTTAACTAACGTTGCGGTGCAATGCATGCATCAACGTTGCATGTGATTTGACGTTGTGGCTTGCGGTCCGTGGAATAATAAATTGACGCTAATTTATTTATCCTGGTTAAGTAAGTTGTGTTTAGTAAATTTAGTACGTTTTCGAATTAAATTTGTGACTGAGTAGAAGACAAACTTAAATGTCCGGTAAAGCGTTAGCTACTTAACACTTTTGGTATGACGAAAACCACTCCTTATGATGGTATGTCACAGGTTTTATTATTAGAAATGCTTTTAAAATACCTATTATAAAAATGAATCACCATTCTCCGCCACCACGTATTGGTTTCGCGCCCAGATTCTGTATATATTCAATTGAATTCGAAACATATGACATGAAATTTAAAAAAATCTACGTAGCTCGTAAGATGCAGAACAAATCCGATATGTTTGTTAACTTGATAGGTTCATCTATCTTTAGAATTAGATTTCCTTAAGGAAAAAGCAGAGTTTAAGGCGATGCAATCATTCTGGGTTAACACGAACCATTGTTTCCTACCATAAGTTACAAAAAGAATGGATAGAGCGATAAATTGTAACAAAATAAGCCATGTCTAACTTAGGCCACATAATATTTTAAATGGGAATTTTTCACTCCCAGCTGGAAACTGTAGATGAAAAAACAAGTGATCTTTTTATTACGGCAATTAAAAGTAGGACAGACCAAATATAAGCAGCTTTATTTTATCATCAGTTAAAGCAAATTAATCTCAATTTAAAGTAATTATATAATAATACAATCCAGGAGAAGCAATAGCCCACGGGCGTCACTGTAATTAAAAATAAACAAGAAAATTACAATCGTAGTCGTTTCTTTGGCATCCTTATCCCCCAACACGGAAGTTCATAGCTTATTGTTGTTACATCTTTATTTGGGGAACCTTCATTTATTTGCTCATAACCATCGAAATAATAAAAAAAATTGAAGAATTTATCTTATTGTTCATCATTAAATGGCCCCTAGCCTTAAAGTTGGTAACACTGGATATGATGTTGCCAATCGTTCATTTAACATTCACCCTATTGATCATTAGATTAAGATTTAAAAAAATCTGTAAACGTATGGGAGTAGAAACATGTTGGGTTTATTTACTCGTAAATGCGTCTGTGTAAAAGTAGTCGCATTTTTTTTCGGTGATAAAAGTCCATCCATCCATATGATTAAAAGTGAGTGAGTTAAAAATATGACCCAAATGGCTGGCCAAACGGAACCCTTATTATTTCGCCATGTATGTCTAACCGTCCGTCCGTAGCTTAACTCAGAGACTGTTAGTGCTAGGAGGCTGTAATTTTGCATGGATACACATTTTACTTACGCCGACAAAGTGAAAGAATAAAGTCTTGAAAACATTTTTTTTTAATGTACCTACCCCATTGTGTGGGGTATCATTAGATAGGTCTTTTAAAAACGTTTAGGGGTTGGCAAGACATTTTTAGATCTAGAGATCCGTTTATAAAATATTAAGCTATAAAGTGTAAATTTTGTTAGAGCCAAGTGTCCCCCCCCCCCCTGCCAGCTAAATGGTTGATGTTGGCTAGGTGAAAAAAATCACGGTAGTAGTATTAACTATCACAGCTAAGTAGGCTTTACAAGTTTACGAGTAACAGCTGACCAAATGAGAAGTAACAAAATTTTCGTACAAATTCCATAAAAAATATTATTAAGTAGATATCACGTTGTAAGTATGAAACAAAAACAACAGAAGACCCACTTCTTAAGCTACATTATTTGGATGGGGGGACTACGAAACCCTACATTGTGCTTGGCCCGATGCACTTGGTCGGTTTTTTTCAAATGAATTTTACATAATTGCTACGTTTGGATGTCCATATCATCAAACGTTGAGTATTCATCGATCTGGTCAGACCATATCATACCTTTTTTTTTTTTTCTTTTGGCGGGAAAAATTCCTGACGAACACCCCCACCGTCCGGGGAAGACGGTGGAGGTAGTGTGGGGTTTGCACCCACTAAAAAACCCGCCGTGTATCGCTCGCCACCTTCGCGAACGGGCCGCCGGGACCATATCATACCTAATGTGACCAGTGCTTATGGTGCTATATCCGGAAATGCCCCCATTTAATGATATGGTTAACCATATTACGATCCGACCACAACATATATAGTGAAATTAAAAGGAAAACTAAAATTAAAAGCTAAGTAGGCTTTACAAGTTTACGAGTAACAGCTGCTCAATTGAGAAGTAACAAAATTTTCATACTAATTTCAATTTAAAATTATTATTAAGATAACGTTGTAAGTATGAAACAAAAACAACAGAAAATCCACTTCTTAAGCTGCTTTATTCGGATGGGGGGAGGGACTACGGAACTCTACATTGTGCGTGGCCCGACATGCACTTGCCCGGTTTTTCAAACTGGTTTTGGGTACTTAGGACGTGTGCGTTATTCCAAAATATGGTCCATTTTTATATTCAACCACATTCCATAGCCTAGTAGCCAAACTGGGCCATGCACTCATGCCGGGCGGTGACATGACCAACAAACTTATGATGCGCGAGTGTACCTACTGCTGGCTTCAGTCAGCCTACGAAAGGGTAGTTGACTGTCAAGTCAAATCGGTCTCATAATATAAAATTTCAAAACGACACGACCCTTATAAATTTGTATGGAATAAGACACTATGACGTCACAAATTGTTATCGTCATTTCATATACTTTTATTTACGGCCGGTCTCAATAATCTAACTTTCGCTGGATTTGGCTACTAGAGGTAAAATTTTGACATATTTTGTATGGAGGTTATGTCAAATATCTCTAGTAGCCAAATTCATCGATAGTCATTTTTAAGACCGGCCGTTAGTATTATTGATGATTACATAAACACTTTCAATTGCAAACGCACATTAACTTTAAAAATATTTTAAGAATTATCTTTTAACTAGCTGTCCCGGCGAACGTCGTAACGCCCCGTTATATATATAATATACTAGCTGTCATCCGCGGCTTCGCCCGCGTTTACACACTACCCCGTTAACAGCTCGCGTTAAATCCTGAATCGCGACATAGAAGTTTTCACAGCTGCTTACTATAAATACAAGTTAACCCAACGTTAACCGTTGGGCCGCGGCCCGCCAGGCACGATCACCTCGCCTGGTCGGAGGATCCTCCCTTTGTGTTGGAGGGACTTAACATCTTGCCCTCCACACCTACGGGTATGTAACAGCATGTGTAGGTATGAGCCTTACTTCCAAAAAAGTAAAATCCATTCTGTACAGTTGATCACAGTAAATTACGAGGTTGTTCACTTGGTTTCTTGCAAGGGTTTCAGCGTCATCACCTGCAGGGCTGTATTTCTGTTGTAAGTCATCCAATTTTAGTCGAATATTATCGGCACCTGGGAAGGCGAAGCCGCCTACGAAGTGTATCGCAAAGTGAGCAGGTAGAGCGCCTTCCTGTTAAGAAACATTGAAATTTGTAATACATTCCTTATAGCGAATAAATAATGCCTAGTTTCAAAAGTCAGTGAAATGTGTGGATGGAGTGTTCGAAGCCGACAACTTAACGGTGCGTCGTTATTAGTACGGTTCAGCCCAGCGGGTATTTTTAGATTAAATAATACTCTTTACTACAAGTATCTTACAATATTAATTTCAATGTTCTAAGCTGTTTAAATTGTAACTATCACACCAATAATTACACATATACCTACTTTTAAAGATAGTAGGCTGGTCCTTTTTTTCGATTTTATTTAGTTCTATCCCCTAAAAAACGAACCAGTGATTTTTTATTTTTTATTGAGGTCTCTACGACCTTAAAACTCAATATAAATGCATCAAATGACTCATAAAAAACAAAATAAATGCATCAAATGTAGAGGTACACGACACAAAACAACTGCGGCCATCATTTTTACCCCTCTATTTCCCTCGCAACTAATTGCTCACAAGTTACGTTACGTGTTTGTGACTATTTTAAGAAACGTTGCGAACATTAAGTTACGGGTGTATCATCGTTTTTTGTTGTGACAGTTTTGTTGTGCAATAACATTAACTACATTTATTTTTAAGTTAATTCCTAGGATAGGATAGGATTTCTAAAACTTTGACGTGCTTCTAAAACTCAATAAAAAAAATGAAAGAAATTACAGGTTCGCTTTTTAGGGGTTACAACCAAATGCTGGGGTGCCTGTGCTGATTTTCAAAAAGTGTAAAAATAAGGACCACCCTATTAGATAAGTATAATAAAATAAGACTACAAAACTTAGCTATACATAGATATGATCAAAATGTATACCTAATGGTTTTGTTCAAATAAAGAATAAAAAAAATACCTACATTTTTACCATGATATACGGCGAGGTTATCTATAAATTCCAATTCAAACTTTGTAATATAATTTTTCAGCAGTATCACGCTGCATGTAGCTAGTAAGTATAAGCAGCAAAGCTAAAACTTTCTGTGTGCATGCTTGACTCACATTTGATAGAATTTTATTCCAAGTTGGAGCAAAGTTGAGAGTTACGTATGAAGATGCCTTTTCACACCAAAACTAAGTTTAAATTCTTTAGCTATTTCATTCCTTACTTAATGGCCCATTCTTTTCTTAGTAAGCATACTTATACTTTGAAATATTGACGTCGTTTTGTTACATTTCACCTATTTTTTTTCCATTTCAAAGAACAACGACAATGAAAACCATTGGCAATTGGTTAAACAAAAAATCGTGTCAGAATTCATTGTCTTAAACGGAACCATCAAATTCATAAACAAAACAAAATAAAAAAAATCTCATCTAACGTCAATCCTTGGCTTTTATTTTGTCTTTAAAATATTGTTAGTCTCTAACTTACAATATTTTGACGTTTCTAGAAATAACATTTTTTTTATAAAGAAGCTCAGAACTAAGTAGGATGTTGTATAATGTTTTCATAAATGGAGATTCAATTTTAATTAATCTATTATATGAAGTTCCTATACCTACTATTGGACATGAAATGAAAGCCCATTAACTATTATTATCCCATTACGTGAGCTGTTTGGGTAGATATTTGTTTGTGCATCATCAAAAACTGGATGAAATTTATCCACCTGCAATGGCGAGAAATGAACCTGTGTCTAGGTTGGCACATAGGTTCATATATTACTCCTATTTTAAATGAATGTGGGTACTTACCTCAACGTACATAGCTTTACATAACGGTCTAAATTGATAATAGAGAATTATGATCACGTCAGCAACAATGCCGCAAAGTAGTCCAATTGCGATACCAAATCCGAGACAGCAAAAGAAACTGACCACCAAAGGTATCAAATCCAGTTCTTAAACAAAATTAAAATAAATATATATCTAAGACTTATGTTATAATAATGTATAAGTTTTGTAGAACTTTCGACTATTGTCTCTACAACAAATAACATTATTGTCGCTATCATTATTTTCGTTTTTTCATGCAAAGTCGTGCAAATTCGTTGTATTTTAGTTTATGTACGTCACGTATGTAGCATGTTTCATACACGCAGAAAGATTAATATAGATACAATGAACATTATCAGATCTGTGATTATGTATCCTTTATGTGACTGGCAATACCCATTCGTACCCTACTCTAAGTATCTCATCATAAGTTAACAGTACTTCAAAAGCGGACTTATAATATTTTTACTTATATAGCTACTTACTGCTGTATTTCCAAATTATTTTAAGAATAGAATGATCCACCAAGCGCAACACGGCGCAGATTATCACCGACGAAAGTGTAGCACGAGGTATGTAGAAGAAATACGGCGTCAACAATAGCAATGTTAAGACAACAATAAAACCTGCCAATCACAAAAGGTTGGTTTAAAGTTTGGCCAATTTAACTCTATTTCACTTGGATATCATTTCTAGTACATGGCGGCTTCGCCCAAGTGGATGATTTTACCCACTTTTGGGTTGATTTTTGCTTTCGAATAAAAAGCGAATGAAATGCACGTTTTTTATTTACAACAAAAAGCTACCTCGTCGAAGCTCCTCGGGCAGGGGCACCGAACCCCCTGCCCGAACAGCCACCGCCCGCTGATACACTTCGGCGAGCACTTCCACCTCTATATCACACGGGGGTGTGCCGGCCAATGCGCACACTGCCTCTGCAGACACCGTGCGGTTTCCGCGTATGGCCCTGACCGCCATGGTCCGTCGAGGACAGGTCTATTCTGGGCAATCAGGGACGCCACCCACACGGGTGCGCCATACGAAGCCATTGACCGCACCACCCACGTGTACAACCATCTCTAGTCAACAACTCGAGGCACTAGGCCCGCCCAGGTTCGAATTAATACCTCAATGGTCCGAAATAAGTTTAGTTTAACGTATTTATTAAGCGCTACCTTTCTGATTTTTTTCATATTTTTTGGTCACACTGTTCAAAAGATAAGGGGCGGAGGGGACACAATTATGCAAATTTTGGAGCGATTATTTCCAAAAACATTCGCTTAAAAAAAAAGAGTTATTATTTATTAGAAACCCTTTTTTTTGTAAGACCTGTCGAATGATATACCGTGTGGTATATATCATTCGACAGGTCTTCCAAAAAAAATTGTGATGTTGATGTTTAGTGAAAAAATAAAAAATCAGCTTCTATTGTGTCACATGTATATAGTGCCCCCCCCCCAAAAAATATTTATTTTTATTATTTAGTTATCAAAGTAAATAGCGGCTACTACAAGACACCTTTTCATCAAATTTCATCAATATTCATCGAGTACTCTTTGAGTAAAATGCGTGTGACGGATCATCCGGACGGACAGATAGACAGACGGACATGACGAAACTATAAAGGTTGTGTTTTTGCCATTTTGGCTATGGAACCCTAAAAATATTTGTAAAATTAATGAATAGAATTTTTTTTTCTATTTATTCTATTATTTAAAAATAGGACATCAAATGATATATGATTATTGGTATTTTTATAGATTATAGATTTCATTGATTTTATTAAATTGACATTTATTATTTTTCTTTAAGTGTATAACAATTTGTACACCTACTTAGGTATTATAAAGTTAATGGACGATGTAAAAGTATTTAGGACCTCATAGTACACCCTTATTTTATACAAATTCTAAACAAAATTCCAAAAGCCCCTATGGATCCGAGTGCCGCTACTCCCGAAACACGGTTTTTTTTATGAACTTTGATCCGTAATAACTTATTTAGTTATTGCGGATCAAAGTTCATAAAAAAACAGTGAACGGGAATATCTTGCTAAGCCACCTTTCCCACCAACGGCGATAAGGGAGGCCAAGTATCGAATATATCGCTCAAGAAACGATATTATTAAAATTATTTAATAAATTGTTTTTAAATCGTTTAAAATCCATAATCGATGAAATAAATTTTATACCCAGTTACCAGTTTGGGTTTAGGAAAAAACAGTCAACTATAGACCAGGTACATCGAATAACTAACGTTATCGAAGAATCCATTTAAAATAAAGAGGAAGAGAATACTATCGTATTCTTAGATGTAGCGCTACCTTTCAATAAAGTCTGGCACGAAAGCCTGATATATTAAGATAAGCGAACTTTGCCTAATGATTTCGCAGTTATTTTTGAATCTTTTAATAAGAACAAAGTGCTAAGAGTAAGACAAGAGAATGCCTACTCGGGAGCTTAAAATGACAAATGCCGGGGTGCCACAAGGTAGCATACTATATTATACTCTTATGACATACCAGAGCTGCAAAATAACACTATTACAACAATTGTACAAGCAGATTCTCATGCTCATATTGACGTATGGAATCCAACGCTGGGGCTGTACTACGTGAATGTCGAGCTACTCCCAATTGACCGACCACACGGATTTAGTGCGAAGACTAAAAAGAATTAAACCGTTGGAATAGTATATCTATGAACTAGTGAAAAAATAAAAGTGACAGTGTTTCAAATAAAACACATGAACAAAATGTTTTTTTAAAAAAAGTGTAGTTATAAGATTGGTGTAAACTTCTAAAAATAAGTTAGTGTAAAAGCCTTAAAGAAGTTTTGTTCTTTATATGCAAGAATAAAAAAACCTGCCAAAATTTCAGGTTTGTAGCCCCAACGATTTAGGCTCTACGTTGAGGAATCAGTCAGTCAGGAAAATGTAACTATAGATTTTTATCTCTTAACATTAGTAAATAAACGCGCAAATTTTACATTTTTGAGTTTTTTTTCTATTTAGATGAACCAATGGTGTGGTGATATAAAATTAGGCAAATTCTGCAAAAAATAATACCTGTATATATCCCAGCAGCTGGCGTTTTAACTCCAGATGCTTCGCTTACAGCGCTGCGACTAAGGGAACCGTTTACTGGCATTGAAGAGAAAAAAGATCCAACTATGTTGCAAACTCCTAGTGCCAAAATCTCATGAGTTGCCCTCAATTTTTTCCCATGAGCTGAAATATTTTAATTTGTCAATTTTGAAAGCTTGTTTATCAAAATACTAAGAGTTCTAAAAAAAAATACGTATAATAAATAAGAAAACCAGGACACTTACTAAAGGCTTTAGCAATGGCCACGTTACCGAGGATGCCCACCAACGGCACTACTAGAAGACCGAAACCAAGGTGTGACAACATTTGAACAAATGTATAAGTTTTATCATTAACTACTGTTTTGAAGGGTGGGATTTTAGGAGCTGGAATGCCGGGTATTATCTTACCTAAAGAAAAGAAGGAAATGTAAGTATTAATGTCAAGTTATGTAGGTATTCATTACAGTGTACGTATGATCGACCAACATTTTCCATATTTAGGCTTAACATTTTGGCGACATATTATTGATCATGAATTAAAAATTCCATAACTTCGATCACCAAAATATATTCAGTGTAGGCTAGAAAGCGCAATACATTTAAGGTGTTTTCCTCTAGTTGCTGAGAATACTCTTAGGCTTTGCAGCTTACCAGTTAAAATAAAGGGATCTTCTGTATTTCTATGCATGATTGCCGCCATTATTGTAGCCAAGATCACAACTACTGCGTTTCTGGATATACCTATAAACCATAATACTCTCTTTTTCACTACCGCGCGGTGCTTAGATCGATCGTCAGTGCCCGGTTTGATGGGTATATTTTGTAAGTTCTGAAATAGACCATAATATAATTACACGTTTGAATTAATTTATGTACATTATAAGACATTCAGTACCTACATATAATATTAGTCTAAAGAGCTGTAAAATAAGGACAAAATAGTTACCTCCATTGCTATTAGTATTGTAATACAACAAAAACTGAGCAATGCGTCAGACATTCTAATATTTTTAAAATGAGTGAAGATTCCTTTCCACGATGTTATAAACGAGCTAGCAGTAAACTTTAGACCAAGTAATCCCTTGATCTGTGATGAAGCAACGGTTAGCGCAGCCGCAGATGTGAATCCGGACACAACTGGTATTGATATGAACTCCACTAAGAAACCTAGGAATTAGAAAAAAAAAATAGTGTTACTGCGTGACTTAATGTTGCTTTGATTATTACAAGCAGATATCCAATTAGAACCTGATCCGTTACTTTTAATATTTATTGAGAATAATAAATTTAAATCGAAATATCTTACCTAGTTGTAAAATAGCAGCTATTAACTGAATTATTCCCGCTACAAGACAAAGCAGTATAGCAAAGTCAACATTCACTCCCATCGTGTATCTGACAGTCAAAAGAGACAACAATGCTGTTGGTCCTATGTTAATTTGCGGGATTGTTCCCATAAGTGCGTACATAAATCCTCCTACAAGTGATGCGTATAAGCCGTACTGAAAATAACCATCAAAACAATGTCAGATAGACAAAACTTTTCAGAATGATAATGATTTTTGTCCACTTTTAAAGACATTCAACAAATCTGATAAAAATATAAATGCTCTACCTACTTGAGGTGGTAAGCCGGCAAGCATGGCGTAGCCCATTGATTGGGGTATCAATGTGAGAGCAATAGTGATACCAGCAATAAGATCACCTATACCCTTTTCCCAACTGTAAGTCCGTGACCATTCCAGAATGGGAAATAGGCCAATGATATGCTTAACTGGACGCATTTTCATCAACATTTTAGACCTATAAAAATTCATATTATTGGGTTTTTATACATATTTCTGAGAAGAATAAACCATCGTGTTCATCACACAAAGTTTTATCCTGGGTGGGGATCGAATTCACGACCTCCGGCTTAGCAGTCAGGGTCACTAACCACTAGACCAACAGACCAGCACAACAGGCCAAAAGCACCATGTTAAATTGGAATCACTATAGGTAAGGTACGAGGAGCGATACATTTGGTGTTAGCCTCACAGCGCAAATTGACCCGAAACCGAGTGAAAGCAGCTAGGATCTACCAGCCAAAACTACACTGTAAAACTAACAGCACATTTTGGCAGCGGTTTTGCTAGCGACTCAAAAGCGTTCCTGGATTAAAAGTCTCATTTAACGACTCTGGCGGTGGTGCTGAGACAATCCGCAAGTATATGCATCAAGAGTACTGAAAAATAGAGAACAAATCATCAGACAACTCTGGAAACGTAATTCTACAAGCGGTTGTTATCGATTAGCATTAAGACTCTCTCCCGGACAATACCTACAGGCGAACGTGTGTTTTTTTATCAATAATTTTATATTTCCCAAGAATTTATCAACAAAAACTATGCTAGGTGCTATATATTCATGGTGGTGCTGTTGTCCATGTGAACAAAATGAAGGTACTTTCATGTTCTGCTCACCTTAAGACATGTGAGCTTTGTAAGCAATAGAACATTTAGCGACGTTTTACTACATTGCTGCTGCTGTGATTATGCGACTTATAAAATAGTAAAAGTAAACGCTTACACTATATCTATACGAAAAATTCATAGCTCCTTATCTTAAAAACACACAAATAATAAAATGAGAACTGGCAAATGTAATTTAGCCGATAACGAGATGACATGCGAGACGTCCCTTTTAAATTGTCTTTGCTAGTGACCAAAGAGAATATAAAATTTCCTAATACTAGTGACCAAAGAGGAATAAAAAACTTCGTAATACTCATGGAGATAGTAGATAATCTATCTCTATGGTAATACTAGTGACCACAGATAACTTTTTTAAAGGGACAGTGACGGTAAGCAAGGAGAATTTAACACTATGCACTGACCTCTATAGTGGGTACTAATAGTCCCTTCAGGGTCGCGTCTCCCTCGGTGTCTGCTTTGGGGGGGACGTGGGGATGTTGGTAGTGGCCGTAGCTCCTCTGAATGGGGGAAACAAAGCCCCTCTATATCAATAATTTGATGGTGGTTTTGTCTCCTTCTTGTTTGAAAATGACAGGACATTGAAATTTGTAATGAGTTTCTAGTCTTTAATAGGGAACATGCACAACAGTAGCGCCACTTGGCGTGCATAATTAAACTGGACTAGTCCAAATATATATAAACGTTTTAGCACTTTAGATAATAAAAAATAATAAAACTATTTTCTATTATTTAAAGTACTGAAACGTTGAAGTACAACAAAGATGTTAAGAGCAGTTTCTTAAGAGAATTCCACAGTAAATAGCAATAATTAATAATACATATTTCAGGGGAAATCGTGGAAACGTACCTAATTCGGCCTATGCTAATGCCTCTGTAGCGCGGTGGGAGTGCATCCGACTGCTACGCAAGAGGTCGAGGGCTAGATACCCACCCAGGATAAAACTTTGTGTGATGAACACGATGGTTTATTCTGTGTCTGGGTGTTATTAAGCTATTGCATAGCATCTATCGCGGGCCTTGAGCGCGGGGACCGAATCCAGAAATTCCGTAACGGAAAAACCTCACGCTCCCCACTCCGACGGGCACAGCGGTGACACTTTTTAGTTTTGCCATCTATCGATGAATAGCAGAACTTTTAATTACTTTTTTTTTTAATTTAAAAAGAAAAAAAAATAAAAATAAAAATATTTTATAATAAAAAAAAACTTTTAATTTTTTTTTTATGCTTTTTTTAAAAATAAAATTAAAGAAAAAAAAAATAAAAACATTGTTTTTTTTTATAATTCAAAATAAAAAAAAACATTTGAATTTTTTTTTCAATTGCTTATGTTGATAAAAATGCTATGCAATAGCTTTACCGCGGCAGTCCCCGAGTGCCACACATTTCTTTTTATTTTTTTTATCTATACATATCAACCCATATGATGGCCCACTGCTGGGCACGGGTCTCCCCAGTAGAACCTACTAGTATGTAGATCCTGGGGGTAATTGCCATAATCGCCACGCTTGGCGAGCGGGTTGGCGATCGCAGTAAGGCTTTAAGTACGCAGAGGACGCTGCTGCCCGTCCTCCGGAGTGAAATCCCTTAGTCGCCTTGACGACACCCACGAGAAGAGATGGGGTGGTACTATTCTTAAGCCGGCACCACACGGTGCCGGCTTTTATCTATATTAGGTATGTATTTAGAAATATATAAGTATGTTTATCAGTTGTCTGGTTTCCATTGTACAAGCTCTGATTAGTTTGGGATCAGATAGCGTTGCGTGAGTTGTGCCAAGATATTATTCTTATATTATTGTTATTATTATTACTTCCGCGTCAGATTTTAGCGCCAATAAAATGTTCATTAAAATTTTTGTCGTGAGGCTTGGTACATCTGCACTGATATAATACAGAGAATAATAGGTATACTTAATATTACATTTTTAAGGCACAAATTTCTTTTCTTAATCGAGTAGTTGTCATAAGCGGAAACTTCAGTAGTTTCTCTTTTGACAAGTGACTTTTGACTTGCTAACAACGACTATACAAGCCATTGGAAAATCGAGTATCTTGGGACAACTCACACAACGTCATCTGATTCCAAACTAAGCAGAGATTCTACTATGGTAACCAGACAACTGATTGATTCAGGGGCACTAACCACTAGACCAACAGGCGTGTCAATAAGAAATAATATGAAATTGCTTAAGTTGATATTAAATAATTGCCCAACCCCAGTCAATTAATGTAAGTTGAATCGCATAATTTATTTAAAATTTGTCGAAAACAAGCAATGTATGCTGAAGCAAATAATCTAGTAGAGCGTTCCTCTAATTTTTCATTAATACGACAGTTAGAGGAATAGCCACGGGACAACTTGAAACCGTTTAAGTGCTGAACGAAAGAAATCACAAATCGAAAATTTATTCAAATTTAAAAGAATACATCATTTGCAGCGACGATAGCCTAATGGTCAAGGCATCGGACTCGGGATCGTGATGTCGCGGTGTCGAATTGTACCCATTATACTTGTGACGCGAACCCAATTTCGTCACTAGCCATTGAGCTTAGCTGGAGAGTTTAACAGGTTTGCTAGTGGAACTCACAACTCTACATGGCTAGTTACGTTATAATTTAAAAAAAATACAAGTTGTAGTAAAAATGATCATTATTACGTCTTATAGACCTATTAACATGGTCGGTAGTGGGGCAACTAACTTACCCACTACCGGCTATGTTGAAATCTTATTCGGTCTGTTTTACTCGAGCGGTCGTAGCGACAACACGTCTCCCGATAGTCGTCGTATAGAACAAAATAATAAAAAGAAAAATAACCCTTTAAAATAATTGTGCAAGACGAAGCCAGACACAAGTTTACACAGTTAAAAAAAGGAGAATAATAGATATAGAGGATACAGGACAAAAAACAAAAATGAATTTGACTGCCTCTATGGCGCGGTGGGAGTGTATCCGACTGCTACGCAAGAGGTCGTGGGTTCGATCCCCACCCAGGATAAAACTTTGTGTGATGAGCACGATGGTTTATTCTGTGTCTGGGTGTTATTTATCTATAATATGTATGTATTTAGAAATATATAAGTACGTTTATCAGTTGTCTGGTTTCCATAGTACACGCTCTGCTTAGTTTGGGATCAGATAGCGTTGTGTGAGTTGTCCCTAGATATTATTATTATTATTGTTTTTTTTATTTGAAATTATTCATACATGCAACAGTAAAGTATGTTCGATACTGGATGTAATAGCTTAAGCTGTAGCACAGCCATTAACGCCCAACTTACAGATAAAACACAAATAAATCACAGATAAAACAAAAACAGAAAAATAACATACATAATTATAATGATTCCATGCATTACATTAGATTTCTGACAGTGATATAAATTATTATTATTTATTTGATAAATAAGACATTTGATTTTAATATAAAATAGTGCTACAATAAATATACAATACAATTAAATGTAAAATTAAAAAAACTTAAACATATGATTTTCTTAAATTGGTCGATTCGGGTACTAAACAAATAGAAATCAACTTTTAAGACAAGCTCTTGCCATATAAGCATTCAGCCTATACATATCTCTATCTGCTATTACATAGTCCTCGCTAAGGGTATGTCCAGAATATACGGTCTACGCAGAGATGCGGATGGCACACGTAGACTGATCTTGCCAGTAAACTCAGGGACATCCTTTCGTCCATTTACTATGCTAACCAGACAGCAGATGAAAATTCTCAAACAAATCAATTGTTGCGATTTGTTTAAGAATTTTCATGGCATCTGCATACAGCAATATCTCAGAATTTTAAAAACATAAATCTATGTCATTAATAAATACATTGAATAACAACAAATATTTTGTTTTGCTTAAGTTAAGCTTTAAATTATTGATATCAAACCAATTTTCACAGACTTTTAAAACAGTGCTATTTTTGTTCTAAATTAATGATATTATTTGCAGATATTATCGCGTTTGTGTGATCGGAGAAAATAAAGAATCTACTGTCTGATGCACGGTTTTTTACGAACTCAGTTAAAACATTTAAAATTCTGAATATGAACGGGTAGCTACTTGTAAAAAAACAAGTGAATGTAGGGTTCCGTAATCTCTTATCCAAATAATGCGGCATAAGAAATGGGTTTTCTGTTGTTTTTGTATAACATCATATGATATAAATATTTTTCAATGGAATCTGTACTAAAATTTAGTTACTTTTCACTTGGTCTGCTGTTATCTACTCGTTAAGTTGTAAGGCCTACTTAGTTGTCCTAGTTTTTCTTTTAATTTCACTAAATATTAGTATAATTACTACCGTGATTTTTTCACAGACCCAACATCAACCATTTGCTGGCAACGGGGGGGGGGACTTCACTCTCACAAACAAACGTAATATTAATATTTCAGAAACGGATCCCTAAATCGGAAAATGTTCTTTACAACCCCTAAGTGTTTTACACGAAGACAAAGAAATCTACAGTGGTCAATTTACTGGCAGGTATTACTGGTTGATACGATTGTGAATATAATTCATAAATGTATTAAGTTTGTTAAATGAAATTTGGCCTACGGTGAAGTACAGTTTAGTATAAATAGGTACTTCTTTAGAAAAAAAAAAAATACCTGCTATTAAATTAGTATCATAGTTTAAAATACGTGCTGTATGCGCGGTGCATTAGTAATAGGTAGTATATAAAGTAAATTGTATTAATTTTTTACTTTTTTTATCGAAAAAAAAATATCTTCATCGATTTTTAAATAATAACAATACAAGATAATTTCATATGACTTATTTCTTTCTAATACCACAAACAAACAAATGTTGAGTCATTGTGATATTTTGATTTATGATATTGTTGATTATTATTAGGAAAATAAGCAGTTTCATATGTTCGTCGTGTTTTTTATAGTAATCTTTTTGAAAACTATATTTTCTTTTATTTTAAATTCAAATCGAGTATAAAGTGTTTTTAACATATAAAATAGGTTAGGTACCTATTTTAAAATAAAAGAAAATATAGTTTTTCAAAAAGATTAGTATTAAATCTAAATACGTTTGATTTCTACAATCAAGCAAGTTTTTATAATCACTTCGAAAGTTGCATAAATCGTGTCACCCCCCCCCCCCTTAACTGTGACCAAATAAGATGAAAAAATCACAAAGGTAGCGCTTAATAAATACTTTAAACTAAAATTATTTTGGACATCTACGATACATACGATGTCTAAAATAATTTTAGTTTCTAATAAATAAATCTAATCGTATGCATACTAAAAATATTCCATTCACAATTATTATAATTATTAAATTAGTTTTATAGCTCACAACGCAACAACAAAAACAAATATTTAAAAATCACTTCAAAATAAAAACAATTCGTAGGCAAAATCTAATTGTTTCTAAGAGACAGTCCAGTTTCAGTGCAAATTTCTGCCACGGGATGCGCTGCGATCGTTTATCTACATAGTGCACGTAGCCTGATTATTCAAAAATTTTGAATCATTCAAAATGTATTATTATTCCCTTCGAAGCAAAATGTAGGTACAAAACACATAATGAGTACGACACGCAAAATGTAAAATACGCAAAATTTACATAACGCTTAATGTACGTTACACGCAAAATGTACGTTACCCTCAAAAAAACCACCATAAAATTATTGAAAAATGGAGGGCCTAGGTCTCCCCCGTTCAGGGCGGTTCAGGGTTTTGTAGCGGTCTGCATCCAACGGCTCCCTGCTACCTTAGTCAGGTCGTCAGTCCATTTTGTGGGCATACAGTAATATGTATGTCGGAGAATTATTAAATTACTAATTTATGTCCGTTGAACTAACACCTTTTTTAATTATACAGCTATTCTATTGACTCATTTTAAACATGGCCGTCATGATGACGTGACATACGTTTGACGTTCACATTTAAAATGGCTGAAGCGTGGCAGTCAGTCTCACTCGGCAGTCTTATTCAAAGAGTAAACTAATACTGTCTTATTCGAGCGGCCCATGAGCGGTCATAGCGATAACACATCTTCTGTTAGACGTCGCTATTTTTATAGTCGTGTGTGCAAAATTTTCATGTGGTATTTGTGTAATAAATCGATTACCATAATGTTAATTCAAACACTGAGCCGCTTATAAGCCGATATAGCCACCCCGGCGCTTCGACATGTATGTTCATGCCAAATTATAGCTTTCTAGTACTCAGTCTCTAAGCTACGCTGGACAAACGGACAGACATGGCGACACTATAAAGGTACTGAGAAATGAAAAAACACAGTTATTTAATTAATAAATCAACTAAGAAATGAAAAAAACACAGTTAAATTTATCACAATATAATTTAATTAGTTGTTCACATTTTTGATCGTCTTTTACACACCTACTTACTTAATACCTATTTTTTTTACAAAATACACTGAAATACCTAAGTAAAACAGTTTCAAAACATTTGCTCTGACAAAAAACAGGCCCAACAAGATTACACCAAGTTAAAGAAATCTCGAAAAGCCTTCGTATAAGAATTAAGTCAGACGAGAAAAAAGGAAAGATTACAGCTATAGGTACAAAGATAAAAGCCTTACATAATATAATTACAAGATTTTAGCTTGTAGTACTAATAAACAAAACTAATTTATTTTCTATGGATATATACCTTACAGTAGATGAATCACAGACACATTTCTTTAATATTTACAACATCTACTTTGATACAACTACAAGGACCAAAAATAACGTACTTAGTACGAACTATATCTATTTGTATTTATATAAATAACTTTATGATTGTAATACTTAAGTAAGTTTTAATATCAATCTTTCTCATCTCTTTTGTAATAATCCCACATTATCTTTTTAGATTTTCTTGAATTTCTTCTCTTAATTTGACTGCCTCTGCCGGTGGGAGTGTATCCGACTGCTACGCAAGAGGTCTATGGTTCGATCCCGATCCAGAACAAAACTTTGTGTGATGAGCACTGGGTTTATTTATCTATAATATGTAGGTATGTATTTAGAAATACATAAGTATCTATATCGGTTGTCTGGTTTCCATAGTACAAGCTCTGCTTAGTTTGGGATCAGGTAGCGTTGTGTGAGTTGTCCCAAGATATTGTTTATTATTATTAGATATTAATAACAAATGCCTACCAATGATATTACTACATTTAATACTATCTTGTATACTTGTCAGTTTGAGTGTATTCAAAGAAAATTGACCGCTTATTCTCTAACGTACAAATGCTAAATACATTATTTGCTACCACTACAGTCTAAGATCTAAAGTAATTAATTACTAAAGTGCATACCTACCTAATTTAAACTTACGTTAATAATTCATCACAAATTAATTAAGGTACGACGATGGAATCAAATATTATCCTTAAATTACATAATGCATTTTATCACAACGTAATTAGAATAAGGTTTGTATAAAATTGACAAAGCAACCAGAATACTGAACACACTATGCCCGATCTCATATCTAACGACCAAATACCAATGACGTATAGACCTGGACCGTACCATCCCTTTCAATTAAAAAGTAAAAGCGTGAAAGAGAGAAAAACTCGTGCGCCCTGTCTCTTAGACAAATAGTGTACACAAAGTAGCGTTGTCTCTTTATAGAGAGTGGTCAATTTTGTGAGGTTATGGCGCAGTCCTGGTCTATACGTCAATGCCGAATGGACCTCTCAATCAATTTTGTGACGTTGTTATCTCTCATGTTTTAGCACAATTAGCCGACATCCTTGCTTAATTGCCATAAATAAGAGGAACTATCATATTGTAGCTGTCACTCAAAGGTTAATAAGTAAATTAAAAAAAAAACAACACAAATATTTTTGAGCTCTACTCATAGTTAAGCATCTATCTCATGATTTCTATATGATTTTCATGAAACAAAGTTATGTGTTAGACTAACTTTGCACTACAAAACCAAATTGAAATCTGTACCTCCGCTTGGATGATGGGATTACGTAGACAGATACAGAGATACACACTTTAAACTTATAACATCTCTTTTCTGCATTAAGGCTTTAAAACCACAAACTATTCATTGTACAAAAAAATAGGAGGAGTATTTACTTCCTATAAAGGTGTATCATTAGTATCACGTTGTTCTTCAATTGTATCTGAAACAATAATAGCAAATTGAAATAAAATATGCCACCAACTTTAAAACAATAAAAATAACAATAAACCCCCTTGGGGCTAGTCGTTATCTCCTCATATGAGATTAACGCAACACTCTGAGGGCATAGGAACAGCTTTGGAAATCCTTATGGCACCAATAAGAAATGAAGAGCACACAAACCGCAAGAGTTGAATGTGCGTGGTGACACTGCAGTCCCGATGCCTCAGAGAGTCGGTCAAGGCTTCGTCTCCCGCTTGCCTTCACTGACCGGCGGGAGTGGAACACCAAGAGCATCCGCAGGACTCTAAACTCTGTCTTGCCTTAACCGGCAGGTCAGAGAGAAATCGCTAGAGCCTGTATGCTCGGAGGTGGAAGTATCATTTTCAAAGGCATAGCTACGGAGAAACCCGCTTACGGACCTTCTTCGTGATAGTGAACCGCCAGACCGCTAGACACCCCCAGCTACTCACACCAATATTGCTCAATGTCGCCAGTTTGGCTTGTATGCCTGTGGCGGCCTGAGGCGGGAGGGGCATCTAGTGAGTGGTGAGATGGTGGTGCGTCACCGTTTGTCCGTGTGTCTTACCATGTGTTGCAGAGCAGGTGCCATAGTCCTTCAATAGTACCAATTAACCATTCAACTAACTCATCACCTTCATAGCCCAGCTTCTTACAATACTACTTTTTTACAATAGTTCTACACCGACCGGGGATTGTCGTTGAGTACACTTCTGTAGTGTACACAGTGAAAATCTGACTGATTGTATGTTGAACGGGACGGACGGAAATCCAACAAGACCAATGAGAGATTAGGTACAGAATAGGGGGACTAGACAAAGTCACATTCGGATGGAAAAGAATTATATTTAACGTTTGAGGTGGAGACCATAGACATTTTTTTGTTTTTTGTGAACGATTATTACGATGTTATCGAATTCGCCACGGAACGAATGTACCTTGTCTAACCCCCCAGGGGATTTAATGATATCCGATGTACGGAGAGTTGTGATTTTTTTTTTTTAAATGGCCACCCGTCTATGGACTAATATTTTTTATTTTTTGGTTATTTACAACATACATTGTCTTTACAGTATAATAAAGCATATTAGTAACGTTACTTAACCTCGTTGAATCACGAAGCTCTCATTACTAACTGAATAGATTGCATGCATATGCCAGTGTATTGTAGTAAGCAATCGAAATAATTCGTCGAGCAAACAAATTACTCTGATTGCATATTAAACCACCGATTGGCGTGATTCCAATAATGCTTAATAAGCCATGCTGGACGACCAATACGTCACATAGTGAAGTACCCAGTAATGTTTTATTGGCCATAAATAGGTTATTGGTTGTGGATCGTTTGTCATTTGCACTTTAAATAGCTTGCGAAATTCAGCAACAAAAACATTTTTACCCGACTTTGCCAGAAAGAAGGTAATGTTTTTTTGAGTGTATGTATTAGTACCCCTTTGGGGTTACCTTTATGGAGTATAAACAAATATGGTAACTAATAAAAAAAATAAAAAATAGCATAGCATAGTTTTGTAGTTGAAAAAAACAGGTATGGAACCAATACGTAACCCTCAAGGCTTTGCGTTAACTCGTTTTTTTTTTAATTTTGCTTTACAAAACATTTTTTTTATGAAATTCTTCAAAATTCCGCTTGAATTTAGAAGTTTAAACTGTAAACGCTGATTCTGGAGAAGTAAGTAGTTAAGGAAACCTCAATGATTTTTGACAAATGCTGGAAAACTCCTTGTTCGTTACATATATTCTAAATAAGGGAGTGAGAAATAACACTGTGTGAAGAATTTAAACACAAATTACTTACTTGTTAGATAGGTTTTCAACTGGTGGTTATCACAATGAATAAAGTCTTTTATAACGCTGCTAAGTTGATCCTTGATCGAAGGCCGTACATTGCAAAATATCACACGACCAGATTCAGACCAGTCCGCAACAAGCATTTTCAAACTCTGTAACAAAGATTGTTAATCTATATAAGCCCATTTCTAAATTGTCTGCAAGAAATTGTAGTCTATGATGAGACCGCTTCATGTAACCAACCATGTCAAGTCATAATTGTGTACATTCCAAAAGTGTCTATGAACCCCCCCCCCCCCACCTGGGTTCCTAAAGTATATTTATCCCTGGTACATCTACCCTATGACAATGGATCGCTATTGCTGCCGACAGTATCGGTAGATGGAAAATACTAATATTGGAATTGCTGACCCATTCTGTTAATATAGGTACTGCATTAAAAAGCTAAGGCCCACTAAGACCATTACATGGATGCGAAAATGTATAATCCAAAACGTTTAACATATCACAATTAACGACAAGATATTCCGCAGACCTTACACCTTTGGCTTCAATATCATTTCTAATAGACCAAGTTCCATTGACAATTAAGGCTTTATTCCTTGCTTAGTTAGGAACTGTTATAATTTTATTCTTTTATAATCTACCTAGTAATGTGGGATTGTGGTCCCACATTACTAGCAATCCTGTTAACCCCTCCAGCTAAGCTAAATGGCTTGTGTTAGAAGTGGGTTTACGTCAGTAGTATAATGGGCAGGATTCGAACCCACGACCTCACGATTGCGAGACCGATGCCTTAGCCATTTATAGTGATTTTAGTGTTGTTGCATTGCATGAGAAAAAAAAAATTCGGGGGAGTAGTGGTCAGTCCTGGCGTAATAGAGGAAGAGGGTTTGGCTCGAACAATAAAGCCGTTTTAGGAGGGGGAGGATTTAACCCTCAAATAGCTACTCTATACTAATGGATTGCTATTAGTGACGATTAGATCTCATTAGGCATGTGTCCGATTGATCAAATCACATTCAAAATCCGATGATACATCAACATCAGATGACATCGATTTGATGTTACGAGTCATACGTTTTTAGCACATCTAAAAAACTACAACTGTCATAGATTATAGTTAGAGGTATGACTATCAATATTGCTATAATTATACTAAAATTATAAAGCTGAAGAGTTTGTTGGTTTGTTTGTTTAAACGAGATGTTCTCAGGAACTAATGGTCTGAATTGAAAAAATATTTTACTGTCTGATAGCCCATTTAACTAGAAAGGCTATATAATATCAGGCTCCTATTGAAGCAGCAATGAAAAATGTTGCAAAAACGGGGAAAATTTACCCAGACGAAGTTGCGCGGATCAGCTAGTCTACATATATGTAAATAAATCAATATTAATCTAACTTTTACCGTAAAAACATAGACTCATCGAATATTAATTAGACATTCGCTCCCTCTCTGTTTAACTTTACTTCCTCCCGTTTGTTACTAAGAGATGAAGCGAATGTCTGTTGTGTGTTGCAACAGATGATGCAGACCCAGCACTCATCTGTGTAGCCACAGATGAGTGCTGGGTCCGAATATAAGGACCCAGCACTGATCTGTATGTTCTTTTTTTTTGTTTTCATAGCAAGCTCGCGCGAACTGGCGCATGCGCGGTGCGCTCCATGGTGTCCGTCGCGCATGCGCGTTAATGCACTTGTACGCGCAGCTCTATATTTACCACTAATGACGCCTCGCGGTTTCACCCGAGTAGTTCCCGTTCCCGTGGGAATACAGGGATTAAAAAAGCCTATGTCACCCGGGGTTAGTGTAGCTTCACAACGATGAAAGAATTTTTTAAATCCGTCCAGTAATTTCGGAGCCTATTCAATACAAATAAACAAACAATCATATCTTTCCTCTTTATAATATTATTAGTATTAGTATTAGTACAGATATAGATTAGGACAAGAATTAGACAGCTCGCACGGGTTAGCCGCGAAAACAAAAAAAAGAACGTGATTAAGGACCATGTACGTGTAAGTGATGAACGGTACGTTTGGTTCGCAGCATAGTGTCGTTTAATTTTAATTGGTGTTAATTTATTGTTTTGGAAGCTGTCTATAGCATACCAATTTACACTACACAAACGAGTAGTTTTATCAATATCTAAATCTAAATTGCCAACCAAACAAATGTCATCGTACACTTCTGTTAGTTTCCTTCAGACTTTGGATGTCATTGCCGGTTGAAATCGGCATCTGAAATCGGATATCAATATCGATTTGCAATCTAAATATTCGTTGGACATCAGCAGGTATCTCAAAAATTCAATATCGCCCATTGCTTGTTTTAATGATGGGACAAAATGATAGGTGTTAAAACCGTTACATACCTGCAAAAACGTATAATCCAAAACGTACAAAGAATCACAGTAAACCACAAGATATTCCGCAGATCTTACACCATTGGCTTCAACATCGTTTCTTAAAGACAAAGTTCCATTGCCATTCACTTGTGTATTAGGAACTGTAAGTGATTCTAATGTTGTAACTGGAATCACTGGAGGAGATTTGGTTTGTTTTAGTGCTAGTAACTTGGCTCGTACTCTTTCTGCGCCTGCGAAGTTGAGGCCTCCGACTGGATGGATTGCGTAATGGGCTGGTAAAGTGCCGTTCTGGAAAGGATAAAATAGTTTGTGGTTAATATTAGCTACTATTTGGCAAAAAACTAAAAAAGAAGATGTATCGCCTCTGTGGCGCAGTGGGAGTGTGTCCGACTGCTACGCAAGAGATCGTGGGTTCGATTCCCACACGAGACACCACTTTGTGTGATCCACAAATTGTTGTTCCGAGTCTGGATGTACTTTGTGTCCGTGATTTGTATGTTTGTAAAGTCCCCCGCGACACAGAGCTTGTACCTAATGCGGGAGTTGTCTTAAAAAAAAAAATATGGCTTAGGGCACCTGTCCCATCAACGACGATGAGCGAGAAGGGAGTTAGACAAGGGGGCTTAGACAAGTTACATCCGCTCCGTGGCGAATTTGCTAACGCCTACAAGACATCGATTCAAATGATCGTTCGCAAAAAAAAAATGTCTATGGTCTCCACCGCTATAGTCAAATTCTTATAAATTAAAATCAGCCATATTATTTCGTTTTCCACACAGGATTTCATTCTGGGGACACGAGAGGTATATGGCAATGCCGGATCTAACATGTTTACGACGGGGGGAGGGGGTTATATATATTACTAGCTGTCCCGGCGAACTACGTCTCAACTCTTTTTTTTTGTAAATCGGGTTCAATTGTGAATCTAAACCATCCTCGAATCCCCTTGAACTCACACAAAAAAAATCATCAAAATCGGTCAAGCCGTCTAGGAGGAGTTCAGTGACATACACACGCACACAAGAAATATATATATAAAGATTTAGTATATTGAAAACTGCAGTAAAACAAAGTAAAAACAAAGATCATGTCATCATCATCAGCCTATCGCAGTCCACTGCTGGACATAGGCCTCTCCAATTGCACGCCACTTTGTTCTATCTTCGGCTTCTCGCATCCAGCTCCTGCCAGCCGTTTTGCGTATATCATCACTCCACCTGGCTTGAGGGCGTCCTACACTACGTTTGCCAAGCCGCGGTCTCCACTCAAGAACTCGTTTACCCCAACGGTTGTCGGTTCTTCGGCTAATATGACCAGCCCACTGCCACTTCAACTTGCTAATCCGGTGGGCTATGTCGATAACTTTGGTTCTCTGCCGGATCACCTCATTTCTGATTTTGTCCCTAAGAGAAACTCCGAGCATAGCCCGTTCCATAGCCCGCTGAGTGACTTTGAACTTGCGGACCAGCCGTACCGTCAGTGTCCACGTTTCGGCTCCGTATGTCATGACGGGTAGGACGCACTGATTAAAGACGTTAGTCTTTAGACATTGTGGGATCGACGATGAGAAGACTTGACGTAGCTTACCAAACGCTGCCCAACCCAACCGAATTCTCCTGTTCACCTCGTCCTCGAAGTTGTTTCTACCTAACTGCAATGACTGCCCGAGGTACACATATTTTTGAACAACTTCGAGAACGGCGCCGTGCACCGCTGTCGGTTCCGGTAGTACATGTTCATTGAACATGACCTTGGTTTTATCCAAGTTCATCCGTAGGCCGATGCGTACAGAAGAGTCAGCCAGGTCATTCAGCATCCGTTGTAGGTCCTGCAGCGTTTCCGCCATGATGACAATGTCATCTGCAAATCGCAAGTGAGAAATGTATTCACCATTGACGTTGATGCCCCGCCCTTTCCAGTGCAGCGTCTTGAACATATCCTCCATTGCATTTGTGAACAGTTTCGGGGAAATAACGTCCCCTTGCCTCACTCCTCGATGCAATGGTATAGGTTTTGTTTGCTGTTTCTGTACTTGGACGGACATGGTGGCGGCTTCGTAGAGACATCTCATCACTTGGATATATCGCCAATCTACTTGGCATCGCTGCAGAGACTCCAGAACGGACCAGATTTCAATCGAGTCAAAGGCCTTCTCATAGTCCACGAATGCTAGACACAGGGGCTGATTATACTCCTGGGTCTTTTGTATAATCTGCCGCACTGTGTGGATGTGGTCTATGGTGCCATATCCGCTCCGAAATCCAGCCTGTTCCGGTGGTTGGAATTCGTCAAGTCTTCGCGCAAGGCGGTTCGTGATGACTCTTGAAAACAGCTTATAGACGTGGCTTAGAAGAGAAATAGGTCGATAGTTCTTCAGCCGGGTCTTATCTCCTTTTTTGAAGAACAAGACGACTACACTTCTACTCCACGCCTCCGGAGTTCTCCCTTCAAACAGGACAGCATTAAAAAGCTTTTGGAGCTCCCTCAGTACGGGTTTACCTCCAGCTTTTAACAGCTCTGTTGTAACGCCATCCTCTCCAGGGGCTTTTCCATTTTTCAGCTGTTTAAGAGCCAGCACGATTTCGTCAATGTTGACTTCTGGCAGGTCTTCGGTGTAGTGGCGTGTTAGAGTGGCTCTAGGACCCTCATTTTCAGGATCAGGTCGAGATGCATGCGAAGCGTATAACCGGCCATAGAAGCCTTCCACTTCGGAGAGGACTGCCGGCTTCGAAGAAACGACTTCTCCACTTGCTGTGGTCAACTTCGTCAGGTGGCTTCTTCCAAGAGATTGTACGAACACTTTTGACCCCCGGTTCTGCTCGATCGCTCTTTTAATCAAAAGAGTGTTGGAGCACCGAAGGTCGTGTCGTATAAGCCTGTTGATCTCTTGGTTTAGAGCGCGCTTTTCCGACGAAGTGACGGGTGGGCTTTCACGTCGTTCCTTCATTAGCCCTAAAGTCTTTTCCGAAAGCTTTGACTTCTTGCCCTTACGCTGCATTTCACAAAATCTCGTACCTTCTTCCCTGAGTATCCGAACCACATTTACGAGCTTCTGGTTTACGTCTGTTGTGGTTTCCATGGCAGCAAATCGGTTATCCAGGTTTGACTGGAACGCTTCGGATCCTATCATGGTTTGGAGCAAAGTAGGTCGGAGCCTGGACCTCATCAGACGGGCACGTTCCGCCTTGAAGTCGATATTCAGAGAGCCTCGGACAAGTCGGTGATCACTACCGGTATTAAACCTGTTGATCACGGTGACGTCTCTGAATATATGCTTTTTGTCCGTCATGATGAAGTCGATCTCGTTTTTCGTCATAGTGTCGGGGCTTTGCCAAGTCCACTTCCTTTGGGGCCGTTTCTTAAAAAAGGAGTTCGTCAAGAAGAGCCCCTCCCGTTCGAGGAAGTTGACTAGCATTTGTCCCCTATGATTTCTGCTTCCAAATCCATGGGATCCTATTACCAATTCGCTGCAATTTTGTACTCCCACTTTAGCGTTGAAGTCCCCCATAACAACGTTGTAGTGGGTCTTAGTGGTGGAGTGGAGGGCCCTCGATATGTCATCGAACATATCCTCCACTTCGTCGTCTGGATGTGCCGAGGTCGGTGCGTACACTTGCACTACCTTGAGGCTATACCTCTCGGTGAGCTTGATAATGAGGTACGCTACCCTGTTCGACACGCTAGACATTTCCACAACGTTGTCAGAAAGGGACTTATTTACCAGAAACCCAACACCACCTTGGGATTTTTGGTCTCCCTCGCGGAAGTACATAAGGTGGCCTGACTCGAGGGTTATGGTGTCCTCTCCCTCTCTTCGGACTTCACTTAACCCGAGGATATGCCACCTAATCTTCCCAAGTTCCACCTCAAGTTGTGCCAGATGCGAGTCTAGCCGTAGCGTGCGTCCGTTATACGTCGCCAGGGTCAGTCGGTTGTGGTGGCCTTCCGTAGCCCGGAGATTCTTAGCACCCCCCGCCACGCCGTTACCGTGGACGCCACCATGTCCAGGAATAGCGTGACTGCCGGGAACTGGGGGCCGTGGCCTTAGTGCTTTGTGCATTGGGGGTAATGCCCATAATCGCCACGCTGGGCAGGCGGGTTGGCGATCGCAGGGCGTAGCTCTTGCATCAGTGACGCTGCTGCCCGTCACTGACCTATTACTTCAGCTACGCCTTAAATTGGGATGGTTATACCGCCACCAGCCGGTCGCCAGAGCCTCGTTCGTTGTACAGCAGGATGTACCGCGTGCAGGTGAGGTTGGCTTGGAGCGAAAGATGGTGATGCGCCCCCTTACATCCCTGATGCGCCCCCTTACATCCCCAAGATCATGTAACAAAGCATATTTTCATATACAGAAAGCCTATAAGCTATAGATCAGGGTTGATAATTTCTGTAGTCGGTGTCTTTTTCCCCATAAGAATGCCCAAAGAATACCTGTTCGTAAAAATGTAATAAAATAAAGTACTTACATTAATATACTGAACATCTAATGGGGGTCTTGACTGATAGTAAAGAAGTAAAATAATATCAACACCAACTCCGCAAAGTAAACCGATTTCAATGCCAAGTCCAAGACAGGCAATGAAACAGGCTACTAGTGGAATTAAGTCCAACCCTGTAAAAAGAAAAAAAGTTAGAACTATAACACCGGCTCCATTTCTAGATCCACACGTTGGACGACTGGCGTTGGGATCGACGTTGTGCCCAAAGTGTGGAGCCGCTGTAAGTGTATTGACGTGATAAGTACTTCAAATAGTCTAAAGCCCTGTTTTTATAAGCATACATCCGTTTCTTAAGACTTGTAACCTAAAGTAAAGTTACTTTATTCACTTAGGTCACAAATTGCAACTGTCATGACACGACTGACAAAATTCGTAATAAAAAAACTCTATATTTTAATGCCACGTTCGCTAAAGGTACAACCAGTAAGAAAAAAACTTGGCAATAGAAACACATGAGCACTCTTTTTACATACCAAATATTACATCAGGTACCTAATAATTTTGATAGCCGTAAACAAAAATAAAATAATAAAAAAATTGTGACTAGGTAAGTTTATTGATGATCTACGCTTTGAATTTCTAATTTTAATTTCCTCGATTATTATCTGCAACCGGGATTCACTAGCAACGATATTACGTAAAAATTAAAATAAATTAGATTAAAATGTCAACTGATTACAAAATATCTATCTACTAAAAATGCTGATGAAAATAACGCCTAGACAGATCTAATAAGAAATTACGAATTTCATTTCTGCCACTTCTACTTAAGGGAATTAGTTTCCCTTATAACTAATTATGTTTATTTATTTTGAAAGTCCCTTTAAGAACTAGAAAGTAAAAATATTTAAATTATGTGAAAAATCTGCAGAGTATTTTGACATGAAATAAAAGTTTTTCTTGGATATAAAGCGAGAATCTCTCATTCAAATGACAACAAGGAATCATTCCTTCCAATCATTCCATCAATTCTCATTTCCTTTTTTGAATATGGTTGTTAAAACATGCAAAAATATCATTAACAACGTACATAAGCTTGTTCGTTTTAGGCCACATTTTAATTAAAGCGACGTAAGCCTGAAAGCGTGACAACGAACGTACATCCCTATATTAAAAAGTTGTTTCAGTTTTGACGGGACCGCCTGTAATGAACTTAATTTCATCAGTTTCTTAATTTTTATTCTATCTACGTTTATAAGGTTTTAGGTTAAAAGATTGTATAAAATTTGATAAGGCTCATTTATTTTTAAAGTGGGACAGCAAACGACCCACCTAACCTTCGCAATGTGCAATTCAATAATGCACACATTTGTACTGCGATTTTCTTACAATAATACCACTGAAATATAAAACTTTCAGATAAATTTTCCATCATATTGTTTCGTCTATTTATTAATACGTGAAGCAAAAAGGTTGTGCCCTTTTAGCCAAAATTGCGAGGATGGAGAAGTTTGAAATTTTGCACACTTATCTATACTTCTATACTAATATTATAAAGAGGAAAGATTTGATTGTTTGTTTGTATTGAATAGGCTCCGAAACTACTGGACGGATTTGAAAAATTCTTTCATCGTTGTGAAGCTACACTAACCCCGGGTGACATAGGCTATTTTTTATCCCTGTATTCCCACGAGAACGGTATAAACGCGGGTGAAACCGCTAGGTGTCTGCTAGTAGTTTATAAAGAGAAGGATGAAAAAGATTTAAAAAATATATATTTTTAAATAAATTAATTATAGTTGAATTATAAGTCTATAGTAGATCGACCGTTCTCAAGGAGTGATATCTACCATATTAAGTGCCATATGAAGTAACTATTTTGCAGTTCCATATAATAAAGCTGTGTAGGTACTCACTGCTGGATTTCCATAATTTCTTAATAATGTCTGTATCCACCATGTGCAGAACGGCGCAAACAATAACTGAAGCGAGTGCGGCTCGAGGTATGTAGTAGAAATACGGCGTCAACAGCACCAATGTTAGGATTACTATAACACCTGGAAATTATAATTTAGCTTTAGAAATTGTTTAGATGCAGGGTTTTTACATGGGAGTAGCCAATAGAGTAACGGGCTGTCAAGCCAAATTAGAAAAGAAAAGAAAAGAAACATCTATTTGTTGAACCACATAAGTCACAGCAATAAAGAATTACATAAAATATTAAAACAAAAAGAAATAACAGAATATAATAAAAAAATAAATCAATTAAAAAATAGTAATAATAATTAATTCGGTTGGAAAAAGAAAAGGAAAAGAAAACCATATTAACAAAAGCTGTGCCTCGCGGCTGCAACAAATGGGTGTCCAGTTCAGCATTTTGCCAAGCTGACAGAGCCTGGCGCTGGTTTTCAACTGGAACCCCGTGTATGTTAGCATCAGTACTTTAAATTGATATTTCAAAATTAAAAAAAAATTGTACGTTTGAAGACCTTACATTGGATAACGAATTTGAAGGGTTTGTCTTTAACACTTATTTTGAACATAAATCACTGCATGCACATTTCGTCTACATGTTCTATTTACGTGCAAACTCTAAGTGCAAGTCTCCTTTTTTAGATACCAAGGGCGCCTTTTTACGCGGTACGTAAATCGCCTCATTTGAACAAGCTCTTAGGTTGATTCTGTTTATTCTGTTTCTTCGTTGCCTATGTTTTCAATTTCAGTTCATTTATGGATGTTTGGTGAATGAATCCGCGCTCTCAAATACTGAATACTAACAAATATTCAATTAAATCGGCTACACAGACCTCTTTCAAGCTTGTTAATTTCACTTTAGTAAAGATAAAAAGAGAATGTCTATCAAATCTACAATTAATACAAATGAAGCTACGTATAATTATTAATATCCATTCTGTTGTTAGTTTGTAAATACGAAAGCGCTACACCTGTACACTGTAGATGCCTACAGTCCGCTGTTCGGAGTTGAACGTGAATGTTAATTGCGCTCCCATTACTAAGATTACAATCGCAGAGATGTGACAATATACGAGAAATAATGTCGCATTATCTTGGTTGGGGCTCTTCGTGTAAATTGTTAGGAATTGTTCTATATTGAAGTCATGAGATTGCTAGCAGGAAATTGGTTTGTCGTGGATGTAATGTTGCACAGCGTGCAAAGACAGAGTCGTAAATCACCTTCACACCCTGTGCACTTTGCACATTGCGCTCTCTCTGGTCCCAAAAGCAGCTATATCGTAACAATGCTCATAGATTATTTTATTGAATTCAAATAAAAGTATCTTTTTTAAACAATAATTGGATGCCTATAGTTAATTTCCTAGATCCTACACATTATACTACCGACGTGAACCCACTCCTAACACAAGCCTTTGAGCTTAACTGGAGGGCTTAACAAGATTGCTAGTAATGTGGGTCTCAATCCCACATTGCTAGTTATCTTTTAAAAAAAAAAAAAAACTACTTATTTCATAATTGTTTTCACAGGTGGAAAAGGTGAATGCATTCAACCCTCCGATTCAAGTGGCATAAACGCTAATCGAATAGAATGTGGAAATTCACATACATAGGTATGAAGGGGCCTGGTGACGTATATTTGAAATTGTAAAACCGCAGAAACTTCCCTGTGACAGTAAACTACGATACAAACTTTTAGATTTATGAAGTACCTACCTACTCACTACATACTCGTAACTCTACTGTGCTGTTGTCGCACATGGGGAAAATGATTTATATAGCTGGATTTACGATTGTCGTACTTCGAAAACCCCATTTATGTTAAAACTAATCCTAAGATTAAAAGCTAGGAATGGCGCGTATCTCAAACATGAGACAAGACACTTCGACTTGCTCAAAGACTAAGTACTTCAACTTGCCCAAAGTTTCGAACGTCGAAATTTCTCTGAATTTATAATAAAATCAGCATAGTTAGCTGTATTTATACATCATTTATTAGTCTCTTCGTTGTAATCCTAAAATTATTCAAACGTTTAGAGAAATATTTATGTTTATGGCAACTTTGTGTTGTGGTAAATAACCGTCTTCGTGATTATTTAATCTGTTGGTAATTTCAACAATAAGTTATGTAACAACAGACCACTGAGTCAGTTAAGATTTTGCCCCTTTAGCCAAAGACCATAAAACCACTTCAACCGTCTATGAAACCTTAGTTTTGTAACCAGTGACCTATATGAGGAATAAATGATAATAATGATAATAATATCTTGGGACAACTCACACAACGCTATCTGATCCCAAATTAAGCAGAGCTTGTACTATGGAAACCAGACTACTGATAAACATACTTATATATTTTTACATACATATTATAGAAGTAACACCCAGACACAGAATAAACCATCGTGCTCATCACACAAAGTTTTATCCTGGGTGGGGATCGAACCCACGACCTCTTGCGTAGCAGTCGGATACACTCCCACCGCGCCACAAAGGCAGTCTAAGATTTTATTACTGAATAATATACGTAGTATTGCAAATATTGTACTACACTAGGTATACCCCTTGAATACCAACTCAGTTAAATAGCACTTTAAAAGGATAGGTTTTTTTTTCAAATACCACTCCCGTATTAGGGTACAAGCCCTGTGTCGCGGGGGCTTTACAAACATACAAGTCACGGACACAAAGTACACCCAGACTCGGAACAACAATTTGTGGATCACACAAAGTAGTGTCCCGTGTGGGAATCGAACCCACAACCTCTTGCGTAGCAATCGGACACACTCCCACCGCGCCACAGAGGCTGAAGGCTGAGAGGAAAATAAAAGCTTATCAGAGGTTAGCAGAAGTAGGTTAGTGCGTACCTAGTTTGCAACAATGAAGTCGCAATTCCCATGTGATTAATTAAATACTGAACAAAAGAGAACATTACTCTGAATTCCGAATAAAACAATATCCTTATTGAATATAAAAGCTCTGTTTTCACAAAGTTCGGATTATTCCTGATTTTCCAAATAATCCAAGCCGCAATGTTAATGTCGGACTAACAAAACTCTATTGAGATTCAATTGGGGCGAGTAAATATTCATTGGCCAAACCCTGAATAATGTAAAGTCGAAACAAACCAAGTTCCTCAGTTGACATAATGCGACACACGATCTTTGACCTCGACGAACTGAGAAGAGAAATGGCCTGGCATTTCGTTTAGTAGTAGGACATTTATATAAATTTTATTTTAGAACTGCCATGAAATACTTGAGTGTCATGGAGTACCTGTACTTTTAGTAGCGATTCTCAACTTGTATGTAACTAAATGTTGAGGGATCCTTTAATTTTATTATGGTAATATCGTCCTACCTATTACGCACTTAAAACTTCGCAGGGATAACGCTTATAATCAGAATAATACATACACTTGATGCTGATTCAGTTTCAAAATATGTTTAATTTATGCTACTTTGTAACGGCCTAGTTTAAAATCATGCCAGGTGGAGTGATGATTTACGCAATACGGCTGGCAGGAGCTGGATGCGAGAAGCCGAAGATAGAACAAAGTGGCGTGCAATTAGAGAGGCCTATGTCCAGCAGTGGACTGCGATAGGCTGTTGATGATGATGATTTCCTTCATAGTAAAGTATATTGCATAATTCAAGCATGTTGGACCTGTAAGAAAACGTTTTTAGGGTCCCGTACCTCAAAAGGTAAAAAACAGAACCCTTATTGGATCACTTTGTTGTCCATCCGTCCATCTGTGTCGGTCAAGACCCTTTATCTCGGGAACGCGTCGAGGTATCGAGTTGAAATTAAAACCGTATAATTTCCTAACGGCAAAGTTAAGTTTGTCATCTCTGATGCTGCTGCTGCAATTGTCATGCTAGCTTCATTTGACGAGACGCCCTACGTTATGAATAAGATAAATTAATATAGTGGTACTTTAGTGAAGAAAACAGATGTTAAGGAAACAAATTTAACTTTGCCGTTGGGCAACTACAGTCCCTGCTAGGGACAATCATTTCCCAACGGCAAAGTTAAGTTTGTTGTAGCAAGACAATTGCAGCTTGTTATCTATCATTTAAAAAATAGTTCCAGGTATCCTTGCCTATATTTGCTGCTCCACTCTAACAGATTGCAGTCAACTGGGCTTGTCAATTTCATATTCAACAAATAAGATCACTTCACTTTGACAATTTATAAAAATCCCATTGCAAATTAGAGATTTTTTAAATTAATTAATAAAATCGACCAATTAATGTAATTTGTTACAATAAGTTTGCATAAATACAAGTGTTACTTTGACAACCAGTAAGAGTTACGAGTCGTAAAACATTCGAATGTTGAGTCAAAGAAACCGACTTAATAATCTAACTATCGTTGGATTAGGCTACTAGAGGTACATATTTTACTTAAGCTCCATACAAAATATGTCAAAATTCTATCTCTAGTAGCCAAATCTATCGATAGGTAGATTATTGAGACCGGCCGTAAGTAATTGAAAATACATTCAAAAATAAAAAAAACATACATCTAATATATAAAATTCTCGTGTCACAGTTTTCGTTGCCTTACTCCTCCGAAACGGCTTGACCGATTTTGATGAAATTTTGTGTGCATATTGGGTAGGTCTGAGAATCGGACAACATCTATTTTTCATCCCCCTAAGAGTTTGTTTGTTTGTTTGAACGCGATAATCTTAGGAACTACTGGGCCGCATTGAAAAAATATTTTATTGTTGGATAGCCCATTTATCGAGGAAGGCTATAGGTTATAACATCACGCTACGACCAATAGGAGCGGAGCAGCAATGAAAAATGTTGTAAAAAAAAAGAAAAAAGGGAAAATTTACGCAGACGAAGTTGCGCGGGTCAGCTAGTGGTTTTATAATAATAATAATAATAATATCTTGGGACAACTCACACAACGCCGTCTGATCCCAAACTAAGCAGATCTTGTACTATGGAAACCAGACAACTGATAAACTGATGACTTATATATTTCTAAATACATACATTATAGTTAAATAACACCTAGACACAGAATAAACTATCGTGCTCATCACACAAAGTTTTATCCTGGGTGGGGATCGAACCTCTTGCCGTCGAAGTCGAAGTCGAATGTGTAATTCGACTTCGCCTTCGACGGCACCACACCCCACCGCACCACAGAGGCAGTCATAAAAATTAACATTATTACATCAGATTATTGACATGTACGTAGATAAATAGAATGCAGTTGCACATGATGTGTTCATATTTTTAATATTTTGTAGTGAAAGATTCAAAATAATTGAGAAAAATATTATTTGTTTCTTCCTTTCTATGAAGCTGTTACCTATTGTCAAAAATTAAATATTCTAAACAATTACAAATGTACATAATTTATATATCGATTTTTAGGAATTCGGTTATTTTGGTTATAGTTTGGTTATTGAGTCACATCCTTAGCAACATTGATGATGAATTGTCAAAAATGTAAACTTTTAGCGGGACTACTATAGTTTGCGATCTTGCGATTATATAGCGTAATATGAACGCAATGCTATATAGTTTAGCTTTATAGCTGTCAAAGCTATGCTATATAACATCATAGCGTAGTCTGAAATGGGCTTAAATGTTTATTCAGCACCTTAACGTTCGAGTGTCCTATAATACTTAAAAAAAAATGATTTCAGCTTTACAACCAAGGGCTTAAGCTAGACATTGACGCTTGAATGACTGAGACAGGACTTTTATTTTGCATATACCTACTTAAGATTAACAAACAACTCATTGCATATCCTCCAATTCACATTTGGGGTCATTATTTACAATTACCATATTATCTGAAGGAAAGCATGTTTAACTTAGATACAAAACATTCTAATGCAAATGTATTTCGTATCTATGTTACGAGCCAAACTGGGTAAATTATTACTGCGCATTTTTAAATAAAAGAACTGAAGGAACGTTGGTTTAGTAAACAGTACTTTAACACCAAGAGAATGTACTACCTGTTTGTTTTTTCTTAACCAAAATGCTCAAAAAATGATATTGGCGAATCATTTGAACAAAATTGCCATAAAATCCAAAATGTCAATACTAATATAAATACGAAAGTTTGGATAGATGGATCACACCAGAACATAAATGTTGATAAACTTTCGCGATTTGTACACATTATTAAAATATATATATTACGGTATAAAATATTATTATTACCGTATTGCAACGGCCGTGGTCACGGGAAGACTTCCCGTGACCACGGCCGTTGCAATACGGTCGAAACGTCGGGCAAAAAACAAGGTATTTAACCTTAAATTATTCACGCGATTAAGACCCGTAATATATACACACCAGAACAGCTCAATGGATTTATATATAGCATTATTTGACTTGGACACATTATTTTAAACCAAAAAAAAAACTTGAGTTCAAAACTGGGTAGGCAACCAATAGGTATCCTTTGGCATAATTTTTTCATCCCCGAGAAATATTCAATTTTCACGCAAACGGAGTAAAGCTACCCATAAAATTTCATAATTTACTCGTCTTACCCAACTCCATGCGATCCAAAGCTAATACATACTTGATACCAAACAGTTGCGTATCCAATTGTCAAGAAAACTCATGAATTTATTCAAAACTTTTAAAACGAAGCTTCTAAAGAACAAGTCTCTAAAACGTTTCATGAAAATTTGAATTGGAGGTTACTCTTAAAACAATCCTGAAAAACCACGGTATATGGACCACGTTCCACACAATGACAAAGTCGTCGAAGCCTTAGCAATTCTTAAAACATAACAATGTTAACTGCCAACAAATTGTTTCAGAGTTAATTGTAACAAAGAAGTCATAAAAGCCACGGAACGAAGAAATATGACGGATGTCTAGAAAGTTTGAATGCCCGTGTTAATTGATATCTGAAATTAATTGATATTGCGTACCGTACCAAACTTTGACTGGTTGTGTTTCTATTGTTGATTGTGAAGAACTGAAATGATTTAAGTATCCTTTAAGGAAAAGGTTCATATATCATTTGTTTTTATATATTTGCTCGTTATGAATGTTCCTACGTTTATAATAAAGTAATATGTAATATATCATATAGGCTAGTAATCACTGCTTCCTAAATAATTTGACCTTGTACCTACTACTCAATATTTTTGAATCTATGCAGTTCTTTTTGTTTTACTCGTTTTAGTTTTTTTCATGACTATTGTTCAAAAGCTTGTTCCTATAAGAAATATTCTAACTAATAAAATAGGACTATTCTAAACAGTTATAACAACTTTTAAATTACCAAACGATCCCATGCTACAGTTTACATCCAGCAGAGAAAGCATTTTCATTGTTAACGCATTGCAATTTCCTGAAGTAGCTCGAGGCAAAATGGTGCAGGCAATTTCAATTGTTTGTAAATTGTAATGTCAGTCAAAGATATCCACGTGACAATAAGGATCGACGGCTAACATTCTCCCTAAAGCGTAGAGTCTCGTTACGTAAACAATAGTCACTGAATTCACAGACAGGATGCATATAATGCGAACGTTGTTTAACATTGCTATTGTGCAATAACCAATTAGTTACGAGGTATCTGTTAATATAATTATTGTCTCCTTGCTCTGAATTAGATCCTAGTTCAATTCATTGTAGATGAATGATTGGAGTTCAATGATTAATTAACCAACCAATCTGAATAGGACTATGAAAAGAATGGGTGACTATAGATGATGATAACAATAATAATAAATGTTTATTCAGGAATATAGAGGTACAAAAGCTTATCTATATTACTTACAAGTAACAAACGGCGCAGTTGGATATTTGCCTGAACTAGGTTGAAACTTTTGCTAATGCACGTGTTCAACCTAACCGGGAAAGTATAAAAAGTATTTAAGAACTAGGTACTCTCTGAAAGTAACACTATACTATTTCTTTGCTATACAAGTATACTATCATTGTCTGTTTATAAAATTTAAAACCGGGCAAGAACATGTCGGACCATGCTCAGTGTAGGGTTCTGGAGCCGTAGCCGTACGAAAAATCTGATTTGAATAATTGCACCAGTATAAGACCGAATAGTCGTGGCACTTACGCCCTTTTGTTGGGAAATGCAGTTTAACTAAATGACGGTATATCTGATCAAAATAATATTAGTTTAAAGTATTTGTTAAGCGCTACCTTTTTTATTTTTTTCA
The DNA here is from genome assembly GCA_945859575.2 of Herminia tarsipennalis. Classification (NCBI taxonomy): domain Eukaryota; kingdom Metazoa; phylum Arthropoda; class Insecta; order Lepidoptera; family Erebidae; genus Herminia; species Herminia tarsipennalis. The sequence continues at coordinate 17,259,907 of OX243839.2, forward strand.
TATTTTTGGTCACACATGAATTAACGAAAATTGACGTACAACCATCAAGCACAGATTATGTAATAGTACTACGTCATCAAGCCTTGTATGAAAACCGAAGCGATGAGCAAATATCTACTCAGAAAACATTAATACGTGAAGTGTATGTATGTAGCTTTCCTTTTGTACTCTTGATGTTTTGTGCTAAATAATAATAATAACAATATCTTGGGACAACTCACACAACGCTATCTGATCCCAAACTAAGCAGAGGTTGTACTATGGAAAGCAGACAACTGATAAACATACTTATATATTTCTAAATACATACATATTATAGATAAATAAACACCCAGACACAGAATAAACCATCGTGCTCATCACACAAAGTTTTATCCTGAGTGGGGATCGAACCCATGACCTTTTGCGTAGCAGTCGGATACACTCCCACTGCGCCACAGAGGTACTACAATATTACTAATTACTAATAAAACTCATTTCCATTGGGACTATCATAGTTCAATCTGATTTAATAAGCTTTGTGCATTCCAACCACGTATAGGCACATGCAATTCACTTAACTTTTATATTCTGATCCAATTTTCCTTCATAGCAAATTATATTTATTATTGCCTCTGCAACTGTAATAAGATACCAGTTTTAGTAAAGTAAGTTTTTATTTGTTTGTCTTTTTTGTATCTTGGGACATAAAGTGCCAAATTTTTTAAATACGTTTTGATTAACAGTGGAAGTAAAACAGTAAATTTTCGATCGTAACAGACAATCAATATGTTAATAAGTAGATGTGTTTTCTATGGAATAAAATCACGAAAAACACTACATGTTTTTTTACCAAGTGGAAAATAAAGTAATAGCTTAGCGTTTTGCCAGCAAACATTAAAAATAAAAGCAAATAAAATTAATTATATTGTGTAGGCCCAGAACGTGGCCACGTCAACTGCGTTGTCTGCGGCAGTCATCAAGTCCGCCTGCTTGAGACTATGAAGGATAGCTTGAAGCAAAACGCGCGCATGACCACGCATGGCTTTATGGACATGGAATATTGGAACTAATTCGGAACAAGTGGTCCGAGATGCCATGTCCGTAGACGATGTTTATGTTGTGCGTCGATCGAGCTCACGTTGTATTAAATTTTTCGTCTGTATTCTAGGTGTTTTATGCTGTAACTTCCTCTCTGTGGGGTCATTTTCACGTATCCGCGATCGCGTTTTAAATAAAAACTTTTTAAACTTTATATTTTAAGCTACTTTCAGATTTTATAAAATAAAAATTCCCAACACATTATTGAACCGAATAAATCAAAAACATGATGAAGTACATTATCCAGCATAATTATAACACGAATACCCAATAATCCCAGCGGGGGAGTAATAAATAGCAGCATCGAACACATACAACCTTTTACACGGTTATCTCATACAAAATTATATTTCAACCGGTGAACCTAGCAGACTATTTCATGTCACAAAAATTACTAATATTATTTTGAAACATAGCCAACTCGAAATGTTGATAAACTTTCGCGATTTGTACACATTATGAAATCTGTACTAATATTATAAAGCTGAAGGGTTTGTTTGTTTGTTTGAACGCGGCAATCTCAGGAATTACTGGTCCGAATTGAAAAAATATTTCTGTTGGGTAGCCCATTTATCAAGGCTATTGGCTATATAACATCACGCTACGACCAATAGGATCGAAGCAGTCCCGCGGTCCCGCGCAACTTCGTATGAGTACATTTTCCCCGTTTTTGCAACATTTTTCATTACTGCTCCGCTCCTATTGGTCGTAGCGTGATGTTAATTAGCCTATAGCCTTCCTCGATAAATGGACTATCCAACAAATAAAGATTTTTTTAATTCGGACTAGTAGTTCCTGAAATTGCCGCGTTCAAACAAACAAACTCTTCAGCTTTATAATATTAGTATAGATAAAGACTTTAATAACAATAAATTAATTATTTTACTTTAATCGGGGAATAGCACTTCTTAAAATGTTACTCCTGTTGGCCTGTTAGTCTTGTGGTTAGTGACCCTTACGGCTAAGCCAGAGGTCGTGAGTTCGCTGCCCACCCAGGATAAAACTTTGTGTGATGAGAAATTTTGACGCGATAACGTCATAGAAAGCGATGACAGGCAGCACTCTCAAAAAAGTGTCTAAAAAGAGTCACGTTATTGACTGGTTGCTAAGCAACGTGAATGGCGATTCCGCCTGCTGATAGGCTGAACTATTGTGGCTGTCACGGGCATGGTTGTTTATTACAATGTCATCAATAGATTGGCGATTGCACCGAAATGCGATACAATTAGAAATAAAAAAAGGAAAAAAAGGCTGTCACAGGAATGGTTGTTTATTGTAACGAAGTCGTGCACAATATAGGGTACCGCAGCTATCCAGCACAATAATACGATAGAAAAAGTGGGTTTTCAGTTGTTTTTGTTTCATACTACTAACAACGTTAAATAAGTATTTTTAAATGGAATTGGTACGAAAATTTTGTAACTTTTTACTTGGTCTGTTGTTTTTCGCAAAACTTGTAAAGCCTACTTAGCTGCGATAGTTTTCTTTTTAATTTCGTTATAATATGTACTACTACCCTGATATTTCCACATCTCCAAAATCAATCACTCTTAGCTGGCAGCGGGGGGGGGGCAATTGACTTTAACAAAAATTTGCACTTTAAGGCTTAATATTTCACAAACAGATCCCTAAATCGAAACTGACTGATTGGGGTCTCTGAGCTAACATGACATGTTCGACTGCCTCTGTGGCGTGGTGGGAGTGTATCCGACTGCTACGCAAGAGGTCGTGGGTTCGATCCCCACCCAGGATAAAACTTTGTGTGATGAGCACGATGGTTTATTCTGTGTCTGGGTGTTTTTCATCTATATGTATGTATTTAGAAATCTATATGTATGTATGTATAAGTATGTTTATCAGTTGTCTGGTTTCCATTGTACAAGCTCTGCTTAGTTTGGGATCAGATAGCGTTGTGTGAGTTGTCCCAATATATAAAAAAAAAATATATATATATAAATATATATATGTCATGGCGAAACTATAAGGTTTCCGTTTTGCTATTTTTGCTACGGAACTCTAAAAAGAAGCTGTTTTGACTTGACAGTCAACTTCCCTATTAAGGTAGTCCAACAAGTACCAAATTTGACCAAATTATATTCTCTAAGTACATACCAGTGTAGAGTCCAGCGGCTGGTGTCCTGACTCCAGAAGCATCGCTTACAGCGCTGCGACTAAAAGAACCGTTCACAGGCATCGATGAGAAGAAAGCGCTAACTACGTTGCAAACCCCAAGTGCTAATATCTCTTGAGTCGCTTCCAACGTTTTCCCTTTAGCTGAAATATTACAGAATTATCAACTTTGGTACACAATTGAGAGTTGTTTTAATGGTCGGAGCATTGCCACTGTATATTATAGTGAATGGACTGTTATAGTTTAACTGCAATTTGCGACTGTGTAAGCAAATTGCACGTAAAATAAAATATATGCATTATGCAGTTCGTGGAAATACTTTATCGTCTTTATAAATTTAGTAGAGTTTTTGTTCCAAAAAATCACAAAAGTTTTGTATTGTGAAATGTTCATGTTTTTACGTAGGTATGGAATATTTTGTACCTACGCAATAGTCAAATAGTTTGATTACACTAATGCCAATAACAAATAATACGTTGCTGCGTCACCTCTCGATAATTTACAGATACACATCTCGTAGTGCATTTCAATCACTTTGATAATGTATTTATACATATTTATCATCGTTGCTAATTCCAATTGTGATAATTTTTGCCCCCTAGGGCTTCAGAAAGTACATTGGTAGATTAGATACTGTCTCTACTTAAAGACTAAAAGTATTTGTATCTAAGAATGGTCACCAAAAACATGCCTGATCTATTAAAGCTATTTAAATATCACAAAAATGCCGTGTGGTGCCGGCTTAAGAATAGTACCACCCCATCTCTACCCGTGGGTGTCGTCAAGGCGACTAAGGGATTTCACCCCGGAGGACGGGCAGCAGCGTCCTCTGCGTACTTAACGCCTTACTGCGATCGCCAACCCGCTCGCCAAGCGTGGCGATTATGGCAATTACCCCCAGGATCTACATACTAGTATGTTCTACTGGGGAGACCCGTGCCCAGCAGTGGGCCATCATATGGGTTGATATGTATGTATCACAAAAAGTTAATTATAGTATTTCTGGTCTGGAAAATAGTTGTAGACCATTGTATACACATACCTGGTTACTTGGAGTAGTCTGGTTTAACAATATCTCAATAGCTATCAAGCTCTAACAATAAATAATTATTAATACTTCGAAAACCAGTAGTAAAATCATCCTAACTAAGTTAGTACTTATGTACCCATAGTACCTACAGTCAACTCAACATATACGTAAGTCTTTTTAAACTTGAAGTAAATTTATAGGTATTTCTTAAAAAAAATAATTTCATTTTTGAAAGATAGAAAAATTTGAAGTCCAGACCTAGGAATCGAACCCGAGACTTCCGTAGCGAAACCGACTATGTTACTAGACCTAAATTTATTCCATCCTTTGATGCTCGCGAGTTGGGCTCTTTTTAAACTTTCGCGATGTTTAATTATCGAGACCAAGTGAGGGTACTTGACGCCATGCCTAACAGAGACATTGCTTAGCTGCCATCAGTCGACCCGTGACCACCATCGGTGCAATTCGAACAAAACGTCGGGTAAATAAAAAGATTTGTATCTTTAAATATTACACGCGATTAAGTCGCGTGTAATATTTTAATATATACGAGTACGTAAGTCGTTTAACAAATGCAATGAGCATTTCAATTCCTTAAATCTCTTATATGAATGGAAATTACAAGTCTGTCAAACACTTTTATGTTCATAAATGTTCGTAAACTTTTGCGATTTTGTACACATTTTAGAATTGTATAAGCTACGGGTCACAGGTAGACAATTAAAATAACCTTACCTACCGATCTGTCTACCCGTGACCACGACCTTTTCAATATGGTCGAAACGTCGGGCAATAAAACAAAGGTATTTAGTCTTAAAATCAAATATTTACGCGATTAAGACCCGTAGCTTTTAAATTTTATAATACTTTCTGTTCAACGAACTGTTTCAGACCAAATTTCACCGACATTCTAAAATGTAAACTAAATTTCCCGTGGAAAAATGTATTTAAACTTCAGTAAACTATTGGTCAAGTGTCGGTGAACATGAGCCTCAGTGAACCGAAGACGTTAGAAAGTAAACATCTACACTACTAACTTATAATAGCTATCTTATACTATCTATACAACCTCACAACTTTTAAAAAAGTACCTACTAACTAGTTCACAAAGTTTAGCGTTAGTTCTTAAACAAATTCTGCGAAGCCAATTTCGAGTTAACTTTTTAGAATAGTTATCAAACTCACTCAATCTATCTACCCTATCAAAAGTCATCTAAACATTTCAAGCAATATATTCAACACAAATTATCAGTTAACTCAGTATTAGTTATGTTGATATTGAGACTACGTCCAAAGTTATTTGAGACCGTCTAGTTTATTTGCTTATTCAGTTTAATATGCAAACTTTTTATACAAAATATGTAGTAGTAGTTAATGTGACGATTACCTTGAATCGTAAACAAAATCAATATCACTGAGCTTGTCTCGCTATGTTCGAATAATACTCATATTTACAAAATAATTTGACGAAGTAAAATGCCTATCTTTGTGAGGTAGATATTAGTTAAATTCTTTAAGAATCGCTCTCTTGAAAACCCTTCATATGTACTTTTGCAAGGACACGAAAAAGAAAAAGAAAGACGACCTAAAAAGATAAAGAATACCTACCTTCTTGATAACTTAAATACGAAACTATGAACTACTACAATCCGCTTTAATACGAAACCATTAAAAGTCGACTTACCGTAGTTAATAAATGTGAAACGTCACTGAATAAACAAGTTTGCATATATTTTTACTTGTCAGTTAAAATTGTGTGAATTTATGTATAAATTTTACATCGACATCGGCTTTGGTGACGTGAATGGACAGACACCTCTGTCATGTTTGTAGTTGTGTAGCAAATAAGTCTTTATTATATAAACTATTTTGTCAGTTTGTAAAAATAACGATCAGAGTTTTTGTCTGTATGGAACATACGGCAGTTAAAATACATACAAAATCTATTTAAATCTTCCATACTGCTCAGTTTGTGAGCAGGATTAACTGAAAAGATGACTAGAGTGTTCGGGTTCGAATCCCATATGAGATATCACTTTGTGTGAACCATACACGTTGTACCAAGTCTATGTAAACAAACATATTAATCAAGGACGTCATTACATGTGTACTAATGTTCTTGATTTATAAGTTTGTAAAGAATTATGTTCTAGGTACTGCGGGAGTTGAGAAGAAAAGAGATTCCAAATATAGATTAACTAGCTGTCCCGCGCAACTTCGTCTGCGTAAATTTTTCCTGTTTTTGCAACATTTTTCATTGCTGCTCCGCTCCTATTAGTCGTAGCGTGATGTTATATTGCCTATAGCCTTCCTTGATAAATGGGCTATCCAACAGTGAAAAACTTTTTTTTTAGTGCCAACTGTAAGTTCCTGAGATTACCGCGTTCAAGCAAACAAACTCTTCAGCTTTATAATATTAATATAGAAAAAAGTAATAATTTTATCAAATGCATAAATTGTTATTTATTAAACCAAACAAAATATGAATTTTATCATTCTATTCAGAATCTCCTGATTTAATTTTCTAAATCTCATAGAAAATACATTGAAAACGCAACGAAGCGAATAAATGTATCTTCAAATCTTCCAGTACAAAATATTCGGTGTCGAGCAAAATGGAATAACACTGCGATTTAATTATCTCAAAGCGAAATATAAAATAATTATTGAGAATGTACGTAGAATTTTAAAAATATATCCTTGTATTTTCTTATAAATGAACAAAAATTTGAATAAGCACGTGGTATTCAGGTTGTTAAGTCGCTTGGATTTTATACATCCTTAGAATAGATTCAGTTATTTTACAGTTGGCATAAAAAAAAATAATGACGTGCACTAACATTGAATAAATAAAACTGTAAAAGGTGACTAAAAAATTTCATTTTTTATATAATGACTATGTGACGATCATGATTTTTTACTGTTTATTATAATTCATAATTGTCAATAATATAAGGTATCTAGTAATAAAATGAAAATGCTCAAGGAATTTATAATCTGTCTGTTCGATTTTTACACCTAAACCACGATCTAGAATTACTTGTAAGTTGTACCTACCAGGCTTGGGAAAGGACGTCAAATACTTATAATATATACAAATAACCAACATACAGTTTAAATCTCTATTATTCAATAATTTTAATAACTTACCGAATGCCTTAGCAATGGCCACGTTACCCAGGATGGCTACTAATGGCACCACAATAAGACCAACACCGAGGTGCGAAAACATTTGACCAGCCGACCATACTTCGCCATCGACTACTGTTTGAAATGGAGGCGGCTTTGGTGTCGGGATACCGGGTGTTACGTCGCCTGAAAGAGAGCAAGAAATATAAAGTATTAATCACAGTATATATACATACACTGTCAGACCCTACATTTACATATAGGTACTTTATTCTACGTAAAGATTTCTTTGATATTGTAGATTGCCCAAACTGATGGTCAACAATATCAGAAAAAATCAAAGTTTGAACATTTTTTTCTTCAACCTACAAACGCACATTGTTGAGCATAAGGCCTCTTACTGAACCTAACCCAACCGTTTCCACTCCTGACGATCCTGGGCCACGATCATTCATTTGGTCCCGGCTGCTTTGACCAGAGGTCCACCGACGTGGTTGCTACTCTAGAACCTTTTTTCCTCATCGGTTACCGGTTATTCGAGCGATGTAGCCTGCCAATGGGCAGGCTACGCCGCTTCAGCTTGCTAATACTCGACGCTATATCGGTGACTTGTGTTCGTCTACGGATTTCTTCATTGCGAATCGTATCTCGCAGAGAGTATCCATAGCTCTTTGTATGATATCTATATCTATGTGCTTGTTTACGAGGCCTACAATTAAGGACCAAGTCTCGGATTTATACGAGATCACTGGCAGCACGCATTGGTTGTAGACTTTGGTCTTTATGTACTGAGAGATCTTAGACGAGAAGATGGTACTCAGTTGAGATCCCCGAGCATGCAACATCACTATGTCATCGGCAAAACGAATGTGAGTGATGCGTTCGCCATTGATGTTAGTGCCATATCCTTCCCATTCCAGTAGCTTGAAGACGTCCTCGTCCTTGAAGCGGCAGTAAACAGTTTTGCGAAATAACAACCCCCCCTGTCTTACGCCTCTTTGTTGGATGGGCTTCGAACTCTGGTCATGACATGATGGTTTTATTGCACAAACATTTCATCACTTCGATGTACCAATAGTCGACACGGTACAGCTGGAGAGATTGAAGCACTGCCTAGGTCTTCTCGATGAAATTGAAGGCTTTCTAATAGTCCACGTACCCCATACACAAGGGCCGATTATACTCCTCCAAGCTTTGTATAATCTAGCAAAGAGTGTGATGAAGCCTTTTCTTAAACCACCTTTTCAGGAGGCTGGAAGACGTCGAACCTGCGAGCGAGACTAGATTGTAAACATCGCTCAGAAGCGAGATGAGCCTGTAATTGTTCAGCAAGGTTTTTCATCACCTACTACTACTACTACGCCTGAAGCATGATGATACTTTTCTTTAAAAATAAAGAAAAGTATCATTATGCTTCAGGCGTAGTTCACTAAAAAATGCAGAATTAAAGTGCCTCTGAAAGGCTTCGGTTTTCCACCCGCTTTCATTCCATCTTCTCCATCTTTCCTTGTCGTTCTTAAGCTGTCTCAGAGCCATACTAATCTCGTACATGCCGACGTCCGGGATATCTTCGGTATAGTGCCGGGTCAGTTTGCATTGAAACAACGTACGTCGCGACGTATTTGTTTCGAGATCCGTCTATTGAGCCGCGTATATTCCGACTTGTCGACTGTGGACTCTCTCACCTTAATTTTAAATTGAGGGTGTCGGAAAGCTGTTGAGTTCTACCATTTGCGGCGAGCACAGTATTTAGCTTCAACCAGTTGCACAATGTCCACCAACCTGTCATTTAGATCGTCCAAATTAGCGCACTCGTCTAAGCATTAGAAGCGGTTTGACAACTCGATCTGAAAATTGTCCGGGTTTTGGAAGAAAGCGTCAGCTGGACGGAGCGTGAACTTCACAAAGCAAGATCATTCTACTTGTATATCGATATCCAGAGTCCCTCGTAACAGTCGGTAATCGTTGCCCGTTTTAACTCAGTTGATCACTAAGAAATCTCTAAATATGTGCCTATTTGGCGATAAGATGAAGTCGATCTCATTTTTTGTTGTCCATAGCCTTTGTGGTGGGTATTAATAGTCAGGATGTAAAAGTAAGATAACGAACATTGATCAAAAATGTTAGATTACTAATAAGTAATATTACTTTATTTGAGTAGTTGACTACTGAATGTCGTATAAAATGCAGATAGGCCCTGTTAATGAGAAATATATTCATTTTTTTTTAATCGGGTATTTTATAAGGGTATTGTTTTTTACAGGGATTGCAGTAATATAATATATTACTGCCCTGTTAATGAGAAATATATTCAATTTTTTTTAATCGGGTATTTTATAAGGGTAATGTTTTTTACAGGGATTGCAGTAATATATTATATTACTGCAATCCCTGTAAAAAAATGAATATATTTCTCATTAACAGGGCCTATCTGCATTTTATACGACATTCAGTAGTCAACTACTCAAATAAAGTAATAAAATTAACTCAAGATTAATCGCCCAAAAAGTATTAAAAAGGTAAAACATTAAAGGTAGAAGCCCTGTATCAATGTCTGAGAAAACCTAGACTTACAATCGCTGAACGAGAACCTATAACGTCTGATGAAAGGCCAAGGTTACAAAGCCACTGGCCGAATCAATTACACTGCTCACTTAGAGTAAAACATAAAGAAATAAATAAGGAAAAAAAACTCTCTAGGACAAGGTTGCTTAATATTCTGACGTTGGTAAAACGTTCTACCTATCGCAGTCTTTACATCTTTTTGCATAAACCTTACTTGACGACTAATATTTTAAAATAGTACTTAAGTAGCAGTTTGAAATGACCCATAGCTAAGCATATACATAGGTGTAGATACTTTGTGAAACTACATCATGTGTTTACAACGGCCCTTTAAATGGACTAGACATTTCTGTTACACGTTGTACAGCTGTTCGAATGTTAATAAGTACTTAAATAAATACAAATTTAATTTATTATTTAGCTCGTTAGCCAAGCAGTACCTATTAGAAATCTGTGTAATATTGTAGGAAGGTCATTGCTAAGCAATTTCGTAACAGAGGAACTGAGAGTGCACAATAGAACAGAGACTTGACAATAGCTACAAATAATCAATAGGTGTTATAATCCTTTATTTAACATCTCTCCTATTATGGGATCAAGTTCGCAATGGAAGTAATTAATCGGTTATATTAAAAGCTTAAGAAATAATAACTTGATAAGAAAAAAGTACTTGATAAGGGATCATTATATATTATTCTTTATTTATTTTATGATAATTTAAAGTATGTGCCTCCATACATATCGCAATACAAAATAAATAAGTTATTGTCCCGCTAAACTGTACGTAGGTACTGTTTGACTGCGGATCAGTCTTAAACAGTAGTAAATTTTCTTCAAGGTAGATTGTTAATTAGATCTTTTATTTTATTTGCTTTGTCAGTCTTATTTTCTCTTCTGATCTCCTTTACCTTCTAATGACCGAACGAAGCAATTTATTTAGAAGATCCATATATACATGTTATAATTATGTAAGTTATACCTATATGTAGTTAGTAATAAAATGTATATTTCGTTTTTTTTAATTTCAATATACAAATATACAATGTAATCGATTTGACTATTTTACATAGATAAGTTTTAAGTTAACATACTCTGACTATAACTAGATACCTATAGGTCATAAAAAAATTCAAACTGCATAAAGTGATAGAAATAAAAAATATTATGTTTCTCCCCTAGTCCACTATTCTGTAACATAGGTATCTACTTTAAGCAATAATATTAATCAGTCGAAGGCATTTTATTAAATTAAACGCAATAAAAGTATAACTATTACTACTACATGTTAATCAAGGTAAATACACGTATTTAAAATGTCATGTTACCTAATTTTTGCGTTAGGAGTATATTTCATTTTTTTTTTTTTCTTAAGCTTACTTACCTTTATGTATTAATTTTATTAAAACCATATAATTTGTCAGTCCAAAAATACCTGTTTTAAATCGTCGCAATCAACGATGTTTTTAGTCTTAGAAAATAAAAATCTCAGTACAGCTTACCAGTTAAAATAAATGGATCTTCAATGTCATTGTATAGGATAACAGCGACTGCAGTGGCGAGGATCACAGCTAAGGCATTCCTGGACACACCTAAGAACCACAGTGTTTTCGCCTTAACAGCTGCACTACGTTTACTTTTGTCGTCTTGCTTGATGCGAATGTTTTTTAAATACTGAAATTAATATTAATATCCCAATTAGTTGATCCAATGATCAAATTTATAGTACAGCTTGGTTTCTCCGGCCGGACAGATATAGGTTTTCCGAGAGAATTACTGCATAAAAACAACAGCTTCAGTGGCATATGGGTAATGTGTATCTAAGACTCCAAGTGGGTGTGAGATACGAGTAGAGTTTTTTGACATTCGTTAATGTTGGTTCAGAGCCTGGGTGTTTGACTTTGGGTCCATTAATTGTTTAAATGAATATTGTTTATACAAATCAAAATGTTTCAGTCTCACTCTTGACTATTTGAATAACTTCAAGTGTATTAAATTCTTTAGGAAACCGAGTGTTAAAAGAAGGTGGATCCAATCCACATACTTCATTATGTATGAAAAATACTAGTAGAAAAATACTAATAGTTAAAATCTGAGGGGTTTTTAAAGTACTGTTCCATCTCGCCAAAGTAAAGGAAAAGTATGCAGAGCTGACTGCCAACCTTCGTCGTTCGGCACTAGAAGAAGAAGAAGATTCTTGCTAGTTGCTCCTGCTGCTGATAAGATCCGTACCCTAGTGCGAATGGGTGTATTTTTTAAACAGAATAAAAAATATATTTATGCAAATTATTTAGTCAGTTTTACCGCCTTAAAAATCTTGCTTGCCCGGTAAAACAAGACCACAAGCAAACTGTTGAAGGGTACATAGTTATTATTAGGTACAAACATAAGAGCTCTATACTTTATTACGACCGCGATGCCAGATAAGTACTTAAATAAACAAATTGAGAAGGAACGCTTCACAAATTAAAACTTTTAAGTTCTCTCAATACGATTTCTGAATGGCATTTAAAATAATAGAACCTGGACCTCAAGTTTCGAACTCTTGACCTACTAAACAATAAGATTCAGAAACAATCCTCAACCCGGCTTTGTACTTTCTTATTATTTACTTGGAATTAATATAAAATAGAATTCCTCTTCTCGTCATTTAATTAAATTGAATTCTATATTATATTTATCCAATGTTAAACTGTAACAATCTAATTACTTATTCACTTTCGTTAGTAGGAACATTATATTAACTTTCAAAACAGGATTTTCGATTACAAAATAAGGTTTTATTGATTTTCACAGACACATACAAATTGTAATGTGGCCTACATATAGCATTTATTCTGTAAACATTATTTGTGTACCCAACACATGCACGAAATGTGATGTATTAATAACCACATAACGTAGGTAAATATGTTTTGGAAATACCGTCCTTATTGGGTTCAATATTTGCAAAACAAATTCATATGAAGAATTGAATGTAATAAGTACATTTGTTCAGGTAAGAATGAAACATGTTACAGAAATAATAAAAACTGTCCGAGTCTGACATATAACATATTAGATGATTTGATGTTGAGGAAATTTTGAATTGGGTAATACTCATATACATTCATCTATTTACACATATGAATACATTACGTAATATAGTATTTGAAGATGATATCATTGAAAAAATGCTATGTATTTAAACTAGATCTGCATATCTTCTAACATTGTTATCTTAATTGTTAAGTATGAAAAAGAACATTAGACAATTTCCTGTTAATTATTTGATTTTAGGCTTTGTATTGAGCAGAAATAACTACAAGTATTACTATACTATTACTACAACAAACGAGTTTTAAAATTGCCGTATCATTATATAGGTGTAAAGCAAAATCGGCTTCCGCGTATATCTATATAGTTTAGTTAAACCAAGCCAACAACATAATGAATTCATCATCATTTTCCCCGAAAATCTGACTTCGGTGAAAAACTAAATATTGTTTCTCGTAGTTGGGTGCAATTTTTAATAAAGCTGCTAGTTTAATAATAATTTATAGACACGTAACAATCAGTACGTAGCAGTCTCCTATAGTTAACCTTGAATTGCTCATAATTATCAATTTCCCAGTATCTATTTATAAAAACAACTAGAAATATATCTTTTAGATTAAGACGTATGTCCAAAGGGACTTTACTTTGCGAGACATGGAGCTCAAAAAAAATAGAAAGTTACATAAAACAACATCAACTATCCCCCGTGATAATTTCGCTAAAATCAATATAACCGTTTCAGTGATTAGTCGGAATACACAAACAGACAGGCAATGTTTCTGCCCATACATGAATCGGTGTGAGAACCGTATTTATGTGGAGTACATCTGGTAGTATTTTAGGATTATATTTTACTAGCTGTCCCGCGCAACTTCGTCTGCGTAAATTTTCCCCGTTTTAGCAACATTTCTCATTGCTGCTCCGCTCCTTTTAGCCATAGCGTGATGGTATATAGCCTATAGTCTTCCTCGATAAATGGACTATCCAACAGTGAAAGATATTTTTTTAATTCGGACCAGTAGTTCCTGAGATTACCGCGTTCAAACAAACTCTTTAGCTTTATAATTTTAGTATAGATTACTAACATTAGTCTTTAAGGTGTTTATTAAATTTCAATAATGTTTTACTAAGACTAAATGGAGTAAAGGGTTTAAATAAATGATATTATATTATTTAATATGTATTTCAAAACAAACTAAATAGACACTTCAGTTTTGGTTATTTGTACAGAATAAGAGATCACACCAGTTTTGCCTGGTGTGAGAGCCAAACCTAGTACGCATTTCCTTTCCTTTCATTAAAACCTAAATCTAACTATAATACAGTATATAAGAAAATACAACCTATACATATATACTCGTACAAGATGCGTCAATACATACTAACACCAACACAGCTAATAAGTGTTGGAACATAGCGATATGTACCGGGACAATTAGACTTTGTATTTACTTTGTAACGTAGTTTGGCAAGTTGCGGGTTTGGCGGTTCTTCACCGCAAGACGTGTCGCATTGAATTATAGACTAACGTACATAACCAAACAACTAACTACAAGTGACTATATGTAATTTCTATTATGTATTAAATCAAATGTACATTGCCGCCTTTGATTTATGTATTAGGTACTTCTAATTATTATAATCGTAAACTTTACGATATCGCTTCTTAAAACAAAGTTTCTTAATATTGATACAAAATACGAAATAATAATATAATATCTTGGGACTACTCACACAACCTCATCTGATTCCAAACTTGCTTAGTTGGGTTAAGTATATTAAGCGCTGCTTGAGCTTGTACTATGGCATTCAGACAACTGATAAATATACTTATATATTTCTAAATACATACATATTATAGATAAATAACACCCAGACAGAATAAACCATCGTGCTCATCACACAAAGTTTTATCCTGGGTGGGAATCGAACCCACGACCTCTTGCGTAGCAGTTGGACACACTCCTACCGCGCCACAGAGGCAGTAGTATAGACGGTAGCGAAGTTCACGGACAAGGGATCTCGGAACACCTCCGGCAATAAATCTGGTCTGAGGTCCTAGATGGTCCAAAAATCGGGACGCCTATGGTCCTTCAGTTGACGCGCATTCGAACGATGTAACATGCCGCCTGCATATATATACCGGTCAAATATGTAAACATATACAGTACAATACAAGAAATTCAGTAGAGACAAAACAATCGTCACATGCCGTCGTGAATGGATCCGGCTACGTTCATCACCACGTTGTATTCCATTGTATGCCTGTATTGAGCCGGTCTGGAATGGTATAGTAGGTTAAAACCACATTAAGAAAAATAGTTACCTGCATTCCAGTCAATAGCACACAACATCCTAAGCTGAGTAACGAATCAGCCATCCTAGTCTCTCCAATGTGATTGAAGAGTCCTTTCCATGTCTCTATAAACGTATCAGCATCAAACTTCAGACCGAGTAATCCTTTTATCTGGGCTGATGCAATCGTGATCGCCGCTGCCGATGTGAAACCAGAAACTACTGGCAGTGATATAAATTCCACCAGAAATCCTAGAAAATATAAAGATTTTAGTACTTGCATTTGGAATTTTGAAATGAAAAGAATAGTTCTAGCTTTAACTAAATAAGAGTATCTTTGTTCTCGGCAGCTCCTTCCGAGTCCTTCCTCATGTCACTGGTTTTAAGCTATCTCTTTATGGCAAAATTCATCCAAATCAATCTGTAACAACTATTTCTCCTAAAAATAAACTTTTTCATGTCATAGTTTTTTAAATTTTCTTAATTTACTGAGCCGTTTACAATTTATTTTCATGTCAGCTCAAGAAGTTCGTATCATCTAATTTATTAAATTTTCATCTGGCCTCCTGGTAGTTTCGGAAATAGTTCTATCTCCTATATCCAACCTTAATTTACCTCTTAATAATATAAGTATAATAATTCTTACTTATGATTCTTACCAAGTTGTGCAATGCCGGCTACTAACTGAACAATTCCCGCCATAAAACAAAGCAGTATAGCAAAGTCAACATTCATTCCATTCGTGTAGGTGAAAGTTAGGAGAGACAACAACGCCGAAGGTCCTATGTTAATTTGAGGGCATGTTCCCAACAATGTGTACACGAACCCTCCCATGAATGACCCGTATAAACCATACTGTAAAGTAAGAAAAAATATCAAATAGATGTAATAGGCTGCAACAGATACCTGTACAAATATTCATATACGAGTATGTATATTCAACTAGCTGTCCCGTGCAACTTCGTCTGCGTAAATATTCCCCGTTTTTGCTACATTTTTTATTGCTGCTCCACTGCTATTTATTGTAGCGTGATGTTATATAGCCTATAGCCTTTCTCGATATATAGGCTATCCAACAGTGAAATATTTTTTTAATTCGGATCAGTAGTTCCAGAGATTATCGCGTTCAAACAAACAAGCAAACCCTTAGCTTTATAATATTAGAAAGATAACAGTAAATCACTTCAGCATATAATTCGTCCGAGTTACAGCTTGTGCAGCTAGTGCTATGTCTTCAGGAGAATAATAGCAACAGAAATATTTTAAAAGCATGGTTAAGTAGGTACCGTTTGAGTATTGGTTATACGAGCGTCAATTTTGATGAGTATTAGTATATATGAAAATGGAAAACTGACAATGTACTCGTACCTACATGTAAGATATGTTTAACTAACTAAATTACACTTTTTATTAATATTTCTGTCAACATAACATTTGAACTGGAATTCTGTAGGCTAGTTAGTTATAGCGATAGAAATAGCAACTGCGGGTATATATACAATGACGAATACGGTTAAATATGGATAAAGAATTGCTTTTGTGTTACAAAAGATGTCAAATGACATTGCAGCTTATTTCCGTTTTTATCTTTTTGATAATAAAATGTCAATAACAGTTAATTAGTGATTACCACAATACCTTTATAGATTTAGCGATCAAACTGACATCAATTGTTGCTAAGTGTGAATAGGATTAATTTTTGTACCCAGATATTATTTACATTATCTTATCATAAAAGTACTTACTTATAAGTAATCTGTGCTTATACAATATTAATTATTTTTTTAGATACGAGAGAAAGGACAGACTCCTATCGTTGTATACACCTGCAATGTTATGTGTCACCCACCGTGGGACATATGTTACAAATTATTCATTTTCTAACTTAATTACTCACAGTCTGGAATGTAAACTGACAATGTTTGTTATTGGAATAAGAGACTGTAGTCTTAAAATGTATAGATAACAAAATATAAAACATATATTGTTTAAAACCTTTAACAATAAGTACTTGGACTAACCACGAAATTGACTCAACGTATGACTCACTAAAGAGAGAAAAGACAAATTATTAATATTAATACAAGAGAACTAATTAACCATGGTTTATGTAGACTAAAATTTTTGTGTATTTCTTAATGAATATATTTTATTGTTGAACCATAACTGGAACTAACAATGAATACTCGTAAAAATTGTTTTAACATACTACAATAGATTGTTTGGATACTGAATGGTTTGTCAGAAATATTAAATACAGTAATATTATAAGAAGGTTAACACATTAGAGATGTATTATTAAATCAGTCAGAAATTCTTTACTTCTATTCAAAGTAAATACATTGTTGGGTACAGTCACGCTGTTTACTAAAAAGTACTTAGCATAATAATACCTAACTCTACTTTAGCTATGAGTTATTGCCATAATCATTTGTGTTCATTTCACATAGAGGTGTAATTAATCTCTAATATTTGAACAGTAAGTAATAAAGGATTCTGGGAATTGACTATGACAATACCTACAATTCGTGCCAAACTTACTCTGGCAAACCAACATTTTGCAGTTAGTACATTATTTAATATTAGTTTTTGAAATAGGTATTGCGGCAGGTGGGTTGAAGATGATCTCAATATGGTCTATGAAACTGAATAAGTGAAGTAAAAAGAAAGAAATGTCATTCGAAAATTGCGAGTTTCATGACCGACCTTTCAGGTCGTTAATTCTAAGATATTAATAAATGTGATGTAAAGTGAAGTAATCTTGATAAGTAATGATGTATTTAATAGGATCCTTTCAGGAATAAACATTATATTCGCTATGAGAAGTAAGAACTTTATTTAAAAGCCCGATAACAGTTCCTGAGGAACAGCCCCGGTACCTGCCCAAGAGCTAGCCTGATGGCTACAGTACCCTCCAGTTTAGCTTCTAGATTGATGCGGATCCAAGGGGGACAATAGGGGCAATTGCACGTCTCCCCAGACTCGACTGACATACCTTTTTTTGTGGAGAATTTGAGAAACTTCTACGCCAGCATACACAGTAGCTTTCGATACTAGGAATTTCGAACTAACGTCATAGGTGGATACAATTATGTGGATGAAAACGTAGGTATCAGACTCAGTTTTTGCATACCTAACGCTATTCTTAACCAAATACCACAGCACCGTCAAAAATATCCTCTTATTAGCAAAGTTTTCTTTTTCATTCCAATTTTTCTTTAAAATTGAAAATCTTTTTATGAAAACAAAAGGCTAACTATGATAAATGGTATGATTTTAATTCGTTTAACTGCAATATCTGTTTTACGACAAAGAGTTTTGTTTTAATTACAAAGAAATGAAAAGTGATTGATGTAAGAACTTCTTAAAGTCATTTTAAAATAAGGGCGTCAATAGCCTGATGACATTGGATACAGACAAGTCAGTGGCTAACCTGGCGGGTAAGCCCGGACAAAAAAATCCCCGATCACGTGTACCTATGGAACCATTGGTATGGTGGTGCGAGTATCACTAACATTTTTTTCATTAGTATCATCAGTGAACTACAAAAAAAATCGAATGTATTTTGTGGCAGTAGAATTATCTACAGTAGGTAGGTACGTATATTTACCAAATAGGACGTATTCTATTTAAACATGTGTTTTAAGATGAAATAACAGATTAAATAAAGACTCAATAAGTAAAAGATTTTTATAGATATAGTACAAATTTAATCGATAATATGTGTGATTGAAAAAATTGACATTTGTATTGAATACTTTTTCTACTGTTAGCTGGGGATCTTACCGATCAATCTATTTGTATCTTAATAACAATTAGATGGATTTAGAATGATAAAAAAACGATAAAATTGATTAGAGAACATTATTATCTAGCTAGCAATAATATTATTGACCACAAGCAAACTGTCGTATATCTGATTAATACCTATAATTAAGTATTTCATCGCCCTTGATAAAATCTATTCTAAACGGACCATTTCGAAATAGGCACAGATAAATAATAGGAAGTCAAGAACAACTAATTGTTTACTTAGGTGACTAAAAACATATAATGTTTCAAAATATAACATTCGAACCAATAACAGAGGTTGTGGTTAGATTTACGAATAAACACTATTAGTAGGTACCTAATAGTTTAATTGTTCCAAAAGGACTTCTTAATGATGCCATTATTTAATTTATGCCATTGAATTTAAGGAACAGAATGCATAAAAAAAAACAGCCGCGACCATCCCTCAGTTTTAGAACAAATCCACATCAACTCTGCTCAGATCCTTAGCGGTTAGTAACTAGTTACTAACGAGTTAGTGAATAAGTTCGGATTGTAATATTAAGCACTTAAGTGCCCAGGGCAGGACCAGAAAAAGAATCCAGGGATTCATGACTTCTTTAGTTTGGGCTTACTGACTGAATTCCGAATTTGAGATGACCACTGACCTAAACTGATGATTGAATTCGCTCTCAGTTGCATCAGTGATTTTGTAATCGATTACAAATAACATTTATTCTCTCTCGAAAAAAGGTCTTGTCCATGTTTGCTTTACTCTTTTTAGGGGTCCTTAGTAAACAAGGCACACTTACAGTTTCGTTCTGTCCGTTTGTCCAGCTTTTCGTCCGTTTGTCTGTCCCCAGGTTAATTCAGAGACCTGTAGTACTACCTAAAGCTGTAATTTGGCAGGAATATACCTACATATTGGTTACGCTGCCAAAGTGGTAAAATAAAACTTTGAAGTTTTTGTTTTGCCCCTATATGTAATCGGGGCACCCCATCGTGCAGAGTGTCTTAGGTTCTCGTATTCGTATGCGTCAATATTCCCCGTTTTTGCAACAGGTTAAATGGGCTATTTTACACAAAAATATTTTTTCAATTCGAATCAGTAGTTCCTGAGATTATCGTATTCAAACAAGCAAACAAACTCTTCAGTTTTATAATATTAGTATAGACTAGCTGACCCGCGCAACTTCGTATGCGTAAATTTTCCCCGTTTTGCAACATTTTTCATTGCTACTCCACTCCTATTGGTCGCAGCGTGATTTTATATAGCCTTCCTCGATAAATGGGCTATTCAACAGTAAAATATTTTTTTCAATTCGGACCAGTAGTTCCTGAGATCATCGCGTTCAAACAAACAAACAAACTCTTCAACTTTATAATATTAGTATAGACTAGCTGTCCCGCGCAACTTCGTATGCGTAATTTCTCCCCGTTTTTGAAACATTTCTCGTCGCTTCTCCGCTCCTATTAGTCGTAGCGCGATGTTATATAGCCTATAGCCTTCCTCGATAAATGGGCTATCCAACAAAAAAAGAATTTTTCATATCGGACCAGTAGATCCTGAGATTAGCGCGTTTAAACAAACAAACTCTTTCGCTTTATAATATTAGTATAAATTAAGCTTTAAAGTGGTAATTTTTGTGAGAGTCAAGTGCCCCCCCCCCTCCTCTGTCATCTAAATGGTTGCGTTTGGAAATGTTAAAAAAATCAGGGTAGGAGTATTTACGAAATTATGGTAAACTAACACAGTTATATACTTTACAAGTTTACGAGTAATAACGGTTTGTTATTACTCGTAAACTTGTGAACTATATAACTGTATTAGTAAACAAGTGAGAAGTAAGAATTATTTTCGTACAAATTGCATATAATATTAATTGTTTAAGTAATTACTCAATATCGCTAATATGGTGGACCTCCCTTTAATATCAAAACCATATATTTAGTTACATCGATCTCGACTACAAGCAGTCGTCAGAACCTAACAATTGTATGAATAACAAGTGTTATCAACGAATAAAGGATCATAATAGTGCACTTTCATTGATAACATCCGTAATGTCATTCATACAAGAGAGATGAGATAGGTCAATGGAACATGAACATCGTAACACTAGTGTGGTCTCCTTTGTCACAAAGATAACTTGCATCAAACTAGAAACAACGTCATTGGTTAATATCGCTCTTGGCATAATCACTTCAGTTACTTTTTTAATGGTTTTCCTAAGCATTTAATAGTGACTTTAATTTATACTTTAACTTACGGCCGGTCTCAATAATCTAATTATCGATGGATTTGGCTACTAGAGGTAGAATTTTGACATATTTTGTATGGAGCTTATGTCAAATATATACCTCTAGTAGCCAAATCCGTCGATAGTTAGATTATTGAGACCGGCCGTTAAAGAGTGTGGTTAATTAGACGTATTATAGTAGATTAACTAAAGAAACTAATACAAACGAGTCGAATCAATTCAATAAGTAGTAGTAAAAAAAATTGGTTTACGGACGATAATTTTACGTGATAATATCATAAGCTTTTTTTTTTATTTCTAATTGTATCGCATGTCGCTGCAATCGCCAAAACATTGATGACATTGTAATAAACAACCATGCCTGTGACAGCTTTAGTGGATCAATACTTCAGCCTATCAGCAGGCGGAACATGATTGACCGTGAAAGACCGTGACACTTTTTCGTGCGTACCCGGTCATCGATTTATAAGACGTTATCACGTCGAAATACTTGAAAAAGTCTTAAGCTCGATTTGATTAAAAATAAAATTGCTTAACTAGATTATTTTAACTTGTTTCAAACTGCAAATTAAATTTAAAAAGATAGCGATCATTACTTTTTTGGCCCTGTCATAAGTTTGGGCCAAAATAGTTTTGAAGTCCTTAAGCGAGATACCTAGCAGGGCACATATAGCGGTTTCTCTCAAATAGTGCTATAAGAGAAACTACTAATGTGTACCACTACTGAGCTCTGCCCGACTGAGGAAGTAACCTACCAAAAATATAGGAATACCCTTGGAACTTATACAGGCAAAGGTCGCGGAATTGTCACATTATTATACCTACACTGTTCTAAGGCCAATGATGATTTTAAGGCTACAGGAAATAAATGTTGATAAACTTTCGAGATTTGTGCACATCTATATATTACGGGTCATATATATTACAGGTCTTAATCGTGTGAAAAATTCCTTGTTTATTGCCCAACGTTTCTACCGTATTGCAATGATCACGGAAGGCATTTTTTTTCATTACATGAAATAAATATTTACGAAATATTTAACACTAAGTAATCCGTCTTACGTAAATATAAAATCTCGCCAAATGTAAATAACAGATTGATTCTCTGCTCTAACGTGTAAACTAATATTGCTGTTAAATCAAATCAAACTATAATTGGCAAGGCCTTTGCTATTTGCCATACTACGTGTTTATTCATGTAGAACGATTGATGTCAGCGGTGATGAAGCGTAAATTTTGTCAAGTGTACAATATAGATATTGTTTTCGGTACCTGAGGTTGTAAGCCGGCGAGAGAGGCGTAAGCAATCGACTGCGGTATCAATGTGAGGGCAATGGTGATACCAGCTATTAAATCCCCTATACCAGTTCCGACATCGTATCGCCGAGACCATCGTAGAATTGGGAATAAGCCAACGACTATTTTAGCTGGATTTATTTGCTTCAGCATTTCAGACCTGCAACAATTAACAACTCATTACATTGACACGCTTTGAACTATTATTATTTTGGTTACATTAAATTCTTAAACAATAAACAATTTTAACACTAGATAGTTAGCTTTTGTACGAGGTATTGAATAAACAACAATTGACCCTTAAAATCAAGATGGCGGATCACGCAATCGAGTACCACGCAAAACAAAATTTAGACAACTAGTGACCCCCCGCCCTCCCAACGATTTCTGAAATGGAATAGAAATAAATTCTTACGATTCATTCACGGGCTTAGCTGTCAAGCTATATGATACTTTTATATACAGAGTGATTTGTAATATGCTAATAACCTTCCGCTCGTGGCTTCTTTACATAACACTAAATAACTTTGTTTTACCAATTTTGGAAAATATTTTATAAGTATATCAACCCTTGGTCATCTACAGCTTCTTTTTTGGAGTTATGACCATAACCACCTACAGATTATTTTACTGTAGTAAAATCATTGCTTATTGTGAGGCTTAGGCCCTAAACCTTACGAAGAAACATCGTTTTTATCGGGTCTCTCAGATGTGTGATAAATGGTTGTGTGATAAAAGTAGGTGGTGGGTGAAGGGTTTCATTTGTATTTTTTTTTTCAAAAAATGTATTACGAAGTTATTTGGTATAAATATAAAGAAGCCAAGAGCAGGAGGTTATTAGTATATTAAAAATCAGTCAGTATTTTGGAGTTTTGTATCTTGCTTTTAATAATATATGTCGCCCCAGGCAAACGTTTGTATTATCTACTTAAGAACAATCTACCTAAGATAACCTGACGAAAAACGTGAGAGTTATCAAAGATTTTATTTTGATCCCCAGAAACGTGAATTAAAATTCACCAACACAAGTTTAATTGTTTATATCGATATTGTTAATCACATAATCAAGTGTAAATAAGATTATTTTATTTTGTTCACCTTATCACTTAAATTATTGTTTGATCAAATCAATACCCCTTGTGGCCGTTTACATAGATACCAAAAATTATTTAGGGCCTTGATTCAAGTAGTATACCTACGAAATTGGCGACCAAGCAGGTGAAGATAAATTGTTAACTTTTTAGCACTTTCAAACTACGTTACGTTATAGATAGAGTAGGGGAGACAGCCAGCTAGTTGTCTCTTGACTAGAAAGGCAAATAAAACCCCAGTTAATTATATAATTGTATTAAGAATTTAGTAATGTGGGACCCAAAATCCCACATTGCTAGTTACTTTTATATAAAAATAAAGAAAAAAAAGTATTACTAAAGAGGGCCTACGAAAATATTATTAATGTTATAGTTTTCACAGACTGCAACTATTGCTGACATAGGTTTATATTTGTCCAGCTTAGTTTAATTACTTACTTGTATTGTATTTTGTGCTATATATATTGTGACAAATAAAACTATAATAATACCTGACATGAAACCATGTAAAGTTGTACCAAAATCAACTTGTGCAATCTATACTAATATTATAAAGCTGAAGAGTTTGTTTGTTTGAACGCGGTAATCTCAGGAACTACGGGTCCGAATTAAAAAAAAAAATTAACATCACGCTACGACAAATAGAAGCGGAGCAGCAACGAAAAATGTTGCAAAAACAGGGAAAATTGACGCATACGAAATTGCGCCGTTCAGCTAGTCTATACTTATATTATAAAGCGGAAGAGTTTGTTTGTTTGAACGCGGTAATCTCAGGAACTACGGGTCCGAATTAAAAAAAAAAATTAACATCACGCTACGACAAATAGAAGCGGAGCAGCAACGAAAAATGTTGCAAAAACAGGGAAAATTGACGCATACGAAATTGCGCCGTTCAGCTAGTCTATACTAATATTATAAAGCGAAAGAGTTTGTTTGTTTAAACGCGCTAATCTCATGAACTACTAGTCCGATTTGAAAAATTCTTTTTTGTTGGATAGCCCATTTATCGAGGAAGGCTATAGGCTATTTAACATTGCGCTACAACTAATAGGAGCGGAGTAGCGGCGAGAAACGTTGCAAAAACGGGAAAAAATTACGCATACGAAGTTGCGCGGGACAGCTAGTAAAATATAAAAGGATGACTAATCAATTATTTATTTCATTAATTCAAAAGTAGAAAAACTTATCTATTGTGCAAATAAACTTATTCATATGTGTATATTGTTACATTGTGTGTGTTGCCTCATCTTGGTCATGAATGATTCACTAGTAGAGTACTATATAATAAGCCGCTAAGAGGTTACAGCAATACTATTAATATCAATCATAATTTATAGCTGAACTATTAATTACAGCAGTTACCTAACAAGGAAGGCTTCAGTCCGCAGTTTACCTGGTGTTGATGAAGGAGCCACCTGTTAATGTATACATATAGCCCTATTATTTATTACCGGTCTAGGCTATGCGTAACATGAACATTGCGATTGTAAAACACCGTTAGGTAAAGAAGACTAGCCGTTCCTTGCATGTTTACATACGACCTTTGACAGTTTTTTGGCCCTCTTAAAGGTAAAATTTATAAAACTCCGTAGGTACTTCGTTTACATTCTTTTTTTTTTTTTTTTTTATAGACGACTCCCACACTAGGGTACAAGCCCTGTGTCGCGGGGGACTTTACAAACATACAAGTCATACAAGTCACGGACACAAAGTACACCCAGACTCGGAACAACAATTTGTGGATCACACAACGTGGTGTCCCGTGTGGGAATCGAACCTACAACCTCTTGTGTAACAGTCGGACACACTCCCACCGCGCCACAGAGGCAGACAGCAAGTTCGCCCTATCTACAAACAAGGTACCAGTCAAATTTAAACTTCTTAGAGGAAATAGTTGTCCAGATTTCGTGTTTAGTCTGTGAGCGATAGAGTGGCCTGTTCTGTTGCTTTTATTCCTATAGGTATCAGCTGTTTGATTTTTCTATCTAATATATAAAATTCTCGTGTCACAGTTTTCATTGCCATACTCCTCCGAAACGGCTTGACCGATTCTCATGAAATTTTTTGTGCTTATCCGGTATCTATGAGAATCGGCCAACATCTATTTTTCATACCCCTAAGAGTTTGTTTGTTTGTTTGAATGCGATAATCTCAGGAACTACTGGGCTGCACTGAAAAAATATTTTATTGTTGGATAGCCCATTTATCGAGGAAGGCTATAGGTTATAACATCACGCTACGACCAATAGGAGCGGAGCAGCAATGGAAAATGTTGTAAAAAACAAAGGAAGAAAAAGAAAAAAAGGGAAAATTTACGCAGACGAAGTTGCGCGGGTCAGCTAGTACAATGTATATTTAATAATCTGTGTTGGGTTTTTTATTTGTATCATTTTTACTGAGCTGTGACCCTTTAAAGCCCTTTAGGTATTGTATAGGTACAATACCTAAAGGTTTACTTATAAGATATACTTAGTAGGTTAAGTATATCGAACATTGCAATACTTTCCTACGCCAATTTATTTATATTAATTTTGAATGTATATTGTATACTTTAATAAATGTTATTTCTTCTTACATTTATCTAAACTTTCGCATTTATAATATTAGTAAGCTGCTTGATCAAACGGTCCCTACAACTTTAACAGCTACTTATTAGGGAAGATTATTAAAAGGATTTTACGGAAATCACTTCTATTTACGTACGCGGACATATAGGTAGGTACTACGGGATTCCCACACTGCCTCTTATAGTTTTTGTCACACACATAAATGTTTCTCAGAATTTTTTTTTGTAGTAAGTACAACAATAAATATGAAGAATAGTTTTTGTTTGACGCAAAAAGTAAATATTCACTAACCATCATGAATAGCAAAATGTTCACGTCACGTCTATCATTACGAGTTTGTTCAAAACCATCTATTGTAGTTTATACACATTGCATGGAAATGAAATGGAACCTCATACTATAACTAAACAGTATCACTGTTACTCTTGGTATACCTATACTTACATGATCATCATCATAGTACTTATTTATACATATAGTAACAGTGTTTGTGGGTTTAAGTCATAGAATTAGGATATAGTTTTCAGTAGATCATTTAAATAACTACTTAAAATATATTTTATACGGTTTACATGATCACTTAAATTTATTTTAGAACATTCAGAACATTAATATTCAATCCCTGTCCGACCCATTAACGTATTGTTAGGTATCATGATCCCATTCGATTTACGTTATGTTTTTGAAAATAACCATAAACTTTTTTTTTTCTTCACTGAAGTGTTATGGTTTTTTTTTTTAAAGACGACTCCCTCTAAAGGGTACAAGCCCTGTGTCGCGGGGGACTTTACAAACATACAAGTTACGGATACAAAGTACACCCAGACTCGGGACAACAATTTGTGGATCACACAAAGTGGTGTCCCGTGTGGAAATCGAACCCACGACCTCTTGCGTAGCAGTCGGACACACTCCCACCGCGTCACAGAGGCAGTAGTAGCTAAAAACATTTGTAATACAATCCTTCATTTTTATGCTTTAAAGGGAAGAAAATATTTTTTAAATTAAAACAACCTATAAATTAGTACCATTTATACCATCCCTAATTCCAAAAAAGCTTCAAGACGACCTGTCAAGTATAACGTGGACTGAATCAAATTAGTGGAAGAGAAAGGTCTAAGTGAGTGATCGCAAACAAATTTAAAACTATTAAAACTAAAGAAATATTCTCATATTAAGATTCTTCATGAACATCTTTACATGAATAAAGTTAGTGTCAGGTGGGTGCCCAAACTTCTTTCGAGCTTGCGGCGAAGTGAGCGAAAAGCGTGTTCTCAAGAAGTTTTAGAAGCGTATAGACGACACGGAGCGAGTTTTTTGGGATGAATCCATGGTTTTGTTCTATGATCTGCCCTTCAAAAATGCCCTTCGATGGAGTGGCGGGGTCCTGGTGAAATGCCGCCTAGGAAGACCAAAATAAGGCATCAACCAAAAAGATAATGGCTACGATATTCTGGGATTGTCACGGAATACTAATGATTCTTTCTTTTTTTTAAAAAAGACGACTCCCGCAGTAGGGAACAAGCCCTGTGTCGCGGGGGACTTTACAAACATACAAGTCAACAAACAACAATTTGTGGATCACACAAAATGGTGTCCCGTGTGGGAATCGAACCCACGACCTCTTGCGTAGCAGTCGGATACACTCCCAACGGGCCACAGAGGTAGTCAGATGATTTATAGATGATTGACATAAAAGAAAGGAATACCACGATAAATGGAAGTTACTACGCCACCCTTATTGAGCAGTTACGAGAGGCGATCAAGCAGAAGCGTCGTGGAAAACTTAACAGAGGTGTTCAACTTCTGAACAGTAATGCTCCCGTTCATATGGCTATTTATTTGCAAAGGCTATTATGCACCCACCTTACAGAGCCGAATCTCACCAAACCTCATGCTGGGAGGGGGAGGGTCTTGGCAAATCTGACGTAATTTTTATTTGCAAAAACCATCTATGACTGGAGTAAATTAAGTAAAAATATTTTTGAGCGATTTTGATATTCATCGCTCCCCCCCCCTCCACTCCCCCCGCCATCATTGGAGCGACTCGCACTTGACCAGTGTTAAGTCAAATGTGAAATCTACATGAGTTTAGGGAAGTGGTAGGGCAAGCTAAACCTCACCAGAGGAGGGGGTTTCAACCAGGGGTTTCACCAGGGGCTTCAAAATCCTCTCAAATCACTTTACTTAATTTATAAAGAACTGGCGTCTAACTTAAACAAGAGCGTTCTACTTAACCACTTATATATTCGCCGTATCCGTATACAATCTCAATCAACAATACGTACAATCGATATTTTTCTGTTCTTAAAATTATAATAAATAAAATAAAACATTGATTGGATATTTATATCACTTCATAAAGTTAGCGTTTAAGGTCAGATCAGCACAATTCAACAAAATGACTACGGCTTCCTGATTTTTTCTATTTTACTTATTGTTTACACGCTCAACTACCTACTACCTAGTTTTAACTTAGAAATATGCACTTATTATTTTTATGATTGGTTTATGCCAATATTTAAGCAATAAGCGTGTGTTCCTAGGTAAACGAAAAAATACAAAAGACTAATTTGTAAATAAAACTAGCATTTAAACTACCAACGATTAATTCCTTGTTAAATTTTGTGTAAAATTGGATTTTTTATCACTAATCATAGCTTAAAAAGAAGTGATTTGATTAGAAAAAAATGGTTTGCACTCCGGGAGTGCCGGCAGAAATGAAAACTTGAACATCAACTATTGTTTTTAAACTTTCGCGATTTTTATACATATTAGATGCAATTCGATTGAAACGTCGGGTAAATAAAAGGTTCGTACCTTTAAATAATTCACGCGATTAAGTCCCGAAACATATCTAACTTGAACATGAATGTTATGCATTTTTTAATATTTTGGAATGGTTAGGGATTTTTTTTTATCAGTATAAAGGTACTATCATATAAGTGGCTAAATACAATATTCATTTATTGCGCTATCGTACACAAACATGACAATTTAAAAAATTACAATGAAAAGTTTATTTCTCAGAAAAAAAAACATATTGATGAAATTGAATATTTTTTCGATCTTATTGACATAATAATAACAAAATATGAAATAATAAATCAAAAATAAAAAAAACAAAATCAAAAATTAAAATGAAAAAGGAAATAAAATAATCGTTACTCGGACTCGAACTGATCGATCCCACCTGAGCTATAATAACATTGTAGATTGTGGCGAAATTTACCTTCGTATTCTAATGATATTGTAGCAGTTATTCATTGCTCTCCCTCCGGCTTACGTATTTTCAAACAGGGTCACGTGATCCTGACGCCAGTTTTACATCATTTACCCATACCAAAAAAGTGCACAACGCCGCTATAGAAGTTTTTATAAGTGTTTTGACATTTCTTATAGAGTTGTTATTTTAAACCGACTTCAAAAAGGAGGTTCTCAATTCGATTGGATTTTTTTTTAACTATTTGCAAACTAGCCTATTGTAGATGTTTATGTTTAATGAGCATAGCGGCAATTAAAATACTCACTACGTAACTATCTAACAACACCCCTAAATATAAATAAGAATTTTAAAAAATCTGCTTACCTACAGAACTGTACGTGGATTTTAAATAAAAATATCATAAAAGTAAAAAATAGCGTCATTCTGCTTTACGTGGTGCTAGGAAATCATAGTAATCAGAGATTGAAGATCCTTATCTAACGGAATGTACCCATCTATTACATGCCATGTGAACACCTATTATTGGCAACTATATATTTATGTAGACACTAGCTGACCCGCGCAACTTCGTCTGCGTACATTTTCCCCGTTTTTGCAACATTTTTCATTAATAATGGTTGCGTGATGCTATCTAACAATATTTTTTTTTTTATTCGGACCATTAATTAGTTCCTGAGATTATCGTGTTTAAACAAACAAACTCTTCAGCTTTATTTTATTTATTACTAGCTGACCCACGCAACTTCGCGTCAATTTTCCACGTTTTTGCAACATTTTGTTGCAAAAACGTGGTGCTACTCCGCTCCTATTAGTCGTAGCGTGATGTTATATAGCCTATAACCTTCCTCGATAAATGGGCTACCCAACAGATAGGCGTTCAAACAAACAAACAAACTTTTCAGCTTTATAATATATAGATTACTAGTAACTAGTAGGTTTATGTTTGAACATTTTCATTAAATAACTTTACTTAGCCTAATTTGAAATGTTATCTATGTCGATATCTTAGGGAGCCTGAGAACCTTTTACCAAATGTAAAAAAATCTGTTGACTAACCGCCACAAGTTGACTATTATAAATCGGGTGCTCGCGCTAGTGAATGTACTGTCACTAGACCAACCGATTTTCAATGGATGAGATGTTTAAGTTTAACTGATGTTGTGTTGTTGAAAGATGTCTAAAATTGTCGCTTGTTGGATCCAACCATAGACGTATAGACCAGGGCTGCGCCATTACTTTCAATTAAAAAGTAAAAATTGACTGCATAGCGTGAAAGAGAGAAAAAAATCTCGTGCGGCCTTTGACAGGTATTGACCACAAAGTAGCGTTGTCTCTTTCTAGAGGTGGTCAATTTTGTGAGGTTATGGCGCAGTCCTGTTCTCTACGTCAATGAATCCAACACAAGACAAGTGGGAACAGCCCCTTAAATTGTCAAACAATTCGTTATTTTTTAAGTTATATAAATTAGCATATAATTATAAAAATAATAGTCATATTATGAAAACTATGATCGCGACTCAAGTTCGTTAGTAAATAAGTAGCGTTAAATAACTAGGTAAATATGGAGTTAAATTCACAATGCAAGAGCCAGAGAAAACAGAACAAGGCGATAAAAACTAACGGCCATTCTTTTTAAATTGCTTATTATAACAATGTTTGTTTACAAAATGTATCTGCAGGTAAAATGTTTAATAGTAGGTAGGTATCTACGGCTCGCTAAAAGAAAGATTCTCAAGGGTAAGATTAGACATGCCTTGACGGTTAATCTGTCTGCACGGATAACTCTCTTCGCGAAAGAGAGCGCTAAGCAATTTTAGGATTTACTAGCGGGCGCCTCGTAGTTTCACCCGCATACAGATTAAAAGTAGCCTGTGTTACCAGGGGATAGTGTAGCTTCCCAACGGTGAAAGATTTTTTGAAATTGGTCCAGTAGTTTTTATTTGTTTGTTACTGTTTCGAAAGTACAAATCTTTCCTTTTTATAATATTAGTAGATATAGAAGTATCGATGAAAAAATAATTGTTCAAAGATCATAAAGTATTTGTTGCCTTTATTTTTTTTTGAATGTTTATTCACATAAGTAGCCACTATTTATGTCCTTAGGTATTAATCGAAACTAAATAGCAAAATAACCGAAATGAACATAACAGATTCCTAATTAAAATAATGATTCGTTATTTATAACGTTTCTGATTTCACGTTAATCATATTTCTTTCAAGCTACGAGTATTTCCATTGTGTTTGCAAGTTGGTACTTACGCACCGTTTAAATTTTCACTGGTAAAAAATAATTAGGTACTTCCTTAAAATAAATTAAAACTAAGCTATTCGGCGACATAGAGCCGCTATTAAAATAAATAGTAGATTAATTTCAAAATTGACCTTTTCTACAAATTTATCATAAGTATTTTGATCATATGACTACTTAACAACCTTAATCCAGGCACTGAATTAAAAGTACTAGACTTTTAATTCAGTGCAAAGGATTTGCTATGATTACGAACAGATACCTACTTAGTAGTAATTTAATAACTTCACTAATTTTCCCCTGTTTAAGTAACTAATTACTTGACATCACCACGGAAGTTGACTATATTATTATAAAAACATTGAATATTATTGCCTAATACTTATAAACTTACCGTTTACTGAAAAACTATATTAAATAATACACAAAAATATTAAACTAGCATTTAACACAGTGGCCACAGTCTAAATAAATTTTGATGGATGTGTCAACAATAAAAACTCCCGCCGTTTTATCGCGCATGCGTCGCAAACTTTTTTAACCTGCGCATTCGACAACGACGTTATTCAAACTGCCTGATAGCTTACTGACAACAATCTCGCAATCATTTGATTTCCCTGTTACGGTTAATTTTATCATCAAAGGTGACTAATTACAACGTTGAAAGATAGACAATAGTATACGGTCAACTACTTTAAATAATATTTAAGACATTGTGAAACCATGTTAAAGTGTTATTAGTATCACCATGAAAACATAATTATCACATGTAATTGTTAGGCAGGTACGGTACGGTTCAGTGGGTAGGTTTAAGAAAATGCAAAATGCTTTTGAACTTTCGTTAAAATAAATAAATAAAAAAAATACTGTTCAAGTGTGAGTCGAATTTTCTAATAGAGGTTCGGACCATGCCATATATTTTTATTAACCCCTTTACGGCCTGAATTATAAAGCAAATGTTTTAAAAAACATTTAATGGTTATTTAGGCTTTGTTTAGGGATAAAAAAATATTATAAGAACAACTGCTGTGTCCGACTGCTACGCAAGAGGTCGTGGGTTCGATTTCCACACGGGATACCTGTGTGATCCACAAATTGTTTTTCCGGGTCTGGGTGTAATTTGTGTCCGTGACTTGTATGTTTGTAAAGTCCCCCGTGACATAGGGCTTGTACCATACAGAGAGAGTCGTCTTTTAAAAAAATAAATAAAAGAAACATAATAAAAAAAGTGAAGTCGTATATTACAGGGTTCGTTAGCAACCAAACAATTTTTAATCAAAATTACTTTAGTCTTATATGGGTTCATATGAAGTAAAGAAAAAGTTAGAATTTTTAGATTTTAGTAATAAAATAATACCATGAAATGCCAATCAACAGTTTCGATTGTAGTTGTAGCGTAAAATAACCTAACATTTTCTACATTTTGTGTAAGGAATTTGGCCGCAGTATTTCTTTTTTGTTGATTTTTTGGCATTCAGGCATATGGTCGGTTTTGGCGGTTTTGACAGAGTTTAAAACTTTCCCCATGTTCTTTGGAAGACGTGGTGTTCCTGGATTGGATCGATCAAGACGTCCGTGGCTAGTAAAATTAACTGGCGTTCCATTTACACTACCTATTTCGGGAATAACAAGAGATCATCTGTGACGTAAAAGTTGTCTAGAAGGCACATATTCACTATCAGATTAGGAAGCTAATTTACCAACACTTATTAGAGCCATGAAAGCGAGAAGAATCCTTTCCACAACCTAGGAATAATAATTCCAAATCTACTGAACACATAAAACATATAAAGCGCATACGAAATCAAATCTGGTTCCATAGAAGAACCTACATGGTTTCGCATTAATGAATCTCGATGAACTTACCTAGTAAAGTGCCTCCGACTGCATGAAATTACATAATTATGTAGGGGATCTTGTTGCCATCTTTGATAAGCAGGCGGTTATTTTTTATTTTTTAAATTTATTTTTTTATTTACTTTTGAGTAGTTGTAGGTTGTAACAACCATTGACGTATATACCTGGTTCGTGCCATCCCTTTCATTTAAAAAGTAAATACTGACTACAAAATGTGAATGTGTTTCTTTGACAGGTATTGTCCACAAAGTAGCGTTGTCTCTTTCTAAAGAGTTATAGCGCATTTTGTGAGGTTATGATGCGTTCCAAATCTATACGTTAATGCCCACCACCTAGATAGTCTTCTCTTATTATCAATATTTTTTATTCGATATCATCGAATCTCCAATTTATTGTTGCAACCCTAACTAGTACAGGGAAGGTTTGTTTCGATTAAAGTTTGATAACTACTATAGTTTGTATCAACTTTGATAACTGTAGGTACATATTGTATACAAAATTAACAATGAAATCAATACTAGGCAATAGGTACTTATAACATAGTAGGAAATAACATAACACAATTAAATTCTAGGTGCCATGTACATAATAAAATCAGTTTATATTTGCGTAGCTAGGAGCCAATCTCATTTGTTTCGCGGTCAAAATAACTTATTATGAAACCTTTTGTATCGGCTAAATTAATTTTATTTGTAGCGTAAAAACTCGTTCCTTTTATCATTCGTTGAATGCTGTTTAGTTAGTCTCATTACAGTGTATATCTAATGTAAGAAACCAGTTTATTTACGATATTTAATTTGTTCCAATTTTGTTTATAAATACCTAAATGTTTCAGCAAAGATGTCCTCATAATATAGGGTTTCTACACTAGCGTAGCTTGGCCTCCCAAGCTCCCAGGGAGCCATAGCCCCGGGTGGCATACGAAAGGGAGTGGCGGAAGATAGCGATTGGGCAAGCGACATGATTTTATTTATTAATATTAAGTATATATTTTTTTAATAATCCCATTTTTGATTGAGAGATTTTCATTTTTGTTTTTTGAAAATTATCCATATAATAAAGTAGTTATAGGCTATTTTGGGTAATAAGTGAATTTTTACAAAATTAGCAAAACACTTTGAATAAGCGAATGTTTGACAGCAGATCAACCTAAAATCCAAAACCGATAACTTAGAAACAACTTCTTACGTATAATGAAAATATTATACCTATTAAAGTTTACAAGTACCATTCTTAAATACCTACTTTCATATGCGTTTGGTAAAAAAACTGTTATTTTGATGTTACAAACACACTTTAATTTGAAACGGACGTTTGAAAAAGTACTTCAGCATTACGAAATATTTTTTAAATACGATAAATTATTTTTTCTATCACACATAATTCATAAAAAACTCCATGATGGTGTGCCAGATATCTAGGAGAACGCGTACTAGATGATTCCGTCTCATAATTAAACTCCAAATTGCCATTAATCAAACTCGGTGATCGTGCTACCACTGTGTGATTTAATTGTGCTGTCTGCCTGTAAAACCTATAAACAGTAACAAGTAAGAACTTGGCTTGGCTTGGCTTGAAGATAAGTAATAAATTTCTATACCTACGTGTATGTGTGGAGCATGCGCGGAGCCCCCTTCACCAATGCGGCGGCGCGGCTCTGCCGTCATCTTTTGACATTTAGTGTGTGAAATGTTTTATTTATATTTTGATATTTAATTTATTAGAAATTTATATAGTGGTAGTAATTATAAAGTGTAAATATTATTATAGGGTTAGTGATTTTTAATGTCGCAAAACTTGAGCAGCAGTGATGTGAATGTGAACGAACCTACCACGTCGCTAGTGCGCTGCCCTAATTGTCCACAAGCTCGGTTTTTTAAAGGTAAACGGGGTTTGAAAGTACATTTTGGTAAAGTGCACAAATCCCAAGATGTACTTTCGAGCCCAGTTCCATCTACTCAAATACCTTCTAATAATACTCATAATACTCCCTTTTGGCAAATTCTATCCAGTTTCAAAAATTCTGTCCCTGTGTTAAAGAGGATCCCCCGTGGTGCAAGACCTACAGTAGCACAAAATCTAGCCCACTGCATAGGTCTTGTACTAAGGGAGAACTCTCAAAGAGCTTGGGAACAATTGCTAACCTTCCCTTACCGAATTTTATATATCAGACATAATCAGACAACCAAAAAATCTCTCACCTCACAAATCAAAGAAAACTGCAGCATCTCATCACCAATTTTAGAGCCTCAATTTGTTAATTTTCATAATAATTCGAAATTTCATTACATAGAATCTAAATTAAGGGAAGGTGACATAAGGGGAGCAGCTCGACTTCTATTCAGTAGTGACGTGGTGGCGCCTTGCTCTGCTGACACGCTTGCGGGTCTGCAGGGCAAACACCCAGCGCCAAGGGATGGCCTGTCCTTCCCCGACCCACCCGACGCTGATGCAGATTGCCTCGGTGTCACTGCCAAAGACGTGCTATCTGCCGTTAACTCCTTTCGGAGCGGGTCTGCCGGCGGCCTTGACGGCTTGACCCCACAACATTTAAAAGATCTTCTGGATTCAAGTGCCGGGGAAACTGGCGGCGCGCTCTTGAAGGAGTTAACGGCCTTAATTAACCTTATGCTCTCCGGCAATGTGGATGATAGCGTTTTAAGCATTTTATATGGGGCAAATTTATGTGCTCTTCGCAAGACCGATGGTGGTATTCGTCCCATTGCCGTAGGAAGTACTTATCGGCGTACGGCAGCCAAATTATGCTGTTCTTATTACCGCGACCATCTAGCGAGTAAATTCCAGCCCCTGCAACTTGGTTTTGGCTCAAGAGGGGGCTGTGAGGCTGCCGTACATGCTCTATCCACGTACCTTGGCTCGGGTAAGGCAGAGGTCATTCTTAAGGTTGACGTGAAGAATGCCTTCAACTCTGTCAACAGGGACACTTTGTTGGCACAGGCAAAATTAGAAACACCCAAAATTTACAGTTATCTTTGGCAATGTTACAGACTCCCATCCAAATTAATCTACAAGGACAACCTTTTGGATTCAGCAGTAGGATGTCAACAAGGTGACCCCCTTGGGCCAGCCATTTTTAGTTTAGCTATTCATCCTATCATTCGGCAGTTGAATTCCAAATTTAATGTTTGGTACCTAGACGACGGGACTCTGGGGGGCGATGTGGAAACCGTGTTTAACGATTTGGCTTTTCTAAAAGATAAATTTCAAGATATTGGCTTAGAATTAAATTGCAGCAAATGTGAAATTTTCTTATGTGATAACATTGACAAACTTCCGACTTTATCTAAATTTAACTCTTTAGTTCCAAATTTAAAACATATTGAAAATAACTCTTTTCGAATTCTTGGGTCCCCGATATTAGAAGAAGCCTACAATTCTTTTATAGAGGAGAAAATACAAAAATTCTGTGAAGTTTCGGACAGATTACTCCAAATTAATATACACTCAGCCTTCACTATCATTCGGTATTGCCTTTTCGT
The DNA here is from genome assembly GCA_945859575.2 of Herminia tarsipennalis. NCBI lineage: Eukaryota > Metazoa > Arthropoda > Insecta > Lepidoptera > Erebidae > Herminia > Herminia tarsipennalis. Next base: position 17,296,987 of record OX243839.2, read on the forward strand.
CCCGAAATTAACACACGCGCTTAGATGCACTCAGTTGTTTAAAAATTTAGCACTTTTAGATAAAATGGACAAAATTATACAAAACACACTTTGCAAAATTTTAAATATTGCTATAAACGACCGAGCATGGCTACAGGCGTCTTTACCTGTCCGCCTGGGCGGCCTTGGTGTTCGGAAAATTTCAGATGTAAGCTTACCAGCGTTCTTATCTTCACTTCACAGCACTGAGGAATTAACCAGGAAAATTTTAACTCCTACACTGGTTGATTCCGAAGTGAGGTGTAAGTCTGAAGCCTTGAACGCTTGGAAAATGGCTTGCCCAAATGTTGATTTTCCCTCCAACCTGTCCTCCCAGAGGCAGTGGGATTGGCCGCTCTGCAGTTCAATAAGGCAGCATCTAATAAACTTTACTTTTTCCAGTCCTACAGAGCGAGCCCGCCTACTGGCTGTGGGTGAATGGGAATCGGGCATCTGGTTGCAGGCTCTTCCATCGTCCAACTTAGGCACAAAGTTGGACGATACGACATTTCGCATCGCTGCATGCCTTCGTTTGGGTGTCCAATGTGTTTCTCCTCATCGATGTCACTGTGGAGAAGACGTGTGCGGCCTCGGATACTACGTGGCGTGCCAGCTGTGATCGAACCAAATGGTTTGACGCGCAGTGATGGTAAGAGGCCGGACGGTATGTCTTTGTTGCCTTGGAGGATGGGTCGGCCCTTGGTATGGGATGCAACTTGCGTCGATACCTTGGCGCCTACCCATCTCCCAAGCACGGCGAATTACGCCTGCGCTGCTGCTGCATCCGCTGAGAACCTCAAACAGCGTAAATACAGTAATCTGGTTGGAGATTATGTATTTGAGCCGTTTGGGGTTGAGACTCTAGGGCCGTGGGGCCCAAGTGCGCGCCTATTATATAAGGAAATTTCCCGACGTCTTATCAGTGCCTCCCGTGACCAGAAGGCTGGCCTTTTCTTTGCACAAAGAATTAGCATTGCCATCCAACGTGGCAATGCTGCCAGCCTTCTGACCTATTGAACGGAACTATTGAACCAATATGTTCTAAATTGGTTCAATAGTTCCGTTTTACTGACATCGACTGTGTGTCTTTTAGATTTATGATTGGCACTGCCCTTTTTAAGTTTGGTTAAAAAATTCCAGACGAACACCGTCTGGGGAAGACGGTGGGGACAGTTTGGGGTTTGCACCCACTAACATAGATACACCGCGCCACGGAAGGTCGCGGGTGGGGAAGATGACCTGGTTCGCCCACCCGCAGCCCCACATAAGGCGGCATCAGGCAAAAATGGGCGCGCCGACGCAGCCCAGTTGATTGGCTACGGAGCGCCAGCGGCATCCCTTCCCTGATGCATTCCACTGTCTCTATCTGTGAGGAGGTCATGCGACCGCACCCCACGACCTCTCGCTCCTGTCCATGAACAGAAACACGGCCGGCAACGAGCTCCCCCTCCCCATACTAGCAAGGTGTGCTGGGCCGAGTCCCCACCGCAGTGGCAGTGATGGCAGGCTGGGCTCAATTCCCTCCTAGCGACCGTGCAGGTTTTTTTCTAAACATCAGTAAAATGAACCTGCACCAACCGGAAATAATGCCGCCCACTTCTTCAGGACCGGCCGGTTACCTCCACTATTCATACACCTGCCTGTGGAACTTCTAGCCATAATTACTCCGTGGGCTTCACCGCACCATGCGCGTAACAGGGACAGGGGCACCGAACCATCTACCCGCAAAGCCGCCGGCCGTTGATATATTTTGGCGAGTACTTCCGCCTTCAAATTCAACGGGGGTAGGCCAACAATGCGCACTCCACGTCTGCGGACAACGTGCTGTATCCGCGTATGGCCCTGACCACCGTGGTTCACAGGCGTCTCCCTAAGAGGACCACTAGTCATATCTACTCTAGTTATACTTTTTGCAAAACCTGTAAAGTTTTTTAAGTGACGTGTACTATGTATATTTAAGATCCATTCAATTGGAAAATAAATATATTAATAGTTGTTGTTACACTGGGGAACACTGATTCTGCAGTTTGGGATTTTAATAAATCCCATACTGCAGACCCAAATTACCTAAGTTTGACTAATATCAAACTTACGTAATTTGGGTCTACTGATACGAAAATAATAATAGTTTTGTTGAATTGACTCCAGTTTTTGAGATAAAGACAATGCATTTATGCAGGAAATAAAATTTTGAAAGGAAGAGAATATTTTAAAAAGCCTTATTTTAAAATTATCAAAAAATTAAAACAAACAAAGTGCTATAAATGATGAAAGAATAATAAAATTTATCACAAAAAACAAAAACGTGTAAGTAACAGCTACAAACAAAGTTTTATATTTGATTTTGTACAGCACTTTCGGTCCAAGCAGTCTTTGTAAGGTCCAACGTGGTCTGTATAAGTTCCAACATAATCTGCTATCATATGGCAGTCCCAATAAGCAATATATATATATTTTCTACACTCTCTAGGTCCTGATCAAAGTTCCAAGATAAAATAACCACCCAGCGTGAGGGGTGCTAAGCTGATTGTACCTACGATTGTTTATATATTTTATATTCACAGCACAAAAGAGGATCTACCTTGGTTCGACCAAAATCATAGCAGATAAAAATATAAAGTTTAGACATCAAATAGGTACCTACCTAGAGAGTTCACGACCCTCATCATCGAGGAAGTTGACTCAACAGGAGGAAAATTGGAACCTGAAGTTGTCATATGCTGCAATTCCATGTATCGTGATCGTAAACAGTGGTGTCATGCAATGGCCATTTATTTATATTTTTGCATATGAATGAGCCAGACATCGCATAAACTACTTATTCATAATAATAAATCCTAGAATAGATAATTGATTAAACTTGAGGACGACTGGATATGGATGGAAAATAAATTGAAAAGTATATTAAGTGTACCTCTTTTAGATACACATCTCGAATCTCGATTTTCAAGTAAATAGATTAGTGTTAGAACAGTGTTAAAAATCTCCTTGCTAGACTTGCGTTTTAAAGATTAAGTACATAAATATCTCAAAAAAGTAATATAATAGTCAAAGTCCAAGGGAATTAGCAGGTAGATAGATCTCAAACACTATTAGAATATTGGTGTACTTGTAGATCAAGTACCTAGGTACCATTTTCAGGTTGGAAATTCAGACGTGTAGTTTAGACTGAGTTGTAGATTGCAGAATCACCTGACAAAGCGACGTAGTACACGTCGCTTTGTCAGGTGATTTATTAGGTAATGATAAATAATTTAATTTAACATTTTTAAACAAATATCAGTCCCATAAATAAAAAAACCTAACCATAAAGCTGTTTTTTTACACAACGACGCGACGGTGACAAACAGGCATATGGTTGGGGTGTGCAAGATTGCGCAGAGCGTTAATCCCTCAGAAAATGTCCTTTGCGGCCTGATGACAGTATCCCAAAAAATTACAGATATAAAACAATTGCCTGAAATTAATTTGCTCAAAAGTGTACATGAAACTAGTTGTAGAAGACCAAATTGAGTGCATTTCTTGCAGATAATGGTGTCATGTAGGCGTGGATCCAGAACTTTGTTGTGGGGGGGGGCAACATATGACCCAACCGGCCAAGTGTAAGTCGCGTACTGTATAAGTCTGTACACCAGCCACCACCGCCCAAGTGAGGAGGCAATTGACCTGTCAAAACTCACACATTTCTTTAAAATCTAGTATTTTTAGGGTTCCGTAGCGTAGTAAAGTAAAGTAAGTTTCGTCATGTCCGTCTGTCTGTCTGTCCGTCCGTATGTCACAGGCATTTTACTCAAAGACTACTCGATAAATCTTGATGAAATTCGGTGAAAAAAATTGATGAATTCGGTTCTTCTATTATATTCCATTCATTCTAATAAATATATTTAGGGGGAGGGACTGCATACATGGAACAGAAGCTAAAAAAAAAATTTCAGCAAATATCAACGTGTGGCACATTATTCAACAGGTCTTTCAAAAACATTTTGAGGTTTTTAATAAACTTTTTTGATTGAGTGAATATTTTTGGAAATAATCGCTCCGAAAGTTACATAAATCGTGTCTTCCCTTTACTTTACCTTTACTTTTCCAAAACTTTTGAACAGTGTAACTAAAAAATATGGAAAAAAAATATGCAAAGATAGCGCTTAATAAATACTTTAAACTAAAATTAATTTGGATAAGATCGGATATACCGTCATTGAGTTATTGCCAAAAAACTGCGTTTCTCAACAAAAGCGTGTCTTCTGCTGATGCAATTGTTCAAGGCTGCGGAACCCTACACTGAGCTTGATCCGACATGCTCTTGCCCGGTTTTTTTTATTTTAAGCTACCTGCGCAGACTTGCACATCTGGCTGCGCATATCTTGTGCAAGTGTTCGCATTTTGGAAGCTGGCAATTTTTTTAATAACTCTTAAAATATTATCTTAATAGCCTGATTAGGTAAATGAATAAAGACTAATGTTACTCGTATAATAATAATACCGTGATATTAATACCGTGAGACAACTAGCACAACGCCATCTGATCCGAACTAAGCAGAGCTCAAACAACTGATAAACTTTTTTGTCATTTTTTATGCATTTTACATTAATGTCGCGGGTTCAAGTCCCACCTGAGACGAATTTACTCCATACATTAAATTTAACTGATACACATAATATTATACATACATATTAGGTATATTTAAATAATACCCAGACACAGAATAAATCATCGTGCTCATCGATCACACAAAGTTTTATCTTGTGTGGGGACTTCTGGCTTAGTAGTCAGGGTCACTAAGTAACCACTAGACCATAGACTAACAGGCCACACAAGTTGGTTCTAAACTGCTTCGTTTTTATTTCACCGTTTAACAAAGGTTTAACAAATAACAAAATTAAAATAAAAAGTATATACATATATAATATCTGCCAAGCGCTGGAAGATTTAACTATGTAGGTACATAATTCTGTGGTTTTAACACTATCAAGCCTGTATCGTGAAGACCCAGCTCAGTCCCACGTTACAAAAATAATAAAATTTAATATGAGGCTTACAGCAGTGCTAACAATATATATAATAATTTAGTAGTATCTTAATTATGTTATCTGTATCATGATAATTATGTGAAGACAACCATTTAAAGAGTACGCATCCCTTCCCTGCAGCCCGCCTGATGTAAGGTGCAACAGGGGCTATTGTCTGAGAGTCGACTGAATGACCTTTTCTTTTTGGGAATTTGACAATGTACAATTGCGTTTTAATAGACAGTTGGCCAATATAATCCGTATAAATATTTCTGTGTTTATGGATGTCTGAAAAAAACGAATAGTGAATCAGAATTAACATTTTTTACAATTCCTCTGCGTCATCGAAGTATGTGTAAAAGTAGCGGCGGCAGCCGGTCGTTCTTTTTTAATTCCTTAGGTCCTTAAGTACTTAACAATATACAATAATTGCATTTTTGAAAGATAGAAAAATTTGAAGTCCATACTCAGGAATCGAACCCGAGACTTCCGTAGCCAAACCGGGGCCAGAAGCGAACCACCTATCTGGACTATGTTAATAGACATCAAATTTCTCTATCCCTCGATGCTACTTAACAATAGTTAAAATAAAAATCTTTAATTAATTGCCTAGAAATAATATTAGGAACAAGATAGGATAATGTTTACAAAGGAATACACCCGTGGGAATCGAACACACGACAATTGAATCTTTATGTTTATAATGCTAATTGTACGTTTGTAATTCTTAATGTACTAATTTATCATGAAACTAATGAATTAACTTGGTACAAAAACTTCTCAAGTGTCAACCCGTGCGGACTTCGCAGCTCGGTCATAAAACTATGGCGCGCAAAGAAAATTCACGGTTCGCGCTCGGTTATAAGTCTCAATATACTCGTAGCTTGCATGTCGGTAGCTCTGGCGAGTATTGGTATATTTTTACACCTAAACCTGACTTTTGTTAGAGAGTGAACCTTCTGTACGTAATACTATTACTTATTCTGTGCCTACACATAGAGTTAAATTCAAATATAATTTGCCTGTACTTATTTACATCAAGCATGACATTTTATTTCAAACGTCATGCCTAATAAAACACTTCTATTTAACAGAGTTGTTCACAATTTCACACGCTGTAATCATCATTTACTTATTACATCTACGTATAGTTTCAAGGTCAGATTATTTTTGAATTTTCATATGTAACTGGTGCTACCATACAAATAATTGAGTAACTTATAAGGAAGTATCAACACTGCGAAAAACCACTATATTCGTAATATGTCTAAAGGTTGATTCTATGTTGACTGTATGACACGCAGTAGCAGCTTCAGCGGCACGTGGAGATCAACACTAAACTTTTATTTACATAGGTACGTATTGTATAATACCTTGGCATATCGTAGGCAGCTTGTATATGCATACGAATAATATAAAATATCTAGTAGATAACCGTTCTACAAGGAATAACTATTGAAGCAGCGGTACCCTAATGGCTAAGGCATCGGATTCGCAATCGCTAGGTCGCGGGTTCGAATCTTAGCCATTATGCTACCGACGTGAACCCACTCCTAACACAAGTCATTAAGGTTAGCTGGGACTAATATGAGACCCACAATCCCATATTCATAGATATCTTCTTTTTTTTAAGTAAAATAAATAAATACTTATTGAGAATCCTCATCCATAATACCTATGATAATGATGAGAATTAGATCTGAGTTTAAGCTAATGAACCTCTATACCTAGGTACTAATATTAAAAAGTTCAAGAGTTTGTTTGTTTGTTTGAATTTTTTGTGTTGGATAGTCCATTTATCGAGGCTTTATGCTATATGACATCACGCTATGACAAATAGGAGCGGAGCAAAAATTAAAAATGTTGCAAAAACGGGGAAAATTGTTTATAATAAAGCCGAAATGGTTGTGAAATGTATAATAACAAAGTTGTTTAGCAACGATTCACTTTTAAATTTGTTTGTCAATGGTTGCTAAACAACTTTGTTATTAAACATTTCACAACCATTTTGGCTTCAGTATTGGTAAGGTATGTAACAATAAAATTTCAAACAAATTACCTTACACTTGACTTCATCCGCATGGAAATATAAAACATTAAGTTTTGAGTTATCTACTCTTTAATTTCTAACTTTAGTCAATAACCTGTTAGTAAAAGTCCTGTGAAAATGGGTTCTGCTGTTTTGGGAATCACGGACCTAGAACAAACGGACAGATAAAATATTAAACACATTTTTTTGATGAAAAAGTCCTGGCAGATGATCGATAGATATTCATGCAAAAATAGCCGTCATTTCTACGTTAAAATGTCTTTCATTGTTACTCTTAATTTATTTTGTAAATTAATTTTATATGTAATTTAAGTTTTTCTATTATTTCGTTTATTGTATAGAGTGCGTCCATATTTACTCGTTGTCTTAAGAAATATTCAAGTTAGATACTTACTTTGTACTCTTACCCTACCGTTAGTCGACGTTCATCATACCTACTCGTAGTATAAAACATAATCAGTGTGATTGAATGATCAAATACGTGCAAACTAAGTCACACCCTTCAAAGGGATAAGTTTCAGTCAAAGAAATAAGACATAATATTAGAATATTATCGATATTATTAGAGTAAGTAAGAAGTAGTACGAACCTTTTATTTAAGTCGACCTGTGACCACGATCAGTGCAATTCGATCGAAACGTCGGGTAAATAAAAGGTTTGTACCTTTAAATATTTCATGCCATTAAGTCTTCATAATATTCTAATTTCTAGATACGTGTAGGGGAAAGACTACCCTCTGGCAGTCTATGCACACTACGTATTGTGAACATAATGTTACTCTATAAACAAAAACACTATAAAAACCGCATTCAATATCAAAAGTTTTATAGGCATCTCCCACACTAGTGGTACAAACCCTGTGTTGCGGGGGACTTTACAAGCATACTTGGAACAACAATTTGTGGATCACACAAAGTGGGGTCAAATGGAGGGTCTGTATATTATAAGTGCAGACGTAACTACACCTAGATTCGAAACTATAATATGTACGCCGCGGCGGCAGTAAAGTGCAAGGGGGTGCCCCTGTCAAAAAAAATAGACTAGGTATATCACAACGACCTATGTTTACGTTTTCAATGTGTGTAGTACCTACAGTGTATAGGTCCCCCCCCCCTGTGTGTCATACAGATAGATGCTGTTGTGCACCCCTTCTAAAGAACTACCTAGTCAATCTTAATATGATCCCGCAAATAAATCTTGGAAGTTGCGGAAAAATGCAAAAACGGGTTTTTTTGTATTGTCATAGTCATGGCGTTCGTAATCTATCATATGTACGAACGAATATTCTACTTCATTTTGACCTGCACTCCTGCGCACTGAGAAGTAATGGTTGTGTGCGGAAGAGCGAGGCCGGCGATCGTGTCGCTGTGTACGTAGCGCTAAATAAATAATTCTCTCAATGTAATGGCCCCTTGTCTAATGTCTAAATAAGACATCCATTGCCTAAATTCAGACTGACATAGAGAAAGTTTAAAATCCTGGCGAGCGACGCCTATGAATATGTGGATTTTTGATTCACATGATGATGATACCATATGAGGAGTGAACCAGTAACGCAACCTATTAATCGGAACTATAAAACCTAACATTATTTTTATACCTATTATCTATAGTCTAGAAGACTAAACTAATTAGGAGAATTTGTCGATATGTTCAACTGATATAATTTACTTATCGTTTTTTAAATAAAATATGGGTCATTAGAGCTACGCATTACCTACTATCGTTTTGTAGATCTAACAACTGCGATACTAAATATCATGTTTTACTTATCATTTTAATAACTGGCCAGGAATAAGCCTGGGTGCATCGAGAGTGTTCCGTACCATAGCCTGAAATAGTTGTTTCACTCAATGGTAATACCTTTTTTTGGAAAGAGCAAGCCCAACTTACACTTGACCAGTATTTATAAATTACCAAGAGCATAGCTATGCCGCATACATATCAGCCGTATCATTTACATGGGGGCCCCAGATTACAGGGGCCCTGAAAGTATATCAATTGCAAGTGCCAGCGACTAACACTGATGAATTCTTTGCTTTATGCGAGGGACTCACAGAGCAGACCAACAAATTTTGATACAGGACTTAGGACACGTCTCATGCAAGCTACACCCCTACAAACTGCAATTTAGGGGGAAGAGAGCCCAAAGCGGGTATGCTAACGTTTGTCGTTTAATAAAATTGATTATATCAGACATATATTTTGGCTGTTTATGTATGTAATTGGCATGTCAATGGACATAAATATATAAATAAACTTGGAAAAAATCTTACAGTTTTATGGAAAAATAAGAAAGAGTAATAATACTCTCCTGAGTCGCCTAATGGGGTGTGTGTTTTTCTTGAAAGTTCCTTTTTTGATCATTTTGGCTGTAAGGTCGACAAATTTAGGCTCTATTTTTTGGCAGTGGTACCGGCTTAAGAATAGTACCACCCCATCTCTTCCCGTGGGTGTAGTCAAGGCAACTAAGGGATTTCACACCGGAGGACGAACAGCAGCGTCCTCTGCGTACTTAAAACCTGACTGCGATCGCCAACCCGCTCGCCAAGCGTGGCGATTATGGCAATTACCCCCAGGATTTACATACCAGTAAGTTCTACTGGGGAGACCCGTGCCCAGCAGTGGGACATCATATGGGTTGATATGTTTTTGGCAGTAGTTCTAACAGAAGGCATTTGAGCTCCTTCCATGGTATATCTTTTATTCTAATATAATTAATAATTTATAAAAAAGCTTTAGGCATATGCGACTTTTGTAGGTGTAAAGCACCTACTATTATTAGGTAGGGGTGCCTGCTTTAACCAACCTCGTATTTATTTAAATTAGAAGAGAATAATATCATAAAAATTAAATCATAATTGGCTAACTGTTTTCGTAGTATTTTTTATTTCATACAAATTTATTACACATCTAGCATACGCAGTTCTCGAGCATTGTTTTCTTAAAAATATTCAATTATTTTACGGAACATAGAATAAAAAACTTTTTTGTCATACCTTAAAAACTTTCAACGTTAGGAAAATGAGTTGACTGACACAAATTGGTCGGCTATCGAGGCATAGTAATACATTCACACATTCGCAATAATGTTAATAGTTTATTGTTATAAGTATACCCGCTATTCCTACCGTGGAAGGGAGCCCAAAGCGCCCAAAAATGTTAAAAGTGGTATACCACCACTTTTAACATTTTACCTACTTAGAGTTTATTTATATTAGGGTCTAATTAGACATCTGTCAAAAAGGATTTCTTAATTAAAACGGAATTTATTGAAACGGATAATTCCATATGTCTGAAACCTACATTGTAAGTTGACCGAAAACAAACATAGTTACAAAAAATTTGGACCACATGTTTGGTGATAGAACTATAAAATTCCGTTTTTTTAAACAATATCTAATTGTATTATTCTGTCATCGGGAATTTTGATTAATTTGTTATTGTAAAATAAGTACCAAAGTACCTTTATTGGTAAGGCCGTAAACTTATCTATAGTCATAAATATAAAGCTAAAGAGTTTGTTTGTTTGTTTGAACGCGGCAATCTCAGGAACTACTGGTCCGAATTGAAAAAATATTTTTCTGTTAGGTAGCCCATTTATCGAGGAGGGCTATATAACATCACGCTGCGACTTAAAGGAGCGGAGCAGCGATGAGAAATGTTGCAAAAACGGGGAAACTCAGCTCGAGGCTACCTACTACAAAAGTATTGTTTCGACGCGACGTAGAGGCTGGGATTTGTCCACTAATAGCGCTGATTTTTTTAAGCATTTTTAGGCAGGTTAAGGTATTAGTTCACCATAATGCCTATTACGTAGTAATATATAATAATAATATCTTTGGACAACTCACACAACGCTATCTGATCCCAAACTAAGCATAGATAGTACTATGGAAACCAGACAACTGATAAACATACTTATATATTTCTAAATACATACATATTATAGATAAATAACACCCAGACACAGAATAAACCATCGTGCTCATCACACACAGTTTTATCCTGGGTGGGGATCGAACCCACGACCTTTTGCGTAGCAGTCGGACTCACTCCCACCGCGCCACAGAGGCTGTCAGGATATTGACATTCCACAGTTAGCAATACCGACTATGACTAATGGCCGTTGTTGTTTTCCTTGTTACATAAGACTTACATTTGATTTTGTTAAATGACCTTCCAAATGTCAATATCAAATGAAAGTCTTGCTATTGTCCAGTGTACTAGTACCTTCTGTAGTTAGAGAGAGAAGTCAGTTGTTATAGTCGTCAAATACCTGTGGTCTCTTTCAGTCTCAGATAATATGCCTGCCTCTGTGGCGCGGTGAGAGTGTGTCCGACTGCTACGCAAAAGGTCGTGGGTTCGATTCCCACCCATGATAAAACATTGTGTGATGAGAACGATGGTGTTTATTCTGTCTGGGTGGTATTTATCTATAATATGTATTTATTTAGAAATATATAAGTATATTTATCAGATGACTGAATGCCATAGTACAAGCTCGTGGGTTCGATTCCCACACGGGACACCACTTTGTGTGATCCACAAATTGTTGTTCCGAGTCTGGATGTACTTTGTGTCCGTGACTTGTATGTTTGTAAAGTCCCCCGCGACACAGGGCTTGTACCCTAATGCATGAGTTTGTCTAAAAATATCCAAGCCAATATCTGCCAGTGACAAGTATTTATTGTACGCTTTAACTGCACGAAGACTCGGTTTTAAGTATTATGTTCATACGTTCTTGTTCACACAATAGCTAAGTTTGCGGCCGTTTTCACAACTCAATATAACATTTGAAATAAAGTATATAGTTTAGTACATAGTTAATTCTAGAGATTGTTTTCTATTTAGGTACATCGAAAATCAAAGTCCTAAATAACATTTTATCATAAAGAGTTTTATAAGCTACGGGTCTTAATCGCGCGGGTCTAAAACGGCCGTAGTTACGGGTAGACTGATAAGTGTACCCGTGACCACAGCCGTTGCAATATGGTCGAAACGTCGGGCAATAAACAAAGGTATTTAACCATAAAACAAATAATTTACGCGATTAAGACCCGTAGCTTATAAAATTTTATAATGTGTACAAATCGCGAACATTTTATTTTTCTTTAACAATATCAATACCTATGGTGTCAATGATTGCGATGTAGATATTTGACCTCGATCCAACTGATTACTGCTTTCCTGAAATGAGAATGAAGAATTATTTCCTTAACAATATTGTGAATGCGAATGTATTTTCCCTTAATTTCACAGCTAAATGATAGGCACAAAATATCGTCTAGGTTAATCAGTCGGTTCTGGTAATACCAGAGCCGATTGATTAATTTTGGTATGTATTGGTATCGAAGCAGGCACCGACTAATCTATACTTATACTAGCTGTCCCGGCGAACTTCGTCTCGACTTTTTTTTTTTTGGAAATCGGGTTCAATTGTGAATCTAAACCATCCTCGAATCCCCTTGAACTCACACAAAAAATCGTCGTTTCATCAAAATCGGTCCAGCTGTCTAGGAGGAGTTCAGTGACATACACACGCACACAAGAAATATATATATAAAGATTACAAAGCTGAAGAGTTTGTTTGTTTGATTGAACGCGGCAATCTCAGGAATTACTAATCCGAATTGAAAAATTCTTCCACTGTCGGATAGCCCATTTTTCGAGGAAGGCTATAGGCTATACAACCTCAAGCTACGACCAATAGGAGCGGAGCAGCAATGTCAAATGTTGCAAAAACAGGTAAAATTTACACAGACGAAGTTGCGCGGCACAGTTAGTGTCTTATAAAAAATTAAGTAATTTACAATCAAACTTTAATGACTTTACCTATTGTTAAACTTTAATATATACCTGCATAGTCCGATAACATTTGAAATTTCAGCTTACAAAAATTAGCATAGAGCTGAAAATTGGTACGATTGTAGGGAACACCATTATAAATGAAATGTGAAAAGTTCCTATCGATCCCACATCTGCAAAAAAAAAGAATAAAGCAGTGGGAGTGTGTAGGTATGACTGCTGCACAAGAGGTCGTGGGTTCGATTCCCACACGGGACACCACTTTGTGTGATTCACAAAATGTTCATCGAGTCTAGGTGTACTTTGTGTCCATGATTTGTATGTTTGTAAGGTACACAGTGCTGGCACCCTAGTGCGAGAGTTATCTTTTGATTTAAATACATATATAAACATATGTGTCTAGATAGATAGTAAATTCTTTATTGTACACATTATAAATTGTACCAACTTATGCACACTGTATAATATCTATGGGGTGCGATAGAAAAATAGTGTTGTTACTCACTGTGACCAAAATTAGCAGCCCATTCCTCATCAGTATAATCAGCAAATTGAGTGATACCATACACAACGCCAGAATCTTCAGCGTTCTGTTTATTTATAACCACCAAGTTTTTAACAAACGCATCGTAATGAACCTGTTTATCATCTTCATCCTTATACTTTCTTTTGTAGTCGGAAACAAATTTCTCGAACAGCGTAGGAGCGTCTTCAAGTTTATACTCTGCACTCACTGCAACCACCAAGCCAATAAGTACAATTAAATAGACAGCTCGCATTTTCAGGCGTTTGTTTTACATCAGGCGTTTATGTCCCAACCGATAACTGATCATATACCTTCACAATACCACTTTTTGACTTTATTACATTGCATGCAATGATGACCATGTAATGATATGCTTTTTATTTTACACGGGACTTAATATAAGATGATGAGAGTTATTAATACTGATGACCTAACGACAACAAATGGAGTGATTGGACAATGTAGGAAAATAATACATTTAAATGTAGGTACTATTTGTATGATTTGTTTTCCTCGTACTAACACATTAATATCAGTTGCTATTAATTTTAACACGTAATATGATTTTATTAGCTAGTGAACAACATCTTCTCACTTCCTGAATCTATGAGAATCTGTCGTTATTCATTCCTACCTAAAACGTCATTCTATAGGTAATTAAAACTAAAAAATACTAAGGACAATATTTGTTTTGTGTATTCTTTTATGACACTCACTTGCCTAACTTCTGCTGTTCGTGTAACAGTTGTATGAAAATATAATTAGCCACTATCAACGGTCTACAATATAAGAATATGGCCTTACTGTAGAAATTTTCAACGCCAATACATTCATACCTCTGTTAAAAACGGAGATCCAGCTAAATATTGGAAATGACTTAGAATGTTGGGTGTTGGAACATCCAGACAAAACCCATTCCGTAAACCAATAGACTTAAATGCACTTAATACGCATTTCTCTTCTTCTTAAAGCAAATACATTCATCATCTACAACTATCATCCTCCATTTTTGTTCTGAATCAATTTACTGATTGTGATGTTAGAAAGAGCGTAATGTTAATCACATCTAATGTAGTAGATACTGACTGTATTAGCCGTAACATGATCCTGCCTATTCTAACTATTTCCAGTGGTTTCTTTCCACAAATATGGTAAGAAACCCAAATTATTCCTCTTCCTAAAAAAACAAATCCTTCATAATTCTCAGAATACGAACCCATAATACATAATTCTATCTTTCCTTTCCAAAGTATTCGAACGACTCATCCATTCTCAACTTAGTGCACTTCTGTCTCTTCCGGCTCTGTCTCATCCATTCTCAACTTAGTGTACTTCTGTCTCAAAATTCTCTCCTCAATCCTTTCCAATCCGGTTTCCGTTCTGCCCACAGCACTGTTACAACTCTCGGTAATGTTACAGATGTTATTACACTAGACAGACTAGATAAAAGGTAATGTAACTGTCATTTCTTGCTTGATTTCTGTAATACCTTCAATTCTGTACATTTTCATATTCTACTTGGAATATTAGGCTCTATTTCTTCAGCCTTTCTTTCTCCTCTTATCTTCGCATTTTTTCTAAATTCAATCTCTAACCAATTAGTTTCATTCTACCACCTTTATAAAAATGATTTTCAAATCTACACACTAGCACCACTGGGACAGCTACCACTAGCCTTTTCAATTATCAACATGGATTTGGATCGGATATGTGAATTGAGTAACAACCATGATCTTGAAGTTTTGAGATCGGAAATTCCAAACAGTTGAAGCAGCTAGGCTTTGGAATGCACTGCCTCTGTCTATTAGACGTGCTCAGTCGTTGACATTGTTTATTTATGCTGAAGGCTCTTTTTTTTTTTTTTTATAGACCGCTTTAGGTTCACACAAAGTGGTGTCTCGTATGGGAATCGAACCCACGACCTCTTGCGTAGCAGTTGGACAAACTCCCACTGCGCCTACCTACTTAAACTTTTTTTTTGAAAGATAACTAGCAATGCGGAATTGGGTCTAACATTATTAGCAATCCTGTTAACACCTCCATAAGCAATCCTGTTAGCTATATTGCTTGGGTTAGGAGTGGGTGTTCACGTCGGTAGTATAATGGGCAGGATTTGAACCCGCGACCATTAGCCTACCGCCGCTTCTTATATGTTATCTATCTTACTATAAGTACTCGTATCTATTATTCATTCTTGTTCTAATTGTTTGATAAGTTATGATTGAAATATACATAAATATATATTTATTCACGCTGCACCTACATTACCGCTGTCTATTTCTTGTATTTCATGAAAGTCATAACATATTATTTCCGAACTAAATCATATATAAAGCTCATAAAATACAGAACTACAAACGGATATTAGGACCTGTTATTGTATCCGTATTAATCTAAAATGCGTTTTCTCTTATTTGCAGTATTTCTTATTTCCTAGCTTCGAAGCTGAGGCTGAATGAGAGAGGGGCCAGACCGCATCGCCGTTCAGAATCCGCAATGAGGTGAACAATGGATCATCCGGATATTGCCTGTCAACCGAGCTACCTACACGCGCTGCGCTAAACGATACTAGGTCGACCGCCGCCCGCCGCTCGCCGCTCGCCGGACCGAGGTAAAATGTTTCCATAAAACATGAAGCTAATACTGAGTTGTTTGATGTGTATTCACTCCCTTTATTTCCTTTTCAAAGATAATAGCCTGGCTTTTAATGTATTTTTAGTCATTTTTCTCTTGAGAAAGGTAATACGATTTAATACGTTAACGAAATCTTGCATAAATATATAGCGTTCGGACTTTTGGCGTTTAATATCGAACTTAGCCATACCTATAAATTATAAATATCAGAGCAGTCGTGGGTATAGTGGCTAGACAGAAATTACGTACCTATGGTAAAAACGAGGTGTGAACGGACTAAAAATGGGACTTAAGAAGTCATGGCACGGACACAAAGTTCCAAATTTTACAGGAGAAACTACGTGTCTTTGCCTTGTCTTCGCCTACGTCCTTTATACTTTTCTGCGCCTTACGAAAAGTAAGATGCATTTAATCATTATCTATACTAATATTATAAAGCTGAAGAGTTTGTTTGTTTGAACGCGGTAATTTCAGGAAGTACGGGTCCGAATTAAAAAAATAATTTACTGTTGGATAGCCCATTTATCGAGGAAGGCTATAGGCTATATAACATCACGCTACGACCAATAGGAGCGGAGCAGCAACAAGAAATGTTGCAAAAACGGGAAAAATTTACGCAGACGAAGTTGCGTGGGACAGCTAGTTTTATTTTTATTTCTTCAGGATAACAAACAATTGCGCAATCATGCATAAGACTAACAATATTTCTTTTAAAACAATTAGGGAAATAATAAATTACAGAAAAATTTAAAAACAAGCAAAGTTTAACAAATAAGGTTTACCTATATACTCTTCATCTATCTTTCTAACAACACAGACGACTTGATGTTTTAATTTGTTGCATAGGGTTTTTGAATCCATTAACACATTCATTGTTTATTCTGTGCACTCTAACCCCACTACCAATCAGCACAGTTGTTAATTGTTTATATCAATCAAGTTTACATCATGGTAAAGAGATTAGCAATTCAACTTTAAACAAATATTTACCTACCTGCTACTGCTGTTTGTACGGACATTACAGCAAGCAGTCAAACCTCGAATATTGCGAAAAGCCAACCAAATTATTACCAAAATCACGGAATTAAAGACTCAGCTTTGAACAGTATCTATCCCGTTAATCTCAAAACAACACTGTGTAGCTCACAGATTACCCCCTGCTAAACAAAACGTGTGGTTTAATCAGCAATTCAAGATTTATACAGGATGCTTTTAAGTGTACTAATAACCCCCCGCTCTTAGCTTCTCTACATTACACCAAATAACTTCGTAATATAATGTTTGAAAAAAAAAATAACCTTACAACACCTACCATTTACTTTTGTCACACACCATTTACCACACATCTGGGAGACCCCGGAGTAAAATCGATGTTTCTTTGTCAGGTTTTGGGCCTAAACCTCACAATAAACAACGATTTTGCTGCAGCAAAATAATCTGTAGGTGGTTAAGGTCATAACTCCAAAAAATATATAAAATACTAGCTTTATTGATGTCGGTTATCGCGATAAAAACTCCTATGTTCTTCCCCGGGACTGAAACTATCTCCATACCAAATTTCATCTAAATCGGTTTAGCTGTTTGAGCGTGAAAGCGTAACAGACAGACAGACAGAGTTACTTTCACATTTATAATTAAAGGATGGAAGTTATTCAGTGTTATCTAAAGAAGCCACGAGCGGGAGGGTATAAGTATATTACAAATCACCCTGTATAATCTAACTGCTGTAGCATGAATAATGCAACAGTCATCACACTACGATTGTGCGCTTCAAGTTGATCATCACACGGATCAATTATGTGAACTGTCTAACTGGGGTAATACCCAGACCACAATTACCGAATGTTTCTGGCAAAATAAAGCCATAGGTACTAGATAATACGATCTTATAAAAGGTAATAGGATTCTGTAACTCAGTAGCGACCGAAAAGTCAAGTTGCCGTTGTCGGTATATAAAAGGGTTACCGTAAAAATGTGACACTTGGGTATCTGTGTCTCGGAGAGCACTTTAAGCCGTGGTACTGCGCTCTAATCTTTCTTTAGTCGTGTTGGATTTCCACCTCGTCGGAGTATGAGAGTGAGAGTAGCTAGAGAATAGCGCGCTTTATGCGTAAAGTTTGGAACGCGGGAAACAGCTCCATCCCTCACTCCGAAACGTACATGTAAATGCGCAGGACTGACCAGACTGACAGAACTGACAGTTCCACAGGCATGTTGACGCATTTTTTGACAGTTTAGAAGGTGCATCACGTATGAACGCAAATTAAGAAAAAACCGGGCAAGAGCATGACGGCCATGCTCAGTGTAGGGTTCCGCAGCCTTGAATAATTGCATCAGCTGAAGAGCGAATGCTCATGGCAATTACGCCCTTTTGTTGAGAAACGCAGTTTTTCGGCAATAACTCAATGACGGTATATCCGATCATGTCCAAAATAATTTTAGTTTAAAGTATTTATTAAGCGCTACTATACAATATATACAAGATATTTTTAAACTACTCTAAATTATAAATATAATAATAATAATATTTACACTACCTATGTTCAAATAAATACATAAACTAAAATTAAAACAAGCAGGCGTCATAGAATTCCTTCGCATCGCTATCGACCGGCACCGTGCCTAGAAGGCTGGCAGCATTGCCGCGTTGTATAGCAATGCTGATTCACTGAGTGAAGTACAGACCAGCCTTCTGGTCACATGAAGGGTCGATCAGGAGATTACTCAAAATTTTATAAAAATATCGTGCACTCGGGCCCCATGACTGACCCTAGCGTTTCGACTCCAAACGGCTCAAAAACATAATCTCCGACAAGATTATTGTATTTGCGCCGTTTGGTAGCCTCCGCCGATGCGGCAGCAGCGCCGGCACATCCCGCTGTACCTGAAAGGTGTGACGGCGCAAGGGTGTCGACGCAGGTTGCGTCCCACACCAAGGGCCGGCCCATCTTCCAAGGTAACAACGCTACCTTTGTGATTTTTTAATATTTTTTGGTCATATGGTTCAAAAGATAAGGGGCACAATTTATGCAACTTTCGGAGCGTTTTTTTCCAAAAATATTTACTTAAACAAAAAAGTTTATTAGAAACCTTAAAATGTTTTTAAAAGACCTGTCGAATGATGTGCCACATGTTGCTGATTTTTTTATTAATATTTAGCTATCAAACTAAATAGCGGCTTCTACAACACACCAGATTTCATCAATATTCACTATATGAGTAAAATGCCTGTGACATACGGACGGACAGACGGACATGACGAAACTATAAGGATTCCGTTTTTGCCATTTTGGCAACGGAACCCTAAAAATGCGGTTTGACGTAAACTCTTACCATATAACCTCATATTTAAACATGTATGATTCGCCGGCGTTCCAAACCTTGAACACAATATTAGCCCGACAGTTTGATCCGCTGTCTTAACCGCACGATCCATCTACGGTCAGGAACCCTGTTCTTGATGCCCGGCCAGAACTTTACTTGTAAAGGGCGCTAATACATTATCCTAAAGCCGAACTGGATGTGATTTTTTTAATAATAACATTTCTTAGTACCATTCATCATTAATACTGTTATAGTATAGATTACTTTGCGCACGAATCTGTACACTTTATGGGACTAGTCTCTAATATTATTTGCGTCGCCGCGTCGTCGTGACGAAAATCGGTGAGGAGATACAATAATACTCTTAAAAAAGATTGTATTTCTAAAAGTGATGACAAAATATTGTATTATGTATTAGTATCGAGATGTTATAAAGGTTGACAAAAATAAATGATCCACAAAGCGTTGAGGACAATCCTAGAGGGAAGGGTCACCCCAAACGCGAGAAGAATTCACAATGAACTAGACCGAATATTTATCATCCGTTCAGCTATCAGCGATTAGATTGGTACGTACAAATACGTGCCTACTATAAATGAATAGCAAAATTATTTCGATCGTCGGCAATGTACGTTTTATCCAGCAGTAAGTTATGTATACTTAAATCTGTTAAATTAGTATTATAGGTATTTATTTGGAAACAGAAAATGAAACCTTCTATTATTTTAATGCTAAAGCTTGGATGGATAGACAGGGACAGATATTTGTTACTCAATTACGCGAAAACGACTGTACCATTTGGACGATCTGGATGAAATGTGGCACGAAGATAATGTACTTTTGATAGATGTAAATCTATTATATAAAATTCTCGTGTCACAGTTTTCGTTGCCATACTCCTCCGAAACGGCTTGACCAATTTTGATGAAATTTTTTGTGCTTATCCGGTATCTATGAGAATCGGCCAACATCTATTTTTCATACCCCTAAGAGTTTGTTTGTTTGCTTGAATGCGATAATCTCAGGAACTACTGGGCTGCACTGAAAAATTTATTTTATTGTTGGATAGCCCATTTATCGAGGAAGGCTATAGGTTATAACATCACGCTACGACCAATAGGAGCGGAGCAGCAATGAAAAATGTTGTAAAAAAAAAAAAAGGAAAAAAGGGAAAATTTACGCAGACGAAGTTGCGCGGGTCAGCTAGTAAAATATAAAAGTAGTCACGGACAACAGCTAATTGATTACAACTATTGTATCGTATGAAAAATCGTGATGTGATTATGTTGGTCTAAGTTACAATATACTTAGTTATGCAAGCAAACAAGTTAGATCAGATAATTGTTGTGTGCTTCCCGTTATCGTGATACATAGGTAGGTATACCTATATATTACGATAACGGGAAGCGCATCAGTGATTAAATCAAAAACTTTATAAAAAAAGCATTTAAGTTAAATATAACTGGTAACTTGTTCTTAAAAGACGGTTTTTTGAGTGAAGTGTGTTTTGGATGCCGTGTGGTGCCGGCTTAAGAATAGTACCACCCCATCTCTACCCGTGGGTGTCGTCAAGGCGACTAAGGGATTTCACCCCGGAGGACGGGCAGCAGCGTCCTCTGCGTACTTAAAGCCTTACTGCGATCGCCAACCCGCTCGCCAAGCGTGGCGATTATGGCAATTACCCCCAGGATCTACATACTAGTAGGTTCTACTGGGGAGACCCGTGCCCAGCAGTGGGCCATCTTATGGGTTGATATGTATGTATGTATGTATGTGTTTTGGCTTAAAAGACTTACGAACAGTATAAAATAGCATTATTTTATTATTTACTAGCTATGGCCCATGGTTCTACTCGTCGATTATCTTCATAAAGGCAAAAGATTTTCTTCTATACCTGCCTTCTTCTAAAATCTCGAAACAGACGCAACATGATCTTAGCCAAGCATGGGCCCTGGATTTGGGTGCTATAGTAATATAATTCTTTTTTTTATAATTGCTATTTGTGATCTATGTAAAATACTTAGGTCGGGTGTAGCAAAGGGAGTTCAAAATACCATTGTTTTCGCAAAATGTCGAGAAACAGGTTTTAAAAACAAGCCGACAAAAAAAAACATATTTTTTTTATTTAACAAAACAATCCAATTTGTATAGCAAAATTTCGATCGATTGTCGAAGTCCCAAAGAAATATTTATTTTTGTTTGTTTGTTTTTGAAAACTACTGGCATGTATGTTTTTCGATATTTTGAGAAAAAAAACATTTCTTTTAGTACACCTTGACCAAATACCTATCTCAAATATGATGTATAATTATTATTTAACAGTACTTTTACTGATAATAACTAAAACAATGTGATCATGGTCATGCAAAAATATGCACATAATGAACTATAAAAACTATTATACGAATTATTTAATGATGAGACAGGCATGCGGGCATTGTATTAAATAGGTACTACTAGTATAAAACATTCTTAAATACCTAATTGTCGTAGGTATTAGATCTGAGATACTGTATGAAAGTAAAAATATTGCTTTAGAGAATTTAACGCAAAAAGAAACCGGACAAGCGCATGTCGGGCCACGCACAATATAGGGTTCCGTAGTTGCCCATCACTATAATGCAGTCAATGCAGCAAATAGGTTTTCTATTGTTTAAGTTCCATTCTACTAATAACGTTATAATACGAGTAGGTATAAGTAAATTTTAATAGAATTTACTCATGGCTATTACTCATAAACTTATAAAGCCTACTTAGCAGTGGTTTGATAGTTTTCCTTTTAATTTCGTTATATATACTACTGCCCTTATTTTTTCACCTTTCCAAAAACAACCATTTAGCCGGCGAAAGAGTCCCTCTTTACTCTAACAAATATTTGCCTTCTAAAGCACACTTAATATTTCACAAACTGATTCGTAAATCAAAAAATAGTCTTCACAACTCCGAAATATTTTTAAAAGACCTATCTAACGCCATTCCACACGATTGGCTAAGTGAGAAAAACAATCACATCCCCACTTTAGATACGTGTAGGGGATGTAAGTACCTACACATTATTTATTTTTTTTGTTTTCCTTCCCCTGCGTAAGTAATCACAGCTTACCAGGAACCTCTGAACTAAACTGCAAATGGACGGACATGACGAAACTATAAGGGTTCCTTGTTTACTACAGAACCCTAAGCCATTGAATCTAAAAATATTTACAAAATATTACATACATAATATATAGGTACACACATAGGTATATTACTAACGCTATAAATATAAAACCAAACATACACAGTTACTTTTAGGTTGGTATTATTATAGTCCGTTCACAATCGTACAGCCTCTGGCCTAAAAGTTGGTATTTATTTATTTATTAGAACAATATAAACTAAATAACATATTTCTTAATTCTAGAACTTACCTATATCAAGTGTTAGATGCTACCTTAGAAACTTAGGTACAGGTTGTCATGAAATGCACATAATTATTGTTAGAAACTAAATTAATTAATTACAATGTGATACCTAAAGGTACATACTCACCTATTTAATAATAATATTATTATATACGTAAGTACCTTTTACGCTACTGACATTTAAAAAAATGCTTCGATACCATTTACCAATAATCCAACTGACATTTATTTAATGAGTTCAAGTTTCCAGTTTTCTGTTTTATATTTTTTTGTGGTTAATGTAGTTGATGAGTCTCCGTTTTAAACAGACAAACAAATAAATACCCAATTTCCTAGGTATTTACAATACGAATACAAAATGATTATGATTTAAAAAAATAATAACTATTATAACTATCGTTAACAATAGTGTAGGAGAAATTGGTTAATCTGTTAATAGTGTGAATATGAAGTTGCCGACGTTCACTTAATCTAAACCATTAGATAAAGAATTGAAAACAAGAACGAAATATATGGAAATAGAATCTCAATAGAAAGTGAATGGCATGCTCCCCGATAGATTCGATTTTAATGTAGGTATTCAGTTATTATTATTTACATTTTGCGGAAATAATAACTGCACCCAAACAAACACAAACCAAAATATATCATCCATCACATAGTAAACAATTAACAAAAACAATTAGGTACTGCTACAAACACATTAAGTAATCATTGGCTGAGATAATTATCATGTCATTAGAACCTATATAAGCACGATTATGATGCAGTT
This sequence comes from Herminia tarsipennalis, assembly GCA_945859575.2. Lineage (NCBI taxonomy): Eukaryota > Metazoa > Arthropoda > Insecta > Lepidoptera > Erebidae > Herminia > Herminia tarsipennalis. The sequence continues at coordinate 17,320,533 of OX243839.2, forward strand.
ATTACAATTCAAACAGACTTCCTATTCAGAGAAACACGTTTACTGGCATAGCAAGAATTTAAAATAAAAATGCGTATCATCAGTCTATTATTGCTCATCGTCGCGGCTGCAACCGCAGTGGAGTCTGAAGAACTAACCAGACATTACAACTTAGACGACGCCCCACAACTCTTCGAAAACTTCATCAAAGACAACGATAGACATTACAAAGACGAGGCTGACAGACAAGTGCATTACAACGCTTTTGTGGATAATTTGAAGTATATAAACGCGTATAATGCTGAAAATTCGGGGGTTACTCTTGGCATCACGCTGTTCGCTGATATGACTGAGGAAGAAAGGAAGCACAGATTCAGTGGTGCGATTCCTCGATCGTAAGTAGTAGTAAGTGTCTTTTTGTGTTAACTAGCTTCGCCTTTTTTTTTTTTTTGTTTTGACGGGAAAAAATCCTGACGAACACCTCCACCATCCGGGGAAGACGGTGTAGGTAGTGTGGGGTTTGCACCCACTAAAAAACCCGCCGTGTATCTCCCGCCACCTTCGTGAACGGGCCGCTGGAATTCGTTATGCCGTCGGCGGCCCGCCCAGTGGCAATGCCCGGACACGATGTTTAACTAGCTTCGCCTGCATTAACTTTGATGTAAATTTAAAGCATTGCTTCCCATTAAGTTAATTTTCAAATATCCATTCTTAGCACCCCGTACATAAATGTTTCTTACATTTTAATTTTTGTTTTCCTCAAATAACGCAATGTTACACAAAACATGTTCAGTTTTTGTCTACGCTATCTCGTAAATCTATCAGGTTCTTGTTTCTATTCTTCAGCCCTAAAAACACTATACGAAGTTTGCTTACCGAGTTAGTAACTGTCTGCCTGTTAAATTTCAACTCGAGGTAACTCTACTAAGGGCCGGTACTGACAGGGAACCGGTCTAATTCCTTGTTATCAGATATGTTGAAGCGTAATGGTGCGTACACATCTATACGCACCATATGCTATCATATAATGAATGTATACTAATATAAAGGCTGTAAAGTTTGTTTATTTGAACGCGATAAACTCAGAAACTACTAGTTCGAATCGAAAAATATTTTACTGTTGGATAGACCATTTATTGAGGAGGTTATCTATATAACATCACGCTATGCCCAATAGGAGCGGAGTGTTCAATGTTGCAAAAACGGGGAAAATTCACGTAGACGAAGTTGCGCAGGTCAGCTAGTAAACCGACAAATATGTCTAATCCATTCAGTGATATTTTTTATATACCGGAAAGATTTAATAAACACAACAATTCACAAGTTTCAGAGTATCATCAATAAAAACATATAAATAAAAACTATAATTACCTGTTACAAATAGCTATTGTATTAGTGCCATAGTATAGGATTTCTCTTAAATTATTAAATTTATTTTCCAATCGTTAACTATGTCTATTTGGCATGCGGTGTTTGCGTGTAATAGGTTATGCATTTAACTTGTAAGTCTTGACTTGTATACTAATTCTTTATAAATTGTAATAACTGTTGGCAATCCTTAAATAAATAAATAAATAAAGTTGCCAGCGTACGGTCCGTCCAAGCAATGGTAGTAGTCACTATAACCTTGGCAAGCAAGACTATTCGTACTTTGCCAATCTTATAAAATAGCATTAATTATCTTAGATTGGTCGCTTGTCTTGTTTTTTCTTGATAATCCATGTGTTTAATTTTTTAACATGCTTTTTTATGTAAATTCACCCGTTAGTAGATTATATGTTTGGTATAAATCTTGCAACTGAATCTATAACCAATTCCTCTAATTCGACAGGGTTTAAATTCTACATGTTGATTCAATTCTGACGGCAATAATAAAAATATATATAATATCATGGGGCAACTCACACGTCATCTGATCTCAAACTAAGCATATTATAGATAAATATACAATATGTATGTGTTTATCTCTGTGGCGCGGTGGGAGTGTATCCGACTGCTACGCAAGAGGTCGTGGATTCGATTCCCACCCAGGATAAAACTTTGTGTGATGAGCTTTGTGATATGAGACTATAGTTTATTCTGTTTCTGAGTGTTATTTATCTATACTTATAATAAATCTGTAGAGAGGTCAATTCTGTACATGAAATATATTTCCAAAATAACTATCAGGGGGTAATTAGGGATCGATACTGATGCCAAAAATGCAATCAGTAAAATTTTTGTCTGTCTGTCTGTCTGTCTGTATAACCGTTATAGAAACAAAAACTACTCGACGGATTTTAACGAAACTTGGTACAATTATTTTTCATACTCCTGAGGTGGTTATAGTATACTTTTCATCACGCTACAATCAATAGGAGCAGAGCAGTGAAGGGAAAACGGGCGAAGTTACTCCATTTTTTAAGCTTCCGTCGCGTGTGCAACCTTAATGGTTAAAGCTACACAGAAATCATGTATGACGGAAATGTCCTCCTTAAAATTATATAAAAAATATCCCACGACAGCATATGTCTATCTTTTATGGTTGACTCACAATATCACGTGTAACTCCCGATAGCTTAGCAGTTCGAAGCTTTCTAATTATATTTGTCTACTCTTACGTTTATAACACTCTCAGTCATCCCTAATTCAAAAAGTTAACATAATTAACTATTCCATAAAAAAGAATCATAGAAATCGGTATATAAACACCAAAGTTATACATGAAATACGCTAATAATAAGCCATAGCGCTTGAATACTGAATCATGCTATCTATCTATATCTATACATATAATAAAATTGTAAATTTCACATGTCTGTACATGGCCGAACTTAGTGAAAAAAAAAATTAGTGAAATGTTCGAAAAGAGTATTTAAACACTTTGCTGCATTTTTAGAAATGTCTGTCTGTCTGTTTGTTTGAACACGAATCACGCAAAAACTACTAGACAGATTCGGTTGAAATTTTGCACGTGCAATTTAATAGATGCGGATTAACATTTAGGCTATAAATTATCACGCTTTTTCCCATAGGAGCTAAGCAGTGAGGGATAATGTCTGTAGCTATTTTTCGTTATAAAACAGTAACTACTTGACGGATCTTTATGAAAATTTACAGTTTTATAGTAAATACTATACTTAGGACATTATTTACACTATGAATCATTACGCTAACGTCTATGGGGAACGAGTAGCAACGTATTTATTGTCGCACCATAATGGTTTATCACAATTTTTTCCACAATTAGACATTATCTTTAATTGTAACCCATCGAATACATAACTTCACGCTAAAACTATAAGGAGCTATACACAACATTTTTAAGTTTCATAAGAACAGTTATTTTGACGTGGTATGTAGCGAACAGTATAGCCTCGAAGTTATGCTAGCGGTCTTTGACGACGACGAAGTCTCAGGCTCAAATCTGATATCTGATTATGTTCTTTTTGTATTTTTTTAAAATTCTCTTTGTCCTTTTTTAATATTTTTCTCAATGTTATAGTTATTTTTTCGACCATAGGTAACTTATTTGCTTTGGTTAATATTTTTTTATATTAAAAATCAAGTGAAATATGCACATACGTAAGATATCTATAGGTATTGCATGTACTGCAGAGAGTAATGAATTAATCGTAGTAGAAATGAAAAATAATATTACATTCCAATTTAACAAGTATTCGATATTTTCCAGAATTGATGTGTTCGTGCTCAAAAAAAAGACATTACACACGTAAAAAAAACGTGTAGCGCCATCTATGAAATCAAATTGGTCACCGTGATCAAACAATTCCTTATTTGTGAAAACATTTATTAGGGTATAGGTGCTTACGATGACGGATTCATTTTTTGCTGAGTGGCAACATTCTCCTATTTATTTAATTAAATTGCTTAAATTAATAAAAAAAACATTAAGTATTAGAAGAAACTTCACTGGTTTTGAAAGTAGATGGCGTTGTATTCAATAATGTTCTATACTTAGTAAAAGAAGTTTTAAAATAGTATTAAAAATAAACATATTGCTATCATTTTTAGAAATGTTTGTCTGTCTGTCCGTTTGTTTGACCACGCATCACACAGGTGCATCGAGGATCATGTTTTGGGGTTATGGTTGGATATCAAGTGTTCATCAATTCAACGATAATGAATGACTCATCGGCCAAGTGTGAGTAGTTCGGGTGACGGGAGGAGGAAGGTGGGGGGTCATTGTCTGTCAACGCGGAGTCTGGGGGAGGGGGAGTCCATGTCTTTTTTTCTTACTTGCATCAATGTAACATATAAGAGAGGCACTCTTTTATATGTAAAGTGGGGGTGTGTTTTTTTTCTCACCTACCCCATCGTGTGGGGTATCATTAGATAGGTCTTTTAAAAAGCGTTTAGGGTTTGTGAAGACTATTTTTAGATTTAAGGATTCCTTTGTGTAATATTAGGATTTATAGTGAACATTTTTGTTAGAGTCAAGTGTTCCCCTGCTAACTAAATGGTTGATGTTGGGTATGTGAAAAAATTCACGGTAGTAGTATAAATACTAAAATTATAAAGAAAACTATCACAGTTAAGTACTTAGGCTTTACAAGTTTACGATAAACATCTGATCAAATGGGAAGTACCAAAATCTTAGTACAAATTCTATTGAAAATTATTAGGTATTAAGTAGGTATAACGTTGAATGAATGAAACAAAAACAACAGAAAACCCACTTCTTAAGCCGCACACCAAATTAACTATATAAAATAATAGAATAGAACGATTTTTATTTAGTACACAGAAGACACATGTATAGACATTATTATAATTTAACAGGAAAAGTCATGCAGAAGATAAAAAAAGCAATAAATAAAACAGTAAAATAATAAAAATAACAATAGACAAAAAGAAAAGAGACACAAATAACACATATTAATGACAGAAAAACACAGTAAACGAATACCTAAAGAGTCTGTGTTTGGTACTTATTCATTTTCACAAAGCTTTTGGGTGTTGAAGCTATCAATAGATGACTATATGATGATTCTCCGCTGCTGAATCATATCGCGGTTCACCTGACAGGACTGTTTCCAACATATTTACACAGAAGTTATTTCGTAACATAAACTACCTTAATTTAAACCCGACTTTCACGCGAACAAAGTCGCGGGCACAGCTAGTCTATAATATTTATGTATTTAGAAATATATAAGTAGTTTATCAGTTGTCTGTTTTCCATAGTACAAGCTCTGCTTAGTTTAGGATCAGATAGCTTTGTGTGAGTTGTCCCAAAATATTATTATATTATTATTATAAATTACACACCGACTCAGAATAAACCATCGTGTTCATCACACAAAGTTTTTATGCTGGGATCAAACCCACGACCTCCGGCTTAGCAGTCGGGGTCACTAACCACTAGACCAACAGGCCAGTCAATGTATGGCAGGCATGGCCTGATTAATTTATTTTAAACATAACATCAATTCTATTTAATAAAATCCAATTTTCTGGGGTGTTCAAATTTCGTTGGTTTGTTTGGGAGGGATCAGAGTTATCGAAAAAGGATTCAGAACCAGATCCCCTAGACAAGTGGCATAAACGCTAATCGAAGAGATGACGTCATTGCGCGTACAACATCGTAAATATCAAAATTTTAAATATGAGTTCCATGGTTTTGCATGCGCAATTACGACAGTCATTCTATCCGATTGGCGTTTATGCCGACAACATTTTCAAAAGGCATTCATGTTAACTTTATTTTCCTTGTTTTCAGGCAAGAAGCTGATGCTGTGTCACTGAACAGGTACAAATTTGACACAAGCAAATTAAAAATTATAGATGATTCATATATTTAACTCTGTTCTTGTTGGGTAAATAAACTTGAATTAATACAAAGGTATTTTCAATTCGTTCCTTGTTCGTACCTACTATTTCTTCGAGTTGATTATGAATAAAGAAAATATAATTGTATACGAAATTATTCCTATCTATTGACCTTAATTACCATTTCTCTGTGGAAATTTTATGAATATAATATTTCTTATCATTCATTCAAATTATAAACAGGGTAAATATCATTTACTTAATTACATAATAAATTAAATGAGATAGACAGGTAGATACATCCTTGCTCTATACTTTTAGACTTTCTTTGATCTCTTTGCTTCGATGATTTTTTTAATTTAATCCCTCCTTCTCCCTTCCTAAATTGAATCACGCGTGATGGCCTTCGATGTCACCATCTGACCGTGGATAATTTCATCCCTAACAAAGAAATTCGGTGACTCATTTCTCAGCCGCACATCCAAAAAATGGAACTCTCAACCAGCACATGTGTTCCCTCCTACCTACGACATGGGGTCTTTCAAAAGAGGCGTAAAAAACCACCTAGCAGGTGAGCAGTCAGTGCTGCACATAGTGCTGTACCGTCTGGCCTTGCGTTTGGACGGAAATGGAGTCATTTGCTGTCCTATAAATGAAAAAAATAAAAAAACTGTCATCATTGTCACAGTTGCATAAATTTAACGTGAGAAAATACGGGAAGCTTCGAACTAAGTCTTTGTGCAGTCAATGATTTATAAGAACATATAAGGTAGACCGAGATATTATAAGATAGTATAAGATCAAGAGTCAAAGATATTGTAAGATAGACCGAGTTTTTGTGCGAGGTACGCACAAAAAGACCGAGTTTTTGTGCGTACCTCGCACAAAAACTCGGTCTACCTTATAATATCTGAGGACAACTCACACAACGCCATCCGATGCCAAACTATGCAGAGCCGATATTAAGGCAACCAGACAACTGATGAACATACTTATACAGGGATTTTTTTTTTTAAATAATTACAAATTAACCCTTCACCCCCTACCACCTACTTTTGTCACAACAACCATTTACCACACATCTGAGAGACCTAGGAGTAAAATCTATGTTTTTTTGTCAGGTTAAGGGCCTTAACCTCACAATAAACAAATAACCAAGACCAAGACTATTTTACTGAAGTATGATTTATTAGTTACTAGCTGACCCGCGCAACTTCGTCTGCGTAAATTTTCCCCGTTTTTGCAACATTTCTTATTGTTGTTCCGCTCCTTATTTCTCCATTATTTAATGTATGTTATTATACATATAAACCTTCCTCTTCAATCACTCTATCTATTAAAATAAACCGCATCAAAATCCGTTGCGTAGTTTTAAAGATTTAAGCATACATAGGGATATAGGGGCAGAGAAAGCGACTTTGTTTTATACTATGTAATGATGACTTATGAATTTAAGGTAATGACTCTTAAAACAAATGGTAGGTGATTAAGGGTTAATTTATTAAATATTTCCTCAAACTGATATAACAAAGTTATTTACTGTTATGTAAAGAAGCCACGAGCGAGAGGTTATTAGTATATTAAAATCACCCTGATTATTGCTAAATACCTAAGTACATACATATTATACATAGATTAGGTACACCCAGACACAATAAACCATCGTGCTCAACAAACAAAGTTTTATCCTGGGTGGAAATCGAACCCACGACCCTTGGCTAGGCAGTCAGGGTCACTAAACCACTAGACTATCGGGCCATTCAATTCTGTCAGTGTTAAATATTTAATACTTTACAGTGGCAGAGTTTGACTGAAAACTCAACATCTGTAAGAGTACTATAAAAGTCCAAATAAAGTAGTAGATACTAGTTATATAAAGATTGTCCAGTTGTACCACATACGATATAGGCGTACCTAGGGAGGATTTGAGGGTTAAGCCAGCCCCACCCACAAAATTGTTACAAGGTATGTATTTATATACACTATACACATTAGGCTAGAGTTTTGTCAATTTTATGACCTTAACCCCTCCGAAGTTACGAAAATCCTACCCGAAAAATGATCCACACCATGATATCTATAGGTACAGTACTGCTTACTAGTAGACAGTGGCGGATCCAAGGGGGATACTAGGGCCTCAAGCGCTAAAAATCTTTTACCTTTCACTTATTCGGTTCGTGTTATTTTTTTTTTAAATATCTTGGGACAACTCACACAACGCTATCTGATCCCAAACTAAGCAGGGCTTGTATTATGGAAACCAAAAAACTGATAAACATACTTATATATTTATAAATACATACATATTATAGATAAATAACAACCTGACACAGAATAAACCATCGTGCTCATCACACAAAGTTTTATTCTGGTTGGGGATCGAACCCACGACCTCTTGCGTAGCAGTCGGATACACTCTCACCGCGCCACATATGTCCACGCTGTCATTTGAATTGATGCAACAACGGCCTTACCTAGTTCAAGCTCCCCCTCCCCCCCAAACGACAATCCTGGACTGGATTCGCCAGTGGTAGTAGATGATATAATGGGAAATTAACTTCTTCATAACTATTAATATTGTACTTAGGTACTAGTGGGCATTACATTGGCACTACTAATGGGGCAATAAAAACTCGATTAAAATTCAATAAGTACTTAATAAGTTATTACGTACCAATACCAAACCATCTATCTTCATGATTGACGTTAACACATTAGACAAGTATTGTTTATTTTTGGACAGTATCGTGTAATTTTTTTACATATCCAACATAAACCATTTAGCTGGCAGAAAAAGACAATTGACTCTAACAAAAAAATGCACTCACCAACGGATCCCTAAGGCTAAAAATAGTCTTCACAACCCCCAACGATTTTAAAAGACCTATCCAATGATACCCCACACAATGGGTTACGTGAGAAAAAAAAATCACATCCCCACTTTACATAAGAAGAAATACCTTCAAAAAATTTTTTTTCACGATTTAATCACTACACAAGTACTAACAGTCTCTCTCACTATCAGTCACTTCGATTTCAATTATTAAAAAAATTCAATTCATAAAATCATGACGCCACCGCCTCTTTAGCCGCCTTTTGTCACCCCCTTTTGTATGCAGCCAGAGGCCATATACCCCCGGTTCCCCACAAGCTACGCTAGTGCCTAGTTAGTCCAGTGGTCCAACAACACCTCACATGATGAATCCTCTCAGCCGTTTAGGTAATGTAGCATACCAAACAAATGTACATACCAAAAAGGTACTCTCCTCGGGGGACAATTCACAATGGGGTATATAAATAATGACAAAACGCCGTGTAGTAGGTACCTATCGGCTTAAGAATAGTGCCAATCCATCTCTGCCCGTGGGTCGTCAAGGCGGCTAAGGGTTTTCACACCGGAGGACGTGCAGCAGCGCCTTCTGCGTACCGTTCGCCAAGCGTGGCAATTATGGCAATAACCCCAAGGATCTATAATCAGTAGGTTGACTTTCTACTAGGGAGACCATGCCCAGGAGTGGGACACCATATGTGTTGAATGAATCATAAAACGTTTTAAACTAACTTACCTACTTAGCACCAATTTACCTATTATGCCGTAGGTACCTATGACTAATTATATTTGCGTATTTACCTAACGTCCACTGTTTATTTTTCCACGTTACGTGGTACTGAAGCAAATGTTAGTCTTAAGTCAACCACAAAGCAAATAATTTACTTTTAGAATGCCTACTTCCAAGGACAACATTTAGTTACTTTAGGTACCTAATTCATTACCAATTTGGCTCGTTGGTTGAAAGAAATCAATACGATTAAATATTAGATGCATGTATACTTTATTTTTGAGACTACACTTTAGAACAAAATAAATAATAATAATAATATCTTGGGACAACTCACACAACGCTATCTGATCCCAAACTAAGCAGAGCTTGTACTTTAGAAACCAGATAACTGATAAACATACTTATATATTTCTAAATACATACATATTATAGATAAATAATACCCAGACACAGAATAAACCATCGTGCTCATCACACAAAGTTTTATCCTGGGTGGGGATCGAACCCACGACCTCTTGCGTAGGGATACACTCCCACCGCGCCACAGACTAAAGAGACTGTGCTAAAGAGCCGTAAGAGTTACACGAGTAGTCTGACAGTGAGAGTCAACGAGGACCTGGACAAGATATTTAATTGGGCCCAGAAAAAATCTTTCTTACTAAGTGCATTGACGCACATTGCAGGACTTTGTGGTACCATCTTGATTTAACTTTTTTTTTATATAATTATATTTTGAACCTATTATAAAATTGGTTGCTAATTTATTGTTGAATGATTTGTTATTGCTATTAAAAATATATATATATTATTATTTGATTGCTCTCTATTAATTTTTCTTTTTATCCGACTGTAAGGAAGGGTTACGATTTTCGCGCATATCTTGTGTGTATGCAATAATATTTATTATCTGATATCTCATAATCCATCGAACGGATTTATCTTATATCTTTAAACGAGCAATTCTTGTATATATATATATTTATATATAATCTGAATCTCGGCAACGGCTCCAGCGATTTTCTTAAAATTTAGTATGCAGGGGGTTTCGGGGGCGAAAAATCGATCTAGCTAGGTTTCATTTTTAAAAAACGTCGTTCTATCTGTATTTTCAGGCAATGAAAAAAAACTGCTACAATATCATTAGAATACGAAGGTAAATTTCGCCGCGATATCCATTGTTTTAATAGCTTAGGTGGGAAACGGGCGATCCACAAAGCAGATGACCCCGGTTCGAATCCGAATGAAATATATGCTTTTTTATTTTATGATTTTTTTTTTACCTTTTTTATTTTAACTTTGGATTTTTGTTTTTTGATTTGTGCTTTATTATTTCATATTTTTTTATTATTATGTCGGTAAGATCGAAAAATATTATTCAAATTTTATCAGTATGTCATTTAATAATCAAAATATAATTTCCAAAAAAACACGATTTACCAAAAAAAGATCAGTGTAAGGTTCCGCAACGGTTGCCGTACGAAAAAATCCGATTTGAATAATTGCACCAGCAGAAGAGCGTCTATTTTCATGGCATATCGGGCGGTCCCGAAACCAGAAGACCCCGGGTTGAGTCCAGATGATTATTTTTTTCCCTTTTTAGGGTTCCGTAGCCAAAATGGCAAAAACGGAATCCTTATAATTTCGTCATGTCCGTCTGTCTGTCTGTCGATTAAATTTGGTGAAAGTGTCTTGTACTAGCCGCTAATATTAATGTTTATATTTAGCTATCAAACGAATTTGATAGCTAAATAATAAACATTAATATTTTTAGGGGAGGCATTCCATACATGTAACAGAAGCTGTAACATTTTTTTTCGCAAACGTTAGCGTGTGGCACATCATTCGACAGGTCTTTTAAAAACATGGGTTTCTAATAAACTTTTATTACACATTTAAGGAAATTGCAAAAATTGTGTCCTCCCCCAGCCCCTTATCGATTGAACCGTGTCAAAAAATACGAAAAAAACAAAAATCTCAAATACTTTAAACAAAACTTATTTCCGATTTATATTGAGTTATTGCCTAAAAACTGCGTTTCTCAACAAAAGGGCGTAAGTGGCAAATCGGATTTTTTCATACGGCTACGACTCCGAAACTCTACACTGAGCATGGTCCGACATGCTTTCGTCCGTTTTTTTAGGGTTCCGTAGCCAAAATGGCAAAACGGAACCCTCATAGTTTCGCCATGTCCGTCCGTCCGTCCGTCCGCACCTTTGTTCAGAGACTGTTAGTACTAGGAGGCTGCAAACAAAGTGAAAGAATAAAATATTAAAAACCTTTTTTTTAGGCTTTTCTCTCTGCCAGCTAAATAGTTGATGTTGGGTATGTGAAAAAATTCACGGTAGAAGTATATTATAGTCAAATTAAAAGGAAAACTATCACAGCTAAGTAGTAAGGCTTTGCAAGTTTACGAGTAACAGCTGATCAAATGAGAAATAACAAAATTTTCGTACAAATTCCATTGAAAAATATTATTAAGTAGATATATATTGAAACAAAACAATAGAAAACCCACTTCTTAAGCCACATTATTCAGGTGCCTTGTGCCCGACATGCATTTGCCCGGTTTTTTTATTGAATTGTTTGCGTTTTGATTTGTGATTTATTACGGTTTATTATTTCATATTTTTTTATTATTAAGTCGGTCAGATCGAAAAATAATATTCATATCTCATAAGTATGTAATGCGTGTCTAAATATTATTTCCAAAATACACGATTAACCAGAAAAAGGACTAGAGCATGTCGAACCATGCTCAGTGTAGGGTTCCGCAGCCGTTGATGTAAATAATTTGAATATTTGCACCAGCTGAAGAGCGTTCTGTTCATGGCACTTACGCCCTTTTCTTGTATGTCCGATAATGTCTAAAATACAATTATTGCATTTTTTAATAAAGTGATTGGCAAAAAATGCCTATAAAATTTATATTATTTTTTGGTCACACAGTTCAAAAGATAAGGGGAGGGGACACAATTTATGTAACTTTCGGGGCAATTATTTCCAATAATATTCACTCAATCAATACGGTTATTTGAAACCTTACATGTTTTTTAAAGGCCTGTCGAATGATGCCACACAGTGATTTTTGCTGTTTTTTTTTCAGCTTTTGTTAAATGTATGGAAGACCTAAAAATATTTATTTTTATTATTTAGCTATCAAACTAAGTAGCGGCTACTACAAGACGCCTTTTCACCAATTTTCATCAATATATTCATTGTGTAGTCTTTGAGTAAAATGCCTGTGACATACGGACGGACGAACCGACTATACTATAAGCGTTCCGTTTTTGCCATTTTGGCTACGGAACCCTGAAACTACCGAGCAAAGCTCGGTCATCCAGGTACTACAATTAAGACGTCATTAGCTTCGTCTTGACCGCCCAAGTGCTCATATAGGTATGTGACGTTTGAAAAAAGCAAACATGGCGGCTGCGAGATGTCAAAATAAAGAGGTGTGAAAATAAAGTTGTTTTGAATACTGCACTATAGGTATCAAATTAAAGGGCCTATCAAAAATTAGGCATTTCAAAAAGGTGTAACATGAATATGACTGTAATACTAAAAAAGTTAGTTAGCAACCATTATTTTTCAAATTTTCAATAGATACATGACAATAGCTGTGATAAAAGTTAGTCGTTACATCCTACAGCTACTCTAAAAAAACACAGTTGCAGTTATACAAAAACAATTTGTGACGGATTTGTTTCTCTTAACAAATCTGAAAAAAGTGCTCGACAGCAAATGCCTATCTTTTAAGGTTGACCCACTATACCTAACCTTTTTTATGCCAATTAAATTGGTTCTAAAATATTATTATTTGCCAAAGTATTTAATAAACATGGTATTAACCCTTATTCAAATAAATACGTTATTCATCACAAATATTTAATTTTGAACAATACTGCTCTTACTTTATTTGATTTCAATGAATATCTTAGGAGATATCATAGTTTTATATTTAATATTATTTTATGCCTATATTTTATTTTTAGGCCACAGTATCATATCGTAGCCCCCCAGCGTTCGTTTATTATTATATGCTAATAAAAAATATATATTGTGATTTTAAATTAGAAATTGTTCTCAAGTGGTTCATGGATAAAACACCGTCCACTACAAAGCCTGAAGCAAAGGGGGGAAATGGCAGTCTAAACTTAAGGCGGGCGAAGGCGCGGGCGGAAGCTATTATAGGTAATATTGAACGAAACCCCGAAAATAACCATTTCAATTATTTATTTCTCTAAAAAACCTGATACCTAAATATTTTGGATCAATACGGTATCGAAATACTGACGACTACATCATCAAACAAATTATAATACCTACTTATATATCTAATTCTACATATATTCTGTACATTACCAGTAGTGATCGAGTGATTACATTTTATTTTCCATGTGAAAAAAACATGCCCAAATATATAAACAGGTGGTGTTTATGTGTGTTTTAAATACAAACGGACAACTGGACTTGGAAGAGGGTTGGTATTTATTTAAACATCAGACTTCCGGGTCATTTTATTTTGTTCTGATAACTCCGCATCGCAAACAATTATTGGAACTGGTTACGATGGAGAATTATTATTTATTTTTACAACCAATTTTGGTTTTATAATCTTGATGCATTAATTGACGTTATGTAGGTAAGTACCTCAGATATGTCATGTTTCAGGAGATAAATGCCTGTTAAGGTTCATTTCCGTGCATTGGCCGATGCGACAATATGCGAGTATGAGAATGTACGGTGCCGTTTCCGAGGTCTGCGACAGACGCGCGCGGCCGACGACTGTCGTAGGCTGCGCACTCTGACTATTGTCGCATCGGCCGCGCGCGTCAGTGTCTTGTCGTAAGCACAGAGTACATTTTATATGTCGTAAGCCGCGCGCGGCTCGCGATCGGCCGCGATGCACGGAAATGAACCTTTAGGCTTTCAAGGTACCTGCGTCAGCGCGCGATATTGTCTATCTGTCGTTGCTGATATTCAAAACAAAACAAAATCCGTAAGTATGGTCAATTATATTTTACTTAACTAGAAATATATGCTATTATAAAGTCAAATAATAAACGAAACACAGGCGCTTCTAAGTGTCTATGATTGGTCACAAAGCACTGAGTACACACCACACAGTAGGTACCTACACACCGTTATGAGCGGGTAGCCATTTAATCGCCATTTATTTAAGTGCTCGACTTCAATAAATGGCGAATAAAACACAATTAACCGGAATTTGTAACTTTTTAAGTAAAATTAGGAACTTCTTTAATTATATTCATCAAACATTAATAATAAATATTACATTGTTCAATCAAATATTCTTATTTTAATTTGACCCTATTTTTGGCGCCACAAAAAACGGCTGTAGCCAATGGTAGCCCAACCGTTTTTTGGCTTTACAATATCTCAGGGTAAATAACTATATATAAACACAATCTTCATGGACTCAGTTCATACATTCCTGGCAGTGAATCCAGTCTTCTTCAAATGTTTCTTTGCATAATTCTGATGCATGTGGTCTCTTTTACATACCATTTTTCTCTTTCGCTAATACTTTCCTTTCCTGAATTCTGATTTCGGCATATTTCAAGTCTTTCTGCAACTACTTTCTATAAATAAGCATAATAATAATACTATGTAAATTTTTAAAACAATCCATACCCGAAATTATCGTGTCTTGGGGTAAGTACTCAATCTTCGTCATGCAACATTATTATTGTAAATAAATAAACTTTTCTAGTTATTAGAATAGTACAAATGAATGACGGCATAGGCGAATGCACTCTCTCACAGACACCGATATAAACATAAATTAAAAAATTAAAGTAATTCACTATTGGAACATGCAAAAACTGGTAATGTCCACTGTGTCCCATACAAGGAATGTCCATATTAATATTTTTTTTTCTAACTATACATGAGGAATGCTTTCAAAGAAGGATTGAGCCCCCTCAGAATAAAATCTTTTTAAATCCATTAAGTCCTTGTACTTAACTGCACTAATGGGTAAAAAAATTGATAGCCCTTTTTTGCCACTAACGGTGATTTCTCCCATACTCCATTATAATTACTTCTGTGTAAAATTAATCTAGGGTGTTCTGTTACACACATTATTTCTCTTTGGAACTGCATAGAAAATGAGCATTTTTTCAGACATTGATTTTGAAAAAAAACTGCAAATTCTGATTACCTAGTTCGCCATAAGTATTTTGACAGCTTGGACATTCCTTCTTAAGTTCCATTACACTATGGACCTTCCCTGTTTTATTCCTGTATACAGGATTTATGTAATACATCTGACTATTATTGTTTTTACGCTTTTTGTAAATGCCAATTATAAATTACGCGGGAAAGTGAAAATATTGCCATTGATATGACTGCAGAGTACCAATGGCCACCTTCCCGCCAAATCATAAAACTCTGAACACTGTACAAGTGTAACTTGTCAAGGCGAATCTAACGAGCTCAAATACGGGGGGAGGAGGATTGCAGGTACCTTACTCAATAGCATGACTATTGAGTACCACCATTCCACCAGCCGGCTCCATCATCAGACCATAGACATCATCGAGGATTCTGAATTATTGTTTGAAATTCATTAAGCATTTATTTATTTACAGAATAAATACCACAAGAAACAGTTCTTGTAAATGCATAACATTGCGTAGGTAGTAGGTAGGTACTCACATTTTTTTACAATTTTATCGTCAATCGAACCCAGGAGGTTACGATCAATATATACAGTACCTAAATATGTAACTATTCTTTAAAAAAAAATAACGAACTATAAATATGTTGGTATTTTCGAGAATATACCGCGTTCACTCTGTTTGCCATCGGCTCAACTGAGATGAGCCTAATTGTGACCCGAGCACTAGTATAGTATTATATTATCTGTGCCCGAGCTGACCCATTGCTGCTCCGCTCCTTTTGGTCGTAGCGTGATGTTATAGCCTATAGCCTTCCTCAATAAATGGGCTACCCAACAGAAAAATAATTTTTCAATTCACACCAGTAGTTCCCGAGATTACCGCGTCCAACAAACAAACTCTTCAGCTTTATAATATTAGTATACTTAGATTTACGCTAGTGTTTTGTCTTAAATTAATGATGTCGCTGTCTCTTTCTAACGAACGATGGCGCAAAATCGGCGTTGCGTCTCTATTCACCACAAAATATTAGAGATTTTTGAACGTTTGGCAACTCAATTTGACAGAATTTTGAATTAGGTAGGTACGTCTTTATTCTCGCAAACCAGCGATCTGTTAACTGTACCACAGATAATATAATACTATACTAATAACTGTACCTACCTAATTAATCAAATCAAAGAGTACATACCTACCTAATTCGAATACCTACCTATGCACAATTTATTCAAGAACTCTATTAGCACAACTTACGAGTACGTACCGAGTCAAAATCTTCTATCGACTCGGATTATTACATAATTTAGGTACCTCAGACATGCGCCGATCGATGTAGGTACTAAACTTTACTTTTGGAACTAATTTTCACAGCTGCCAGAAATTTCTATGGAGTACCTAAGTACGTAATCTTGTGCCACAGTTCGGGCATAGAACACCGAGAATACAGAAGGGAACCTTCATACGTAGGCACACATTGACATCGTTCACGAACCAGTTGGCCTCTCTTTCTTTAAAACGAAATTCATACATTTTCGTATTCAAATTTGTTAAACTTACGGAAACTATTCTATTTAGATATTTTTTTGATAAAAACAAAAAGTCCACCACATCGGTGCACTTTGTTCTGAAGGCGTAGTCTGCTTCTGCGTCCGTCAAGCGTTTTCTATATTATGTAGATTGGTCTTCTGTACCTACCCTCGATATTCCGTGGTTCGGGTCTCGGGACGAACCGAGAGCGAACCAGACGATCCCTTGTAGCACAAAACACCGAGACGTCATTACACAGACATCGTTCACGGACACGGAATTTCAGATCAGCTCGGACCACCTTGACAGTAAATATCGAGAGTAGGAACAGATGGTAAGCTTCATACGTAATCCGCTCTAGCAACGCATTCAAAGACATAGTCGTCTACCAAGTCTCGGTATTTTTCGATTTTGTTCTCATAGTGTTTCGAGATTCCATCTCCGTAGACAATGTCTTTTTGTGCATTGCTCTATCAAAGTAGGTAAGTACGTAGGTACAAAGCCTTTCTTCTGTACCTACCTACTCTCGGTGTTAGTTATAGTATAGCTATATCACAAGCTCAAATGAATGGGCATGTAATATGTAGATCGTTAATTGGGCTTTGTATTGTCAATCATAGTGCCATGTCAATATACAATAGCTTCGATCCCGCAAAGCTAATAAAGTAGAAACAATGATGAATTTCCCTACTTGTTTCCATAATCTTATGTAAATCCGAATACCCTTTCGTTGTAATGTAGATTTATTCAATTTATTTCTACACGTCTAAAACATAAGTCGAAACATGATTTAAAAATGTAGAGCTAACTATTCAACATTTTAAGCTACACAGCTTACAGCTACAGTAGATAAAAAAAGTAGCCAGGTACCTACCGACGACCTGCTTGCGTTACGTCAAGCTAACGCAATAACTATTTGATTAATATGATTATTAAAAACAGAATATTAGATAACTGACCCGCGCAACTTCATAGGCGTCAATTTTACATAGCTGCTCCGCTCCTATTGGTTGTAGCTTGATGTTATATAGCCTATAGCCTTCCTCGATAATTGGGCTATCCAACAGTGAAAGAATTTTGTAATTGGGACCCGTAGTTCCTAAGATTATTGCGTTGAAACAAACAAACTCTTCAGCTTTATAATATTAGTATAGATTTATGTATCACATAGATATGAGATAAGTTGTTGTATTGTCAATTTCACTTGTCACTTAAAAGTCTTTATTTATGGTGTATTGAACACTTTGTGAAAACATCGCTACAACGAAACCACACGAAACTCTGCAGGAATAAGTACATCATGTCGATCAGTACAGACAATTAGTATTATTTCGTCATCTTAGATCCACCTTCGTAATACGACGCAAGGTGCCTGCTCAAAGTAGTGGCAGGTGCTTCGGAAACTCAACCGGCCACTCGCATAAAGCCTCATTAATTGATAACTGTTTGTCTTGACGTTCCAGAAGTTTGAAATAATCATAGAAATAATGAGGAAGAAGAAAACGAAAAACAATCGAGAGAATTGAAGGAAGCGCCAAGACGAATGGTCTGAAAAACTATTGAAGTGTAAATTATTGAGATTACAAATTGTTAAATATATAGTATCGTTTCTGGGTAAATGAAATAGCGTTTGATTACTCATCCCCGGGAGAAATAATCCCGGCTAACCCCAAAGCTAGCAATCTCGCGTCTCAGTACTTACTGTTTTTTTATTATTTTACTATATACAAGATGTAGACGTTGATACTACAAATGCTTACCCAGCATGTATGCTTATTACTTATTTACTGTATTTAACTAAATCTTAAGGCTTAATACATTACTTCCTTATAACTAACAACAATGGTATAACTATAGAACCGTAACAGACAGACGTCACGTTCACATCTAAAGGTATTAGTCAGAATAATCCTCAGGCAGTGAATTTTGACATCTACTTTGTACCTTAACCTAACTCTTGGAATACCTAATTTGAATGGGGGCGAAATCAAATATTTACCTACTATCGTATTCCATTAAATTCCATTTTCGTATTCAGCTAGGTACTTACGACCCTTTGTAATCCCACTAAAGATTATAATGTTATTCGTCGGTGGAGAGCGCCAAAGTTCGTCAGTCGCGAACTTTCTGAATGTTGTTATTGTAATTTGTATTGTAATTTCAAGTCCTATTCGTAAGAATAACACAATAGCTTTAGGTACTTGTGCCGACTCTTACTGAATAGGTAAGTATTTATGCCAAATTTTGGCCATGGTTTTATTAATTTCACTAATTTAATTTTGTTTATATTCTTCTAAATAACTGGAGTTCAAATGAGTAAGTCTCTGTTATCCTAGTAATATTATAAAAGGTCAATAATTGCATTTTTGAAAGATAAAAAAATTTGAAGTCCAGACTCAGGAATCGAACCGGAGACTTCCGTATGCCAATACGGGGCCGGAATCGAACCACCTATCTGGACTATGTTACTAGACCTCAAATTTCACTATCCTTCCATGATAGCAAGTTGAGCCCTCGCGCGCATGCGAGGGCCCAACTCGCGAGCATATAGCCGGTAGTTAAAGAACTATCACGGCTTTTGTTATTGCTTCTTTAAAATTATGATGTCGCAGGCCGAATATTATAGTAATTTTTATAGGCATTTCTTGCCAATTACTTTAAAAATACACATATCTTTCAAAAATGCAATTATTGTATTTATAAAGTAATTTGCAAGAAATGCCTTTAAAAATTACTATAATCATAAAGGTCTTTTTCGATTTCCCTTTGTAAGTATTGTAGTTAGGTACCTACTTAATATTTGAAGTAATTTTTATAGGCATTTCTTGCCAATAACTTTACAAATACAATAAATGCATTTTTGAAAGATAGAAAAATTTGAAATCCAGACTCAGGAATCGAACCCGAGACTTCCGTAGCCAAACCGGGGCCAGAAGCGAACCACCTATCTGGACTATGTTATTAGATTTCGAATTTTTCTATCTCTTGTTGCTCGCGAAATTAAGGCCTTCGCAGTGACATCTAGTCGTTAGTTAAGGAACTATCACGGCTTTTGTTATCGCTTCGTTACAGAGAGCACTCCAACAAATTATGATGTCGCAGGCCGAATATTGAAGTAATTTTTATAGGCATTTCTTGCCAATAACTTTACAAATACAATAAATGCATTTTTTTTTTTTTCTATTATTATCTACTTAATATTGAAGGTACAAAGAACACTGTTCAGAAACATATACGAGTTTTGGTGTCGAGTAATTCAGTCGAATTTTAATCCTTCGCTTCGTTTGTGGAGAATGGCCTGATGTTTGTTACTACTTTACGCAAAAGCTTATATTGGATGGATTTTGATAGTTTACAATGTTACAGTTTACACAAAAATACCACATCTATACTAACATTATAAAGCTGAAGAGTTTGTTTGTTTGAACGCGGTAATCTCAGGATTTAATGATCCGAACTGAAAAATTCTTTCACTGTTGGGTAACCCATTTATCGAGGAAGGCACACATCACGTTACGACCCACAGGAGAGGAGCAGTAATGAGAAATGTTGCAAAAACGGGGAAAATTTACGCAGACAAAGTTGCGCGGGACAGCTAGTCGGGTATATAAATCTAAGTTACGGAAGGAAAGCTACAGGGAAAATAATAATAATAGTACTTAAGTCCTTATAGGTAAAGACTAATTAAAAAATAATAACCACTTTTAATAAAGCAATATCCACATATTTTAAGCAGAACAAGTAAGTACATTACATAACTCCGTAATTTGCTATAGCAAATGATATATTAATGGGTCGCAGTGGTTTATTAAAGCATTATTGGAATCACGCCAATCCGTAGTTTAATACGTAATAAGAGTATCCCGCGTGGTGTACGAATTATTTTGATTGCTTACCGTTTATTGCGATATTCGATTTCAATTTGTCATTGTTTTAAGTACCTACGATCGGCGAATAAAACTAGTGGATCTACTCTTTTCCTCCGAAACGAAATTTCGTCAACTTTGCTAAATTCTTAGGTATTTAAATGAGGTACTATGAAGACACCTTTTACCTGTAGTACGGTTCAGTTGTCTATTCAACCGGACTGTCGTAATATTTGACCTTTCTTCGGGCGGTTTTTTATAATTGCCCCTGTTGCCCCTTCCTTGGACCCCCAAGGGAGGGGCAACAGGGGCAATTCCCCCCCCCTCTCCCAGACTCAAGAATACATTTGGTCCGTGTTGACGGGCAAAACTACTCACACTTGGCCGGTGTTGGGTCAAAGAGCCCTTCCCCCCCCCCCCCCCCCGAATATGATTCTAAATCCGCGCCTGCCTTAATTTACTTTTTTCCTGTATATAAACGTCTACCTCTCAGGATATAGAAAGATATAGGTAGTAGGTACTCAAAGACGCAATTTCAAAGAAAGGAATCACAGATAAATAATAAAAAAAAGTTTATTTCTTTACTCTTAAAACAATGAATGCTTACGCTAATACAAGTAATATAATATCTAAAATCACAGTATCGAGGCACTACATTTACATTAGGTAACTGAACATTCATGCCCAAAAAATAGTGATAACTTTTTAAAAGCTTTCACAGAAATGGCCCCCATCCAATATACATTTGACACAAGTTATGAATGCTTGTCGCTTCTACTATTAAATGTTCAACCTGACCTTCTGCAGACAATGATAGCGATAGCTGCTTGTTTTTTGTTCTCACCTGTAAGTAATAAAAGAACGTTATATTTTATTTAAGTTATTGCATAGCTTTTATCGCGGGCTTTGAGCGCGGCGACTGAATCAAGAAATTCCATAACGAAAATAAAACCTAACACCCCCCACTCCGCCTACCATGTAGTTCGGCCGAGCGTTCGCTTAACGTATATGTATATGGTACGACTGTACGAAGCTCGCACGGATCGAGAGAGAGACGAGCTGCTCCGAAATGTAATAAAAAGAAAATATATATATATATATATATATATACAGGGTGTATTTTTGAAACGGGTCAGTAAGGGCAAGTACCTTAACCGTTGCAGTTACAGCAAAACGTTCTTAGAAGACCTTCCCTAACTTTTTGACATACTTTGAACTGCATTCACAGATTTTGTAAAAAACTTACAGTTGGCAAAAAAAATGCAAAAAGTCCAAAAAATTTTTTTTTATGCCAATCGATTCTATTTTATGTGGGGATCAAAAAACTCTATGAAACCATTTTAGCTTTCAGTACTAGAAAAGACAGAAATCTCCAAAAACGTTTCCCATACATTTCCTACGGAAATATGATAAATCAACTCGAAACTCATAGGACAGGTAAAATTTTAAACTTTTTTAAATAAAAAAAATCATTTAAACATTTTAGAAATTGGTTTATGAAATAAATTGCTCAAAATGATTTCCATTTTCACGAATACATAAGTCTATCCTTTTTTGCACTGAACGAATGGCGGCTAATAATGTTCTGGGATGAATATTACGTAAAATGGTCATTAATGCATCCTTGAGCTCTTGAACACTGGCGTACGTCGTCTTATACACCTCGTTTTTCACGAAGCCCCATAAAAAAAAATCAAGTGGTGTTAGATCGGGGCTACGAGGTGGCCACTGTGTTGGACCATGTGTACCTATCCACTGTGTACCGAATAGGCGGCTCAAATTGGAACGTGAAAGGTGACTGTTATGTGGCGGAGCACCATCTTGTTGAAAATGAACTTTTCGCAATTCCGACAGGGGCCATTCGTCCATCTCGTTTTCAAGATGGTGTAAAATGACTTCATTATACATGGCAGAATTCAGTTTCCCTTCATAAAATTGCACCATTATAACTCGATTGGACATTATACCACACCAACAGTTGAATGAGAAGCGAACCTGATTATGACTTGCCGTAACTCTTAGTGGATTTTCTTTGGACCAATAGTGGTGATTTTTTCTGTTGTACATACCGTTATTGGAAAAATTCGTTTCGTCTGACCACAGTATGTAATTTAAAAATTCATGATCTCTGCTTATTTTTCCTCTTAGCCACCTGCAAAAAGTAAGCCTTCGAACATCATCACCCGGATGTAACACTTGAACTATGCGCCCATATCGATAGCACTTGTAGCCGTATTTCTTCCATATCTTTATCACAAGGGAGTGGGATACACCTACTTCAAAGGCGACATGCCTGGACGATACCTCTGGATATGCTTCGACATAAGTCAGAACCGCAATCTCCGTGTCCATGTCCACACGAGGCTGCCGCTTTCTTTTGAAAGAACCCTGCAATTCCAGGTTTTTCAAAAGATTTCTAATAACCTTTCTTGTTGGCACATGTCGCAACGGATACTTATTGCGGTACCACACTAATGCAGCTCCCGCATTTCGATTATTGACAAAATACGCTTCTAATAAGTCAATTTTTTCACGATTAGAAGACATTTTAGCGAAAATCCTTAATTAATAATAACTCATACGAAGTTTCTCAGCTGACACACAGATTTTCGAATGAAATTCGAAATTTGAAGGTAAAAAATATTTTTATTTACTTTACAGTCAATTCTACCCACTTCCTGGCCATAACAAAAAGTTCGACCATCGTAGAAATTTGTTTCTGTTGCCGAAATGTATGGGAAACGTTTTTGGCGATTTCTGTCTTTTCTAGTACTGAAAGCTAAAATGGTTTCATAGAGTTTTTTGATCCCCACATGAAATAGAATCGATTGGCATAAAAAAAAATTTTTTGGACTTTTT
Organism: Herminia tarsipennalis; assembly: GCA_945859575.2. Classification (NCBI taxonomy): domain Eukaryota; kingdom Metazoa; phylum Arthropoda; class Insecta; order Lepidoptera; family Erebidae; genus Herminia; species Herminia tarsipennalis. Next base: position 17,344,242 of record OX243839.2, read on the forward strand.
GCATTTTTTTTGCCAACTGTAAGTTTTTTACAAAATCTGTGAATGCAGTTCAAAGTATGTCAAAAAGTTAGGGAAGGTCTTCTAAGAACGTTTTGCTGTAACTGCAACGGTTAAGGTACTTGCCCTTACTGACCCGTTTCAAAAATACACCCTGTATATATATATATATATATATATATATATGTATATATATATATATATATATATGTATATATATATATATATATATATGTATATATATTTACTTTCATTAATTATATTACATAAAAACTGTAATAATAGACTGCTATATTTTCTGTAGTTTGTATGCAATTTATCATTATGACGTCATAACTTCTTAGAGTCAAATAATTTACTTTTAGTATTTATGATGAGGCAACAGCAGGTGTGTCTTGGACCAGGAAAATCCATGATCGTGAACTGTGGAAAAGCCTAGGGGAGGCCTATGCTGAAAAGCAAAATAAACCTACCCATGTCTGGAATTGAAACATTTTATTATTTGTATAATTTATAATGTAAGTTTGTTAATAAAGGCTATATAAATAAATAAAATTTATGATGATAATTAAATTGCGAACGAAGATCAATTTTCCTAGCATTTTATGACCTGACTCCTTTTCACACACGGTCATCTGATCCCAAACTAAGCAGAGCTTGTACTATAGCCACAAGACAACTGATAAACATACTCATATATTTCTGAATATATAATAAGGGTAAGGACAGACTGAGTCCACGTATGCAACGTGGGAGAGTTGGTGTGCACACTTGGCCCACGTACACAACGTATGTTGACGTCGCACACACTTCTTCAGGTGCTGTAGTGTTGGTCTAGTGCTGGTCTTACGCGTGAGATGGCGTATGATATTCCCTACACCAGCCCACGCCAATTTGGATACTAACGTTGCGTGGGACGCGTATGTTTGTGATTTAATTGTTTTTAACAAATTCAAGAGTCTATATGTCATAATGCTTTGCATACGTGAGCTCAGCTTGTCCTTATCTTTAGCCGTCGTGATTAAACCTACAACCTCTGGCTTAGCAGGGTTTGACTGCTTCTGTGGTGCGGTGGGAGTGTGCCCAACTGCTACGCAAGAGGTCGTGGGTTCGATTACCACACGGGACACCACTTTGTGTGATCCACAAATTGTTGTTCCAAGTTTGGGTGTACTTTGTGTTCGTGACTTGTATGTTTGTAAAGTCCCTCGCGATACATGGCTTGTAACATACACAGAAGTCGTCTTTAAAAAAAAAATGCTCACTAACCACTAGACCAACAGGCCGGTCAAATTCTATTTTTATTATGAAAAAAATACTTTAGTTAACTACCCAACTCCTGTTACAATTTTATTAAAAAAGTATATCTCACCATGCCATTGAGTCGTTGTTTAATATGCTGTAAGTGCTGCAAGGCCTGTTCGTTGGTTCGTTCCCCGCAGTCGACCGGGCGCGCCCTGCCCCACGACACGAGCGGGTCGTACACGAACGGACCTATCACTGACATTAGAGCTGCTGTCTGTGCTCGTAAAGCTCGCATAACTGCTTCACAACTTTTCCTAGGACAATACAGACGTATGTTTAGAATACAGTTGATCTGATGGAAAGGAAAATCAACTGAAATGTCATTTAGGTCGAAATCAATTTTTGGTCATTACGGCCGGCGTTTCAGTTGTTCAGGTTCCATAGTGGCCGCTATTAAAGAGAGTAGATTTAAAAGGCCTAAAGTGTCTGAGTCTTTTCATGTAGGCGCGCATTTTTTGATAAAATGTACTCATAAATCAGCTACATAAGTCGCTTAGCTTAACATTTGCAAATATTCAAATTAACTAAACACAAATATATTTTACCACATAGTTAAATAAAACAGATTAATACAAGATAGTCACTCTGAAATTGTCTTTTCATTTTAGATTTTTGATGCTTGATATATTATCTAGCTTATGTAGCTGACTGTACCCTTAAGAGGGTCATGTCACCAAAATGTATGGATCAGTGTCACAAATGACAAACGAATGCACTGGAAAGAAAAAATAAGTACAAACTCAGGAATCGAACGTGAGTATCCGATCGACAGTCTAGGCCACGAATGACAACCAAGTCAGCTGAACATGTTATACATAATTTGTCTTCATTATTAAAATATATATATTACGGGTCTTAATCGCGTGAATAATTTAAGGTAAAATACCTTGTTTATTGCCCGACGTTTCGACCGTATTGCAACGGCCGTGGTCACGGGAAGACTAGTTGAGCTCAGCGTCGCCTCCGTGAAGCGCGGGTTTCGGAAACTACCCTCGCTTGATTTTTATCACTCACTATTACGGAACTGTCGGTACTTCGACACACAACACTAAGGACATCTGCACACTGGCGTGTAATGTTTGTTCGGCGGTGTATACACTTGCCGATCACGGGATTCCACGATGTTGACAAACGGTATCCGTCTTCTCGGTTGAAATTAACATGTTTTTTGATTTCAACCGCTTCCCTCGCCATCCTGGAGTAATAGTGACGGTCAGTGGAGAGGACCTGTGGTTTGTGTAGTTCAATCCAGTGATTGGTTCCCGCATCCAGCAAGTGTTCCGCTATTGCTGACTTGTTTGTCTGTCGGTTTTTCACAGCCGCGATAAGTTCCTTAACCCTTTCCGCTATTGTTCGCTTGGTTTGTCCGATGTAGGAACTGCCACAGCTGCAATCCACTTTGTAGACGCCAGGTGTCTGTAGAGGAATTACATCCTTAGGAGTACGTAGGTGCTTAGCTACCTTGGAGTGCGGACTATATACAGTCTTAATGGAGTATTTCTGCAGTACTGTTCCAATTTTGTCCGTCACTCCTTTCACATACGGTAGAAAAGCTGGAGCCCTGTCAACCCCCGGTCGGGAGTCTCTCCTCTTCGTACGTCGTGTGCTTCCTCTGTATCCGTTTCGCTTTAGTACCTCCTGAACATGTGTGAGCTCACTTTCTAAATGTTCAGGGTCACAAATGTCATATGCTCTATTTGTCAGCGATGATACCACGGATTGCAGATGTCTTGGACGGTGATGCGAGTCAGCATGTAAGTATCTGTCTGTGTGGGTCGGTTTTCTGTACACAGTGTGTGCTAGGGTACCATTGTCTCTAACCATTATTTTAACATCGAGAAAAGCTAGCGATCTGTTTATCTCCATTTCAAAAGTGAACCTGATCTTAGGGTGTATGGAGTTCCCGTAATATATATATTTTAATAATGTGTACAAATCGCGAAAGTTTATCAACATTTATAATTTGTCTTTCCTATCCAATGGGTTTCAATTTGAAGCCACAACTAATGACATCCACTTTTTATTCCTCCACCGAATTATTTTAATGGAATAAGTTCTTGACCAGAAATACTACAATAATTGATTGAAACAGGTGTCACATGGCGAAAATCCTTCTTAAGTAGATTATTAGGGAGGGATCCCACCACCCAGCAACCCTCGATTTGTGAATCACCATGATCAAGTAGTAAGGAAACGTCCTTAATGCAACAATCGAAATAGATAGTTAGACCGCACTCATTAAGAGAGGCCTCGTGGCGAAGTTTCATTTCGTGGAGGCGAAATATTACGAGTCAAGGTTCTAGAATTTTATAGGCTGCGGGTCTTAATTGCGTAAATATTTTAATATAAGACTTAAATTAAATACCTTTCTTTTATTGCCTGACATTTCGACCGTATTGCAATGGCCGTGGGGTCAGTCTATCCCTGACCTTAAAATATGTACGCGATTAAGCCCCGTAGCTTTACGAATATACATTGCGAGTCAAGGGTCCGGAGGTGCCAACAACCGACTTGGTGAGAGTACCGATCACTAATTTGCTTTGTAGCAGGTCTCTCTTTTTGAGTGCGGTCTGTCAATTTATTAATTATTAATATTGTCTGGCATTTTCTACTACTTCAATCGTGGTGATTCATAGATTGAGGGTGGTGGGATCCCTCTCTAATTAATAATCTACTTAAGAAATACTACAAGCAATATTCATGAAACTTATAAATAAAGTGATCGAGATATAAAAACCTAGTTACCTAAACATGCCATCATGTCTAAGCGGTCCCATAGCGGCCTCCATGTTATGCGTCAATCTGAAAGGCACACGTTCCGGCCATTCGAACGCTTCACCTTTATTGAACAAGCAGTTGAAGTCCACGTGCACTGTGTCACCATTCGTTGAGTCGAACGATATGTTCTCGCCGTGTCTGTCGCCAAGACCTGGAATAATATTATAGCAATATTATAAAGATTTAAGGGAAGTGGAAGTAGCCTAAGGATAAGGCATTTGACTCACAATTGTAAGGTCGCGGGTTCGAATTCTACCTATTATACTACTGACGTGAATCACCAGCATAAGATCACATTCACGCGGCAGAACATCTATGTGTTGGACCGACCAAATAATAGCACCACTAAATAGTTGTGGCACAATTGGATGCGAGAAGCCGAAGATAGAACAAAGTGGCGTGCAATTGGAGAGGCCTATGTCCAGCAGTGACATAGGCCTCACCAATTGCACGCCACTTTGTTTTATCTTCGGCTTCTCGCATCCAGCTCCTGCCAGCCGTTTTGCGTATATCATCACTCCACCTGGCCTGAGGGCGTCCTACACTACGTTTGCCAAGCAGCGGTCTCTTAAACGTACAAGAATGACCGCAGTAAGAGAGGAATGGCAACAACTTGTTGCGTGTCATCAACTTTGACAAGACGACCACAACCACTCTGTCAAGAGTGTAACGACGACGAAGAAGAATCCACTCCTATCACAAACAATTTTAATAATATTAAAAATTCTTAGGAAGCAAAATACTACACTTGTGAAAAGTCGATTGTACATTTACATGAAATGCCTGTTCGCAAACAGTAGGTAAAGACGAAGAAAAGAACAGGCAATAAAAACTCGCGGCCACTCTTTTCAAATTGCCAATATTTACAATGTTTCTTTGTTTATAAACTGTATATGCGGGTAAGGTGCTGCCATTATATTATACACCATATTAGAAGACTGATGCAAAAACAAGAGGTCAAAAATATTAAAGGAAGAGTACACAAATTGGATATATCAGACTCAATGAGCAGAACATAGTAGGAGCATCTACTTACAATGTAAAAAGTTTATGTGCTTAATATTGGCTAATTTACTGCTACTTAATAAATAAATATAGTGTCTTGCAAAAGAAAAAAAAGAATGCCCTTAATTTTTCACGCAGAACCTTTACTTATAAAAGTAAATCGTTTTCTTAACTAGTACGTAAGTAACATTATCAAACGGTGACAACAATATTCACCTAAGTAAAATACATTAAACTATACAACAAAATACATTAATAAGGAGCAACGAACTACATCCATTTATTTTTATCAAGTTTTATAAAGCCTATGATATTGACCTACTATGATGGCGGTTGATGAATGAAACCAACGATATGACAGGTTGACTATATTTTATTCATTGCATAATGTTTTATGTACAGGTTTAGACTTAGGTTAGGTTTCCTATGTGTTGTTCTTGGGATGGACTGCGGGGCTATCGCATCCCTTAACTTCCTAGCTCTGCTATTCCTGAGGGCTGCGGGGCTACCGCTCAGTTCAAGCAAAGGCAACAGGGGTGACTACGGTGCTATCGACCACTGTGCCGTCTGGCTAGCGAATGCCTAATATGACCTTGGGATGGACTGCGGGGCTATCGCATCCCTTTGTCAACCTAGCTCGTGCTATCCCTGAAGGCTGCGGGGCTACCGCTCAGCTCAAGCTTGAGGCAACAGAAGTGACTGCGGGGCTATCGACATCTGTGCCGTCTGGCTAGCGAATGCTTCCTTCCTCCGATAACCGCTGGTTTTAAAGGCTCCGATGCGTGCGTGTGCGTCGCCGTTGCATGTAGTGGTGAATCATCATTACTCTTGCTGCATTTACGTACGACGTTCATAGATGGCATTAGTAGTCTGTACCGTGACTTGTATTGCTGATCTTATATCTGAGGAGTGTTGCAGTCTACTTGGTGTTATGCTCGCTGATCGATAGATGGCGTCTTGTTACATTCTCCCCCTCTGGTACTTTAAAGTCGTCCCGACGAAGTACCAGCACCAACATCCTTCCGAGGCCTACCTCTGCGGCGAATTGGGTGTGTAGGTTTAGATATGACGTCATTCCTCTGTTCATACTTTGTGATTGCTGAAGTATGGTATTTTCCTATCGATTTTCCTGGAGCATCTGGGTGCGCGATTTCATATGTTGAAGACCCGTGTTTCTTTAGTATAATATATGGGCCATCCCGTCGGGGAGCAAATTTTGCGGTAAACTATTTGTTAATATTGCTTACAGGATGTGATTCTACCAAAACAAATTGTCCAGTTTTATAGTCAGGATCTGGTCTTCGTTTATTGTTTGCCTTTTGGCGCGATGCGTCTTTATTGCGTTCCACATTTTCTTTTGCTAGCTCCAAATCTTGGCATAATTGTTTTAGTTTTGGCGTAATATTCGCTACAAAATTTTCAGATTCTACAACAGAACTTAGATCATGTGTCAATTCATAGGGTGTACGCAATTCTCTTCCAAATGTAAGGTAAGATGGTGAGAAACCTGTTGTTTGACATTGAGCAGTATTCATTGCGAATCTTAACGCAGGTAGGGTTGATGGCCAATTATGATGTTTGTTTTTCACCATAATCGCAATCTGTGATTTCATGTCTCTGTTTTTCCTTTCTACTACATTCGGTTCCGGATGATATACTGGTGTGAAGATTTGTTGAATCTCTAGACAATATGCAAGTTTTTGCATTATTGCGGATATGAATTGTACTCCATTATCACTGATTATTTTTCTAGGTAAACCATACCGAAGGAATATTTCATTGAGCAGAATCAAAGCACAATTTTCACCAGTTGCTTCTTTTAATGGAAATATTTCAATCCACCTTGATGCAGTATCTTCAATTATCAGAATCCATTTTTCTCCTGATGGTCCTTTTGGTAATGGTCCAAAAAGATCAACAGACAGTACTTCAAACCTTTGGGAATTCGGTGTAGATTGGTATAACCCTGCTGGTTTTTTGTTCGAAGGTTTATACTTTTGACATTCAGCACATGTTTTCACATATTTTATTACATCTCTTCGTAATCCTATCCAATAGAAATTGTTTGTTATACGTTGTATTGTTCGTTCTATTCCCATATGGCCAGCAGTAGGTGAGTCGTGATACGCATTGAGAATATTACGTATTTCATGACGTGGTACTACTAGTTTTGCATTTTCGTTTTCTTGTTCAGGTATATAGACATATAAGACACCTTTATGAAGTAGATATCCTTTCTTTATATATTCTATGTAACTTGCAGCTTCTTTTCCTTCTTCTAGACTTCTTATTATACCGCAAAGAGAGTCATCTTTCCTTTGTTCCTCTCTTAACTGTTTTTCATTAAATCTAGGTAGATCCAACTCTGTGCTGCAAATGGTGCAATTTTCATCATGAATCTCGCATGGCGGTCGAGATAGCATATCAGCTACAACATTGGTTCGTCCGGGTGTATAGTGTATTTTGAACTCGTATGGTTGTAGTTGTAAAGCCCATCGTGCAAGGCGACCAGTAGGCGTTTTAAGATTCATAAGCCATTTCAAAGGTTGATGATCTGTTACAGTAATAAACTTTGTTCCTTCTATATAGCCACGAAATTTTGATATCGCCCATACTATGGCTAATGCTTCCTTTTCTGTGACACTATAATTACGTTCAGCTGGCGTCAAGAGTCTACTTGCATATTCTACAGGCTGTTCGCACTCTCCCTCCCCCTGCACCAAAGCCGCCCCTATGGCATATTGGCTGGCATCAGTTTTTATTACGAAGGGTAAATCTGAACTTGCCTGTTTTAATACTGGTGACGTAATCAATGCTTCTTTTAATTTCATAAATGCTTTTTGTTCGTCTTTGTCCCACTTCCAACTTATCTTTTTCTTTGTTAAATTTGTTAATGGTCTAGCGACTTCCGCAAAATTAGGGATGAATCGCCGATACCATGACGCAGTTTGCAGGAAAGACACCAATTGTTTTAAGTTTTTAGGCGCCTGCCGGTTTGCAATAGCAGAAACTTTTTCTGGGTCTGCTTTAATGCCTTCCGAAACTATCAGGTGTCCTAAATATTTAATCTCGGAGCATACAAATTTACATTTCTTTCTGTTAGCTCGTAACTTATACTCTCTTAATTTGTCAAGTACTTCTTTTAGATCCTGTATATGATCATAGAATGACTTAGATCTAATAATCAGGTCATCTAAGTACGATAATACACACTTGGCTTGTAGTCCTTGTATGAATTTATCCATTAATCTTTGAAACGTAGCTGGTGCATTTCGTAAACCGAATGGCATTCGTTTAAAACGGAACGTTCCAAATGGCGAAACGAAGCTTGTTTTGTCACAATCTTCGGGTTGTAACAAAATCTGCCAATAGCTAGCTTGCAAATCAATTGTTGACATATATGGCATTGCTTTCGCTTGATGTAACAAATCGTCAATACGTGGCAATGGATATCTGTCTGGTTTTGTTATCTCGTTGAGTCGGCGATAATCTACGCAGACTCGAACGTCGGTTTCTCCCTTTGGCACTAGAATTACAGGTGCTGACCATGGGGAATCACATTCCTCGATAATGTCATCGTTAATCATATCATCCAATTATTCTCTCAGTTGTTGTTGCCTTGTAGGTGATAATCTATAGGGCTTAACGCTGATTGGTGGATGAGTGCCTGTATCTATTCTATGTTGTGTAAATGGAGTTGGTTCTGTGTTTTTTTCAAAGATGTCGCTGTACTCAAACAACATTTTGTTAAACATTACCCTTTCATTATTTGTAAGTAAGGTACCTTCATTGGGATGTAAATAAATATCAACAGAATACAATGAAGTAGGATTTATTGGTAAATAATTTATTCGTGGATCTACACGGGATGTGTCGTCGGCGGGTTCACGCGGACGTATAGGGCGTGGTGGAGTATCCAGCTTGTGTATGATCCATCTGGGTTTTTTATTTATAGGTGGGCTGTCTTCTGTAGCTCGATGTGGTGGTGTTTCAGGTAGGGGTGACATTTCCAATTCCTTGGCCCAATTTATAAATTTGGACATGGCTTCTACCTCTCCGGGCTCCTCCTCTTCAAACGATAGTCTTTTCACCGCTTTGATTGGGATTGAATTGGTCTTTAATTGAATAAAGCTGTGGAGTGTTTTCGTGTCGTCGATAAAATTCCAACTGCGCTGTGGTAGGTTTAGAACGATTCCTGATTTTTCTAGGAAATCGATACCTAATAGGGTTCTGTTGTCGATCGCTTCAGGAATTACTGACATAGTAATTGGCAGTATACGTCCTCCAATCAATATGTTAACTGTGGTTGTTAACAGGTTTGACGTTTTAGTTGTACCATCTGCCAATGTGATATCTGTTTTTAATTTATCAAATCTTACCCCATTTCGCAGTAACGTTTTATGCAGCTGTGTACTAGCGATACTGCTACGGGCGGCAGTATCAATGTATGCATAGCCCTCTTCACCTTCAATTGTTACCTTAATAGTAGGTATTTTTGCTTGACTCTGTAGGGTGTTTTGTATTGAGTAGAATGCCACGGGCTTCGGCGGTGTTTCCTTGTTTTTACAGGAACTACAATTGCTTCGGTATACCCCCGGTGTTCCGCATCCATAACATGAGAAGGTTGGCTTTTCCATAATTGCTGTATTCTTCTCTGCCAACATTTTTCGGCATACCTCATACAGGTGTCCCTTTTTGCCACAAAATGTACACCTTTTTATGGTTTTGGATTTCTGCTCTACCTTTGAAGTTGCTGCAGGTGTGTCTACTGCTTCCTTCAGGAGGCTTTCCAGGTGGCGACCGCGGTCTAGGAGTTCCGCGAACGTATTTATATCCTCTCGCATGATTTCTTTCTTGTATTTTATATTCAAAAGCCCATAAACATAATCAATATGTACTTCTTCTTTCTGTCTCTTTGTAGGCAACTGGGCGAGCAAGGCGCGTTTTTCACAAACAAATGCGTCGATTTTTTCGTTCGTTTGTTTCTTTGAGAACACTTCCACGTAAATTTCGTGAGGTTGCATTGTGGGAGCAAAAGCACTTCTAATGGCGTCTAAGGCGTGTTTCCACTTTTTAATATCTCCTTTTACACCTCTCCACCACGTTGCAGCGGCACCAGTGAATAATAAGGTTAGACCTTCTAATGCGTCTTCGTCGCTTATGTTTTCAATTTTCTTGTACACAGATATACTTGTAACAAATTCTTCCACTTTGTTGTGATTTCTCTCACCGTCGTATCTCTTTGTGCACCGAGCAAAACTTTTAGTGTTCTGATTACCCGTTTCACTTTTTTCTGACAGCTTGTCAATGAGTGCAGCGAATTGTTCTTGTGTCATTATCATCATTTCTTTTTCAGCCATCTTGAGGGTAATTTGGATTTTTTTTTTTTTTTTTATTGTGGGTATATTGATTTTACGTTGGGCGTCAATATGATGGCGGTTGATGAATGAAACCAACGATATGACAGGTTGACTATATTTTATTCATTGCATAATGTTTCATGTACAGGTTTAGACTTAGGTTAGGTTTCCTATGTGTTGTTCTTGGGATGGACTGCGGGGCTATCGCATCCCTTAACTTCCTAGCTCTGCTATTCCTGAGGGCTGCGGGGCTACCGCTCAGTTCAAGCAAAGGCAACAGGGGTGACTACGGTGCTATCGACCACTGTGCCGTCTGGCTAGCGAATGCCTAATATGACCTTGGGATGGACTGCGGGGCTATCGCATCCCTTTGTCAACCTAGCTCGTGCTATCCCTGAGGGCTGCGGGGCTACCGCTCAGCTCAAGCTTGAGGCAACAGAAGTGACTGCGGGGCTATCGACATCTGTGCCGTCTGGCTAGCGAATGCTTCCTTCCTCCGATAACCGCTGGTTTTAAAGGCTCCGATGCGTGCGTGTGCGTCGCCGTTGCATGTAGTGGTGAATCATCATTACTCTTGCTGCATTTACGTACGACGTTCATAGATGGCATTAGTAGTCTGTACCGTGACTTGTATTGCTGATCTTATATCTGAGGAGTGTTGCAGTCTACTTGGTGTTATGCTCGCTGATCGATAGATGGCGTCTTGTTACACTACTAATTTGTGCTTATTTCTTGTATTCACAGAGTGAATACCACTATTTTGTTGCATAAATGTAAGTTTTGTTTTACAAAAATATAAACGTTTGCATAAATATATATATATATATATATATATATATATATATATATATATATATATATATATATATATATATATATATATATAATGTGATGCAACTGTCATAATGCCTATCTCTATAAACTTTTCTGTAAGGGAAACTCGTGTTCCTAATTGATATATCGCACGCACTGCACGTTTTTGAAGAATAAACCTTGCCCTAAAGCAATATTCCGTAGGACATAACGCTTTGAAAATAACCAAAATATATTAGTCGAGCTGTTTCTACATTCGTAAGGTGTCTAACTTTGCTGACAGCATACGCTACACTGAGGTTTCTTTCGAGACATAATATTTGGGTGCCCCACGGTATTCCCAAAAAAACTGTTGAGTCGACAAAGCTAATCACGTCATTATTTTGAATTATACTCGTATTAGTAATTTTCACATTTGGTAAACTAAACTTAATACATGTAGTTTTTTTGGGATTTAGAAGTAGTTTGTTCGTTGTAAACCAATCTTGAACTAGTGAGAGTGTTCTATTTATTTCCTCAAAATTTTCTATATTACGATTAATTTTAAAAATTAGAGAAGTTCATCAGCAAACAGAATGATGTCACAGAAGTTATTAATGTAAGATGGTCCAGAAGACCAGTAGTTCCTGAGATAATAGCGTTCAAACAAACAAACTCTTCAGCTTTATAATATTAGTATTGATTCGGACGTCGTGGACGGATTAAACTATATATGCAACTGATAACAATCGCACTCATCACACAACGGCTTATCCTGGATGAGAATCGAACCCACAACTTTTGGCTTAGGCATCCAGGTCATTTGTGACATATGATTCCCTTTAGTTCCATACTGATTTTAAAGTGTATGTCTGTCAGTGGGTTTCTCATAACAAAACGGCAAATTTGGCAAGGAGACAGATGGACATAGACGCGGACGGAATCGCGGGTTAAGTTTAGTATAAATATAAACTTGCTTACCAAGAATGTATCCAACCATTGACATAACTGCAGTAGTCCTGATGTAAGCTGATCTTGCTTGATACCTATGAATAAAAACAGAGATTTTATGAAGCAGTTATACGGCTTTTAAGTCGGAGCCGTTATTGACTTACTTATCTACCGTTAACTATCTGCTAAAATGCTAACTCTAGTAGTGCCACTGACATTTAATAAGATTCGTAACGTAATCGCTACGCCTCGGAACCAGCTCACAAACAGTTGATGGAGTGCTGATACGATGCCGATCCCTTTACGAGATGATCAGTGTGACCTAACCAGTGTTGTGATTCCATTTTTATACAGAATGCCCATTTATCAACAATTTTATGAAATACTAACTGACCAGCGCAACTTCGTATGCGTAAATTTTCCCTGCTTTTGCAACATTTTTCATTGTTGCTCTGCTCCTATTGGCCGTAGCGTGAAGCCTTCCTCGATAAATGGGCTATCCAACTAAAATATTTTTTGAATACAGACCCGTAGTTCTTGAGATTATCGGGTTCAAACAAACAAACAAACTCTATACAGTCTCTACAGTTTATAGTTATATAGCTTATTATATAGTTTCTTTACCATCCATAGGGGTCAGAAAACACTCTTCTGAACCACTCTTGGAAAACGGGCGGGTGTCGAGGTAGAAGTTGTTCTTCATATATCCGTCTCTTTTTCTCTACTGGATCTTTGTTTGAACACATCATCTCTTTCAATTCACGATTGCTTGTGTGGATACCTGTTAGAACATAATAAAATAGTATTTTTTATAAATGAAATATCGATATGTTTATTCGACTGAATTAAAGATTCCCGAATAGAAATCTTGTCATTAACTACCAGGAAATTATTATTATTATAATAATATATATTGTGAAAACCTCATGTGGAAAAAAAATAGTTAAACTCTCATATTTCCTATCCAAACTTACCAAGACTGTTAATTAGGAATCAGTTCTAATGGCATATCACAGTTACGTATAGTTTACACTTAGATATGGCATAATCTATTGGGGAAATTCGGTACATAAATACTTTGTTTTTAAAGCCCAAAAACGGTGCTTATAGACAATGTGTGGCTTAAACATTATAGACAGCTGTGAACCACTATTTAAACAACTAAAAATACTAACACTTCCTAGTTTGTATACAGGGTGTAACAGAAAGGTGTGGTCAAATTTCAGCAGCGGACAGTGTATGTTGTCAGTATTGCACCTGTCATGGTGCCATAGCTGGTTGCATTATTATTACATAGTTATAGCATATTCTTTTTGTCAAAATTCAGTAGTGAAATGCGTATGGCGTTAGAATTATATCTCTCTTGGTACAAAATTCGATGGGATTTAGAGATAAATATATTTGTAAACACACCCTTCAAAAGCAAGACAACCACGGGACAAAAATACATTAGAAATCAAAATATCTCACTGGCAAGACAGCACTAATTAGGAACAGCTTTATTTGTATGACCTAAAAAGTATTTAATAAGTTACCATGTAAAAATACAATAAAACGTTTAGTCAAATAAAAGTTCCAAAAAAAGATTACATGCTAAAAAAAAATATTATTACTATTTCATTAATATTACTACTCCTTAACCGAATACCTAAATGACAATCTTGTAAACATATGAATTCTTAATTTTATTTTGTAAACGTATGAATCCTATAACATATTGTTATTGACTTTATGATAATAATGACAATTTTACATTGAATGTATCTTATAAATATACTTACTTACACAAACATTTGTACACCATGAAGTGGTAAAACATAGTCCACCTATTAACTTTGTAAAACCGACACATTTTTGTATTTACCTAATGCATTTGATTGATTGATTGCATTTAGTACTTTTATTATTCTTGTTCAGTAATTTACTACAAATAATAAATGTTAGGCCCTGTAATTTGCATGTGCTAGTTTATAGAGTTAATATCAACATGTAACCCTGATGAAACGCTATTACATTTTTTTTTTAATTCTTAATTTAACAATTTATATTTAAAACATGTTAGGTGCATTAGATACATAATATTATAATGGGTGGGTGTATTTTATCTTTTTTTTTTCAGATTCTGGCATAACCAATAATTGTATGGGCACTAAATCGATAATAAATATAACTCGCCGAAATCTATGTCGCATAACTTCAGAACGACTTCACTAAATTGGGGAGGTAACTCTTTTTGTTGTGTTTTTTACTGTCAGGTATGTACAACTTTGTGCATAAAGTTTTAAATAAATAAATAAATAAATAAATATAAAAGATTTTTTTAATCATACAGAAGAGTGAACACTAAGGTTAAAAACTACACCCATGCAAAGCCGGGGTGTAGTTACTACTTAAAATAAAAACTCAACTCTCAAATTTCTTATGATTTAAAAATGTCAAATTAAAACATAACCGATTGAATTAGGCGTAACATGGCGGAAATCCATCTTAAGTAGATTATAAGGGAGGGATCCCACCACCCACCCTCGTTTGAAGGAAATGCCCTTAATACAACAATCGAAATAGATTGACAGACCGCACTCTCTTTTTGAGTGCGGTTTGTCAATCTATTTCGATTGTTGTATTAAGGGCATTTCCTTACTACTTCAATCGTGGTGATTCACAGATCGAGGGTGGGTGGTGGGATCCCTTCCTTATAATCTACTTAAATTAAAACATATTAAAAGAATAATAAAGTAATGACATATGTTTGAAGAAAAAAAACAAAATGAAGTTAGGCGAAACTGCTTCCAAGCGTAAAGCTTATGAGAAAAAGCTGCCAAGAAACTCATCATAAATAAACCCTTGAGTACGTACCTTTCTGCTTATAAATATGCATCAATACTGGCCTCAGCCCCACCAAGTTAGGCACCCACTCAATAAGCCCGCACTCTTCATTCAACGGTAGCACACTATACGTTCGTATGTATAATCTACGTCTGCGCGTCTCTGGCGCATCTTGTAGGAAACGGTTTACAACTCCGTCAAATTCCATCAGGCGATAGTCTTTCCGAAGATCGTCTCGAGGTTTCAGCATTATTATATAGGATTTCCCATCAGAACCTGCAACAATGATAAGCGTTAACAGTCTTCAGCAAAATGTTAAGTGAAGTTGCAGTGTGTTTAGGTTTTCAAAACAAATCTAAACACTTAAACAAATACAGCACACTAAAAAGATAGCACTGCTGGAATATAATGACACAGAGGGTTAAAATAGTACCCGCTAGAATTATGTCGTAAAACGTATTATGTTATTTCATATGCAAAATATCACTGTAGAATCCGAATATTTTACCACAGTACAAAAAGCATTTGAAGTTGTGATAAATTCCGACACTAGCGTCTTCGAGCTAGGATTGTCGGAGGAAAACGATGTATTGGTATCAATTTAACTAACGTCTAACACCGGCTCCACACACTGGTCTTGTCCAACGTGTGGATCAAGAAAACAGCATTGGCGCCAACTTTGGGACGAGCGTTATTCTCGACGCACACGTTGGACAGGTGGCGTTTGGACCGACGTTGGGGCCAACGTGTGGAGCCAGCGTAAAAATAGGGTCGCCGTGCCCCTCAGCTCTCGCACGATTATCTCGGCTAGACGGCTTCGTTGAACTGTATGGGCGTTTGTCCACCGCAACCCGTCAACTGGACGTCATGGTGATGGGAGATTATTACTTCGGCTCGTGGGACGATGAACGGACGTGCGGTGGAAATGCAGTTATAGTAATTCTATGTATCGCTACTTCGGCGACGTCACGACATCCCGTTGACGTGCTGCGGTGGACAAATGCTGTGAATACTCATAGACTATTTTCACCTATTTATCTCGAAACTATTGCATACTTATATTGAATTCAGTGGCCCAACCTTAAATACATGCAAAACATGACACAGTGTATATCTAGATGACATTAGTCATATAGATCATTCAAGTATATAGATGATAGTTAGCTGTCTAAGAATAAAACATTATTACAAGTCTTACCTTTCAAAGTAACTTTCCTGGGCTTCTGCAAAGACGGCAGTATACTGATCTGCTCTTCAATACCAGCGATATATACGGGTGGTTCAGTGGGTATATTGAAGTCTATGCGCTCTTGTCTCGCCGCCTTCGATGGTAATACAATCTTACAGAACTCTTGGAATGGCATCATTATGTGGCTGAAATTGTCTCCTGATAGCAAACGTGGTAGTGTTCGCACTAATGTTGATACAGTTGTCGTCTGAAACAAGATGTGAGTTCGTAAAATTACGGTAAATGTGGGTATTATACAAAATAAGAACATTTTATGTCGTCTACATGACTTTCTAACTTTTTTTTTATTCAATAAGTACTTAATATGGCACGTTTTGTCATAAGCTAACATCATTGAAGGATCCAAGGGTGGGGCTAAGGGACTTCAGCCAACTTCTAAAATATATGAGTCCTCCCGGGTATGTCATATGTAAGCCTTTCTGCCACAAATGTACTCTCAGTAAGGTCAAATCCCTCCTTTCTCACCAAAACAAATGTTTTTTTTAAAAGATAACTAGTAATGTGGGAGTGTAAGTTACTAGCAATCCTGTTAATCTCTCCAGCTAAGCTCAATGGCTTGTGTTAAGAGTGGATAAACGTCGGTAGTATAATGGGTAGTATTCGAACCCGCGACCTCACGATTGCGAGACCGATGCCTTAGCCATTAGGCTACCGCAGCTTATTATGATTCTAACGAATAATATTTTTATTAATGAGTTCAATTCATTCTTAATTTCAGTTCAAATAAATCTCACATTGCTAATCGTTGACTTACCGAAGAAGTGCCAGCTATAGGTTTATTACACAACTCAATTAGTTTCTCAGCGAGTTGTGTGATATCCCCTACTAGTTTCAACATGTGAGGTTCCTTCAGTCTCGGGTCAGCAAACACATCTACACATCGCTTTATCCGCTGTGCATAGCTAGATTTGATCACGCACATCATCATCCATAATGTGTGCTGGGGGTATGCCATTATTAACTTCACTATTATCGCTTTAAGTTGGAGGTATACCTGTGAAAGAATACAGAAATTTGTTGTGAAATGTGCAACTTACTACTCATTATGAAAATATATATATTACGGGTCTTAATCGCGTGAATAATTTAAGGTAACATACCTTGTGTACCGGCCTAGACTATCAGTCTACCCGTGACCACGGTCAAAACGTCGGGCAATAAACAAGGTATTTTACCTTAAATTATTCACGCGATTAAGATATATATATTTTCATAATTATGTAGAAATCGCGAAAAGTTTATCAACATTTATAACTTACTAATCATATTTTTGGAAAATGTAATGGTACTTGAAGGAAATTTAAATTAATCATAATATTACTTTTATCATTGGGTTCATACAAGAAAAAAATGTGAGACATTTTTTTTTTTATGTAATAATAAACCCGCATCACATGACACGATATGACGATAACTTAAGGTGTCCATCATTATTCATTCTTGATGCGATCTCGGTATACTAAAATAACACTTTAAATATTTGACTGACCTCTTTAACAGGATGACAAATCCTAGAAACAATTTGTGAGAAGGCCGTCAAGTAAAGATATAGAGGTAGTCTTTCAGAGTACGTTTTGATAATGTCTGTCATTTGAGCGAGTACTGAGTGAGCACTGGTATCCGAAGATGTCACTTCCACATCCAACCTGGAAAATTACATTTTTTACCAATAATTAATGCTGAAATATAATAAATGTAATCTAATATTATAAAGAGGAAGATTTTGTATTTTTGTATGTAACGAATAAACTTAAAATCTACTGGACCGATTTTAAAAATTCTTTCGCCATTAGAAATCTACATAATCGGAGAGTAACATAGGCTATATTATATTGTCAAAAAAAAATAGAGTTCCCTACGAAAATTACAATAATGTAACTCAATGTATAAAAAACTACGATATGACACCCGTGCAAAGCCGGGGCAGGCAGCTAGTGATTAATATATAGGTATATCGCTAAACATTAAATGACAAGTTGGGCAAAGCAATGATTAAAGCTATAGTTAGAGTCTCGTTGCCATCATCAATAAGTTTCTTTAGACATTAGAACGACGAAAACACTACATTTTACGTCATTCAATCTTTATAAAATACTTTTATAAATAAAGAGTTATTTTTTAATATTGGCCACGCCCAATTAACCAGCACTATTTTAAAAGAGACATTTAAATCCACCAAGACAAAAATGAAAAACCGTAGTTATTATATACACTTACCATATAGAAAGCATCCTGGGCATACTTTGATACAAATACTTGTGTCCGTACTGCAGCGCTTTACCATAGCTGTTGAGCGCATGCAAGCGTCGAGACCACATCGTACTAGTATTTGATCCATCCCCGCTACTTACCTTCTCGTAATACGCGCCTAGACATACCTGGACCAACAATCGGGATAGATTAAAATAAAAAAATAAAAAAAAACCGCCTGCGAAAAAAAGATGCAAACAAGATCTCCTATGTAATATCATGCAGTCGGAGGCATTAATGAATCTCGATGAACTTAGTATTCTGTCTCCGACTGCATGATATTACATAGGAGATCTTGTTTGCATCTTTTTAACATTACGCTTTAAATGCTTACGAAGAGCCCTTTAATTTTATACCCATATTACGGTTCGAAAAAACTTTTTTTTTACACCTCTGTTTTTTGACGTCTTTCAGCCGCCATGTTTGTTTTTTTCAAACGTCACACTAAGAACACTTTGGTAGTCAAGACAAATGTAACGACATGTTAATGTTTAAATCTGTCTCGTGGTTAGAAAGATATGAGGTAATAAAGAATATTACATACATACATACAAGATACACGCGAAAAACGTAACCCTTCCTTGCAGTCGGGAAATTAATAAACATTTTAAAAAAATGTTATTCTAAATATTGTAAAATATTGTTTCTAATATATTGTTGTCTCTTTTCATCATTGACATTCACGGTAAAAAGAAAGAGTGAAATGGCGTTAATCGTGTTGATTCTAATCAGTGGCGGATCTAGAATTTTGTTAGGAAGTAAAGAGGTTAGGTTTTAACAAAGAAAAGCACACAGCGGGAGGACTCAGATACTTTGAGAGCCGGGGAGCTGGACTTAAACCCCTTGCTCCTCCCCTCCCTACCTAGAGCTGTCACTGATTCCAATATAGGTAAACGTCAAATCAACTCGCAATGGGTCGCGGGTTCGAATCCTACCCATTATGCTACCGACGTGAACCCACTCCTAACACAAGCCATTGAGCTTACCTGGAGGTTTTAACAGGATAGCTAGAAATGTGGGACCCACAATTCCTCAGTGCTATTTAAAAAAAAAGAACCAGATTCACTGGTTCATTTTTTTTCATGTAAACAGTTATTTGGAAAAAAAAATAAAAGAAAACCAACTTGTTCATTTTTTTTTTTTGTTAAACGTTGTTTTTCATGTAAACGCTAAGTTATGGATTGTACACGGCGTATTTTGGTAATAAGATGGTATGGGGAACAACATGAGCTACTTTTAATCGCAGTAATTCATATGATTGTCTGTGATAATCTGAAAAAAAATTGAGCAGACTTTCTCACCAAACTCTTCTCCCACTGCTTGAAGACATCAACTGCATCCTTGTAATAACCGATATTAACATCCACATCGACATTTGTTGTTTCGTCATTGTACTTGGCAATGAGCAACTTAGCCTTGGCACAGATTTTTCTGAAAAAATAAAGTTTCATAAAAATCTATGTTGCATGTTCTACTACATAGATTCTCTTATATAGTCTGCTACTAGATAAGAACATTTATTTAGAAGATATTTTTTGTATCTATACTAATATTATAAAGCTGAAGAGTTTGTTTGTTTGAACGCGATAATCTCATGAACTAATAGTTCGAAATTAAAAAATCTTGTTGTAGTGTTGGATAGTCCATTTATCGAAGAAGGCTATAAGCTATATAACATCACGCTATGATCAATAGGAGCGGAGTATCAATGAAAAATGTTACAAAAACAGGGAAATATGACGCCGACAAAGTCAGTCAGTCAGGTAGCACATAATAATGACAAAGAGTTCCAAAATGTAATTTAAAGTATCTGGCAACCGTGTCGGTTATCAAAAAGCAGTTACGTTACAAGAGTTAGCTATTTTAACATATAGTTAAGCGTAGATAAGTTATTGAGACCGGTCGTTTAAAGATATTAAATGTATTAATATTATTTTTCTTCGTATATTTAAAATGGATTGTTGCATACCTCTGATCATTATTAAGCTGTTCTAACATAGGGAAGGTATCGTCCAATCCCCTACGTAGGGTAGTAAACGCTTGTTCGTACTGACCGCGCGCCCAATACATCTTAGATTTCTCTATGAACAACTCTTCTGGTTGATATTCTTCAGCATTTAAGATGTACATGTAAGACTGGAAATTAAAAAAAAAAAAAAAAGTTGTATTATAAAATTTTATAAGCTACGGCCGTGGTCACGGGTAGACAGTCTACCCATGACCACGGCCGTTGCAATACGGTCGAAACGTCGGGCAATAAACAAAGGTATTTAGCCTTAAAATAAAATATTTACGCGATTACGCGATGACCCGTAGCTTACAAAATTCTGTAATGTGTACAAATCGCGAAAATTTACGAACATATAAATCGTATTATAACTACTTTTACAATTAAATTCTTATTTCAAAAAAAAATATTAAGAATTATTGAGTTACCTGTTGAAATATGCCAGCTTTCCGCGCATGTTTCGCGCTTTGTAGCCAGAAATCGCCAATACATGACTTTAATTTATTGGCTGTTGCGGGATGTGTAGGTTCCAAAAGTTGCTGCAATAAACACATTACACAAATACTATAATAATAATATCTGAGACAACTCACACACCGTTATCTGGTCCCAAACTAAGCAGGGTTGTACTATGGTAACCAGACAATATGTATTATATACTTTATACTCGTATAGTTTATAATATGTATTAAAGACAAACATTCAATTTTTTTATGTATTACTAGCTGTTGCGACGTGAAATTCGTAAACTAACAGTAGGCCTACTCTCTTTCTTCATAACGAAATTCATGAATTTTCATTTTCTTATTTTTTTTAAATTTACGGGGGCTGTGCTAATTATTTTTTGGGTAAGCACAAGTTCTAACCCATGGACGATTTTCTGGAACGAGTGGATTAAATAGATGTTCCTGGCTCTGTATATCACCACCTCGTTTTGATCAAAACTTCGTTTTCATTGAATTAGAGTAGGCCTCCAGGAAAGTATGGAAGAATGAAACGAGATATCATAACGCTTCAAAATCAGAG
Organism: Herminia tarsipennalis; assembly: GCA_945859575.2. NCBI lineage: Eukaryota > Metazoa > Arthropoda > Insecta > Lepidoptera > Erebidae > Herminia > Herminia tarsipennalis. The sequence goes on from OX243839.2 coordinate 17,365,789, forward strand.
TTGCAAAAAATAACAACCCTTTAATTCCTTACAGATTAAATATGCTGTTTATAAGTAGTACCTGTGATTGGTGTAAAAGAATCCGGCGCAGTCTAAGCAAAGGCTCTATAGTTCTGACGTCAGACTGTACCACAGATAATCGTCTTCGCCACTCATCTAATAATTGATTTAATATCTCTGTACTTTGTCGGTCACCATCTCTTAGTTCTTTTAATCTGAAAAGTAGAACGTATCGTTATAATATTATCTAAACTTCAAAAGTATATCCGTCACGACATTTCATTATGAAGCAGGGTTCGAAAATATCCGATATTTATTATGAATATCAAAATATCGGATAATTATGATATATATCCGATATATATACTTATACATTTTATGAGTCATGAATATACGATTATACATTTTATTAAGTAAGTATATTTGAGTCTTGTTTCCCAATTATAGTCTATTAAAACTAACATAAAATTTAGAAACAATTTTCTTGGAACCATAATCCTCATTCCGGAATTTAAAATCCTAACCAGTAAATCAAATTTTATTGTGAAAACCTTACTTTTGCAATACTTCTTCGGCGTGTTCAGTTTCAGTAACAATATGAAGTCCCAGTACACTTTGGTAGCCACTTCTTAAAGCACTCTCTCCTTTGCTTTCGCCATCCATTTGAGCTAATAGTCTACTTGTTGTATCTTTGCAAGATAGGACAAAAGCGTCGTGGTCTTGGCTTCGGTAACATAGGAGAATGCGACCCATTAGAAGACCCCAGTTTTCTTTAGATGGTGGCTATAATAAGATATACAAAAAATATTCAAAATGTAACAAATACCTACCTATTACTCAATATTGATTACTTAAAAGCTTCCTATATAAAATAAATAGTTAGTTAGCACCTTATATTTTTTTTTAAATAAATAATTAGCAATGTGGGTCGCACATAACTAGCAATCATATTAACCCCTCCAGCTAAGCTAAATTGTTTATATTAGGAGTGGGTTTACGTCCGTAAGCAGAGCTTGTACTATGGAAAACAGACAACTAATAAACATACTTATAATTTCTAAATACACACATATTATAGATAAATAACACCCAGACACAGAAAAAAATATCGTGCTCGTCACAAAGTTTTATCCTGCGTGGGTATTGAACCCACGAACTTTGGTTTAGGAGGCTGTTAGGCTACCACCGCTTCATCACTTTAGAACAGCATATTTCGTTCGTATACGCCTTCAGTAATAGCGTATCTATACTAATATTATAAAGCGGAAGAGTTTGTTTGTTTGTTTAAACGCGCTAATCTGAGTAACTACTGGTCCGATTTGAAAAATTCTTTTTTTGTTGGATAGCCCATTTATCGAGGAAGGCTATAGGCTATATAACATCGCGCTACGACTAATAGGAGCGGAGCGGCGACGAGAAATGTTGCAAAAACGGGTAAAATTTACGCATACGAAGTTGCGCGGGACAGCTAGTTTAGAATAAATTGGTGCATTTCGTCAAGCTCACTACTTCCTTTCAGTAAACTATTGACCTAAATTAAATTTTTTAGTGTCGGCATAATCTAATATATAAAATTCTCGTGTCACAGTTTTCGTTGCCATACTCCTCCGAAACGGCTTGACCAATTTTGATGAAATTTTTTGTGCTTATCCGGTATCTATGAGAATCGGCCAACATCTATTTTTCATCCCCCTAAATGTTAGGGGTAGTCCACCCCTAAATTTTTTTTTTATTTTTTAGACCAAATTTTTAATTTCTATTTTTTTATGATACAACATACAAAAATACATACAATCCTCAATTTTCACCCTTCTACGATCAACCCTTATTTTTTAATAGCCATTTTAGTAATTTAATCATTTTTCCTCTCCGGTCGAAAACTGATCAATCGTCATTTAATTAGTTATCCCCGCCAGATGTCTACAGGTGTCACTTCTGACCCAGTAAACAGCACGGAGTAGGGATGAGAACGAAGCCGGTCTCCTTTCTTTCTCACTCCCTACACAGTTGTCGGCCATCATTATTGTTTATGCATCAAGTGTAGTAGTAACGTTGACAATTATTATTTTGCTATCTCAGTGTAACTCTCATATTAACTTTTAATCATTTCTATTTTATCAATAATAATTAAATTATCAATTTTGAGTGTATTTTGCACGATTAGTTAATCAAGTGATTTTATAACCTCAAAAGTACTCAACACATCTATTTTTCATACCCCTAAGCACAGAACACACATATAGCTAGAATCAGTCAGTAGTAAGTCAAAGCGTGTCTCCAATCAGCGCAACGGCGCCATTTGGTTCGCGCGTGGCATTATTCAAAGTTCGATCGCGGCCGCATGACGTCGCGTGTACTGCAACAAGAAATGCGTAATTGTGCAGTTATAAGTTGTAAAAACTCGTCGAAGAATGTAGACCGTATCAAGGGAGATGTATACTTTCTTCACTAAGTAATTTTGTTGCTCCTTAAGCTGAAATTAATTTTAAAATGATTTATTTACGTTTTTGAGTTATACTACTTCGATAAACTCTCATTGACGTATTTTTACTCTATTCGTTTTACATTGCGGTTTCAATTGATGTCATCAGGTGATATGTCATCGTCTCATACGTTGAAAGTACGCAATGAAATTCAAACGAATAAACAACACAACAACAAATAAATGTCGTGGTACATGGGGATTTTGTCGTTTTTCTACAAGTAGTGATGTTAAGTTTAGGCACTTTATATCGATTTCTTCAATCGCGAATTGATCGCGCTCTATAAATGAAACAGAAAACAGATAGCCGGAGGAACGAGAAATCATTTTTGTAATAATTACATAGGTATCAGTTTGATCAAGCACCTATTGAAAACCATTTAGTTAATCTCATAAAGGCAATAGCTGATGTATACATAGATATACGTTTGCATTATTTAACGAGAAATTTAAAAACCAAAACTACGAAAAGACAAATATATAATAAACTCGTCCTATTTTAAGGTCAATAATTTAGTAACTATGAGGTATTAAATTCAGTTAAATCTGAACCAACATTTTTTTTTACTATTTTATTAAATGGTACAGAACGGGTTTGGAGCGTATTGGGGTCTTTAATTTTGATCCTTCAATTTTGTGGGCTTACGCTGTTCGCGCGATTATTTCGTTTCAAACTTTTTTTAAGTACATTTCGATGTCGTATAGCATAGTGATATTATATTTGAACGTATCCGTGCTTCAGAGGTCACGTAAAAACCCGGTTCAGGCTGTTATCATCTCGCTAACAGTCGTTATGTCATGTTATAAAGGGTGATCTAAATAATTTTGACACAAGGTTGGCCATTCAAAAAGTAAGAGTGTAAATTTTATAATGAAGGCCGATTATGTGATACTGATAACTTTGATCTCAATATAACGTTTAGTCCGTAAATACCACCTATGTTCTTACGTTTTTTATTTTCTAGAAAATTGATTGTGCATTATTCCCGTTTTGTGGTAATCTTGTGCAATCTATATAATGTTATATAGTTCAATTCTTTACTTTAATATGTGTAAGACCTATTACTGATTTAATTAGCTCCTATAATGATAAAAAATTAAAAGCATTTTTATGATTAAGTAGTTTTAAGTGTTAAATTACTCACAAAGTACTATACATAAATGCAAATACAGCATTTAAACACAATCTATTATTAATTTACTCTAAGAAGGCATTCTGTGATATTCAAAAATCAAAAGCGTTAAAAACAGGTAATAGTTTTGTCTTAGTGTAAAAATTATATTGATCCCACCTAATCGTCCCTACAATTGATTAGATAGGTAAGTATATTAAATTATTAAAAATAAATAAAATGCTTATGTCGTTTAATTTTACCCATGTTTTTATTTTTATTTATAAGAATGATTCTAGTAATCTCAAAAATGCAAAGTTAGTGAGGCTTGATGGATGGATGAGTGGATGTTTATTACTCTTTCACGGGAAAACAGCTGTACCTATTTGGCGGAAATTTAATGGAGATAGCTTGAACCCGGAAAAGAACACATAGGTTGCTTTTATCCCGGTTTCCATGGGGGTTTTCATTCAAAGTGTAAATTTAGTTTAAGTTCGGTGGAGCCTAGGGCGCCAGTTAGTTAGATAATAAACTTGTGCTAACTTGTTGGAATTAAAAACTGCAGATATTTTTTTAATATAGCTTCAAACAAAATTTAAAAAAAAATGAATACATTATAACGAAATAATTTTGTTAATTATTTCATGATTTTATTGAAATAAAGCGTAAAAATTGCGTGAGTCAAAAACACAAAGCAATTGGCCCAGTTGACCTTAATCATTTTCTTTTTAATAAGAAAACTTCAAATTAATTAATTCAAAACAGCAGTATCGAATCGAATTGGTCGATTTAAAATCGATACTCTGTTGGATGAATAATGTCTTACGATTGAAACGATTTTGTTTATGTTAGGTTCATCACTAAAACACTCGCGTGACGTCATGCGCGGTGGGGATAAAATGGCACGCTCTGTTTTCATACTGTTACAGGAACATGTGGCATCTAGCTAGATCTATTATCTTTGCCCCTAAGAGTTTGTTTGTGTTGGAACTACTGGGCCGCATTGAAAAAATATTTTATTGTTGGATAGTCCATTTATCGAGGAAGGCTATAGGTTAAAACATCACGCTACGACCAATAGGAGCGGAGCAGCAATGAAAAATGTTGTAAAAAAAAAAAGGAAGAAAAAAGGGAAAATTTACGCAGACGAAGTTGCGCGGGTCAGCTAGTACTAAGTATAATATTTTGTGCCATAGCAAAACGATTATTATATCACTACACAAGTATTATTTACTTTGCAAGTCAAAGAAATTTACGTGTCTACGCGTTGTTTTTTTTTAATTTTGCTGAAGCGTATGCTGTTCCAGCTAAACGAGTGTGGGAAGGTCGATGTGGTCGCCACCACAGCTGTCACTCATGTGGGTACCTCTTTGTTATACAAAGAGGTTTTGTTCTACAAAGAAACATCTGTTTTTAAGCTAATTAAAATGTCACTTACCACAGGTTTCTTAACAATTTCGTCGAGTTGGTCAAATCTACCGAGACGCCACAAAGGTTCCGCTGACAACTCCATCATATCATCCTCAGACTCGTGTTCACTTAGTAACCGGTACGCTGTGAACGGCTGATCCAGACCTAGATAGCAGTCTATCATGCCCTGAAAAATAGGAATATTCTACTCTGATCCACTGAACAGATCCACTAATGCATCTGTTTTCACTTTTTGTTCCACTCTGATCCATTATGGATTATTTTCCACTCATTTTTTATTCCACTTTAAACCACTTCTGTAATGGATCATTTTCCACTCCTTTTTAGGGTTCCGTGGCCAAAATGGCAAAACCCTTATAGTTTCGTCAGGTCTGTCCTTCCGTCCGCACCTTTGCTCAGAGACTGTTAGTGTTAGGAGGCTGTTATTTTGAATATATACACATATTACTTACGCCGACAAAGTGAAAGAATAAAATCTTTTTTAGGGTACCTCCCCATTTGTAAAGTAGAGGTGTGTTTTTTTTCTCACCTGGGGTAGGTAAGAAAAAAAACACATCATGTGGGGTATCATTAGGTCTTTTAAAAACATTTAAGGGTTGGGAAGACAATTTTTAGATTTAGGGATCCGTTTGTAAAATATTAATCTTTAAAGTGCAAATTTTTGTTAGAGTTATGTGTCCCGCCAGTTAAACAGTTGATGTTGGGCACGTGAAAAAAATCACGGTAGTAGTATATATAGTGACATTTAAAGGAAAACTATCACAGCTAAGTAGGCTTTACAAGTTTACGAGTAACAGCTGATCAAATGAGAAGTAACAAAATTTTCGTACAAACTCCATATTCATCATCATATCGAAAAATATTATTAAGTGGATATAACGTTGTAAGTATAAAACAAAAATAACAGAAAACCCACTTCTTAAGCCACATTATTCGGATGGGGGGGAATACGGTACCCTACATTGTGCGTGGCCCGACATGCACTTGCCCGGTTTTATGGTTCAGTATGGTATACTTTCTTTAAATATTTTGTGGAATTCATATTTTTTTACATCCAATGTTCATTTGCTTTTGCCAATATTCATTGGTTTTTACCGATGGTCATTTGTTTTTACCTATTTTTCATTTGTTTGAATAAATAAGTGCATTAGCTATTACATAAGCTACGCGGACGACATGGTGCTGCTGAGCCCTTCGATCAGCAGTCTGAGAAAGCTCTTGCATATTGGTGAGACATATGCTGAAAGGCATGGACTGACATACAATGTCAAAAAAAGTGTAATCATGGTATTTGGGGTAGGGGATAAATGTACTAATTATATACCACCTGTTGCGCTTAATGGAAATACTCTGCAACGAGTATTTACATTTAAATACCTAGGCCATGTACTTACCCCAGACCTCAAAGATGATCATGATATTGAGAGGGAAAGGAGGGCGCTGTCTGTGAGGGCTAATATGATTGCCCGCAGGTTTGCGCGGTGCTCCAGAGATGTTAAAATAACGCTATTCCGTGCATATTGCACCTCTTTTTATACATGCAGCCTGTGGTCGTCATACACGCAGGCATCGTACAGCGCCCTCCGCGTACAATATAATAATGCGTTTAGGGTGTTATTGAGGCTGCCACGCTTCTGTAGCGCGTCAGGGATGTTTGCAGAAGCGCACGTGGATTGTTGTTATGCAACAATGAGGAAAAGGTGCGCATCCCTGGTGCGTAGAGTGAGGTGCGGTACCAATAGCATCCTAAACATGATAGCTAGCAGACTAGACTGTCGGTATGTTAACCGTTGCAGTTCTCTCTCGCATGGAGTAGTGTGGCGATAGACTGTGTCCTACTGATTTTATTTCAATAGGTACTTAGTTAAATTAAATTATTAAATTATTATTGTTTTACTAACATAGTAAATAAGTATAAATTGTTACTAACCAAAATGAGTCACTGATACTTAAATAAATGAATTATTATTATTATTATTATAAAAAGTTTATTGGATTAGGGTGAAAGTAGAATCGGATTCATCAATTGATCGAAGTGGAACCAAAAGTAGAAATAAATCCGTAAACACGTTTAATACCTGTAGACTATGTCTGTCCAACTGTCCTTCCTGCGCTAAACGTTCGTAACAAAGCGCCGCGTCCTGCAAGCGTCCCGTCACCACTTGCGCGAGTATCAACTCTTTCAAAGATGGCTCGGATCTTTTCATTGATAAAATACCTGCAATATACAAGATTTTATGGGATAATATGTAAATAAGTTAATTAGAAATTATATGATAATATGTATAAAAGAAAAGAAACAGTTTAACTAAAACATATTTAGGCTACAACCCAATGATATAATTAAGCCACTTTTAGGACTAGAAAAGTATGCGATTCTTGTGAGAAAGCTTGCTCGACGAAACTAATGTGGGTCGCAGAATGCTAGCAATTTTGTTAACCCCTCTGGCTTAGCTAAATTGTTTGTGTTAGAAGTGTGTTAGTACAATAGGTTGGATTCGAACCTGTAACCTCTCGATTGCAAGTCCGATAACTTAACCACTTGGTTACCCCGCTTCAAATGGTGACAACTCACGATTTTCAGAAGCATTATAATACAAGTAATAATTCTTGTTAACATCTTACCAGCTACAGAATCCGGTTCATCCAACAACGCATATATTTCAGCTAAGAACGGCAACTGTTCCTGCATCCTATCCTTTTGTTCGTCCATATACAACTCAAGGTATTGTAGCGCTCTTTCTAACTCGCCGCAAACGAAGTTACCTCGGGCAATCGTCAGCTTATCAAATTTGTCCAAAAATGATGATATAGCTCTGTATAATGTGAAGAAGTCATATCAATATGTATCCAAACTAATATTGTATGGGTTGAGCTACATTTGGGCGCGTCGAATCGAGCTTTCATAAGCTTCTATCCTTTTCTGTCACTTAGACCGTAATTTTTTAGAGCGAGAAAGAGAGCTAGAGTTCGACCGTCTGGCCCGCCACGAGTGGAGGTATACCTGCTTTGGTAAATTACAGTTCTATGTGACAGAAAGGGATAGACGCATAGGAAAGTACAATTTGGAGCGGTTATGGCTTAACCCTTAATGTGAAAGTAATCTATATTAATACATTTTTGAAAGATTAGATTTAAATCCCTGGAATTGAACCCGAGACTTCCGTATGCCAAACCGGGGCCGGAATCGAAACATTAGTGGAGTTAGAATAAATTATTGTATTGTAATTTAATTGGCAAGAAATGCCTATAAAATTACTATAATATTTGGCCTGCAACATCATAATTTGTTAAAAGCCGTGATAGTTCTTAAACTAGCGGCTAGATGGCGCAAGCGAGGGCCCAACTCGCGTGCATCAAAAGATAGTTTTTTTTTTTATCTTATATTTCAAAACAGCAATTATTGTATTAATAATGTAATTGGCAAGAAATGCCTATAAAATTAATGAAGGTAACAGACAGACATACAGAGTTTCTACTCGTATGTCTGTCTGTTACCTTTTCACGCTTAAACCGCTGAACTGATTTCATTTAAATTTGGTATGGAGGCAGTGTGCCTCCCGGGGAAGGACAGTAAGGATAGTTTTTATCACATACGGGATCACATCCTCACGAACGGAGCCGCGGGCTAAAGCTACTTACGCATATTGTGAGTGACACTCGCGAGAACCGCTAGTCTATTCTTTGCTCAATAATACTTACTTATGATTTTCATTCTCCAATGGTCTCTGCTTTGAATGACACCATTCTAAAAGCCATCTGTTCAAGAAATCCAACAGTGTATAAATAGTTTTACTGCATTTGCTTTGATTTCCTTCCTCAGTCTGCACAGAATTTATACTAGGAGTCATTCTGATATGACGCAGCATTTTATACTTAGATCTTTCTGTTGCAACTGCATTTTCATTGTCAAAATTCTCTAATCCTGTAAATAATGTCAATTAAATTTAGAACTTATTAGATGATTTTAAGGTTTATTATTGTATGGCACTTACCAATAACTGCTAGAATTTCTTCTTGTATGTATTGACCGTTGTTTTTCGTCATTACTGCGTGTAATAATACATAGGGTAGAAACAAAAATAAAGTTCTGACGTCACGGCGCATGCTCGGATGTACTGTGCGCAGGAGTTCGCGAATACTTTCTGATTCTATGAGAGGGATAAGTTGACCTGCCCAACTGGAAGGAAATAAATCATATAATTAATTTAACTATCAGTTTGTTATTCTTCGTACATTGATTCAATAAAAACAAGATTTAATTATTATTTAAAGTGTATAAGTACCTAAAATAGCAATGTCAAACATAACTTACTTGTGAGCCCATTCCAAAAATGTTGTAGCATAAGTCGAACCGAATAAGGGATGAGCTTTCTTTGGCTGAGATGGATAGGCCAAAGTATACCTAGAATATCAAATTATTAAATTTATAATTATATCACATCAAAACATTAGTCTTTAGTTAGTACTTACTAATATTGCTTACTATATTATTTTACAAAAACGATATTTTATTTTTTTATCTAATGCAAAGCAAAAAGTTGTCTAATTTACAAAAATATTATTTTATTATAAAATAATAATGATTACACGTCAAATTAACGAGAGCGAACAAATGTCACACATATAACAAAATAACAATTCCTGTAACGTTTTCTATTATGCATCTCAAATTCGCTCAACCTATTTAACTAGATTGATTCAGTTAGATTAGTACAGTGACCGCCTGCGCTTGGGGCGAGCGAGGGAAGCGATCGTGCCGCGGCAGCGGACGCCGAGTGCCACCACAATATACCGAGACAAGATAAAATGGTGTTTCACTTTAAAATAAAAATAGAAGCTTTGTTTTAATTAAAATTATATACTAAGTTTATTGTGCGCTGGTTATCTATACTGATATTATAAAGCGGAAGAGTTTGTTTGTTTGTTTAAACGCGCTAATCTCAGGAACTACTGGTCCGATTAAAAATAATCTTTTTGTTGGATAGCCCATTTATCGAGGAAGGCTATAGGCTATATAACATCACGGTACGACTAAGAGGAGCTGAGCCGCAATGAAAAATGTTGCAAAAACGGAGGAAATTTACGCAAACGAAGTTGCGCGGGTCAGCTAGTTATTAGATACTTGCTTTCGCCCGCGGCTCCGCCCGCATGCATCGCGATAAAAACAATCCTAAGTCCTTCCCCGGGACTCAAACTATATCCATACCAAATTTCATCTAAATCGGTTTAGCCGTTTGCGCTTGAAAGCGTGACAGACAGACAGACAGAGTTACTTCCACATTGATAATATTAGTATGGATGCGGCGCAAACTTAAATTGTTGCTAAAATAATGACATTTAGAGGTAACAATTTTGCTGTGCAATCAGTATTTTTGATTTAAAAAGGTTTTTTTTATTTACTGTTATTTTTTTTATAAATATTGTTACCTTGAACTAAGTAAAGGATGCATGATTTGATGCATATGCTCTGGAAAGCTGTCCCAAACGTCTTTCTTACTGCCCGTAGGAGAAATATCGTAAATTTTCAAAATTTCTTGAATTGTTAGAGCATAGCAATCCATATTCTGAAAGTAAGAAAACTATCTGACATGCTCCATTTAAGATCGAGGTACCATACAGGTAAACTTTTCTATACTTTATACAACTACATTTAAAGTATCGTTAACAAAAAGACGGATAGTTTTAGGGCATAATAATAGTGAATTTATAAAACGTTATTTCAAATTCACCGTTATTACACTCTAAAACTACTTTCTCTATTTGACCCAAATATTGTTTTCAGTTGCAGTAGCTGAAGCGATTCTAATAAGACTTTGACAGCTTACAACGAGTACAACGTGCGACTGCAGGAATCAAATGACTTCAAAAATACTTAGACTTATACAAAAGTCAGGTGCATATGCTCTTCGTTATGGAATTTCTAATGAATGTAGTAAAAATTGCATACCATTGTATCTTTCTCATACTGGAAAGCTCTAGAAAGTTCGACGAGCGCAGTAGCAGCGAAACAGTTGTCTCCTATAGAGAAAGCGAATGGTGATCTATCTGGTTGCACGTACTGGCGGGGAAGGTGGCCCGCCTCTATAGCGCCCAGCTGACCGAGACAAGCGCCGCTAGATAGACTCACTTGGGCATCTGAGTCTTTGCAACCTGAAAATGTAATTTTTACTAATATCATAACGGTTAATTTATATTTTTTATTAATAAAATTACTAAACTATTTTTTTTTTTTCAAAGACTACTTTCTCAGTGGGTACAAGCCCTCTGTCGGAGGTGACAAGGCACCTACACCCAGACTCGGAACAACCATTTTAGAATCACGAAAAAATAGTGTCCTGAAAATCGAACCCACAATCAGTGCAGCAGTCGTTCACGCCACGGCGCCTGGGTGTACTTTGTGAGCGTCAATTATATGTTTGTAAAGTCCCCCGCAACACAGAGCTTGTACTCTACTGCGGGAGTTGTTTTTATAAAGATTATAAATTAAAATAAAAAAAATACTACGACCAAAGTAGGTATAGAGAATTCTGCAGAAAAGTATAAAGCCAAAACTTACCGAGAAGCAATGAATCTATAAGCTCCACTATTACAGGATCAATATTTTTCCCACCAAATATTGCTTTGTGAATCTCACTTCTATTACTCTTCAACAACTTATCCAAATGGGAGAAAGCAAATGCCTTTATACTTGGTATATCATGGTTCAAATGCTGCAAGTACCATTTTATTTTATCAAGAAAACCATCAGGTTGAGTTCTCTTCACATGCCTTTTAATAACCATCTTTATCTTTTCCGATATCTTTGTATCATTCAAAAAGAAAAGATCAGATATATGAGAGCTTAACAAATTTTCGTTATTCAATACCAGGTAGTGGAATATTTTATTTATTTCTTGGGGAGCGTATTCCAACTGTTGCAGGAGTGATACTGCTAGGTTTGACAGAAGAGGTCCTAAAGACATTGTATCTATATTGTGTATAAAAGCGCCCCAGGCATCTGCAAGAATCTTCGGGAATTCCTTAGCCAAAGGAAGAGCTGATCTTAAAGTTGCCAGTACTTTGAATCTCAATGGAGTCAAGTATTTAACTCCCATCAACTGCATTATATCAGGAAAGCTTTTCAAAGCTTTCCGCTTTACTGATAATGCTACTTTAGCATTCACTAATTTATGGTCAAAATACGCCAAAACGCCTAAAAACTTCGGGTTTAAAAAGTCCGCTATTTGTGAAGTACTCATCGTCATAGTTCCGGTTGGAGTTGACACATCAGGGTCATGACAAGCCAGATATCTACAAGCATTTAACACCTTTTCTGCATCACAGCAATACTGCAGAAGAAATTCAGTCAGTATAACCCTAAAGTGTCTTTTTATTAAGTTCAATATAGACGTTTTGGTCAATTTTTCTATAATACTATAACATTTCTTCCCAACTTCCTTAGATTCGTTCAAGTAAACATGAACATAAATGTGAGGGAATCTTTCTATCAAGAAGTCGGACACAGAACATTGTACTAAAGAGGCTATCTCCTCAATCATAGAAGGAACTTCATTAATCGTAACAGAATACGGCATTAGGTACGGTAAGAAGTGGTGAACATCTTTTGAAATGAAATCTCTATATCCAACGAAGCCAAAAGCTCTCACTACTTTTAGCAGTGATATTGCAAATTCTTTTCCACTGTATAGACTGCAATCTACAAATAGTTTACAGTAATCTTTCTTGTATCTGTGGTACACTTGATTAGGGGTATACCCATGGAATTCACAAACATCTCTGAGGCTGACGACTGCTTTAGGCCCAAGACAACATTGTGGATGCATAATGTAGTATACAAAGAGCTTAGTTACTGGTAGTAAAACTTTTTCGTTAGAATATAAACCAAACTCTTTGATGAGGTTCAATGTGTTTGTTTGGTGAGTATGATCATTATTCTCCAAGCTTGTTTGCGTAGATTTGACTAGGATGTTGACGCATAAACTGAATGCAGAGTCCTTGTGGGAGTTCCATTCTAAATCCTCACTTGTCTGAAATTAAAAGAATTATTATCATTCTTCTACAGTAAATGACTTTAATACATACTAGCGGACGCCTCGCGGTTTCTTCCGTGTAGTTCCCGTTCCCGTGGGAATACAGGGATAAAAAATAGCCTATATCATCCAGGGTTAGTGTGGCTTCCCAACGGTAAAATATTTTTTAGAATCGGTCCAGTAGTTTTTGAGTTTATTCATTACAAACATACACACACACACAAAAATACAATCTTTGCTCTTTATAATATTAGTATAAGCGGCGGTAGTCTAA